>JASDDO010000010.1:373981621-374581621 GCA_030015575.1 Agapanthus africanus
TAGTATCACGATCGGAGACGATGCAAACTGGCACTCCATGTAATCTCACAATCTCCTGCATGAGTTCATGGGTATCAAAAATAGTACAGTTTGAGGTTAAATCTTACTTTAGATTCATGCTTACCTCCATGTATTTCTTTGCCAACGTCTTGGTAGACTGGACAACTCGAAAGGGAATAAAGTAGGCCGACTTGGTGAGTCGATCCACAATAACCCATACCGCGTCGTTACCTTTCGTGCTGCGAGGAAGGGCAGTCATGAAGTCCATGGAAATGTGCTGCCATTTCCATTCTGGGATTGGTAACGGCTGAAGTAGACCAACAGTTTTGTGATGTTCAGCCATCACTTGCTGACACACCAATCACTTGGCTACGCTTCTGGCTACTTCGCGCTTCATTCTATGCCACCAGTAGTGTTGTCGTAGATTCTTATACATTTTAGTACTATCGGGGTGTACTGAATATGGAGAGCTGTGAGATTCTTTCATCAACTCATCTCGGAGAGGACCTTATGGTACACACAATCTACTGCCATATCTCAATGATCCATTTTCGTGGATGATGAAGTCAGTTCAAAGTCCACTTTCTATCTGTTCTCGGATCTTTTGCAGCTTGACATCATTTACTTGAGCTGCCTTGATCTGATTGACAATAGTAGACTGAACTTGTAAGTTCATCAACTCTGAAGCGTTACCTGGTATTGTTGGCTATAGTGCCCTCAAGTCAATTATTGGATCACAGGCACATGATTGCAATGATTGAGGGAGGACCTATACCGGTAGAACAGTCTTACTCGAGATTATAGTATGCTATCCGGTTTTCTTTATCATTGTGTACATGCTTCAGGTGACATTACAGATCACTATTACATGTTGATAGAGCGCATAGGATTCTTGCTTGACTACTAGCAGTATGATGGAAATCATATACATGAGAGTTGGGTGGTCTATAAGCACATCCTTAAAGTGTCCCTAGTCATGGGAGTTTCGAGACTGGGCATCGATACTCCAAGAGTAAACTAGTGTATACGGATCGAGACCCTGACGAGGGGCGGTGGCCGGTCTTACAAGCCATTGGTGTTAGTTGGTTCACCTAAGATGTATACAGGTGCTTATTGGGGGTATGAGTACACCGGATAGACTCGCCGGGAACATACTAATTGGTATTATACCTATTGTCATATTGCAGTTCCCTGGTGACATGTGTACAGGTTAGTCTATCGACCTGAGATTGTCATTTTTCTCTTGTGAGTTCCCACTATGCTTTAATTATTACCCTACCACGGCTCAAAGGAGTCGTGCAAATAGGTTTTAGTTGGGTACAGTCCCGAGCTACATGGAGGCAGTGAGCGGATCGTCAGGGGATTCGTCTCTCCCGGTATTAGGGATTGATGTCGCGGTGTGCACGGATGGCCATCACCAGAAATCCTCGGCCGGGGTAGACGAGAATTACCGATCTAGGATTAGTAGTTTCTCTGCTGGTGATAGGTTTCATACCAACACTAAATGTCAAGTTATTAGGGGTCTGACTTTATCCACCCCTAGACTCGATATGCGATACTCATAGACGAACGGACCGGACTGTACGGATATTGTCACTGTCAGGTTCAGTAGGGTTTTAGGATGAGTTTTCTCGTCGGCCTCCCTTTTTCTTAATACCTGGGTAGCCGTTACGTACAGCTAGTGTCACTGACGTGCTTATGGTTAAACCCACTTCCAGCATATTGACGAGTCTTTAGAGTCCCACACAGAGGGTTTCCCTGGTTCGGGCGAAACGTTGTAGAGGTCGTATGGTTTTATGGCAGGGTTCGATCATATTCGTGCACTTATGCACGGATCATGATCGGACGGATAATACTAGTGGGCTTTAGTTTAATCCGGATTCTAGTATTATATTGTTAGATTATTTTCGTCTCGTTGTATTCGTATTCAGTCGGAATACGGATGCAGGTATGTATATACGGATGAGGGGTATTCTTGTAATTCGTTACGAGATTACTTTAGTAGATGCCATTTCATTTTGGTATTAAACATTTAGGGTTTTAAATGTTTATTAGGAATGCAAAGTGTGACTCATTGTTTGCATTCATTATTTAGCATGCTCACTTAGTGATTCATGGTGCCACATGGGTGTGACTCATAGTGGTGGGTCATGAAGTGAGTCAGGTTGTATGATGAAGGGTTTTAGAGTACTGTGAGATAATTATTGGGTAGAGGCAGATCTTTTCTTAGCCTAGGGATTTTTCTTTAGTTGCTCACAAATAATATCTCACAACACTTCACTACTTCTTGACTTGCTCTTTTCTTTTCTTGAGCTCACACTTTTCCTTCAATGGCTTCTTCTTCAACCTAGATCCAAACCCTCTAATGAGTTGAGAATTCTTGGGTGTTATGAGACAAAGTATTCACACACTCTCTCTACATCATCTTGGCTATCCAGGTTAGCAAACCCGATACCCGAGTTGCTTCGGTTTTGAGGCGGGAGCCCGTATTACTAATTCTCGACGTGGATCGTCTTCGACCGAGGAGACCGAAGATCGAACTTGATAGAGGAAGCCGCGAGGAGCTTGGGACAGAGGTTGAAGACCGAAGGACATGGATCGATCGGTATAATCTCTCTAAACTCTTTTCATATTACTAGTATAGGGTTAATGGTACGATCCGTCGATTAGGGTTCTGTAAGCGCTGGTTTTTTAAAGTTTTTGTTCCGCGTTTGGCCACAGATTGATGGCCGGTGCGCTGCCGTAACCCTACATGGTATCAGATCCAACCCATTAACCGCATACTAGTTGTTTAGACAATGTTAAAGTATCGAAACCGAAATAACTCTAAAACAACACCAACTAGTATTCCAGTCTCTGTCAAAATTTTCCGAGTCTTCCAAAAATATTTAAGCAACTGCAGAAGACTACTCTAATGACAACTAGAACATACCCCAAATACGAACCCCTTTCACCTGAAATGACCCGGCCACATGACCAAAATTTCTGAGATGGCCAGTCCTAGAAGGGAATTGGGATTTGAAATTTTGGGTGTGTGCTAGTCTCTGGAATATTGGTTCAGTGGTATTGCTAGTTTAGCTCAGTTTGGATATGGTTTTATCTAGTTGTTTGGGGCTATTCAGGGTTATTTCGAAGTCGATATTTCTAACAATGTTTAAAGTTTTACAGTACATGCATTACTATCTTCGACCGTGAATGTCATTAGAGCGGTACAACTTGTCTAATTGCTATAGTTCTTTTAGACGGATTTGCGAACGTGACATTCGCGTTGATGTTCTGTGTTGTGCTGTTTTGTTGCGGTTTTCATTGTAGTGGATAGCTTGGGTGCAATATTAGTACAGTTTAGTTTTATTTGTACATTTGATATCTCGGGGTGAGCATCCGACATGAACTGCCGTCACTGCCTGCTTGTATATTATTTGCTTGGGGCATGACCAGGTTGAGGTCGATGTCACTGTTGTACATATTTTCTTTTCTGTACTAGGATTACCCCGTGATGGAGTGCACGGATAGCCGGGTTCTGGAGGAAAATGGGTCCGCATCTCATGGCATTGAGAAGGAAGGGGCCTCACTCTAGAATTGGCGGGCTATTCGCCGCACTCATAGGGGATACAGGTTGACCCAAGGAGGAGTGCTCAAGTTATCGGATTCCGTGAAGTGCTGGAGGCCCATTCACTTTGATGATGGGGGCTGCCTCGCTTCTAGTTTTGGCGGGTAACTTGCCGCGGTTGTAGGGGTCTAGGTTTTCATTGCACAGGCTATCCACAGGACCAGGGGAACGTTGGGTTTCACTTGCGGCTCAAAGGAAACCTGGGGCTCCGAAATTATCTCTATTGTTCTTTGATGCTTATCGCTTGTCTGTGATGTTGCATTTATCATGCCTGGAGCGATTATTATATATTGATATATATATACTAGTAGATGTTGTATATGTTTTGCACCCGCGCTAGTTCCGCACCCGCTCTGTTGTTAGTTAAGTAACCTAATGGGTGATGACGGGGCCCAGTGGCGAATGCGGATGACATATACGTACATCATATTTTTGTTCTATTTTGGTGTGATTAATTGATGGGACTGCGTTAATTCAGATCAATGCAAGGAAAACAGACCTATTCGATATTGTTGGAATTTTTTTTTAAAAAACTGTTATTACAAGGACGTTTTCTTTTGTTTTGCACAGCGGTATTCGGTTATGAATATCCAGCACCTCATTCCACGAGGCAAGAGCCGAGATCCTTTCACTGGGAGTGACCTCTTGGGATGAAGTTTGCGTCAGGGTAATAACTTCACTATGGTCGATTACTTTTTTGCTTTGCATCGCGATATTCAGTGGGAATATCCTGCACCTCATTCGACGAGGAAAGAGCCGAGATCCCTTCACCGGGAGTGACCTCTTTAGCAAAGGTTTTCGCTACTATATATTTGTAAAAAGCTATCCGGTTCCTTCAACGATATCAAGTTCATTACGTTAAATGTTTTTCGCCAAAAAACATTCGTAGCCCTCCGTCATTACATACGGGTAGCACTTAGTATTCATGCTATGTTTGTTGGCCTTCATCATAGTATAGTGTATGGTAGCTATTTGTTACTTTTCTGTTGCATAGATAGATGCGTTAGTTTGGAACGGTCGTACTACTGTGTCGGCCTTCATCAAGGGTATGTATGGGTGGGTTCAAATTAACCTGGACAATGACGGGTAGAACTTGACATGTGACTTATGTTATGTTGGCCTTCGTCAAGGCCATAAGAGCATGGGGGTAGAAATCACATCGGGAGTTTCAAACATACAGGAAACTTGCCAGACATATGCATACCTTCTGGAGTGTGATAACTTGAGTGGATTCCATCAAGTTATCATGCGATGATAGCTGGATCCCGATTCCCACTGATGAGTTGGTTTACTCCTCGGGTGATTTTTAGATGATCCCGACTAATTATTTTTTCAAGTTTGGAGGAGAATTTGAGGATACAGTGGGAGACAGCCTGATTAGATAAAGTGATTAACCATTCTGATCTAGGTTAGAGTACACGCTGAGTGTTTCTTTTCTTTCTCTCTCTTTGGCAGCGACCATGGCCCGACCCTAAACTATAACTTAGTAACCAAGTTAACCGAACCTTCTTAAAACACATTGACTTTTGGATTGTCAAAATTGCATACTTCATTGCCACTCCTACTTTTACCCTTTGCTTTTCTCCAGAACATTCCATATCACTACGAAGATCTACAGTTATTGGATATGACCATCGTATAGTTACATACGAACTTGAAGAAACTTGTTTCATATTCGAGAATGGTTTCCGGTTCTGGAGAAATTGAATAGGACTATTCAGTAGTATTTTCCTTTTACCTTCTCTTGGGTTGTGAAGGCTCCTAGGATTAGGAGAGGGTACACCTATTATGCTTATTGGATAGTCTTCTTCCAAACTATAGGCAGGTGCCGAAAGGTGGGGAAGAAAGAAAACCAATTATCCTAAGTGTGGTGTACATAAGGTATTAAGTAAAGACAAATAAAGGGATTAGAAAGAGGACAAAGTAAATTGCGACTGCTATCATTCACGATGAAACCGCGTATATCATCGCCACTCCCACTTCACCTTTGCATTTCTCCAGAACACCTCGTATCACTACGAAGATCCACATTTATTGGAAAATCCATCGTATAGTTATATACGAACTCGAAGGAACTTGTTCCAGTTTGAGGATGGATTCTGGTTCAGGAGAAATAGAATAAGGTTTATTCAGTTATCTTTTATCTTTACTTTCTCTCAAGTTACGAGTACTCCTAGGATTAGGAGAGTACACCTATTACGCTTATTAAATAGTCTTCTTCCAAACCATAGGCTGGTGTCGAACGGTAGGGAAGAAAGAAAACCATTTAGCCTAAGCGTGGTGTACAAAAGGTAATGAGTAAAGATAAATAAAGGGATTTGGTGAGATGGAAAGGAAATATACGGTTACAGTCATGGATCTAGATAATAGAAGAGGCATTACTAGGAATACCCGGCTACCCCTTCGAAACATTTTCATGTTTCAGTTTCACTGTGCGTTATTAATTGAAAACCGATTTCCCGATTAGATCCTTACTCTAGGGTATGTATTTACCAGGTTTGATTCTCACATCTGTATGGTTTTACAGATGATGAGTAAGAGTAAGTTATTGGGAATTAGGTGATTATATCCTCATTATATCGGAATTCGTTATAATTGGTGATATCTGAGGAAATCGCCTGGGTTTTTTCCTGACGGAAAATATTTAGTTTTGAATATCCGTTGTTATGCACCAATTTCAAACTGATATATCTGTACGTTTATTTTATAAAGTGAGATATAACCTTTTGAAATTATGTCTATGACATTTACCTATATCAGTTGATGATTGGGTAAGGAGTATTAAACAGCGGTATAATTCTTCTTAACCATGGTATATTTTTCAACCTACGACGCACAGGATTTGAGTTGTTCAACTCAGGAGACTTATACAAAGCATTGTATGTTGTCCAGTGTCCATTAGGACAAAGGGGTTGGTCCTCGTACTATATTCTATTTATTTATGACTTCTCCAGTTTTTAAACAAGTGTTTCGTAGAAATACAAGGTCCAAGTTTTGAGAAGTTATAGGTACAAGAATAAAGTAGAGAACCATGTGTTGTGAGTATCAGTATTCTTCAAGGTGATCGAAGATGTAGATACTTGTGTTTTGTATTCAGTCGACAGTAATGATTTTGAGAACTTTCTTCTCTTTCAGATTACTCATATCTGGATGCACTTCTAAGTTGAGTAATGTTGATCGGCGTCTCTCCATTTAGTTGACATGCACTGGAGACAGCTGCATGATTTGAATCCGGTTCCAATTAAATCAGTGCCTCTGGTTCTATATTGTATATAGAATGGTTCATATCTTAACGATGTTAAGGTATATGGAGTTGTCCGGCTTATACTTAAAACCAGACTCTGGATTACTCAAGGCACGTTTCTGTAATGGCATTTTGTGGGTTATCCCGGGCTATGACGAGGGTTAACTTTCTAACATCTGGAAGATCAATAATGATATTGTTCTTGACTCGCCACAGTTTTAGTAAAATGGACTTTTTCAGAAAACAGTAATGGGAGTATAGTAGAACTGGAAGTGATTTCAGAACCACAAACGATTACTGAAAATTTAATAGAACCTAAAGATTCAATCGGATTTGACATTCCATTAGCTACTCCGCAGATATGGTGGGTAACCTCAGGCGCCCGAGAGGTACTTTGGTATCCTCAAAGACGGTGACAGGGAGGTTCTTGTTTACCCAGACTTGTCATTACTGCTGTTCTAGACTATGAGACCCAGCATGAGGATGAGTATAGCGTTGTTCTAAACTAGCTTTAGAAGTGCACGTGTATATGACTCTTCCAGAGGGTTGTTGTAGTCAGTGGGAGCAGTGGAAGAATAGTGGACAAGTTGCTTATGTCTATTTATAAACTAAAGCAGGTATAGCAGAGATAGATCATCTATTTTTGATGTGACGGTCATAGGTTTTGACTTCATCAGAATAAGAGATGGGTCTGTTAAGAAGATAGTAGGGTGTGATGTTCTGGTATTTGGATGACATACACTTTGTAGGAAGCGAAATTCCTATACTACAATCGGTTATACTGTGGTTTTCACACTATGGTTTCTCCACGTAGAATATAGATATTATATCTGGCATTTTGGTTACTAGATCTATGGTTTTAGATCTAGATTTTGGTAGTTTCCCAATCTGGGTACTTAGACAATATTCTAAAGGTGTTTTAGAATAGACAACTCCTGGCATGATGGTGTACCTATAAGTGATGGAGTCACCCTCTCTAAATGTGTCTTACAGAAGGGGTGAGGGATGTGCATGATTAGCATATCACCTGCTTAGGCAATTAAGTCAATCATGAGATGTCAAGTACCACACCAGATGTTGTCTTTACACTAGATGCAATAAGTTTATATATTAATCCAATTCAAGAGAAACGTTCGGAAGCAGTTTATGAACATAAGTAGTTATTATAGGGATTTGGTAATGACAGCCTCCTTTTGGAGACGGTTATCATTCCAGGCTTCCAAAATGACCTGGATGACAGAGTGACTGTCAAAGTTATAGTTTTCCCTCTTTTGAGGGACAGTAGTTTGGACAGGTGGTCCAAACGGATACTGAGGGAGGCATGGCTCAGGATACTGATTAAATTCAGTTGACGATACAGTCTGAGAAGTTTACTGGATTTGGAGTTCATTTGTGAACTGGGTCCCATCAGATATCCAGGCATATTCTAAGATAGGTATTCCTCATTTCAGAAGATTGTTTTCTCCGCGAACTTGAGATAAAGAGAGACATAGAAAGAAACATTGGAGCGGATCCACTCACTGAGGCTATTTCTCGAACGCAATAGTTTTACAAACGAGCTTTGTGAAATTGATTATTAGAGAAGTTGGGTGTTCGGTATCACACGAGCTGTGGGTATGCGACACCGCAATAATTGGCCTTAAGTGCAAGTGGGAGGTTGTTGACTATAGTGCCATCAAGTCAATTATTGGGTCACGGGCACGTGATTGTAATGATTGAAGGACGACCTATACCGGTAGAACAGTCTTACTCGAGATTATAGTATGCTATCTGGTTTGTCTTTATTATCGTGTACATGCTTCAGGTGACATTACAGATAACTATTACATGTTGATAGAGCCCTTAGGATTCTTGCTTGACTACCAGCAGTATGATGGCGATCATATACATGAGAGTTGGGTGGTCTATAAGCACATCCTTAAAGTGTCCCTAGTCATGGGAGTTTCAAGACTGGGCATCGATACTTCAAAAGTAAACTAGTGTATACGGATCGAGACCCCGAAGAGAGGCGGTGGCCGGTCTCACAAGCCATTGGTGTTAGTTGGTTCACCTAAGATGTATACAGGTGCTCATTGGGTTATGAGTACACCGAACGGACTCATTGGGAACATGCTAGTTGGTAGTATACCTATTGTCATATGGCAGTTCCCTAGTGACATGTGTACACGTTAGTCTATTGACCTGAGATCGTCATTTATCTCGTGTGAGTTCCTACTGTGCTTTGATTACTACCCTACCATGGCTCAAAGGAGTCGTGCAAACAAGTTTTAGTTGGGTACAGTCCCGAGCCACATGGAGGCAGTGAGCGGATCGTTGGGGGATTTGTCCCTCCCGGTATTGGGGGTTGATGTCACGGTGTGCACGGGTGGCCATCACCAGAAATCCTCGACCGGGGTAGACGAGAATTACCGATCTAGGATCGGTAGTTTTTCTATTGGTGATAAGTTTCCATACTGACACTAAATGTTAAGTTATTAGGGGTCTGACATTATCCACCCCCCTAGACTCGATATGCGATACTCATAGACGAACGGATCGGACTGTACGGATATTGTCACTGTCAGGCTCAGTACGGTTTCAGGATGAGTTTGCTCGTCGGCCTCCCTTTCGCTCAATACCTGGGTAGCCGTTACGTACAGCTAGTGCCACTGACGTGCTTATGGTTAAACCCACTGCCAGCGTATTGACGAGTGTTTAGAGTCCCACACATAGGGTTTCCCTATTTCGGGCGAAACGTTGTTGAGACCGTATGATTTTATGGCAGGGTTCGATCTTATTCGTGCATTTTTGCATGGATCATGATCGGACGGATAATACTAGTGGACTTTGGTTTAAGCCGGATCCTAGTATTATATAGTTGGATTATTTTTGTCTCATTGTATTCGTATTCAGTCGGAATACGGATGCAGGTATGTATATACGGATGAGGGGTATTCTTATAATTCGTTACGAGATTACTTTAGTAGATGCCATTTCATTTTGGTATTAAACATTTATGGTTTTAAATGTTTATTAGGAATGGAAAGTGTGACTCATTGTTTGCATTCATTATTTAGCATGCTCACTTAGTGATTCATGGTTCCACATGGGTGTGACTCATGGTGGTGGGTCATGAAGTGAGTCATGGTGGTATGATGAAGGGTTTTGGAGAATTGTGAGATATTTATTGGGTAGAGCACATCTTTTCTTGGCCTAGGGATTTTTCTTTAGTTGTTCACAAATAATATCTCACAACACTTCAATACTTCTTGACTTGCTCTTTTCTTTTCTTGAGCTCACACTTTTCCTTCAATGGCTTCTTCTTCAACCTCCACCCAAACCCTCTCATGAGTTGAGAATCCTTGGGTGTTATGAGACAAAATATTCATACATTCTCTCTACTTCATCTTGGCTATCTAGGTTAGCAAAATGGATACCTGGGTTGCTTCGGTTTTGAGGCGGGAGTCCGTATTACTAATCCTCGATGTAGATCGTCTTCGATGGGGGAGTCTGGAGATTGAACTTGATCGAGAAAACCGCGAAGAGCTTGGGATAGAGGTTGATGACCGAAGGACACGGATAGATTGGTATAACCTCTCTAAACTCTTTTCATATTACTAGTATAGGGTTAATGGTACGATCCGTCGATTAGGATTCCGTTAGCGTCGGTTTTTTAATGTTTTTGTTCCGCGTTTGGCCACAGATTGATGGTCGGGGCACTGCCGTAACTTTACAGGTATAACTACCTCGATCTCTATCCCGTGCAATTTTTACTGAAGCTTCCACTGTGCGGTGAGATTCAATGATAATGGCTGACGGCTAAGTGCATCAGGAACAACATTCACCTTCCCTGGATGATATTGTAGGTAAATGTCGAAATCCGCCATAAGTTCTAGCCATCTTCTCTGCCGCATGTTCAAGTCCTTCTGAGTAAATACATATTTCAGACTCTTGTGGTCCATGTACATATCCACTCATTCTCCCAGAAGATAGTGGTGCCAAATCTTAAGTGCAAAGATAACGGCTGCCAACTCCAGATCATGTGTTGGATAGTTGCGCTCGTGAACTTTCAGCCGTCTTGATGCAAAGGCTGCAACTTTTCCATGATGGTCTAGAACACATCCCAATCCCTTACCGGACGCATCGCAATGTACGACGAAACCTCCAGATTGATCCGGTATTACGAGAATAGGAGCTGATGTCAATCTTGACTTGAGTTCTACAAAAGCTTGTTCACATGCTTCTGATCACACGAATGCTTCATCTTTACATGTGAGCTTGGTCAGGGGTGCTGCAATCTTCGAAAAACCTTCAATGAATATTCGGTAGTATCCTGCTAATCCCAAGAAATTTTTAATATCCTTCACCGTCTTTGGTGTCGGCCATTCGCTGACAGCTGACACTTTAGCTGGATCTACTGAGATTCCTTCGCCTGAAACAATATGCCCGAGAAATCTGACTTGATCTATCCAAAATTCACACTTGTTGTACTTGGCATAGAGTTGATGCTGTCGTAATGTCTCCAGGACAATCTGCAAATGCTCGGCGTGCTCTCGGAAAACTTGGTTCATCAGATTCATAAATATAGCAGGTGCATTGGTCACTCCAAATGGCATCACAAGATATTCGTAATGACCATAGTGAGTCCTGAACGTCGTTTTAGGAATATCATACTCTTTGACCTTCGCCTGATGATAACCCGAACAAAGATCTAGCTTTGAAAATACGCAAGACTCACTTAGCCGATCGAAAAGGTCATCGATGCACGATAGTGGATACTTTTTCTTTATCGTCACTTCGTTCAGAGCTCGGTAATCTATACACATTCTGTATGAACCTTCTTTCTTCTTCATAAGCAAAATGGGAGATCCCCAACTTGAAGTACTGGGACGAATCCAACCTTTCTTCATAAGTTTATCCAACTGAGTATGGATCTCCTTCAATCCTTCAGGATTTAACCGGTACGGAGCTTTGATCACCGGTTGTGCACCAGGTAGTAAGTCAATGCTGAATTCAAGAGCTCGATCGGGAGGCAAAACTGTTATGTCTTCAGTAAACACATCCTCGAACTCTCAAACTACCTCTGGCTTTTCTTCTTCCGCCAGTAGAGTAAATACTTCTGCATTCTTTGGCTTGGCACGGAAGATTCCTGGCTCTAAAGTTTTGTCTCCACCCTTGAAGTAAAAGACTGGATGATCTGGTATCTCAAATACTACCCTCCTTTGACGGCGGTCAATCGTAGCATAGAAAACTCCCAGATAGTCCATTCCCAATACAACATCGAAATTTGGGATGTCCAGTACTTTGAAATTCGCATAGAATTCTCGTCCGCAAATTACAACTGGACATTGATCCAATCCCATAGTTGCCTTCAATACTCCATTCCCGGAACTAACATTCCAGCTTGAAATGAGTGGTTTCACGGGAATCGCATGTGTTCTCACAAATCGTTGGGACATGAAGCAGAGTGATGCTCCAGTGTCGAACAGTGCTAGTGCAGAAAGGGTGACTACTAGTATAGTACCTAAGTTGTGTGAGGTCGGTTTAGATACATGGAAAATATAGAGATATACAATAATTGAAAAGATGTGAAAGGATTGGGAATTACCAATAATAGCTTGGCCAGTGGCTTCGGCTTCCTCAATGGTCATGGTGAAAGCCTGACGCCGGGGTACATTCCTCCTTGTTGGAGGCACATTCCTCTGTCCCTGGGGCATGTTCCTCTGCCCTTGAGGCATGTTCCTCTGTACCTAATGGAACTGATGAGGAGGCTGTGCAGGAAGTCCATGTGGAGGTGGAGCGGGTAGAGATAGACGAAGTGCAGGAGCCTGTATAGCTGGCCGCTGTGAAACGGTGATTGCGGGTCTAGGTGCTGGAGCTAGGTTGAGACGATATGGACAAGCTCCGATGGCGTGAGTGGATGCGCTACAAACCAAACACAGGCCATTCGCACGCCTAAGGTCTTTCTCCAGATGTCCATTCCTCTTGCAGTAGAAGCAAAAGTCTGTACTGGGCTGGTTAAAAGTTACTCCCAGTCTCCTAGGTGCAAAAGTTGGCCTGGAAGAAGCTCCTCCTGCCATCTGAGTGGCAGGGCGTTTCACACCGGCAATCTGAGGTCTTCCATTCTTCTTCACTACTGCCTCATATCGTCAGGCAGCCTTCAGAGCAAGATCATGGGTTGGGAAATCCCCTGTAGCTAGTGCAGCTTGGATTTCTGGGTCCAACCCTTACTGAAATCGTCTTGTCTGGATCTCAGCAGTTGGGATTAGGTGTGTCACGACCTGCTAAGCATGGTAAACTCAGTATCGTATTCAATCACAGATTTGCTCCACATTAAGCCTTGTTGTAAGTGGATGAACTATTGTTCCGTGTCCAAATAGGCAATCTCAAGGAAGTATTTCGCGTCGAACATATCGCAAAATGTCCTCCATTCAATTGGTTGGGTGAGTCGGTTTTCTTCAGCCTTCCACTAGACTCTGGTGTTATCCGTTATTTGCAGCTTCGCAACTCTCACCCAAGCAACCTCTGTCACTTGTGTTGCTGCCAGATCATCCTCGATAGAATGAGACCATTCCTCTGCCTCTAGTGGGCTCTCTTTCTCAGAGAAATGTTTCAGGTGCAGTGCCCGGAATTGTTTGACTCCGGGTGCCTCGACCTCTGGACGGTGCATGAGGATAGCGGTCTGCTGCTGCTGACCCTCTAGGAGGCTCTTGATTGCCTCAAGTAGTACCGTTTGCTCGTTTATGGGAGCTTCAACGATAGGTGGTGGTGGTTGAGTAGGTGGTAGGGTGTTTCCATTAACATTGGTACTCGTGTTATTTGGTGAATCTATGACCTTGACAGAAAAAGAAAGGTTAGGATAGATTCAAGGAATTTGAATTGTAAAGAATGTATAGTTGTTGATTCTTATTATTCTTGTGATATATTGCTTATATGTAGAACTGACCTGCATGGACCGCCAACAAAACCTGTCACACCCCACTTTCCAGTATATTGAGACGGAGACGTGGTAGGCAGGCGACGTATTTACTCAGAAATAAATACGTTAAGAGTAAGTAAGCAATATATGAAATGCATAAGAAATGACAAGAGATATAATATAAATATCAACTTTTATTAATATTCATCTTTACAATACATTGCATTGAAAAGGAAAGTACAAAGATATAAAGCAATGCCTAAACAATGGCATATGAAAGGAAAATATGTACAAGGAAAAGCTCAAAGTCATGCTGCTCGGTGAATTGGTCCACGTCCTCCTGGCTAGGCTCGATCCCGAGAAAGTCTGGTCTTCCTGACGAACATTCCAAAGAAAGAAAAGACAGGAATGTCGTCAGTGAACTAGCACTCGGTAAGTCCCTAGAGAAAGACAGGAATACAATAAGTAATATGGAAAGAAGCTGTTAAGTTATACAGTCATCGGTTTATTATTCTAACGTAGTTGTTTGTAGCTTGGTACAGAAGGTATCAGTGTATACGAGAGGAGTCTAACTTGCTCCGTGGACTATGGTAACAGGTAGTACAAGGCCCCGTTAAAACCCATGGGACAACGGCACAAGAGTTCATGTAGGTGTCTTTTAGTGACCATCTCATTCCACGTCTAATACATTTCATACCAATCTACTCCGTTAACCCCGTAATGTGTTGTATATATTATAATTATCTGACTTGCGAAGACTATGGATACAATTTATTTATATAATCAGGTTCAGGACGTAAACAAGTAGTCATGTAATCAAGTCAAGTTATAGCCATGGTTCGGTCAGGTCAAGTCATATTTGCATGTTGATATTGTTCTGGTATTCAGGTTCAGGTTCAAGTATACATGTTAGAGTTTGGATTCATGTTTGAATTGGATTCTGGTTTGAGTTTGGATTCAAGTTTGATTTAGACTCAGACTTAAATCAGACACTTAGAACTGATTTGGATCATGAATTATGTTCGGGAGTTATCGGTAACTGCTGCACATGGACGGCAGGATTTGTGTCTTTTTCCAAGACAATTACTATTAATAATACCGTTAAATTTTTCTACCTTAAATAGGAAAGCACTCACTTTCTCCAGCTCCCTGAGGCTCAAGAGAATTGATCCCGCTTAAACCCATATTTACTAAATTCCTTAAATGTAATTCTATATAACTTGAGGGGGTTTTATGAAAGTATTTTTAAGATATAGTTCAAAATAACCTCGAGAAATTATTTATATTATTTAGGGTTTCAATGGATGTGTATTTTAAGAATTGAGGTATTTTCGTGATAATTACCTTACTTGAATAATTCATGGTATTTTACTGTAAACTTGTCTTATATTGATATCTTGATGGTATTTTGATGAAACATGTAATTGTTTTATTTGAAAAAATATAAGTGATTATATTTTTAAAATATTTGGATTTTATAATATTTATATAATTATTAAAAATTAATTTTTATTATTAAGTAGAAAATTTCGTTTTTCTTTAAAATCGTATTAAAACCTTTCGAGACCGAATGCTCCATGAGGAGGTCTGTATCTCGCTCTACTATCCCAAGGATGTGCGATAATCCGCACCATCCAATAGCGGGTCCCCTAAAAAGGATTGTTGAGGCATATTTGAAAAGGGTTTTGAAATACAATTCTAAAGAAAAATGTTTTTTTTATAAGAGATGGTATTTTAATCTAATATGGTAACAAAAATATGTTCAAGGGACATCGTGTTATGGAAACATGTGTGTATGTGAGGGATAGGTCATTACCCCGTGAATTTTTCTAAAGGTATGTTCAAACAAAGGAATAAAAGATGACGTATATAAAGTTCATGGTATTTTCATGTAAAAGTTAGATTAAAGTTATTTAGCATGATATTTTTGAGTGAAAGCTGGTTCTAAACAGTAATTTTATAGTTATAAACATAGGGTAAGAATTTGGATGAAAGATATAAAAGAAATAGGGAAATTTTTAGGGTTTAGAATAAGATTTCGGTATTAACTCTACTTACCGATATGTTTTGAAAAAAGATTTTTCAAAAAGAAGAAAATAGATTGAGTGGGACTTACAAGTGAATTAGTTTAAGGAGAGGTTGAAGAAGATAGATTGGTAGTCGTGGCGTCGTGAGGTCGCCAGAATAGCCTCGATTTCTCGCCGGAATTTGGTCGTTGGCTAACTCATCTTCTACTCCACTTGTACTTAAGAAAATTTGAGAGTTTTTGTTAGAATTTTCAGAATGAGGAAAGGCTAGGGCATGGGATAGTATTAAGAGTGTGGAATTAGGGTTTTGGAATTAAAAGAGTGAATTAAAATGCATTAAAATATGATAAATTGAAGAATTGAGGGATCTCTGTTTGATTGCTCTTCAAACAGTGCAGGGGTGATAGGGATAGGCGAAGGGACTTGTGTGCAAAGTATGGGCACCATCACCTACGGATGGACCGTCGGTACCGGTTATTTCAAGGGTTTTGGCCGGTCGAAATTGGGAGATGGGACGTAGGATTTGTGCCACGTGTACTCTTCTGTATTTAAACCCTTTTCCACATGTTTATTTTTCCAGACTTTTCATTTTTATATGCGTTGCACATGTAAACTTTTGGGCTTCCAAAAACTGTAAAAGAAAAATCAGAAAAAATTATAATGTTTCTGATGGGGTTCGAACCCAGGGCTACGTCACAGCAGTGCAAGGCTTTACCAGTGAGCTACAAGTTGTTTCTTGTTGTTCTTAACAAAAATTAACTTTTAAATTGTACCCAGGCTTGTAAACTCCTTTCTTTATATTAAATTGAAAATTTTCGTACAGTAAATTCAGAGTCGTTACATAGATGCTTTGCACAGAATAAGAAGGATTATGCTGTATGGTAGCCGAACAGGACAGGTCCAAGAGACGGTACCTTAATATTATTTTCATATCGATGTATATTATAAGCGATTTTCAAAGGAGCCATAGTCTCACAATTTTTCATGTGTCTATAATCGACACAAGCTATTTTCAAAAGAAAACCCTCTTAAATCTTTTCCAAAAGGCGTGACGTATATTTTAAATGAAATACTTATATTGCTTACAAATTGACGTCTGCTACTTTCGCCGTTGTAACAACTCCAATTTCAATGTACAGAAAATTCATTTAAAGTTAATATACAATTGGGGTATTTACAATTCCTGTGAATGCTATAAGTATTTGTTTTGATTTAGAACGGCAAGAAAACACTTGTAGCATATTGGTAAAGCCTTGCACTGCTGTGGCGTAGCCCCTGTGATCGAATCTCCCCAGCCATATTATCTTCTTAGTTATTTTTTCTTTTAATCTTTTAGAAGCCCAAGAGTTTGTACGTGCACTGCACGTAAACTGAAGGGTCACACTTAAAACAAACAGGTGCAAATTAGTATTCAGACCGACTTGGACACGTGGCGAGAATCCGAGCCCCCAACCCAAGAATTGGATCGGCGAGATTTTAAATTAGGTCGGCGCCGCTGGTCTGGTTGAGGCCAAATGCAAATTTTTTTGCAAACTCTAGACCCTTGGACTCCCCCCTTAACTCCAGTATTGCTTATTTACTCTGCACATTTACAGAGAATAATAAAACCCTTCAAATTCTATTTTAATGCAAAATTTTAATGCATTATTCATCACCCCTAAACCCTAAATTGTCCTATAAATACCCACTCCATTCTACACCCCTCTCACTCAGAATTCTCTTGCAAAAACTATACCAAAATCCCAAGTCTTTTTTTGTACAAGTGGAGTTAGTGAAGGGCGAAGTTCCGACGAACTTCCGAGGAGATTCCGGCGACGAATCGACGCCCCAAAGCCTTCTTTAGGACCCCCTCTCTCTTCTCTAGTCCAACAAGCCAGTAAGTCCCATTTCCCCTCTCATCTTCATCTTTAAAAAGTTCCATTTCTAAAATCCGACGGAAGCGGAGTTAGTCCGACTTCCGATTCGGTTTTCTTTAAAAACTACACTTTTCTTTAACAAGATAAAACCATATTCTCATTTGTTTATTAATAAACATTAAAAAAGTCAATAAAACAAGTTTCATATCAAAATAATCATTTTTATGACATTTATGGTATTTTTACATAAAAATACCACAAACTATTCATTTCGACATAATAGCTTTATTCCTTGCTATACCTTTAGATAGTTCACGAGGTAATGACCTACCTCATCACAACACACATCTATATCATAGCACGATGAAGTTTTGGGAACATAGAAAACGGAAAAATACGACTTTACAAATAAATACCCTAAACTTACAAAACCGTTTTCTTTACATAGATGTATTAACAATTTCCATGCAATTGCGCATCTGCAACCCATTTTGGGGACCCCGTTCGAGATGGTGCGGATTATTGCACATTCTCGAACTTAGTAGAGCGAGACGCAGACCTCCGCAAGGAGCATTCGATCTCGATGGAAATTTTTATACATTTTCCTTTAGAAAAATGAGATTTCTACAAGAAAATAAATAAATTATTTTCATTAAATATATATATATATATATATATTATCAAAATATCTATTTTAATTATATAAATATTCCAAGTTCTCTAAATCAAAGGAATCACTATTACATGAAAATACCATCCAAATACAACACACGTACAACATTTCAAGAAAATACCATATACTATGGAAACTAGGTTCTATTTACTAGAAATTCACATCTATAAAATATACATCTATGAAAACCCTAAAGACGATAATTAAATGCTTGAGGTGTATTTTGAATTATGCCAAAACTATTTTTACATTAAACCCCCTCAAGTTATACTAAATTACAATAAGGACCCTAGTAAACATAGGTTTAAGCGGGACCAGTCTCTTGAGCCTCAGGGAGCCGGAGATATGGGTGCTTTCCTATCTAAGGTAGACAATCTAACAAACGGTGTTATCGACACGATAATCGTCTTGGAAAAAGACACAAATCATGCCGTCCATGTACAACAGTTACCGATAACATCAAAACCTACTTCAGGACTTCAATTTCTTTTTAATTGTCTGACTCAGACTAAGTCTAAATATAATCAATCTGACTTGAATATGATTCAAGTATAAAACCACAATTCAATATGAATCCATATATTCAATCTATTCAATCTATACAACTTGACCGAACCGAACCATGGATATACTCCATTTATATGTTCATCCATTATATCAATTCCATTACTGATATCATGGTTTCGGCAAGTCATCCATCTATACAATTTACAATACAATTAAGATATCGCAGGGTTTATAAGAGGTAGATTGGTATGGAAGGTGTTAAAAGTGGCACGAAACTGTAACCATAAGACACCTAACCTGAATCTCCATTGTCGTTGTACCGTGGCTGAACGGTTCCTTGTACTCCATATACGTTAGTCTCCGGGATAGTGGCACTCCTCTCATATACACTGGCATTTTCTGTACCAAGCTACAAACAATAGCATTAACAATATAATACAACTTTAAAAGTAATATTCTCCTTCTGTCTCTTCTTACTTTTGGGACTTACCGAGCAATTGTTCCCTGACGATATTCCTTTTCTTCTTTCTTTGGAATGTTGTCAGGTGGATCGGACCTTCTGGAGACAGAGCCCACCAGCGAGGATTTGGATCAGCTAGCCTTTGACCCGGAGCTCTAGTTTACTTGTACATTTCATTTTCATTTCTGTTATGCCATTTTTTAGGCATTGCTTTCACTACATGTATTTTAATTTCAGTTGTATTGAAAAAGAATGTTAATAAATAAAGTTGTTGTTCATTTACATCTTGTCTCTTGTGTACATTTTATTTTATATTGCTTAGATACGCTTAGCGTGTTTACTTCTGAGTAAATACGTAGCGGCCTCGTCGCGTCTTCTGCCCGTACACTGGGAAGCGGGGCGTGACAGCCGTGATATACACATCATACGGTTATTTTGAAAGGATTTCACATCCATATATCTTTCAGCTACTTTTATATGATTACATATGGATGCGTGCTATATATGTATTATAGCCTTGACTGTGTTTATGCTTGGTCGTGTGCTATAAATAACGTACTACGGCTACGGCGATCGTGATTTGACACCATTGTAGATATATGATATTGAGTTATCGACGATTGATGATTATTATCGTTTTTTGCGCAATTATGCATGTTGTGTCCGTGAATCACATACTTTCTTATGCTTATGGTTATGTTATACCCATATCGGAAGAGATATAGATTATTTGATGATGACATGATAACGACACATATTATTACTTCACATGCTAGGATAGCGGTTCACGGTTGAACATGAGGGTTATTATTGTTGTTGTTATTCATCGTTCGAACTCTAGTTTCGACGCATGCTCATTTATCCTCCTTGATGTATAAATTTTTCATGCTTTAGTTGTTTCACCGCTTATTCAGGTGATTCTATCTTGTTATGCGAATTCTACTCACGAGTTGGCAACTTACCCCCATTGTCCATAGTTTCTTGCAGGTTTGACCGCTTAGATCAGTAGCGACTCTATGACACGTTTATTTTCTTGTGAGTGTGATTGCTTATCTTTTGTACTAGGTGGGTTAGAATTTGTATCGGCTTTTGCCTTGTACTTTTTATTGTATCTAGAAATACTTCATCAAAACTAAGTCTAGTGTATTGGACCGAGACCTTAGATATTATATTATAATTGTTGTCGAGCTCGTGTAGAGTCGACTTGATCTTTATGTATTTAGTGTTTATTAATTTCCACTTGTTGTTCTTCACCTTTTAGCGTCGTATATTATTGCGTGGTTTGTGTTTTCGCTGTGTGGGCGTTTATCTAGCTTCCGTGTGGGGATTCTTTTATTTATATTTATATTCTATCATTGTATAGGTTTTTGTTCAAAATTTACAAAGGTGGTGTTGTCTGTTTTTTTATATATATTTTCAAATAAGCTTTACTTATTTTATGAAAACTTTTCTTTAAAAATTCACCTCTATTTTAATATATTATATTATACTTTTATTTTTCTTATAAATGATTTAGATTCTTAGTTTTGGCTTACTTGGGTTACGGTGGGGTCCACGGGACTTCACGTGATTCTTGTGCCGATCATGTACCTTTTCGAGTCGTGACAAAATATAAGTGGACCTTACACGATCCCTTGAACTCGAGCATGCACGCCCTCAAAAGGTCTTCGATTATCTGTATGATGCGCTCGGATTGTCCGCCCGTCTGAAGGTGATAAGCCATGCTGTAATTGAGGCGTGTATCCAAACTTTCTTGCAAGCTTCTCCAAAACAGTGAGAGAAATCTGATATCACGGTCGGATACGATACTGACGGGCACTCCATGTAGCTTCACAATCTCCTACATGTAATTTTCTGCCAAAGTCTCGGTCGACTGTCCCATTAGAAATGGTAGAAAGTGAGTCGCCTTTGTGAGATGATTGACGATAACCCATATTGTGTTATTGCCCTTAGGACTCCACGGTAAAGCCGTCAGGAATTCCATGATGATGTGTTCCCACTTCCAATGAGAAATAGGAACTGGTTGCAAAAGATCGGCCACTCTCTGGTGTTCGGCCTTCACCTGCTGACACACTAAGCATTTCGACACGTAGCAGGTGATCTCCCTTTTCATGCCATTCCACCAAAAATGTTGCCTCAAGTTTTTGTACATCTTGGTGCTTCCCGGGTGCACCGAATAAGCTGAGCTGTGCGTTTCTTTCAATACCTCATGTCGAACCACATAACCTACTGCCGACTCTTAGGGAGTAAGTCTGTTCTAAGACTTGTGGGTTTTGGGTTCCCCATGCTTCCGCTGCACCACTCCGATAAGTTAAGACGGGTCTTCAAAATTCCTTCCATTGAGCATATTATGCCTAAGAGGCATGGATGTAGTCTATAGAACAACAATGCATGGACTTAACCAATGGGATACATGCTCGAACACTATCTCCCACTCAAGCTCATCTTGAACTGCTGCAATCTTTTCCGAATCCACTGTTATGTCGTCTCCCGACATAACATGGCCTAAGTTCTTCGCTTCATCGAACCAACCTTGCACTTGCTCAGCTAAGCATATCATTTCTCTTGCCTCAACATCTGAAGTACAATTCTCAGTGCTCTTCGAACTCCTCCATGATGTTCAAAAATCAGAAGAATTTTGTTGCAATTGAACAAGATAAAGATAACGTTGCCACCTGCCGCCTTCGCGCTCCATCGGTCGAGTAAGAAAGGATACGATAAACAAAAGGGTCTGAGATGCTTCCAAACCGGAAGTTCTAAAGCTGGAGTATTGAATGGAAAAGGCGAACTATGATAGGAAAGAAGGAACGTGCATGGATTTTATGAATTCAAGAAGTCAAGAAGTGAACTTTAAGAGAATTGAAGGAAGGAGTCTGATTCAACGAATAAGATTTAAGGAAGCCATAATGAATCAAAAGATTAAAGGATAAGATCAAACGGAGATGAAGGGTTTGCGATTTCATTTCCCTTCCGTCGAGATATGATCGTAAGGGAGAATTCAAGGGAAATCTCACTCTACGGTCTATGTCAAAGTTTTATCTAGAAGTTGGGTTAACGAACTAAAATAAAACAAAGGGGATGTCACTGTATCAATAAAGATAATGTTGGAAGGGAAAACGATAAGATTACCTGAGAACCCATCTCTAGAAACATCTGCCTCTTCGACCGTCAAGGTGAAAGCCTTTCCTTAACCATCGTCTGTGTTGCCTCCGCTCTGGCTGAAAATTTGATTCTGAGGAAAGAGTGGAGACCCCTTCTGAACAGGTTCTGGCAAAGCTCTCTGTTGCTCGTTGGATCCATTGCGATCCGATCTCATGGGGAACCCTCCTATCTGGTAATCGCTAGCACCACATTCCAAACACAAACCCTTGGATTTGCATCAATTTCTCTCAATATGTCCTTGTCTTTGACAATAGTTGCAAATCGTGGCTTCTCGCTGTGGTGGAATGGTGGCATGCTTCATCTGAACTCCCCCATGATGCTTGACTGGGATTGTCATGCCCCGTTTCCAAAGAGACAGTAGTGGTCACGTGACAAGCCCGTGATGTATTTATTCTGAGAAGGTCATTTCTCGCAACAAATATGCTAAGCGTATAGAAAGCAATATAAAGGTAACAAGAATAAAACCAGTGAATAAAATTCCAACAACTACTTGTTAAATTTAAAGTCCACAGAGTCTAAACTAATTACAAGATGTCTTAAAACAATTACAATAACAAGATAAACCTTAAACAAGAGACAGACTGAAATAAACTGAGACGAAATGAAAAGCTAAATAGAACTAGTCATCCACTTGTGATGCAAGTTGAGAATACTCCTCCCCCGTCGGTTCTATTTCTTCCATCCCTAAGTCACTTGATGAACATTCCCAAGATAGAAAAGAAAATAGGATGGAATGCCCGTCAGCGAACTTGCGCTCATGTAAGATTCCAAATAAGGTGTGGATTAAAAAGATAAAGTGCAAGGTGACATGTGATATAGCATGAATAGAAATCATTATTATGTGAACAGATATGATGTAGCAATGTACATGGCATCTATATAATACATGAGTACGGAAATATGGAATAGCATGTGTTGGTCAATGTAAGCATGTAATAAGTGTATATGGTGAACATGAAGTGAATGTTAGTATGTCCTAAAAGGTCTCTACAAGGGTCATCTAACTTAATGACAGTTCAAGTGTGAATATCAACCAAACCAATCTCAGATGTTTTCTTGAACCCAAGGCTGTAATTCAGAGGCAAGGAAACACGAGCTCGAATTATAAGTGTTAGTAACAGGACTTCAATCGTCATTAAAGTATTCCAAACCGAACAGGCTATAATCAAGGGGTAAGGAAACACGAGCCCTCATGATTGTAAATTGTGTTAGTATTCATGAATTCATATACTAGGGGGACTCCTGAGATTTTGTTGGATTCACACTCAAACTATCCCAACACCCTGCGTGTTTTAAATTATAATTATTGCCACAAGTCTAACTCGAAACCATAAATATATAAGAGAGAGAGAGAGAGTATAGGTTCATGTCGCATATTGAGTTCATGCCAAATGTTTAGTATTCATGTAAAGTGTCAAGTATTCATATAAAGTGTCCAGTATTCATGTCTAATGATATTCATGGTTCGATTTGAGTCAAGTGGAGCATGTACTAGCTTTGTTCACATAAGACATGTAGGTTCAGTAAATAAAGAGTACATAGCATGAGATGAGACATATATAGTGTAGTAAAACAAGTAATGTTGATGTATATCAAATTAAATTACATAAAAGATATTAGTTCAGTGTAAGTATCAGTTTGAGACGGCTCATATAGTCTTGAGCCAGCTCACAAGTCAACTAGGATTTTGACTTGGGTTTTCTGGTTACAAGAGACGGCCCAAACTATTTTTGAGTCGGCTCGATACAATATTGAGACGGCTCAACAATGTGTGGATGTCCTATTTTATTCTCCGCCTCCGTGAGACAGCTCACAGTTAGGTTAAGCCGGCTCGACCATGTCTTGAGATGGCTCAAGTCCAAACTTGAGGATAGGTATTCACTCTTTGGTTATATAAGACGGTTCAAGTTATGTTGAACCGGCTTAAATCCCATGCATCCAGACGATCAGGTTTTGAACTTTAAATATTTAACCATATACGTTGTGAAAACAACCTTAAAGGGGGGTGGATAAGGTTTTATGGCAAACTCAAGGTAATTTTGCGGAATTAATAAATTATGCAGCGGAAAATAAAACAGAGTCTAAATACTAAAACTATCACAACACAGAAGAACGGAAAAGTAAATAGACACAGAGGATTGTTATCGAGGTTCGCCAACTCTGTGGCTAATCCCCGCCCAAGAACTCTTGCTCATGACTCAAATCCACTATTCAGTGACTCCTTACTGGTGGAGAAATCCAGATCTTTTTTTAGGTTCAGATCTTAGAACCTTTACACTTGCAGGTGGTGAACACCTAGAATTTTTACTCAAGACACCAGTGCAAAACCTTTTTCAATATGAAGATCTTAGACCTTTCTTGACTAGGTCGTACAAAGTAAGATTTAAACAAATCTTTACAAGCCTACTATACAATCCTTAGTGATCTCGAAGAGTAAATCAACTTTTGAATCCAAGGAGATAAAGGATTGTGTTTTGGAGATTAATAAAACTTTGAAAACAAATCGATGAAGTTTTTCAAATGATTTAGACAAGTTTAAAGAAAATATTTTTTCGATACTTTTTAGAGATCTTTCTTTTCTAAATGAATAGAAAAGTCTAAAGTAATGGAAACATCCCATCTCTCGGAAAAGATTAGTGAAAAACTTAAGAATTTAGAGAGACGGAGTTTTCACGAAAACTTGAAAATAAAAACGATAAAGAATAATTCGATGAAAAACTTGTGAAAAATCAGTCCTTTATATAGAAACTTAAAAACGGGCAGTTGGGATAGTTATAATAACTGCTCTAAAAAGCTAAGACATTTATTGGCTATTTATAGCATTGTGGATTTGAAATTCAAACAAAAAATCAAAATTTGAAAAACTAGTAACTGCTATGGAAGTCCTAAGACACGTCCATGTCTGATATTTCACAAAAAAGACTTTAGTTCAAAAAAAAGAAATTTTTAAAGGATTTTTGGTTTTTGAAAACTTTAATTCTTTAATTGAAATAGGATTAGAAAATAGATTCTAACCGTTTGAGATCGACTCGACTCTACACTAAAAAAAAATAGAAAATTCTTGAATATCTCTAATGTGCGATTTCTCCGTTATATCCTTTGAATTTGTATTAAGATCTCCCGGGTCGTTCGATATTTGCCAATGTTACTTTTAGGATGTCAGTTGCAATATTGATTGTCTTTATACTTGAATAACTCCAGTTGTGTAGTATTTTGACTTATCTGACACTATTAGTAATATATGATATATTTGAAATATGGTTTTGTAAAATAATCAAAACATAAAGAGATTCATGGATCAACAATCTCTCCCTTTTTGATATTTTACAAAACATTAATAAAATAATTGCATATATTTCTCCCCATTTTGGAAATATCAAAAATTTTGAGGCATGGGGGAAAAATAAAAAAAAATATTAGAAAGCATATGAATAGTTTTTTAACAAAAATGAACAATGGAAATTTTAAGATGCAGATAGGTAACATTGAGACATAATATTAAACATTAAGTTCATCGTAGGCAAACAGCTACATAAGTTCAACATAAGCAAGCAAACTATATAAAGTCAAACACAACCAAATCCATAACCTAATACATAAGCCTACGAAATAACAATAATTAAGTAACCACTCGTCGTCAGCAGGCTGATGAGAAGGCTGGTAGAAATCCATTGGCGGTGATAGTGAAATGGTGGTGGTGGAGGATAACTCGACTGGGTGCTAAAATAATCGACATAATGGTCAATTCGGGAGTTGGTTTCATCGATGCGATAATTGATATTGTCGAAGCGATTATTGAAAGAGAGACCCATAGCATCGAGATGTTCAAAAGACGGTGTTCAAAGTCTAGTAAGTTGTAAGGATGTGGTTGTTGTTGTTGTGGTTCAGGTTCAGGAACATGTGGAGGATGTGGTGGAGAGTGATGTAGAGAAGGTGGTGCATGCATGTTGTAGCTAGATAATCCCATGAGTCGGATATTATAAGAACCGAAATGTTTGTCGGAAGCTTGAATGGAGGCATCAATGGAGGGATCAATAATGGCATCTTCAATGATCATTGAAATCACTTTGCCGTAGTAAAAATTGGATTTAGAGTTTGGAAAGATCCACACCGAATGGATAATGAACAAAGCAAGGTTGACTGGAATTCGAGC
This sequence comes from Agapanthus africanus, assembly GCA_030015575.1. NCBI lineage: Eukaryota > Viridiplantae > Streptophyta > Magnoliopsida > Asparagales > Amaryllidaceae > Agapanthus > Agapanthus africanus. The sequence goes on from JASDDO010000010.1 coordinate 374,008,212, forward strand.
CAACACACAATAAGTTAGGAGTTTGTATGTGGGTGTTATGCGATCTCTACCTCCGGATTTAGGAAATATGGTGTGGCCTAAAAGAAAAGCCAACACATGGGCTTGTGGTACAAGTGATTAGGTAAGAGGATCATCACACATATGGGGGTTTGCATTACCGTGGAGGAGTCGAGAGACATCCTCTTTGGTAACATTGGGTGGAAAGTGCTCAAAATTAGAAAGTGTTTGACGATGGATATCCACACTGATGTTAGGAATCTGAAGAATCCTAACAAGGGATGCGGGTAATATAGTAATCGTGCATTTTTGTAACCTAGTGTGAAGGACGGTGATATCATCTTGATTACTAATGAGGTTAGAATAAAAGAGATGGATGAAATTTACATGGGTAGTATAATCATGTTGAAGAAGTGGAATCCAACCTTGAAATGGAAGGAGTGGGGTAAAGTGGAATTCTTCGATTTTGTTTAAGCGAACCAAAGCACCGGTGACTATTTGTTTCTTGACGAGACGATCGTAGAGAGTAGATGCTTTACTATTGATGAAGGAGAAGACCACATTTTCTTCATCGACTTCTTCTTCTTCGGTATCCTCGGTCTTTTGATGATATGTTTCATCTTCTTCTTCTTCATCGTTGTTGGTATCAGATTCTTCAAGAGGTTGTGGTGGAGGAGGAGGTGCACGGCGACGACGTTTTCTTGTAGATGACTCGTAAACTTCCACGTTCTTTGTGCGCACCATTTTTTTGAAGAATTTAGGAAGAGGAAGAAATTAGGGATTTAGAGTGGATTTGAGGAGGGAGAGATAGAAAGGAGATGAAGATATGAGGGTTTAAAGATGAAGAAATTAATAAATAGGAGTTGAATGGACGTCCTAGATGAAAAGGGACGGATCCAAAGGTTATGATTTTTCAAGGAAGGGTCGGGTCAGTTGAGAATTTTGCTGTATGGACGTCCATAGGGACGTCTATAGCTAAATGGACGTCACAATGGGCGTCCATTGTGACGTCCCTACACATATTTTTTCAGAAAAACAGTGCATGGAATATATGGGTTAAATGAAGGGTTTTGAGAGCACGTTTGGTTTCTAGACTTGGGTTTTAATATGCGTGTGTGTGTGTGTTTTATAAGTGTTAATTAACATATAACATGCAAATTATATTAAAAACAAAACATTCACTACATTAAATAAAAGTACACTAATACAAACATAATTCTAGTACAATTTTCATAAACTAATACAATGACGTAAAAACAAACAAAGACACAACGAAATATAGAATTACATTTAGGTAAAACAAAGAAAATTAGAAGCGTGGGAAATGGTTCCAAAATTCTATCATTTTAGTCTCCTTTTTTGATAAACTCTCCCTTGACCCTGTCGAACACCTGAATTTGAGATTCATGGATCTCAACCCGGGCGATGAATATCATACGTTCATTAGAAGAGGGATGAACGTAAAATGGATCATTGGCTCCATTTCCAAATCCGATAAGGTCAAAATGATAATGATTTGTTTAAGGACCAGTGGGTTGCGGTCCTTCATTAACCGGTTCATTTGCAGGGGTCTTCATGGGTCTCGTCGACCGGAGGAGCAGGAAAAGTGTACCCCTCAAACAGTTCTTCCGATGGATCTTCTTCAGACGATGGTATCAAAGGAGATTTCGGTAAGGAGAATGGTAGAATTCTCGACGGATTCGGAGATGGTTGGACCAGAGATATTGGTTCATCTTTGATTTTGATATCCTTTCTCTTTAAAGATGGCGAACCTTTCTCGTTTAATGGGGTATTTCTAGTGGCCATTTTTCTCTTGGACATGGTATGCATGTGTTGTGTATGTTTAGAGAGAAATAAAGTGAACACAAGTAATAGAAATCAAAGTGTATTCACATCTATTTATAGAGGGGAATAGGATGGTTTTAAAACCTAAATGACAGTTTTTAAAACTTTTTAGGTTTTGAAAATTCAAAATGTTAAAAGCTAATTTTTTCACAAAACTGTTGTGCAGTCTTGTGAACAGACACATTTATGGATGTCTACAAGGGACGTCTATAGTCCTATGAAACTGAAAATTTTAGATAAGTTTCCAAGTATTTGTAAATAGTTTTTATTGAATATGATTAAGTTTCTAATTCTAACATATTTAGTTCACCTCTTATCTTTACAAACCGAGTTCTATCTAAAGGTTTGGTGAATATATCAGCCAACTATGAGTCAGTCGGTATATTTTCAAGAATAATATCACCTTTATGATAGTGATTTCGTATGATATGATATCGAACATCTATATGTTCGGTTCGAGAATGTTGATCAACGTTTTTGGTCATTTGTACTATGCTAGTATTGCCACATGGTATTGGTATCTTAGAGACCGTTTCCTTGTAGTCTTCTAAGGTATATTTAATCTAAAGACTCTGTGCACAATATGCACCAGCGGCAATGTACTCTACTTCAGCAGTAGACAATAGTACTGATGCTTGTTTCTTGGAATTCCAAGATACAAGGCAGTTTTGTAGGAAATGATATGTACCGCTAGTACTTTTCTGTCAGTTTGACTTCCAGCATAATCAGCATCCGAATAACTTGTTAAGTGGAACATGTTATTTTTAAGATACCATAATCCTATATTGATAGTGCCTTTTAGATATCTAAAAATTCTCTTGATAGCTATTAAGTGTGACCCTCCTAAAGTATGCATGTTTGTTGCTGCTGTTTCTCCACCATACCATGCATAAAGCCTAGTAGTTCGACAATATTGGCTTGGGAACCGGGGGTAGCATATGCGCCTCGTCGAGCCATTAGTATGAAACGAGATTTGGACGGTGTTAGATTCAAACTCAAGATAAGATATCGATTTGAAAGTAATTAAAAGGAAAGGAAAAGCAAGGTAGTACAACGAAATCAAATCAATGAAACATGAATCACGAGTAGGACTCAAAGTTACTTAAACAGAATACTACATTGTAACCATGTCGTGGTACATGGATACAATAACATAACTCTATTTAAGTCATCCAAATCTTATAATCAGATTCAAAGGAAGATGCAGCATGACATACTAAAGAAACTCTAGACACGCGATTCTAACCTAAAAGGTTGGTAGAACCAGATCTAACTTCAACGTCAGCCTGGCTCTGATACCAACAAAACCTTGTAATGTCCCACTTCACAAAATACAGGAATACGGAAAGTAACCAAGGCCAGCCACGTTCCTACGGTAAGGAAAGATCATTCTATAGTCACGTTGCGACTTCTAGCTTAAACCTGCAACGATAATATCCAACACACATATACCAAATTACCAAAGAGGTAACATTAGTAGTCATGCTGCACATATAACAATGAATATTAAAATGGTGAAATTATTCCTAAGGGGGTGAATAGGAATAAGCTACAGATATGCCCAAATTAAAAATTCTATCAACACTTACTAGTATAAAACACAATTGCAAAGAGATATGATATCAAACAATACTACAATTATGAACAAAGAGCATAAAGCACAAGCAAGCATGAGCAATATCAAGTATAAGTAATAAGCATAAAAAGCAAGTAGTGAGCAATTATAGCAAGTAGGGAACAAGCATGCAATTAAGCAATTTCTAAGCTAATAAGCAATATAAAGTAAGAGAGAAATTGCAAACACAATCGCAAACACAAGTCGTTTTTATAATGGTTCGGAAGATCCCCTAGTCCACTTTCTTTAGACGCACGAGCCCGTTCCACTAAACGCGTCTTTCTCTTAAAGACAAACACGTTGTCCGCAAGCAACCCACAACCCCGCTTCCTGGGGATGCCAAACCAATACGTCTCCTCAAAAGACTACGCGTTGTTCGCCACTATGAAAAACACTCCTCTCTACAATGCCCGTCACCCTCCTCTCTACAAAAGATACTCCCCTCTTTTACAATGGCAATTTTGCACTCAAGATTCCAAACACAAGATTACAATCAAAGCACAATACTCTAGATAGAGTTTCTCTCAAGCTCACTTCTAATACTCTACAAATTATGGATAATCAATTTGAAGCTCTTGATTTTGTGTGTGAGAGTGAATAAATTAACAAAATGAAAAACTCTTTTGAAATCTCATAAGAAATGAGATTTTTCTCGCTTGATCACTTAGGAATAATAGCAACTGAAATATTGAGTGATTAGATCTCAAAAAAACAACCCAAAACTCTTTTATAATCTTATACAAAAAACTAACCATTACAAGTCAAATCAGTCAAAAAGAGCTGTTATCAAATGTCTGAAGTTCTACCAGACAGATGTCTGAAGAAGGATCAACAACGGCTAAAAAATAGCTTCAGACGTTTGTTTTTAAAAGTTTCAGACGTTTGCCGATAGTTTTTATGAGAAGCCATAAAAGCACAGAAGGAAAACAGACGTCTGAAGAAGGAGACATTAACGACTGAAGAAGAAATGTTTTCAATTGATTTTGAGCTTCAGACATTTTTCTAAAATACCTTCAGACGTTTGCCGTGGTTTTCAAAACATGGCTAATGAAAGCACAGAGAATAATAGACGTTTGAAGCACAAGCGGCACACGTCTGAAGAAGAAAAGGTTTTCAAAGTTTTAAACCTTCAAACGTTTGTGCTAAATAGGTTTAGACGTTTGTTCTTACAAAAAGTTTAAATGTTATGAAAACACATAAAATATCCATACGTTTGAAGAAGCTTTGACAGACGTTTTTTTCTAAAAAATGTTTTAAGCCAATGAAAATCCAGAGAACAAACAGGCGTATGAAGAAGTAATTATAGACGTTTGTTCTATAAAAAATTTCAGGCCAATGAAAATCCAGAGAACAAACAGACGTATGAAGAAGCAACTACATATGTTTGTTCTGTTAAACGTTTTAAACATTGAAAGCCCAGAAAGCATCCAGATGTTTGTTCTGATAAGCTTCAGATGTTTGTTCTGAAGCAAGAAAACTGATATTTAAAACTTGTGCATGTTTTTGAAAACAAGACTGACGTCTGAAGCACAATAGTGCACATGTCTAAAGAAAAAAATTTCGGATAAATTTGAACTTGGTTTTTGAAAAAGATTTTAAACAAGAAACCAAAGCAAGTCTTTCACAAATCATACAAAGAGTGTGTGCAAGAGCTTAATGTCATGTTTTTCATGGTCACGAGTACTTATTGATTTCTTATGTCGATATCGTTCGTTTGCCAAATCGTGAATCTTCCAATTCTCAAAGCGATCTCTTGAATCTTCGATTTCTTGAATTTTTTTGAACTTGGACTTTGGCCTCTTAGCTTCATGAAGCTTGAATGTGATCATTGAATAGCTCTAGTCTATTAACCTCCAATCTACAATAGATTTTCCGTTCAAGCCCAATTTCCTCCATCCTCCTTTGTATGCTTGTGTCATGAAAATATTCTGAAAATCAATCTTAAACATGACCAAGCATATCATATACAGTGGATTACTCATCTGCTTCCGAAAGAAATCGAAGAATTTGAAATAAAAGTAAGATAGTAAACACAAGTATATGAACATTCATTGTTTTTTATATCACAATCATAAATAGTATATCGATATCAAGATATAGCTCAAATTCAAAGTATGAGATATTGATATACTAACTATATATACATGGTATAAGAGAAGTAAAATATAGATCACATGTATAAACAAACTTATATTGTGAATTAACAAATAAATGAAAGAAATATATCGATATCATGAATATAACACAAGTATAGCATGAGATATTGATATATTACTCGGTATATACAAGATAAAGGATAAACAGGCTAAATAACAAGTGTATACGAGTTTAGTGTCGATAGAATAAAGTAAGATAAGCAAGTGATACTAAACAAACTATTCATGGTTAAGTTATCATCAAAACTAAATAAATGGATCATCGAAATCCATAAGCTATCATCTCTCCTTTTTTTATGATGGCAAAATATGAATAGGAAATATTATATCTATATCAAATAAAACCAAAAATCTGATATCGATATACTAAAACTCGTATTAAATGGGTCCACAGAAGTAAATTATAGATTCAAATGAAATTCACGGAATGAAAATAGGTTCCAATAAAGAAGTACATAATCCAACATAATCCCTAACGTTCCACAAGGGGCTAATATACTAAAAGAGACTGAAATAAAATAAAGTAAATCTACACTAATCTACTGTTCTTCTGCAAGCTCCTAGAAGTCACTTTGATCCTACTCTGCCGATGGATTAATCTCAAAACCTGAGATGGTAAGTCGCAGGGGTGTCAGAACACCCAACAAGTACTCAACGTAATAATGTGTGATAACATGATAAGAAAAGTATCGTGCAATACCCGCGTGTGAATATGAATAAGTTTATATAAATAATCCGAACAAGCATGTAAATAAGTCAAGTCAAGCCCTAGATGTCGTTACAAGGGTAATCTAACTCATCGTGAGTTCGACCGTGAATGTCAACCACCACAGGAGTATTCCCAACCGAAGGGTATAGCCCCAAAGGCAAGAAAACACGAGCCTAAAAAAGGAATAACAAATGACCGTTTAAGCCCAGTAACGGCTTCATGAATATAAAAAAATGACCGTTTAAGCCCGGTAACAGCAACATAAACAAATGACCGCTTAAGCCCGGTAACGGCTATAATAACATATGATCGTTTAAAGCCCGGTAACAGCTACATGAAATCACGAAATAGCCGGCAATGGGACTCCTGAGATTCCGTTGATCGAACCCACAGACAAACTACCCCAATTCCCCGTGTTTCTATACTTACACATGAAAATACAACTCAATCACAGTTTAAATTGCTGACTGGACAGGAATCATAAGAATCGCGATAATATCATGGAATATAGAACATGTAAACACAAGTAATTGTTCAGGGCATGTATTTCAGCTTTCTAATCAATGATTTTATTTTTATGTAAATAACAGTGATCATGAATAGGCATGGAATGTCAAGATGCTTTTATATATGTCAATCAATAGTAATCTCTAATATAAAAGCATGTCAAAAGGGTTCTTGTGCATGTCAATGATAGCGCTAAACATGTCATAGCAATAGCATTTAACAAGGGTATTCATGGGACATATTTTAATGATGGTTCAGTTCTAATTTGAGCAATTTCAGTAATTGTGTCATTTAATCGAGCACGAAGCATGCGTGATTTCAATAGTTTTATTAATGGGTGTGCTAGAACCTAGGTTTTCCATTATGTACACAAGAATCATAAGATTTCATACCAATAAGGTTTCATGATGTTACGATCTTGTTCCAATCATTTAAAAGCTAAGAATTTATCGAGAGAATAACCGATGTTGCATCAATTAAAAAAAGGAGCAAGAGTACTTGCCTTATATCGAAGGAATCGTAGGATCGAACGATGATTGCTACAACGATCATGTTCAGTGTGCTTCGATCTGTTGTGTGCATGAGAGAGAGGAAAAAGTGAACGGTCATGATCCACAACGATGAAGACGATGGACGATCTCGACCTGTGTGCTTGGATCGATGTGTGCGGCCGCGAGGGAGAGAGATGACGATGATGATCGACTATGATGGCGAGAGTGAAACGTTGTTGTAACACCCAAGTTCATTTATACCAGTTCTATTTTGAGTATTTCTTTAATATGGTATTTTCCTGATTTATTGTGTTTTGGGTGCGAATGGTGTTTTTGACATTTGTATTGCATCCTACCCGACCCGCTTGCTGGAAACCCGTCTTGATTCCTGTTTATGGTTTATCCTGGCTTGTTATATGGATTCGTGCACTTTCATTATTTGTACATTGCATACTGGCATTATATCTAGCATCTACATTTCTTTAATATAACATTTAAAGTCAAGTAAAATATTTTTAAAATACATTGCATGGCCTGCCTGCTACCCCTAACCCTGTCGTGGCATCCGCGCATCTTGTTCTCATCCCGTTCAGTGAAACAGACTCGTTTGGATGGCTACGTGCAAGCTACGTGCAACCGTTTTTGGGGTATGCATTTTCATTACCCGGATATCCAATTTTGGTTTTGGTTGACACGTATATTTTCCGTATTTTAAAACAGGATTTTTAGACCCGACCCGGGCGTGTTTTGGACTATTTTTGTATTAGTCAAGATATCAAAAAATTTTAACTAATATTATATTTTAAAATTTTAACTGTTTAAAATTTAAAATAACTAAAACATTCTTTAAAAATCTAAATTTTTACAGATTCTCTCTCTTTCTCTTTCTCTCGATCTCTCTCCTCTCTCTCTCCCTGCCTCTCTCTCTCTCTTAAATATTTCCATAAACCTATTCTCACCCCCACGTCCCCCCTCTCTCATCTTCTTCATTTCTTTTTCCATTTTTCCCGCCACCTCGATCAAACCCACGCCCGACGCTCGCGCTCGCCGCCGGAGCTCGCTACCACCCTCTCCTTCAACCTCAACCTCTCCTCGTACTCACCTCCCTCCTCTCCTCTTTTCTCCTCCCCTCGACGAGCCCCGATCCCTGCACCCATACCTTCGACCCTAGCCTCGCGCCCTCATTGCCGTTGTCGCCTCACCCTCGCCTCCACCATCTCATCGCCATCCCCAACACCACCTCCACCTTCCCTCTTTCCCCGACCCAAGAAAACCCTACGCCAAACCCTGCAACCTCGTGCAAACCACTGGAACCCAAGAAAACCTCCACCTCCGGCACCCTCATCGGCCTCACCCCGCTGGTGACCCCGACACCTCACCTCGCCTCCTCCTTATCTTCCTCGACCTCCTTCCTCTCCTCTCCTCCCCCTCCATTCCTAAGAACCCGACACCCCTGCACCCAACTTGAGCCCCTGCAACCCTCCTCGTCGGAGCTCGCCTAGCCGCCGACCACCCTCGTCGGCCTTCCCTCGCCTTTACACCTCGTCGAACACCTCTTCCCGACTCTCTATCCTGCACACCCACAACCCTACAGCCACCTTGAACCCCATTGCCCCATCACCGGAAAACCGTCGCATGCACCTCACCGTCGATGGCCCACCGTCGACGTCACCCCTTTGCAGCCTCCTCTGACCCCAGAACACCACAACAACCAAACCCAGTCCCTTCCTCTCTTCTTCTTCTTGCTCTTCTCCTTCTTTCTTCTTCTTTTCATTTGTTGATCCGTATTTTCCGGTCACCGTCGGAGCCGTGACCGTCACCGACGATCCAGGTGACCCAGTGGACATCTCCAGCTAGCGTGGTCGTGTTCTTACTTTGCTTGGTTCGGTTCTTTATGCCCGCGTGTGCGTCGCGACATTTACCGACATTGGACATGCCGTACGCACCCGTCGTGTGTTCCGCTCAGGCAAGTTTATCTTGCTACATGCTATACTACTATATTTTACATCCATTTGAATAATAACATCACATAATGTTTAGTTATGCATCCCACATTACCATTTTACAGTTTTACTGTTTTCGGATATCTGTATGCATCCATATCGTTATTTACATATCTAGTCGCATGCTAGTTCATTTTGCTTCATGCTAGGTATATTATTACGCATTCATTTAAGTAAAATGTTACCCGTTTATCACATTATACATCCATATTAAAGTTTTATTGTTTTCGGATACCCGTATGCATCCATATCATTTAAAAATATATATAGCTACATCTATAGATCATATTAATTCATGTTATTGTTGTAGTAACACCCCATGCTTAATAATGTGCATCCCACTTAGACTTAGACCTGTAAATGTAACCCCTGATTGATATTTGTGCATCCATACCATTAATTATGTACCTAGTTGCATGCCATATTACATTGACTCATATTATTATTACATTAGTACCCCATGCTTGATAACGTGTATCCTACATAGTCATGATGTAACCCCTGATAGATATTTGTGCATCCATGATTTTATCGTACATCCGAACTTCTACCCTGATTCAATACTTGCTACATTGTACTGTTGGGCACCCATTTGATACACTGTGCACTACTTGACATGACCTGATACACCATTACTTGACATGTTAACTGATCCTGTTTCTAATGCCGACAATCCTGACATGTTGTCCCGATGGACATATCCTGTTGTCTGTATAGACAAACCTGTTCCTGCTTTATCCTGTGTTGGCATCAGATTTATCAATACCTGAATTGAACACATAACTTGGGGGTATGGGGAAATCAATGATGAAACATGACTTGTAACTCGACAGTTCGATGCTTATACTAATCAGTTTTACGGGCTAGGACATCCCGGGGATGCTGCTGCTGACATCATTCATATGTACATATTTCTTGTTTAGTGCCTAGCGGCATGTCTCGGATTCAGCCCGAGAATCTGGACCGTGGTCCCGGGCACGCACGTGATACTATTGAGTTATATCGACGATTCATTAAATTGATTTCACAAACTTGAGAGTAGTTAACCCAGTAGCACAGTTTAGTTTTATTGCTGCACTTCACCTATACTGTGACACTTCACTGTTCGATATCCCCGCTTACTTATTACATTCATGTCACCATTAATAATTCATGTCTGCATTCCTGTTACCCCCTGTTTATATTATTGTTGATATTGTGACGCTCTGACGTCTGGGTTTTTCATGGCCCAGATCCGCTGCCCTTGTCGCAGGCCGAGCAGGAGTACTTCAGCCGACAAGCCGAGCAGTGAGGACCTGTTAGTATTTTAGTTTAGTTTAGTTTTCTTCCAGCATTTTCATTTCCTGATGTGAGCCCGTTTTTGGGACATACTTTCCAGATATTTATTGTTTATTAGATTTATTGCTTCCGCATATTATTTCTTGACTCGTTTATTCTGGCATATGGACATGTACTAGATAGTTTATTTTACTTTACTGTTCTTGATATCTTATAGACAGCTATAATGTGACTGTGGAGGGATGTTTCCTAGCCACAGGTAGCATGGTTGGCTCTGTCATGTGCCGATCATAGCGCACTCTGGGAAGCGGGGCGTGACAGGGTTGTTTGGTATCAGAGCCATAGGATTTAGGTTAATCGGGTTTGATTCTTTTGTATTTGGGTATTGGACCCGATACACGAATCGGAAAATCCGTGATTAGGAACATGTCCTGCCACCTTGTTATCGTGATTCTTGAATCATATCTTTCTCTTGACCCTGGTCTTGACGATATACAAACAACTTTGCATCTCGGTTTGAATCCTTTTGGTTCCTTATTGTTTCTCTCGTCCTATTCTTTTGATTCTGATACTAGGATTTGGGTGACTTGAACGGAGTTATGTGATTGTAACTATGAACTGCAGCATGGTTACAATGTGGTACTCTATTTAAGTAACTTGGAGTCCTAGTCTTGATTCATTTCCTTGATTTATGGTCGTTATATTGCCTTGCTTCTCTCGATTTCTTTGCTTACCAGTTCATGTTTTATCGCAAGCTTGAATCCTGTTTACCGTGCTTATCTTCTTCGGTGTCTTGGCGTCAGATGAAGTCGTTTTCGGTATCCTACTTGTTCATGTTTTCCCCGCACTAGCATTATTCGATTTTGGTACATCCCACTGTTTGATGTTGTCTTGGGAATGGACTTTCTCGGCACTTTCCACACTCACATTGATTGTAGGGCAAAGAAAGTGATTTTTCCAGATTCCCGAACACCCGGAGTTTGTTTTTTCTGGAGGAAGCAGTTTTGTCGGGCCAGTCGAGTTTAGGGCTAAGCCGACAAACAATATTCTTTCGACGATGGAAGTTGATATGGAGGAAGCGCTAGCTGTAGTTCGAGAGTTCATGGACGTGTTCAAGGACATCTTGGGTTTACCGCCAAAACGAGATGTGGAGTTCGCGATCGATCTTGTTCCTGGTGCAGCACCAATCTCAAAGGCGTACTATCCAATGGCACCCGTGGAGTTGGAAGAAGTCAAGAAGCAGGTTACCGAATTGTTTGAGAAAGGTTGGATTCGCAGCAGCAATTCACCTTGGAGAGCTCCGGTTCTTCTAATAAAGAAGAAAGATGGCACAAGAAGGATGTGCATCAATTATCGAGAATTAAACTGGGTGACTATTAAGAACAAGTACCTGATCCCTCGCATTGGCGAATTGTTCGAGCAACTCAGTGGCGCAAGGGTATTCTCGAAGCTGGATTTGCGGTCCGGATATTATCAAGTTCGAATGAAATCAAAGGATATTTGCAAGACTGCGTTCCGAACTCGGTATGGACATTACGAGTATTTAGCGATGCCATTCGGAGTCATGAATGCACCGGCAATATTTATGGACTTGATGAACCGAATCTTTTCACCGTTCTTGGACCAGTTTATAGTGATGTTCATCGATGATATTCTGGTCTACTCGAGGAGCCTAGAAGAGCATGCAGAACACTTGAAGATCGCACTGCAGACATTGAGTCATGAAAGATTATATGCAAAGATGAGCAAGTGCGAGTTTTGGCTTGAAGAAGTGAAGTTTTTGGGACATGTCGTATCCAGAGATGGAATCGTTGTTGATCCCGAGAAGATTGCAGCAGTTCAGGATTGGCCGATTCCGAAGAACGTAGCAGCGATCAGAAGTTTTCTTGGACTTGCTGGACATTACAGAAGATTCGTGGAGAATTTTGCTCGTTGGCTGAGCCTTTGACCAAGCTTACGTGAAAGGAAGTACCGTTCGTAAAGACGGATAAGTGTGCGTCAGCTTTTGAGGCGTTGAAGCGAAGGTTGATAACTGCTCCTATTTTGACAGTACCAGACGGTTCCGGAGAATTTGTAGTTCACAGTGACGCATCTAGGAAAGGTTTGGGATGTGTTTTGATGCGGCATGGAAAGGTTATAGCTTACGTATCGAGACAGTTGAAGACCCATGAGAAGAATTATCCAACTCATGATTTGGAGCTTGCAACAGTGATTTTCGCTTTGAAGATTTGGAGACACTACTTATTGGGCGAAAGGGTCGAAATATTCACCGATCACAAAAGCCTAAAGTATGTGTTCACGCAAAAAGAACTTAACATGAGACAGCGTAGATGGTTGGAGCTGATGGCTGACTACGATCTTGATCTAAGTACCATCCGGGGAAAGTTAATGTTGTGTCGGATGTGCTTAGTTGGTTGCCAGCAATTCGGATGTTGACTGCACAGAAGGAGCTTATCGAAGACTTTTGGAGATTCGAGTTGGAGATCGTACTACCGCATTCTTTGAGACAGTTGATGCAGCTGCAAGTACAGTCGTCATTGATCGAGAATATTAAAGCAGCGCAATCACAGGACCCAAGATTGCAGAAGTTTTGAGAACAGGTTGAAGCGGGACTTCGAACGGACTTGTTGATTCATGAAGATGGTTCGTTGCGATATGGTAGCCCATTTGTGTGTGCCGAAAGGAGACATTCGTGAAGAAGTTATGAAGGAGGCATACAGTTCCGCGTATTCCGTATATCCAAGAGGCACGAAGATATACCGTGATCTACGACAACATTTCTGGTGGGAAGGCATGAAAAGGGAGATTGCTCGCTTTGTAGTGAAGTGCTTGGTGTTTCAGTAAGTCAAGGCTGAACATCAAAGGGTAGCTGGTTTATTGCAACCACTTCCGATTCCTCAATGGAAGTGGGAACATATAACCATGGATTTCGTGACAGCTTTACCGCGGAGTCCAAAGGGCAACAATGCAGTTTGGGTGATTGTTGATCGATTGACCAAGGTAGCTCATTTCATACCGTTTCGAGTTAGTCAGTCAACAGAAGCGTTAGCAGAACGGTACATGCAGGAGATTGTGAGATTGCATGGAGTACCTGTGAGCATCATTTCCGACCGTAACACCCGATTCTTATCGCACTTCTGGAGGAGTTTACAGGAAAGTTTGGGGACGCGATTGAAGTTTAGCACCGTTTATCATCCTCAAACAGATTGCCAGTCAGAGAGAACGATCCAAACTCTTGAAGACTAGTTGAGAGCTTGCATGTTAGACTTCAAGGGTTCGTGGGAGGATCATCTACACTTGGTGGAGTTTTCTTACAATAACAGCTTTCAGGCAACTATTCAGATGGCTCCATTCGAAGCATTGTATGGTCGCAAGTGTCGTTCACCTGTTTGTTGGGATGATGTTGGAGAACGAAGATTGTTGGGATCGGATTTGATCGTGCAAACCGTAGAGAAAGTTAGTACTATCCGGAATCACATGAAGGTAGCACAGGATCGGCAGAAGAGTTGGGCCGATACATCGAGAAGACCTCTAGAGTTCGCTGTTGGTGATCTGGTATTCTTGAAGATACCACCGACTAGAGGAGTGATTCGTTTTAGGAGTCGAGGCAAGCTTAGTTCTCGATTCGTGGGGACTTTCGAGATTTTGGAGCATGTTGGAGAAGTGGCTTATCGATTGGCATTACCACAATCCTTGGCGAATGTTCATAACGTGTTTCTTCCATCTCAACTCCGTAAGTATGTTCGAGATGAAACACACGTGCTAGATCATTCAGAGCTGACTGTAAGAAAGGATTTGACCTTTGAGAAATGACCGATGTCGATTGTTGATCGAAGAGAAAAGGTCTTCAAGAACAAGGTTATCCCTCTCGTACTTGTTTCTTGGGGGAATCGCTCGCATGGAGAATCGACTTGGGAACGTGAAGACGAGATTCGACAGAAGTTTCCAGATTTCTTCTTGTAGTTTCATGTTTGTTTTTTTTCTTGTTTTGGGAATTTCGAGGACGAAATTCTTTCTGTAGTTGGGTATAGTGTAACACCCTAGTTCATTTATACCAGTTCTATTTTAAGTATTTCTTTATTTATGGTATTTTCCTGATTTATTGTGTTTTTGGTGCGAATGGTGTTTTTGACATTTATATTGCATCCTACCCGACCCGGTTGCTGGAAACCCGTCTTGATTCCCGTTTATGGTTTATCCCGGCTTGTTATATGGATCCGTGCACTTTCATTATTTGTACATTGCGTACTGGCATTATATCTGGCATCTGCATTTCTTTAATATAATATTTAAAGTCAAGTAAAATATTTTTACAAAACATTGCATGGCCTACCTGCTACGCCTAACCCTGTCGTGGCATCCGCGCATCTCATTCTCATCCCGTTCGGTGAAACGGACTCGTTTGGATGGCTACGTGCACGCTATGTGCATCCGTTCTTCGGGGTATGCATTTTCGTTACCCGGATATCCAATTTTGGTTTTGGTTGACACGTATATTTTCCGTATTTTAAAACTGGATTTTTAGATCCGACCCGAGCGTGTTTTGGACTATTTTTGTATTAGTCAAAATATCAAATTTTTTAACCTATATTATATTTTAAAATTTTAACTGGTTAAAATTTAAAATAACTAAAAGATTCTTTAAAAATCTAAATTTTTACAGATTCTCTCTCTTTCTCTCTTTCTCTTTCACTCGATCTCTCTCCTCTATCTCTCTCCCTGCCTATCACTCTCTCTCTCTATTAAATATTTCCTTAAACCTATTCTTACCCCCACATCCCCCCCTCTCTCATCATCTTCTTCTTTTCTTTTTCCATTTCCATTTATCTCGCCTCTTCGATCAAACCCACGCCCGACGCTCGCGCTCGCCGCCAGAGATCGCTACCACCCTTGCCTTCAACCTCAACCTCTCCTCGTCCTCACCTCCCTCCTCTCTCCTCTTTTATCCTCCCCCAGACGAGCCCCGATCCCTGCACCCATACCTCCGACCCCAGCCCCGCGCCTTCATCGCCGTCGTCGCCTCACCCTCGCCTCCACCATCTCATCGCCATCCGCAACACCACCTCCACCTTCCCTCTTTCCCCGACCCAAGAAAACCCTACGCCAAACCCTGCAACCTCATGCAAACCACTGGAACCCAAGAAAACCTCCACCGCCGGCACCCTCATCGGCCTCACCCTACCGGCGACCCCGACACCTCACCTCGCCTCCTCCTCATCTTCCTCGACCTCCTTCCTTTCCTCTCCTCCCCCTCCATTCCCAAGAACCCGACACCTCTGCACCCAACTTGAGCCCCTGCAACCCTCCTCGCCGGAGCTCACCTCGCCGCTGACCACCCTCGTCAGCCTTCCCTCGCCTTTACACCTCGTCGAACACCTCTTTGAGACTCTCCTTCCTGCACACCCGCAACCCTACAGCCACCTTGAACCCCATTGCCCCATCACCAGAAAACCATCGCTTGCACCTCTCCGTCGACGGCCCACCGTCGACGTCACCCCCTTGCAGCCTCCTCTAACCCCAGAACACCACAACAACCAAACCCAGTCCCTTCCTCTCTTCTTCTTCTTGCTCTTCTCCTTCTCTCTTCTTCTTTTCATTTCTTGATCCGTATTTTCCAGTCACCGCCAGAGCCGTGACCGTCACCGACGATCCAGGCGACCCAGTGGACATCCCCGGCCAGTGTGGTCACCTTCTAGATTTGCTTGGTCCAGTTTTGTACGCTCGCGTGTTGGTCGCGACATTTACCAACATCGTACGTACCGTACGCATCCCGTCGTGAGATCCAATCGAGGCAAGTTTATCTTGCTACATGCTATAATACTTATATTGCATCCATATGTATAAAATATTACATGTTGATTGAATTATACATCCATATTAAAGTTTTATTGTTTTCGGATACCCGTATGCATCCATATCATTTAAAAATAATATAGCTGCATCTATAGATCATATTAATTCATGTTATTATTGTAGTAACACCCCATGCTTAATAATGTGCATCCCACTTAGACTTAGAGCTGTAAATGTTAGCCCTGATTGATATTTGTGCATCCATACCATTAATTATGTACCTAGTTGCATGCCAAATTACATTGACTCATATTATTATTACATTAGTACCCCATGTTTGATAACGTGCATCCTACATAGTCATGATGTAACCCCTGATAGATATTTGTGCATCCATGCTTTTATCGTACATCCGAACTTCTACCCTGATTCAATACTTGCTACATTGTACTGTTGGGCACCCATTTGATACACTGTGCACTACTTGATATGACCTGATACACCATTACTTGACATGTTACCTGATCCTGTTTCTAATGCCGACAATCCTGACATGTTGTCCCGATGGACATATCATGTTGTCTGTATAGACAAACATGTTCCTGCTTGATCCTGTGTTGGCATTAGCTTCAGATTTATCAATACCTGACTTGAACACATAACTTGGGGGTATGGGGAAATCAATGATGAAACCTGACTTGTAACTCGACAGTTCGATGCTTATACTGATCAGTTTTACGGGCTAGGCCAGCCCGGGGATGCTGCTGCTGACATCATTCATCTGTACATGTTTCTTGTTTAGTGCCTAGCGGCATGTCTTGGATTCAGCCCGAGAATCTGGACCGTGGTACCGGGCACGCACGGGATATTATTGAGTTACATCGACGATTCATCAAATTAATTTCACAGACTTGAGAGTAGTTAACCCAGTAGCATAATTTAGTTTCACCGCTGCACTTCACATATACTGTTACACTTCACTGTTCTATATCCCTGCTCACTTATTACATTCATGTTACCTTTTTATAATTCATGCTTGCATTCCTGTTACCGCTTGTTTATATTATTGTTGATATTGTGATGCGCTGACGTCTAGGTTTTGCATGTCTCAGATCCTCTACCTTTGTCGCAAGCTGATCAGGAGTATTTCTGCCGTCATGCCGAGCAGTGAGGATCCTGTTAGTATCCAGTTAGTTTTGTTATTTCCGTACTTTCCAGATGTTACTGTTTATTGGATTTATTGCTTCCGCATATTATTTCTTGACTCGTTTATTCTGGCATATGGACATGTACTAAATAGTTTCTTTTATTTTCCTGTTCTTGATATCTTATAGACAGCCGTAATGTGACTGTGGATGGATGTTTCCTAGCCACGGGTAGCATGGTTTGCTCTGTCACGTGTCGATCTTAGCGCACTCTGGGAAGCGGGGCGTGACAGTTGTCGTTGATAGGTCTTCTTGATTATTGATGTGGGAATTGAGAGAGGGTGGCCAGGGTTTTGAGAGGAGAGATCTAGGGTTTTTGGAGGAAGGAGACGGCCAAGGGTTTGGACTAGTTTATTCGAGAGTTTAAATAGAGGTTGGGTCGGTTACGAGAATAAAGATCCATGCAAAATATAAGGAATTCAATCAGATCGACGTTGAGCTAGCTCAAGACATTGGTGAGCAGTTCAAGACAATAGTGAAGAAAATAATTGTTCCATGCACCTGTTGAGCCATCTCAAGTCAAGCTTGATCTGTCTCAAAAAGTTTAGAGCTGGCTCAAAATAACCTTGAGCCGTCTCTGACGATTGAGAAAAAATAGTTATTGTAGAGGACTCTTGAGCCATCTCAAGATTGTTTGAGCCGGCTCAAGCAACCACAGGAGAAAATAGACATTGTGAATGACTTCTAAGCCATCTTAAACCTAGTAAAGCCGGCTCAAGCGAATACTTAGGCTAATATTTGATCAGATTATTTTCCTAACACGTTAAATAGATATAGAATCAAAGAAATACATTCAAACACTTATTTTATTAGGATTTCTAGATACAAGGTGTTACAGCGCAAGCATGCCTACTATTAGTGTTTGGTGTTAGGGTCACAACACTTGCGGACCGCGGCGAAATGGTAAGCAAAAGTTTACATGAACATAACACCAAATACTAAACCCAAGATCATGTCATTTACGAAGTTGAATGAAAGGTAAGTCGACAAGCAAGCTCATAATATCGTTTCACCTGATCTGGAAAACCTTCTGCGTAGGACTCTAAAAACTCGAAAATACACTGGCAGTAGGTTAGAATCATATCCTGTTGATCTAAAACACTTTTAGATCATTCTCCTCACAGGTTAACCTACAAGCATATCAGCGGTACTAACTGCACGTAAAAGCTACCCTGGTATTGAACGAAAGGTAAGTCGACAAGCAAGCTCATCCATACCTAACAAATCCTATCAGTGACAATCGTCGTATAGTCCAGTCTTTTTGTTAAAGAGTGTCGCATATCAGGTTTAGGAGGTGGAAACCGTCAGACTTCTAATAACCCAATAAGTTGTGCTGATGTGAAACTCATAATCACCTAAGATACAACTGATAATACTTATCAGTTCATCTCAACCGCCTCAGTCGAGCACTTCTAGTTATGGTTAATCAAGCACAGCGCGATATCAACTCTCTATACCTGGGGGAGACGAATCCTTTCGATCGCTCACTGTCTCTATGTTCTTTGGGACTGTACCGAACTAAAACCTGTTTGCACGACTCTTTAAAGTCGTGGTAGGATATAAATCAAAGTACAGCGGGAACACACACAAATCACTATGTCGATCTTAGGTCTAAGGTGTTGGATATGTATGCCCTAGAGGCCAGTATTGTATAGGATTCTAGAGATATGTATATGCTGGATATGTATGCCCTAGAGGCCTGTATCGTATAGGATGCTGGGGATATGTATGTATAGGATAATCTTACTCAGTTATATAGTAAACTATTTGAGTTGTCTTTATCTAAACATGTGTATTTGTTTTTCTTACTTATTTGTATTGCTTATACATGTTGATAAAGACTCGTTACAGTAGTATACTATTTTGGTTTGTCTTTATCTTAACATGTGCATATGTTATACTCGATATCATATATGGCTGATACATGTGTAGGGTTTCCATAGCACCTTTTCAAGGGTTTGGAAGCATCACACATGCCACAATAAAATTTTAACAAGGTGCTAAGCAAACTTAACTAGGAATCGAACTAGAAATTTAGGGTAACAACTAATAGTATCATATACAATAAATAATCTATCACTAAGTGGAGAGACTACAACCTTTGTAGACCTCCTTGAGTGACTCCTTGGATCTCCTAGAGTTTGGAACAGCTCGCTTGAATGCTTCCAAGTCCACGACGATCCACCCGAAGTCCCTTTGCTCAAAGCTTCTTGCTTCCCTTTATCAATGAGGAAGTGATGTTAACACTCTAAACTAATAGGCTAAACTAGTATAGAATGATTGTGTGGTTTGTTATCTCACTTAAAAACCCTTTCTTTTTCCTTTTCCTCACACTCAAAGAAACTCAAGAGAGCTTGAAGAAGGAGGAAGATGAAGATGGCGATGCTTTTTTCAAGATAATGATAATTGTTATGTTTTAAAATAAAAACAAAAGGATATATATGTGAGACACTCTCACATCCAACCATGGTTAAAAGAAATATTTAGATATTTTGTGATGAGTTAAAAGAACAAAAACCTAGGGTTAAGTCAATGGTCAACCCTAGAAGAGTGTAGAAAGAATGAGTCATTTGTTATTTTCCTTTTTCTTTTATCTCAAAACAAAAATACACATATTAATTTGAACCATGTGAGTCTTGCATTACCATCTTCCATGTATCATCAACCATAATACACTTGTATGTATGTATGTGTGCATACACATCATCATGTGTATGTATATACATATATGCATACATCATAAAGAAAAGGTTTAATAAAAGTGAGCTAAAAGTCGTTATTAAATCAACACTTGATTTAATAAACCGGTCATATCACATACGACCCGACCAATAGTAAATGCCCGATTAATATACGGTATCTCATACACACATTTAATCGAGCTTCCGCGCATATCTCATATGCACACCACATCGTTTTTCCTGAACTAGGAAACTTCTGTGTGGGACTCTAGGACTCGTCAATACACCGGCAGTAGGTGATGATCGCCTCAAACACCCACAAGCCGCAAGCGGTCAGCTATACGTAACGGCCACCCGGGTATTGAGCGATCAGAAGAAAAACAAGCAAACCTGTCAAAACTCCATCGAGCTAACTGGCAACACATACCGTACAGTCCGATCTCTTTATCAGATATGCTGCATATCGAGCCTGGGGATGGAATCGTCGACCCCAATAACTCAATAAGTCATGCCGGTATATGGCTCATAACAGATCGAGAAACTACTGATAATACTTATCGGTAAATCTCAGTAGCCCTGGCCAGGGACTTTCTATTATAGCCAATAGAGCATAGCGCAACATCAACCCCCAATACCGGGAGAGACGAAAAAACCCCTCCTATCACTCATTTCCTCCATGTGCCTCGGGACTGTACCCAAAATCCACCTGCTTGCACGACTCAATAGAGCCGTGGTAGGGTGGAGATCAATGTACAGTGGGTGGACACTCAAGGCTCTATGACGATCTTGGGTCTACAGACTAACATGTACCAGTGTCACCTGAGAACTGCTATCCGACGTAAGATATAATACCATATAGGAGTTCTCGGTGAGTCCGTTCAGTGTACCCAGTCTCTACTGAGCACCCGTATACAATCTTTGGTGTCAGCACACCAGATGGATATCCATCGCCCATCACATGGGACAAGAATCGTATACGCTAGTCTACTCTGGAATATCGATGCCCTGTCTCGATACACCCACGACTAGGAACATTTCAAGGATATGCTTATAAACTACGAATGTCCCACTAGTATGATCCACATCATAATCCCAGTAGTCAAGCAAGTATCCTAAGGGCTTTATCAATCATATCAAGATAAAGAGCAACCAGATAGCATACTATCATGTCGAGCAAGACTGTCCTTTGAATACACACACACACACAAACCGGTATATACACTATCATATAATGGCCTCTAGGGCATACATATATCCAACAATCTCCCACTTGCACTAAGGCCAGTTATTGGCGTATCTCATACCCAACATCTCAAAAAGTCGCTCATGTTGCGGCTGAGGGAGGGCCTTGGTGAATGGAACTGCAGTGTTATCCTTCGTATCTACTCTCTTAATCTCGATCTCATGGCGATCTACTATCTCCCGGATCAAATGATATCGCCTCAGGATGTTTCTGGATTTCTGATGGGACCTGGGCTTTTTGGCCAACGTCACAGCCCCATTATTGTCATAATATAGTGGTATTGGATCAATAATGGTTGGAACTACTCCTAGCTCCGAGATGAACTTCTTCATCCAGACGGCTTCCTTGGCAGCATCATTTGCAGCAATGTACTTAGCTTCCATCGTAGAGTCTGCAATGGTATCCTGTTTGGAACTCTTCCAACTCACCGTCCCTCCATTGAGGATAAATGCAAACCCTGAGATAGACTTGCTGTCATCCTTATCACTTTGGAAACTCGAATCGGTAAAGGCCTCCATTTGGAGATCCTCGTTACCATACACCAAGAACAGGTCTTTAGTCCTTCGCAAGTACTTAAGAATGTTCTTCACAGTAGTCCAGTGATTCTCCCCTGGGTTTGACTGATACATGCTTACTACACTCAGTGCATAAGCTACATCAGGGCGTGTACATAACATTGCATACATTATTGATCCTACGGCTGAAGCGTAAGGAATAATGCTCATGCGAGCTCTCTCTTCATCAGACTTTGGACAATCGCCCTTGGAGAGAGTGACTCCATGGCAAGTGGGTAAGGCACCCCGCTTGGAGTCTTCCATACTAAACCTTTTTAGGATGGTGTTGATGTACTTGGTTTGGGACAATCCCAATAACCGTTTGGATCTATCCCTATAGACCCGAATGCCCAAAATGTACGTGGCATCTCCCAGGTCCTTCATGGAGAACCTTAGTGATAAGAATGATTTGACCGACTGTAGCATAGGAATGCCATTTCCTATCAGAAGAATGTCATCCACGTACAATACGAGGAATGCGACAGTTTTCCCTATAGTCTTCTTATAAACACAAGGTTCATCTGGATTTTTGATGAAATCAAACTCTTTGATAACATCATCAAAACAAATGTTCCAACTCCGTAATGCCTGCTTTAATCCATAAATAGATTTAAGCAACCTACACGCTTTCCCGCTGCTCCTACTGTCAATGAAGCCCTCTGGCTGTGATCCATATAAACGCATTCTTCTAAATCACCATTTAGAAATGTTGTTTTAACGTCCATCTGCCAGATTTCATAGTCGCAGTGAGAAGCAATAGCAAGTAGGATCCGAATG
This sequence comes from Agapanthus africanus, assembly GCA_030015575.1. Lineage (NCBI taxonomy): Eukaryota > Viridiplantae > Streptophyta > Magnoliopsida > Asparagales > Amaryllidaceae > Agapanthus > Agapanthus africanus. Next base: position 374,031,066 of record JASDDO010000010.1, read on the forward strand.
GATTTAAGCATGGCTATCGGAGAGAAAGTCTCGTCATTTTCCAATCCTGGTCTTTGATGAAAACATTTCGCTACCAACCTTGCCTTATAGCTCTCCTCCTGTCCATCTACACCGATCTTTCTTTTAAAGATCCATTTGCACCCTACGGGTTTTACCCCAGAAGGTACATTCTCCAAAGTCCATACTTTGTTGGTATACATAGACTCCATTTCGGATCTCATTGCATCCAGCCAGTTCACTGAGTCGCCACTCGTGATAGCTTGCTGAAAACTGGCAGGGTCATCATCATCCATGATGCAATCTTCTCTATCACCATCAATGAGAAAACCATAGTATCTCTCCGGTGGGCGAGAAGTCCTACCAGATCTACGGAGTGGCTGAGGTTCATAAGATTATGTTGCAACATCAGGTTCAACCAAGTCGTCATTTGTAACTTGTGTTTCTAAAACCTCTTCTAGATCTACCATATTGCCATCAGTATCATTTGGAAAAATCTCATTTTCTAAAAATGTGCTATGCTGAGAAACAAACACTTTTTGTTCCTCCTTGTGGTAGAATAGATATCCAAACGAATGTTTTAGATATCCCACAAATATACATTTGACCGATCGTGTCTCGAGTTTGTCCGGATTCTGCTTTTTGACAAAAACCGGACAACCCCAAATATTAACTCGCTTAAGAGATGGTCTCTTCCCATACCATATCTCATATGGAATGGTAGACACGGTCTTGGATGGAACTTTGTTCAACAGAAAAGCTGCAGTCTCCAATGCATGCCCCCAAAAAGAGAGAGGTAACTCAGAATCACTCATCATGGATCGTACCATATCTAATATGGTACGATTTCGCCGTTCTGACACACCGTTGTGCTGTGGTGTATAAGGAGGAGTGAGCTGAGAGAGAATCCCATTCTCTTTTAGGAAGTTCAGGAACTCGGTACTAAGGTACTCTCCACCTCGATCTGATCGAAGTATCTTGATACTCATTCCTGTTAGTTTTTCTACTTCAAGTTTGTACTCCTTGAATTTCTTGAAAGCTTCAGACTTATGCTGTATCAAAAACACATGACCGAATCTTGTGAAATCATCAGTAAAAGTTATGAAGTAGGAAAAACCGCCTCTTGCATGTGTAGACATTGGTCCACCTACATCACTATGTATGAGGCCCAAGAGCTCAGTAGCTCTTTCTCCGTGTCCACTAAACAGAGTTTTGGTCATTTTACCTTTAATACAAGACTGACAAGTTGCATAAGATTTATACTCAAAAGGATTTAAATATCCATCTTTATGAAGCTTGTTTAGTCTTGTTTCATTAATATGACCAAGTCTACAATGCCAAAGAAAAGCTTCATTTATATCTGAAAATTTTCTTTTACTTGTGTGTTTAATGCTGAAAACTGTGTGTTGATTAAGGACGTATATCCCGTTATTAAGTGTATCATAACCAATCAACTCTTGGTTTAGTTTAATGTTCATAATATTGTGGTGCATAGCAAAATGATATCCTTCATTGTCTAACAAGGAAACAGATATAATATTACAAAGCATGCTTGGTATAAAATAACATGGGTTCAAAACCAATATACAACCCGACGGCAACCCTAGGTGATACTCTCCTACTGAAACTGTATGTACATTGGAACCATTTCCAACTTGGAGTGTATGACCACCTGTATTCAAAAATCTGTTATTTCTCAACGCCTGCACAGAATTGCAAATATGAGAACCCGAACCGGTATCTAATACCCAGGAAGCAGAGTTAATAGAAAAACAGTTTTCAGTCACGAACACACCAGAAGCTGATGCATCACCATGCTTTTTTTTTCTTGAGTTCAAGGTACTCAGTACAGTTCCGCCTCCAGTGCCCCATCTTCTTGCAGTGAAAACATTCTCCCTTCTCCGACTCCGCAGCTTTGGATTTGTTTTTCCCCTTCGCTTTCTTTATTCCTCCTCTCGGTTTGGTGAATTTCTTCTTATTCTTTCCCTTGGCCTTAGCTTTTGGGATGGAAGAGGAAGATTGTCCAACAAGCATAGAGGAGGACTTCGCTTTCAGCGTGCTCTCCGCACTTCTCAATATATTGAGAAGTTCGGGTAGTGATTTCTCCATGTCATGCATGTTGAAGTTCACTATGAATGGAGCAAAGGCGGAGGGAAGAGACTGTAGAACAATATCAATATACTGTTCGTTATCCATTGTCCATCCGAGGTCCTCGAGCTCTTCTATAAGATCTATCATCTTCAAAATGTGATCGCCTACTGGTGTGCCTTGAGCCATCCGCATCTGAAACAACTTTCGAGATACTTCGTATCTCTGGGTCCGAGATTGCTCCTCATACAATTCCTTTGTATGGAGAAAGATGGATTGAACATCCATCTACTCGTGTAGCTTTTGATGTGTATTGTCTATCGATGCAAGCGCGAGGCATTTGGCAGTAGCACAGTCAATATCCCATGTTTTGTGGATTTCTTTATCCGCGGTAGAAGATTCAGGTCCTGGGGTGGGCGGAGCTTTGGCAGTGAGGACATATGATACTTTATCATATGTGAGAGCAATATTAATGTTCCTCAGCCAGTCTTTGTAGTTCGGTCCGGTCAGCTTGTTTTTATCTAATAGAAACTTAAGGCCTGTCATAGGTATATGCCATTAAGAGAGAGAGAGAAGAATACACTCAGCGAAAGCTCTTGCAAAGATCAGATTTGTTATTATCTTATCTAATCGATGTCTCCCACTGCTTTTATAAAATTTTCTTTAAAACCTTTTAAAAAGAAAACTAGCAAGGATTAATTATATTCTACAACTTCGCTAACCGTTCAGCCAAGCCAGTGCCGGTACTTTGAGGGAGGTTCCCCATGCTGTCGCATGGACCTAATTAGAATAAGCCTCGTTTTCCCAGAGACGTAGCCCCATTGACACCTTTCTTGACACCTAATGGGTTAGCTAATTGTAAAGTGCAAAACTTTCCTGGGACCAACTCTTTCTCACAGTGGGATCGAGATCCTACTATCACATAGAAGGTATGCAATCTCATTGCAAATTTCAACTCTTGAAACTCCCGATATGATTTTTACCCCCAGTACTTCTGACCTTGGTTATAGTCAACATATCATAAGCACTATTTAAGTTCTTCCCGTCATTTCATGATTAATTAGAGCCACCCACATGACCCTTGGCTATAGTCAACATAATCATGTGTTTTTCCTAATTAATCTCATCATATAAAGTGTAGGAAGACATCACTTAGCTACCGTATACTATGCCTTAGCTAAAGTCAACATACGTAGCACGAATACTAAGTACTCTACTTCCAAAAATGACGGAGGGTTGCGGATAGTTTTTAAGAAAACTTTTAACGCTTTGAACTTGATATCGTTGCAGAATCAAATGGGTTTAAAAGGAGTGGCTTAAGCTCCGCATTTTGAAAACTTGCTTTTTCACAAAAAGCCGAGTGGGTTTTAAATCCGATTCTACAACATCTTTTAGGTTCATTTATCTTTACATTAATCTCATTAATGTAGTCCCATCATTTAAGTCCTTAAGCCATCACAGAAAAGAAACGAAAATATAACATACGCTTATGCCACCCGTATTCGCCATAATGTTCCGTTATGCACCGTTAGGTTACTTAACTAACGGCATACCGGGACGGGGCTAGCGCAGGTGCAAAACATAAGCAAAGTCTATTATATATCATATATAATATTCCATTCATCTCAGATATATCAAGTGATCACATCACAGAATATAAGCAGCAGAAGCACATATAATATAGGATATCAAGGGGGTCCGTATTTTATATTTAGCCATCAATAGAAAATATGGATTCCACGGTCGCGATGAATAGCCAAGCCCACACCCCTAGACCCCTACGAGAGCGGCAAGTGACCCTACCAATTCTAGAGTTTAGGAGACCCGATCTCGACTCCTTGAGATGGCCTCCCACTGAACCCTAGAACCCGGTCACTTGTGCTCCCCTTCTTGGGTCTATCCTAATGCGGAAAAGTAAATAATATACAACAATGGTGACATCATTCTCAATCCGGAAGTGCCCCAAATAAAAGAATATTACATACAATTGAATTTTACATGAATGAAAAGAAAACTCTCATCTCACATAAAACCCCCGGCTATTCAATCACGACAATCCTGCACATCATATCACAGCAACACATAATATCACATATCATCAACATAAGTAAGTATGCGTACCCCGATTGTTGTTGATGTGTAGCAACGAAAACGGCGATACACCGCATACTATACTTACGGTCATAGAGAAATAAAATGAAAAACTACAACGATTGGAATCGTAACTGCCCTTAGACAACACAAACCCGGGATATCACATATCCAAGATTTCATGCCTAACAATGTAAAGCTCGCATTTAGGTCTCACCCATGAAAACACCTTTTCAAAATAAGTCGGATAATTCAACAAGATTTCCGATTACTCCCGAGACCGAAATGCTAGATTTACATGCAACAAACAAATTTGTAGATTCCAATTATTGTATCACATTCACATATACTAGGCGCAGTTAAAACGTTCGATCGAACGATCAATCACCCAAAGAATTCTCAGAAATCTCAACACCTGAGCAGTTTTAAAATATACCAGAGAATGAAACAAGTACATACGGGCCAGCACAAGAAGGCACAGTCCAAGCCTCACCAACGACGCCGCGGAACCGCCGCAAAATGACCATTTTAGCCGCGGTTCCGTGGTCGTTTAGTCGAGTTAGGGCTTCGTTCTTCTTGTAGGCCCATAAAATACCCTGCACGATTTTCTGAGTATTTTTAATGTGAAAAATCCAACTTTTTGAAAAAATTTCAGTGAGGACCGTTTGGGCGTCGTATTTCGTTCGTTCGAGATTTTTAACGCCGTCTAGGTTACTCTAAAGCTCTAATTTGGCTCTGATACCACTGTAGGGTTTTCATAGCACCTTATCAAGGGTTTGGAAGCATCACACATGCCACAATAAAATTTTAACAAGGTGCTAAGCAAACTTAACTAGGAATCGAACTAGAAATTTAGGGTAACAACTAATAGTATCACATACAATAAATAATCTATCACTAAGTGGAGAGACTACAACCTTTGTAGACCTCCTTGAGTGACTCCTTGGATCTCCTAGAATTTGGAACGGCTCACTTGAATTCTTTCAAGTCCACGACGATCCACCCGAAGTCCCTTTGCTCAAAGCTTCTTGCTTCAGTTGATCAATGAGGAAGTGATGCTAACACTCTAAACTAATAGGCTAAACTAGTATAGAATAATTGTGTGGTTTGTTATCTCACTTTAAAACCCTTTCTTTTTCCTTTTCCTCACACTCAAAGAAACTCAGGAGAGCTTGAAGAAGGAGGAAGATGAAGATGGCAATGCTTTTTTCAAGATAATGATAATTGTTATGTTTTAAAATAAAAACAAAAGGATATATATGTGAGACGCTCTCACATCCAACCATGGTTAAAAGAAATATCTAGATATTTTATGATGAGTTAAAAGAAAAAAGGAAATAAACCTAGGGTTAAGTCAATGGTCAACCCTAGAAGAGTGTAGAAAGAATGAGTCATTTGTTATTTTCCTTTTTCTTTTATCTCAAAACAAAAATACACATATTAATTTGAACCATGTGAGTCTTGCATTGCCATCTTCCATGTATCATCAACCATGATACACTTGTATGTATGTATGTGTGCATACACATCATCATGTGTATGTATATACATATATGCATACATCATAAAGAAAAGGTTTAATAAAAGTGAGCTAAAAGTCGTTATTAAATCAACACTTGATTTAATAAACCTGGCATATCACATACGACCCGACCAATAGTAAACGCCCGATTAATATACGGTATCTCATACACGCATTTAATCGAGCTTCCGCGCATATCTCATATGCACACCACATCATTTTGCCTGAGCTAGGAAACTTCTGTGTGGGACTCTAGGACTCGTCAATACACCGACAGTAGGTGATGATCACATCAAACACCCACAAGCCGCAAGCGATCAGCTAAACGTAATGGCCACCTGGGTATTGAGCGATCAGAAGAAAAACAAGCGAACCTATCAAAACTCCATCGAGCCAACTGGCAACACTTACCGTACAGTCCGATCTCTTCGTCAGATATGCTGCATATCGAGCCTGGGGATGGAATCGTCGATCCCAATAACTCAATAAGTCATGCCGGTATATAGCTCATAACAGATCGAGAAACTACTGATAACACTTATCAGTAAATCTCAGCAGCCCTGGCCAAAGACTTCCTGTTATAGCCAATTGAGCATAGCGCAACATCAACCCCCAATACCGGAAGAGACGAAAAGACCCCTCATATCGCTCATTGCCTCCATGTGCCTCGGGACTGTACCCAAAATCCACCTACTTGCACGACTCAGTAGAGCCGTGATAGGGCACATTGGGAACTCACACGGGAGGACAAACAAGGCTCTATGACGATCCCGGGTCTACAGACTAACCTGTACCAATGTCACCTGAGAACTGCTATCCGACGTAAGATATAATACCACATAGGAGTTCTCGGTGAGTCCGTTCAGTGTACCCAGTCTCTACTGAGCACCCGTATACAATCTTTGGTGTCAGCACACCAGATGGATATGGGATCATCCATCGCCCATCATATGGGACAAGAATCATATACGCTAGTCTACTCTGGAATATCGATGCCCTGTCTCGATACACCCACGACTAGGAACATTTCAAGGATATGCTTATAAACTACGGATGTCCCACTAGTATGATCCACATCATAATACTATTAGTCAAGCAAATATCCTAAAGGCTTCATCAATCATATCAAGATAAAGAGCAACCAGATAGCATACTATCATGTCGAGCAAGACTGTCCTATACACACACACACAAACCGGTACATACACTATCATATAATGGTCTCTAGGGCATACATATATCCATCAACATGTTGATAAAGCCCGTAAGATTTTGCTTGACTACCAGCGTTATGATGGTGATCATACTTGCGGGAGCTGGGTAGTCTATAAGCACATCCTTAAAGGTCCCAAGTCGCAGGAGTATCAAGACCGAGCATCGATATTCCAGAGTAGACTTGTGTGTACGTTTCTAGACCCAGACGGGGGGCGGTAGTTTTTCCCACAGCCATTGGTGTGATCACCTAAGATTGTATACAGGTGCTCACTAGGGGTGAGTACACTGGACGGACTCGCCGAGAACCTCTTGATGGTATTATACTTATCGTTAGATAGCGGTTCTCAGGTGACATGAGTACAGGTTAGTCTTTAGCCCTGAGATCATCATTTGTCCCGTGTGAGTTCCCAATGTGCTTTGATCACTACCCTAACACGGCTCTACTGAGTCGTGCAAACAGGTTTTGGTTAGATACAGTTGTTCCCGGCAAAAAATTTGGCAAAGAGCTATTTGTTCCCTTATAAAAAAATGGGGAGAGAAAAAAAAGAGGAAAAGAATCATCATAGTTTGTCATCACGTGTTAAACATGTGAGCGCTTATATGCAAAGCATATAAGCGCTGAAAACAAATAATTAAGGGTCAAATTGGCCTCATGTGTTAAACACGTGAGCGCTTATATGCAAAGCATATGAGCACTGAATAAAATAAACCTAAAGGACAAACTGGCCTCACGTGTTAAACACGTGAGCGCTCATATGCAAAGCATATGAGCGCTGAACACAAATAACCAATGGCCAAACATGCCTTACGTGTTAAACATGTGAGCGCAAAGCATATGAGCGCTGAAAATAAACAGGCTAAAACCCACACTAGGGGTCACGTGTTAAACACGTGAGTTCTCTTGTAGCATTCTTTGGTAGCGCTCACATGCACAGCATGTGAGCGCCCCAATTTAAAATGATCCCATCTGATAGAATTATATTTTATATGATAGAATTAAATTCTATCTAGGAAATATTTTCCGTGATCTTTCTAATATGGAAAGATCTTTTTCTAACAGAGAATCTTGGATTTAAAATCCAATGATGATAAAATATTACCAATTAAACCATCTGATAGAATTAAATTCTATGTGGGAAATATTTTCCTGATATTTATCAAACTAGAAAGATCTTCTCTGTTAAACAGAGGACCCTTGGATCAAAGATCCAACAGTGTTCATGTGATAGAATAAAATTCTATCTTAGGAAAATATTTTTCTAATCTTGTTAAACTAATAAGATATTCATATAACATAATTAAATTCTATGCTAGGGAAATATATTCCTAAACTTATTAAACTAACAAGATATTCATATGATAGAATAAAATTCTATATGATAGAATTAAATTCTATGTTGGAATAAAATTCTAATCTTGTTAAATTAATAAGATATTCATATAACAGAATTAAATTCTATATTATGAAAATATATTCCTGATCTTGTTAAACTAACAAGATATCCATATGATAGAATAAAATTCTAATCTTGTTAAACTAATAAGATATTTATATGATAGAATAAAATTGACTTAGGAAAATATTTCCTAATCTTGTTAAACAGACAAGAAATCTTCTCTGTTAAACAGAGAGCCTTTGAATTAAAAATCCAACGGTGAATAAAATTCATCGATTGATCTATGAGATCATTTTGATTTATCATGAAATCAATCGTGATCTTTCAATGAGAGATTTTTTCAATAAATTGATTTTTCTCTTTTCCTATAAATAGGAGCAAAGAGATTAATCAAAAAGGAGAAAAGGAGAAAAGAAAAGAGGAGACCCCCCATAAGCTTCTGTAAAAATACAGAAGGCTCTCAAAACAGCAGAGAATTTAATTCTCTCAAAGAAAAAGATTTCCCTCCTAAAACCATAGGTAAAAAAAAAAAAAGAGATCAAAAAACATTTTCTTTACCTATAAAAAAGGTTTAGCCCTTCTCAAAGAACTTAGTTCTTTCTCTGGATCTGAGATCCACAAGACAAGTCTCCCACAAGTTGAGAATTTAATTCTCATCAGGAAAATCTTGTTCTTGAGAATCAAAGATTCAGGGGAGAACATAGATACAAGAACATGAAGAAGATAGAGTTCATAATACTCCGGGAACTTAGTTCCTTCAAATCAAGAACTTAATTCTTAAAAGAACCTGATCCAAGATCCTCAAATAGTGATCTTGGTGATCCTTAATAGTCAAAACACCATTAAAAGAGGTTTAACCTTTCTGAAAACATGAATATGGAAAACATAGAGTTTATAATACTCCAGGAACTTAGTTCCTTCAAATCAAGAACTTAGTTCTTAAAGAACATGATCCCAGATCCTCAAAATAATGATCTTGGTGATCGTTAATGGTTAAAATACTATTAACAGAGATTTAAGTTCTCTAAAAATATCAACAAAGATTAAATCTCCAAAAATATAGCGCCTCACATGAAACACACGTGAGCGCCGGGAAAAGTTAGTGCTTAGCACTATTGGAGGGCCTCACGTGAAATACACGTGAGCACTATATGCAGCTGAGTGCTTAGCACTGCTGGGTGTTACAGAAACCCAAGTTTATCCCAAATTGGCTAAGCTTATATTCATGATATCCAAACCGATCTTAGTCTCAAACATGACTAATGATCTCTCATTGATGATATCCAAAATGATATTTATCCCATATCTCCTAAGATAATCTTAGTCTCAAATAAGACTAATGATTCTTAGATGATCCACCATGATCCTTTCCTTCAAATACGTGATTTGGTTCAAGAGTATATCTCTCCACTCCTCTGATATATGTCGTTGTAATTCCTCAACGTATTCAGAGAGGTGGCGGGTTCCGAAAACCAACAACTTCTTTCGTTGATGCACTTCCAAACTGACGTGCACGCCTCAAATCGGATCGTGCCCCAAATTGGGCACATTCCATATCACCATTATTCACTTCGTCACGTAACAAATACACGTGCGCGCAAGATGGATAATGGACCGAAATGTTCTTAAACTAATATTCACCTCCAAAATGGCGATAAAAGACCAAAACGTTCTTAAATTAACATTTCGCCTCAAACATGGCGATAATGGACCGAAATGACCTTAAAGTAATATTCACCTCCAAAATGGCGATAAAAGACCGAAATATCCTTAAATTAATATTTCGCCTCAAACATGGCAAAAATGGACCGAAATGTCCTTAAACTAATATTTGCGTCCAAAATAGCGATAAAGGACCGAAACGTTCTTAAATTAACATTTTGCCTCAAACATGGCGATAATGGACCAAAATGTTCTTAAACTAATATTCGCCTCCAAAATGGCGATAAAGGACCGAAATGCCCTTAAATTAACATTTCAATTCAAACATGAGCGATATTGGACCGAAATGTCCTTAAACTAATATTCGCCTTCAAAATAGCGATAAAAGACCGAAATGTTCTTAAATTAACATTTCGCCTCAAGCATGGTGATAATAGACCGCGATATCCTTAAACTAAAATAATCAAGCCTAAATGCTCATATTTTTAGCTGATCTTAATCTCAAACCAGATTAACGATCCTTAAATTAACCCAAACCCAAATCTAAAAATATACGGATTTGGACTAATCCACTCCCTACGGGCGACAACATAAAATAGTCTCTGTATACAATCCACGGGCAACCAAAATAAAACAATCATACACATGACATGAAGTGAACCTCCGGAGCAGAAGAAAGTGGTTATCGCGATGCGTTAACGTAATTAACTGCAGGGGCTTGCGCCTGTAGGGAAGAGCGTCCCTACAATCAAAAACCCCTCGCAAATGAGGAGGAATATGATGAAATCACGCTACAACGGTCGCATCCATCCAAACCTCCGATATATGATGCCATAAATCAACTTGGCATCTTCGGAGAGGTGGACGGATAAATCCAAATAGTATCTGCCCCCAGAATTCAGGCCAGACGTCCCAACGTCCCTGTCTGTCTACCGGTGGTGAACAGATTCTGGCACGCCCGGTGGGACCTTTTCCTCTTTCTAATCCACACTTCGTGTATCGTGTTTCGCGAAAAAAAACCACGGTTCGCTGTGGTTGCACTTAGATTCAAGGTACTATGATTTGGTGTCTTGTTCCTCTGTACAAGAAGAAAAATCAATGGCTTCCAACTTCACAACTTGCAACAGCAACTCCCGCTCCGCCCCAACTGGAGGAGTGGCTTATGGGTCCAATGCGGCCTCTATCTTTTCAATGCCGGTGGGACAAGTAACTCAAGCCACTACCGGATTGTTCTTTGGGAACATGATCCCACCAATGAGTTTCAGCGCCCCAGCGCCACAAGATAAAGCTCCTAGAAAGTCAGTCTTCGATTAACTTGCAACCACAACGGCCCTTCTCAACGGCCCATCCAAATCTGATGCCTCAGTCTTCAAAAGGCTGAGCTGAAGCTCAGACGTCTCAGTCTTCAACAGGCTGAGCCAGAACCAAAATGGGCTCGCAAAGAGGCTCATCATACCTGAAGGGGCTGCCCCAAAATGGATAGCCCTCCCAACTCCTCCGGCAGGTGAAGTCGTAAAAAGTGCTTCCCCTACCAGAAGATTGGTCTTCGGAAGATTGGCCATTCTTCCGCAAACCCTACCAAGGACGTCAGTCTTCAATAGGCTAACACTAGCAGCATCCCTTCACCAAAGCCGTGGGCACAACGAAGCCACTTCCAAAACTGAGGCGGTCCCTTTTGCAAGACATGATCGACGTCGTCACTGGCGCCGAGTGAGGAAAGCTAGGGGCAACTCCCCCTCTTGACTTACCCCACCAGCTCCAATGGCGAAAGTTGATACTGTTGTTCCAACCGGGAACAGCTTTGATCTGCTTAGGAGGATACGAAAGAACTCTCCAACGGCGGTGCTAAAGAAATTGCCCCTGCCTGTGGAAACCACAGTGCAGGCAAAGATGGAGCAGCCCCATTAGCGGCTTTCCTCCCAAATTCACAGGGTCTGGCGGAAAGTCCATGACTCTGTGATCAAAAAAGATTACTTTCGTTGTCCGAAGAAATCGAAGGCTCGGTAAGAGGAAGACCACCCTTCCACCATACAGCGGGGGACTTCTTCCACACGGGTGCCTATTACAACGGCTCCTTCAATTTCGACCTCCTACAAAAAGAGGAGGTCGAAGAAAATCCCACCGCCTGCGGCAAATTCCAAAGGCGATGAACCCAAATGCCTCAAGTCTGGGGGCATGATCATACACACGTTTTACATGGCTTCTGGAAAAGAGGAAAGTCATGCTTCCGTAGCTCATCGACCGCAAACTCGGTCATTAACAAAAGTTTAGGAGCAACAACAAAAGCTCTAGGAAATGCTGACCAAAATAGCAGCACTCACCGAATAGAAAGAAAGTCCGGAACCAGCATCTGAACAACGCCAAGAGCAGGAGACCGATACAGAGTTCCTGCGAAGGGTGCTTGAAAGAAAGGACAAGGAAGCTGCTGAGCAAGCTGCCAACATAAAGCAGATGGCTCTTTTGTTTCAGGATATGATTGGAATGATGATCCAGCCAGAACCCCCATCCGAGGATCCGCCGATAGTTATCGAGGATGATAGAGGGAAACATCAAAACCTCTTCCGGTTTTATCAACAGCTAAGGAGGAAACGATCTCCAAGGCTGCTATTGATGATTACATCGCTCAACAAACACGAGCACATCAAGCGAATAAAGCGGCCATCTAAACTGTCAGAACTGGGCGACCGTATCCAGGCTGGTATAACCAAATCAAGTACCCGCCGAGATATACGATCCCCAAATTCCATGTGTACAAGGGGACAGGAAACCCACACCAGCACGTCGCTCAGTTCAGAGATTTGTGTGGCAACACTAGAGGCGACGACAAACTGTTGCTTCGCCAGTTCGTTGGCAGTCTGTCAGAAACGGCTTTTGAATGGTACTCGGAGCTCCTAAATGATTCCGTAAAGACATTCACAGAGATGGAGCTGCTGTTCACACGGCGGTTTGCTAGCGCAAGCGAGCGCACCCCGATCACGGCTTTAATCAATGCTGGGGTAAGGCCGGGAGAAACCTGGGTCCAATATGCGATCCGGTGGTAGAACCTGTGGTCAAAGTGCGAACAACGCATCGAAGAATCCCCCGCCATGGGCATGTTCATCGGGACCCTAGATCCGCAAACGACTGTGTCTCAGTTCATAACGTTCTTCAAGCCGACGACCTTCTAGGCTCTGATCGATAAACTGGCCCAAATGGACCAGATGGGCCACGGGCCTTCCTCCTCAAATAAGGACCCTCGAAATGCCAATAGTAAAGGGAAGGCGGCCTTCGTCTCCAACACTCAACAACAACCGAGCAACCCAAAACCGGCGGCTCGCCAAAACAATGTACGTCCACGCCTATCCCTGAAAGAAAGGCTAGGACGCGCTTACTCGTTTCCCCACGATTAGAGGAGGAGGCTCTTTGAGTTGGCAATGCATAACAAACTCATCATATTGCCAGACCCACGGCATCCACCGCAACCCGGCAACGTCAACAGCCCCAACTACTACTCCTATCACAGAATGGTGAGCCACCCAATTGAGGATTGCTACGTATTCAAGAACTGGGTCAAGGATCAGTATCAACAGGGGAAGTTCACGCTTTCTGAGAACTGGAGGGTGAACCCGCCATAGAAGCACACTCCCAAAAAGGTGGATGCACCGGCGGCATTATGCTCGCTCGTGGAAGAAGCTCCATGGGAAGTCGTTCTTTCAGCTAAAATCAAAAGAATGCTGAAAGATCTACAGGTATTTCTAGCAGTCAAGTGGAAAAGCCCGCTTGAAACCGAAATCATCAAAGGGATGCTAAAACCGCGTCCCGTACCGAAAGTTGTTGACAAAGGACAAAATCCCCAAGTCAAGCCTTCAAAGTCTTCGAAGAAAAAGAAGAAGACCAAGAAGTCTGTGCAGCCTGCCGAGTATGACGACAAGTGTACAAACATACAAAAGTACATTGACGGGCTGGAGGAGTACAACCAGAAGGCGCGGAAACCGGTCACGCTCGAAGAGTTCCTCAAACATATTCTTGAGAACGAAAATAGTGACAACGATGAGAAAAACGACTAATCAGAAGAAACCGAAAACTATGTAGCAAGTTGCCACATGATCTCCCGTTCATCGTTAAATGGCAAAGAATCTCTCTCGGCGTCAGAAGGCAACACGGAAGAACTGGGGGCAGAATCGGCGCTAAAATTCCCGGAACTGCCAGAAGACCGGATTGATAGGCTGTTAAACGAAGCCTTTCGAAAAAGCAAAGCTGACCGAGAACGCGAAACGGGCATATACGAAAAGGCTAAGCGTCAGCGTCAGGATGAAGAAGCTGCGGCAAGGTGGAGTCGTAAAGTACTCCAACCAAATCAAGGCATACCTGCGACAAATAAGAGCAGGATCAAGGCAGAGAAGCGGTTCGCCAAAACCTTGTCAATGGGAATGAAACTGCCACCTCTCGTAAGAAACACTCCCAGGGTCATATGCCTCGACGGAGAGGATTCACATCCAAACTACTGTTTATATCATCGGAGGGTTACCCACCCACTGAGGAATGCAGTGTCTTTAAGAAGTGGTGGCAAAGATACATTGCCCATCAAAAACACTTCAAGAGGATGAAGCGCGAAACTCATCGACAGCAAAAGGATGCGACAGATGAGCGTGAAAAAATGACTGGCAACTGTCATATGGTTAATACCATTCCGAAAAGGAAAAAAACTCAAGTTCTTACCTTCGGGAGAGATTCTGAGGACGAAATGACCCTCAGCCCTCTCTTCAAAGACTCCACCTCTGAAAAAGAAGAGGGGAGAAGAACTGTGAGAACATTCAGCTGCGTAGCCGTACGTTGCCTGAAAAGAACCTCGGACCTACAAACAAGGGTTCGAGCAAAAAGGACAAAGGGAAAGAAAAAAAAATACTTGAGGAAATTGCCCTCGATGAAACCCGCCTTATAGCACAGCAAAACCTGGAGGCTTATAAGGCAAGGATGGCACGATCATACGAAAGACTGGCTAAGTCGAGAACATTCCGCTAAGGCGAGCTCGTGCTAGTCGTCAAAAGACCAATGATCCCCAATCATGCAAAACGGGGGAAATTCGAGCCAAACTATGAAGGCACGTACATCATAAACAAAGTCTACCAAGGTAGAGCCTACCTGCTTATGGATATGCATGGCGAAAGACCCTTCCGGTCAATAAACGGCCGATTCCTCAAAAAATACTATTCCTAATGAGTCATGACCTAGGTCAATGATAGATGACAACGCTCGTATCCGCTCGCTATCTTCCTGAGTCAAAAACTCTGAGTGTAGTATACAAAGAAGCTTCGTTGCCTCAAACATGGCGACAAAGGACCGAGATGTTCTTAAACTAGAAACTCGCCTCAAACATGGTGTCAAGGGACCGAGATGTCATTAAACTAGAAATTCGCCTCAAACATGGCGACGACGGACCGAGATGTTCTTAAACAAAAAATTCTCCTTAAACATGGAAATTACGGGCCGAGATATCCTTAAACTTGAACCTCGCCTCAAATATGGTGATATCGGACCGAGATATCCTTAAACTAAAAATTCGCCTCAAACATGGCGACGGCGGACCGAAATATCCTTAAACTAAAAATTCGCCTCAAATATGGCGACATCGGACCGAGATGTCCTTAAACTAAAACTTCGTCTAAAAAACGGCGATAAAGGACCGGGATATCCTTAAACTAGAAATTCGCCTCAAATATGGCGACATCGGACCGAGATGTCCTTAAACTAGAAATTCTCCTCAAATATGGCGACATCGGACCGGGATGTCCTTACACTAGAAATTCGCCTCAAACATGGCGATATCGAACCGAGATGTTCTTAAACTAGAAATTCACGTCAAACATGGCGACAACGGACCGAGATGTTCTTAAACTAGAAATTTGACTCAAACATGGCGACACCGGACCGAGATGTCCTTAAATTAAAAATTCGCCTCAAATATGGCGACACTGGACCGAGATATCCTTAAACTAAAAATTCGCCTCAAACAAGGCGACACCGGACCGAAATGTCCTTAAACTAAAAATTCGCCTCAAACATGACGACACCGGACCGAAATATTCTTAAACTAAAAATTCACCTCAAACATAGCGACACCGGACCGAAATGTCCTTAAACTAAAAATTTACCTCAAATATGGCGACATAGGACCGAGCTATCCTTAAACTAGAAATTCGTCTCAAACATGGCGATACCAAACCGAAATGTCCTTAAACTAAAAATTCGCCTCAAATATGGCGACATCGGACCGAGATGTCCTTAAACTTCGTCTCAAAAAAGGAGATACTGGACCAAAATGTTTTTAAACTAAAAATTTGCCTCAAATATGGCGACATTGGACCGAGATGTCGTTAAACTAAAACATCGTCTCAAAAACGGTGATACCGGACCGAAATGTCCTTAAACTAAAAATTCGCCTCAAATATGGCGACATCGGACCGAGATGTTTTTAAACTAAAACTTCATCTCAAAAACGGAGATACAGGACCGAGATGTCCTTAAACTAGAAACTCGCCTCAAGCATAGCGACAACAGACCGAGATGTCCTTAAACTAGAAATTCGCCTCAAACATGGTGACAGCGGACCGAGATGTCCTTAAACTAAAAATTCGCCTCAAATATGGCGATAGCGGACCGAGATGTCCTTAAACTAAAAATTCGCCTCAAATATGGCGATAGTGGACTGAGAAGTCTTTAAAAATAAAAATTTGCCTCAAATATAGCGATAACGGACCGAGATGTCCCTAAACTAGCACATCGCCTCCAAAACGATGATATGGTCTCTTGAGATCTATATTGCAATCGAAGCCCCAACGGCGAAGACTGCAACTCAAGTCGCACTGGCTACACAGCTACTCCAGCGGTGAAATTATCCCAAAGTCCCACTGGCAAACAGATGTGTCATTAAAAAATAGTATGTCCATATGCAAAATAGGCACGGATGAAAACCCGAAAGGGCGTCGTGAGTAAAATCGGCAGGATTACCGGTGAGCTTGTGAAAACCCGAAAGGGTGGAATATCATAAAAAGAGGTATGTCCACAAGAAAAATGAACACCGATGAAAACCCGAAAGAGCGCCGTAAGTAAAAACAACAGGATCACCGACGAGCTTGTGAAAACCCGGAAAGGCGCAATCTCGTAAAAAACTGTATGTTCACAAGCAAAATGGGTACGGATGAAAACCCGAAAGGACGCCGTGAGTAAAAATAGTAGGATTACCGACGAGCTTGTGAAAAGCCGAAAGGGCGCAATCACGTAAAAAAAATTTACACTTACGAGATCCTCTCAACTCGTAAGGAGAACTCCCCCAATGAGACTCTCACAGTTTATAGGATTCAAAAGTCTTAAGCTATAGGGATCCAAACCTGTTCTTAAGCCGTCGTATTCCCTAAGTTTCCCTACAGGCGGTCCAATATTGGCACTTGTATACAATCCACAAGCACAAATAAACGATTTCCCCGCCAAGTTCCACCAATGACGAGAAATGTCCTCATATGGTGAACAACACTTGTAAGTCCTCTCGACTTATAAGGAGAAAATACTCTTATAAGATCTTTACGATTTATAAGAGAACACACACTTAGGAATCCGTACGATTCCAAAAGAGAAAATACGCCTACGAGATCCTCACGACTCATAGGGAGAAATACTTTTATGAGACCCTTACGGCTCATAAAGTCAAAAGCCTTAGTCGACAGGATCCTAACCCTGTTTGCTAAGCCACCTTTGTTCAAATCAACAAAGACAAATGATGAGTCACTCCTGGCAATATTCCAGTCCCAGCGATGCTGATGCCTAAAAAGGGATCAAATTTCAAGTTCTCTCAAGGAAAATGATGATTCGCTCCTGGTAATATCCCAGTTGCAGCGATACTGATGCCTAAACAAGTGTCAAACTCCAAGTCCTTTCATAGCAAATAATGATTCGATCCTGAAAATATTCCAGTCGTAGCGATACTGATGCCAAGGTTGGTATCAGATTCTAAACTTGCAATAAAAACAGCAACGAGTGAAAAAATATGAATATAAAAAAAATAATAGCCAAAATATTTGGGCAGCTCGCAATAAAAAGTAGCGAGTAAAAATATATATATATATAGCCGATATGATTGGGCACCGCGGATAAAAAGGCCGAAATGATTGGGCAAACGCGACTTTCGCGATATGAAAAGCTGAAAAGATAGAGTATCGCGGAAATCAAAAATAAAATAAAATAAAAGGAAAATTTCTCTGCCCTCCAAGTATGTCCATATTGACTCTTGTATACGATCCATGGGCACAAATGAAAGAAAGAGAACCATATTTTCCTACCAGGCTCCGTCAAAGGGAGAGCCAGATCTTAATGGCAACATCTACAGCCTAAAGATCAGCTCGACGCTCTTCTCATTCCAACAAGGTGCAGACGTGACGCCGGCAAAGCTCTAAGGAGCTAAATAAAAAAGGAGTAATGGCAAAATCCCAGCTCTAACTCGACGTTCCTTCTTGGTGCAGATGCAACATCAACAAACAAAAGTGGAGTGATGGAAAAAAATCCTAACTCTAACTCAACGTGCTTCTCATGCCAGCAGGATGCAGACGCGACATCAACAAAGGCTCCAAGGAGCCAAATTAAAAAGGAGTGATGGTAAAATCCTAACTCCAGCTCGACGTACTTCTCATGCCAACAGGATGCAGACGCAACGTCAACAAAGGCTCCAAGGAGCCAAATCAAAAGGAGTGACGGCAAAATCCTAACTCTAGCTCGACGTGCTTCTCATACCAGCAGGATGCAGACGCAACGTCAACAAAGGCTCCAAGGAGCCAAATCAAAAGGAGTGATGGCAAAATCTTAATTCCAGCTCAACGTGCTTCTCATGCCGGCAGGATGTAGACGCAACGACTCAAAGGGTCAAACAAAAAAGGAGTAATAGCAAAATCCCAGCTCCAGCTCGATGTTCCTTCTCGGTGCAGATGCAACATCAACAAAGGCTCCAAGGAGCCAAATCAAAAAGGAGTGACAGAAAAATCCTGATTCCAGCTCAACGTGCTTCTCATGCCAGGATATAGACGCAACGTCATCAAAGACCCAAGGGTCAAACAAAAAGGAGTTACGGAAAAATCCTAACTCCAGCTCGACGTACTTCTCAGGCCAGCAGGATGCAGACGCGACGTCAACAAAGGCTCCAAGGAGCCAAATAAAAAAGGAGTGACGGAAAAATCCTAACTTCAGCTCGACGTGCTTCTTATGCCAGCATGATGCAGACACGACGTCAACAAAGGCTCCAAGGAGCCAAATCAAAAAGGAGTGATGGCAAAATCCTAACTCCATCTCGACGTACTTCTCATGCCAGCAGGATACATATCCAACGTCAATAAAAGAACCAAGGGTCAAAGCAAAAATGGAGTCACGGCAAAATCCTAGCTCCAAGTCTTGACGGTTCATATACAACCTAGAGACTATCTCGACGTTCACTCTCATTTCAGCAAGATAGGGATGCAACTATCAAATGAAATTGGAGCGATGGCATATTCCTAGCTCTGAACTTCAACTACGATACATACAACCTAGAAGTCTTCCAGATGTCTACCCTACTTCAGCAAATAATTGGCGCAATATAGTCGAAGCAAAAAATGAAGTGACGGCATATTCCTAACTTCGGGACTTGACGGCAACTCATATAAAACCCGAAAGACCATTGGAGATCATCCCACCCCAGAAGAGTGCGGTTATGACTCATCGGGGCTCCAAATTGAGCCTAACCTCAAGTAAAAAGTGTCATGGAAAATTCCTAACGCTTTCTCTTCTAACGGTAATATAACTTAAGGAGATTACTTGAAGACGTCTTGTCCATCCTCCGAAGGGATCAGAGACACGACAGTCATGGGGTGATGGTATATTCCTAGCTCCAGACTTCAATTGCAATACATACAGCATAGAGGTCCTACAGATGTCTACCCTACTTCAACAAAGAAACGGCATGACATCGTCAAAACAAAAATGAAGCAACGACATATTCCCAACTTTGGGTCTCGACGGCAACTCATATAAAGCCTAAAAGACTATCGAAGATCACCCCACACCGGTGCGGAGTGGTTATGACTCATCGGAGCTCCAAATTGAGCCTAACCTTAAGTAAAATGCGTCGTGTCAAATTTCTAACGCTTGCTTTTCCAACGGTAATATGACCTAAGAATATTACTTGAAGATGTCTTGTCCAGCCTCAGAAGGGATCGGAGACACGACAGTCGCGGGGCTACTCGAATAGCAGCTTAAAGACAGCATATCGAGGAATACATCAGTCAATGCGATGGTACCATGGACTAAAACCCTAGTACCACAAACCTAACGGACCCTTGTCGTAAAGAATAGGGGTTATCTATATTTCACGTTAGGATACACCTGCGAGATCCTTTCAACTCATCTTGACTCGTAGGAAAAAACATCTTTGTGAAACCCTCACGCTTATGAAGGTGAAAAGCCTTAGGTGACGGGGATATCAACCTGTTTCCTAAGCACTGTTGCCCTACAAGTAGGTCCAAATTGACTCGTATATACTATCCACGGGCCACATTCTTCAAAGTCGCATACCGACAAGGAGGAAAAACCACTTGTGAGTCCTCTCGACTCGTAAAGAGAAAAGTATCTTGTGAGATCCTTACAACTCTCAAGAGAAAACGCACTTAGGAGTCCTCACGAG
Organism: Agapanthus africanus; assembly: GCA_030015575.1. Taxonomy (NCBI): domain Eukaryota; kingdom Viridiplantae; phylum Streptophyta; class Magnoliopsida; order Asparagales; family Amaryllidaceae; genus Agapanthus; species Agapanthus africanus. Next base: position 374,051,716 of record JASDDO010000010.1, read on the forward strand.
TTCTAAGAAGAAAATACACCTACGAGATCCTCTCGATTCGTAGGGAGAAAAGTCTTTATGAGACCCTCACGGCTCATAAAGTTGAAAATCCTTAGGCGGCATATCTAAACCTGTTTCCTAAGCTATCGCTGCCGTACAAGTAGATCCAAATTGACTCTTGTATACTATCCACGGGCCACATTCTCCAAAGCCGCATACCGACGAGGAGGAAAAACCACTTGCGAGTCCTCTCGACTCGTAAGGAGAAAAGTATCTTGTGAGATCCTTACGACTCTCAAGAGAAAACGCACTTAGGAGTCCTCACGACTTCTAAGGAGAAAATACACCTACGAGATCCTCTTGACTCGTAGGGAGAAAAGTCTTTATGAGACCCTCACGGCTCATAAAGTTGAAAAGTCTTAGGCGACATATCTAAACCTGTTTCCTAGGCTATTGCAGCCCTACAAGTAGGTCCAAACTGACTCTTGTATACTATCCATGGGCCACATTCTCCAAATTCGCATACCGACGAGGAGAAAAAACCACTAGCGAGTCCTCTCAACTCTAAAGAGAAAAGTCTTTTGTGAGATCCTTACGACCCTCAAGAAAAAGCGTACGTAGGAGTCTTCACGACTTCTAAGGGGAAAATACACCTGCGAGATCCTCTCGACTCATAGGGAGAAAAGTCTTTATGAGACCCTCACGGCTTATAAAGTTGAAAAGCCTTAGATGAAAGATCTAAACCTGTTTCCTTAGCCATCACGGCCCTACAAGTAGGTCCAAACTGACTCTTGTATACTATCCATGGGCCACATTCTCCAAAGTCGTATACCGACGAGGAGGAAAAACCACTTGCGAGTCCTCTCGACTCATAAGGAGAAAAGTCTCTTGTGAGATACTTACGACTCTCAAGAGAAAACGCACTTAGGAGTCCTCACGACTTCTAAGGAGAAAATACACCTACGAGATCCTCTCGACTCGTAGGGAGAAAAGTCTTTATGAGACCCACACGGCTTATAAAGTTGAAAAGCCTTAGGCGACAGATTTAAATATGTTTCCTAAGCCATCGCTATCCTACAAGTAGGTCCAAATTGACTCTTGTACACTATCCACGGGCCACATTCTCCAAAGTCGCATACCGATGAGGAAAAAAAACCACTTGCGAGTCCTCTCGACTCGTAAGAAGAAAATTCTCTTATGAGATCCTTACGACTCTCAAGAGAAAACACACTTAAGAGTTCTCACGACTCCTAAGGAGAAAATACACCTACGAGATCCTCTCGACTAATAGGGAGAAATCTCTTTATAAGACCCTCACTGCTCATAAAGTTGAAAAGCCTTAGACGATAGATCTAAACTTGTTTCCTAAGGCATTGCTGCCCTACAAGAAGATCTAAACTGACTCTTGTATACTATCCACGGGCCACATTCTCCAATAAAATAAAGAAGCTACTTATGGGACCTCATGAGTCGTAAGGGAAAAAAAACACCCGAGTGAGGTCCTTACGATTCACGGAGGCAATGAACACTTAGAAATCCTCGCGATTTCTAGAGAGAATACACACCTATGAGATCCTCAAAACTCATAGGAAAAAAAACCTTCTTGAGACCCTTACGGCTTATGAAGATAAAAAAAAATCCTCTGGCTATAAGGATCCTAAACTTGTCTCCTACGCTATCAATTGTATAGCCATGCATAACTCTACACTACTTCATCCACGTACATACATATGTGGGCAAGTAGTAGGGGACATTTGTTCCCGCCAAAATTTTTGGCAAGGAACTATTTGTTCCCTTATAAAAAAGGGAGAGAAAAGAAAGAGGAAAAGAATCCTCATAGTTTGGCATCACGTGTTAAACATGTGAGCGCTTATATGCAAAGCATATAAGCACTGAAAACAAATAACTAAGGGTCAAATTGTCCTCACGTGTTAAACACATGAGCGCTCATATGCAAAGCATATGAGCGCTGAATGAAATAAACCTAAAGGCCAAACTGGCCTCACATGTTAAACACATGAGCGCTCATATGCAAAGCATATGAGCGCTGAACATAAATAACCAATGGCCAAATAAGGCTCACATGTTAAACACGTGAGCGCTCATTTGCAAAGCATATGGGCATTGAAAATAAACAGGCTAAAACCCACACCAGAGGTCACGTGTTAAACACGTGAGTTCTCTTGCCGCATTCTTTAGCAGCGCTCACATGCAAAGCATGTGAGCGCCCCAATTTAAAATTATCCCATCTGATAGAATTAAATTCTATGAGATAGAATTAAATTCAATTTAGGGAAATATTTTTCCGGATCTTTCTAATATGGAAAGATCTTTTTCTAACAGAGAATCTTGGATTTAAAATCCAATGATGATGAAATATCACCAAACCATCTGATAGAATTAAATTTTATGTAGGAAATATTTTCCTGATTTTTCTCAAACTAGAAAGATCTTCTCTATTAAACAGAGGACCTTTGGATCAAAGATCCAACATTGTTCATGTGATGTAATAAAATTCTATCTTAGGAAAATATTTTCCTAATCTTGTTAAACTAACAAGATATTCATATAACAGAATTAAATTCTATGTTAGGAAAATATATTCCTAAACTTGTTAAACTAACAAGATATTCATATGATAAAATAAAATTCTATATGATAGAATTAAATTATATGTTGGAATAAAATTCTAATCTTGTTGAATTAATAAGATATTCATATAACAGAATTAAATTCTGTATTAGGAAAATATATTTCTAATCTTGTTAAACTAACAAGATATCCATATGATAGAATAAAATTCTAATCTTGTTAAACTAATAAGATATTTATATGATAGAATAAAATTCTATCTTAGGAAAATATTTCCTAATCTTGTTAAACAAACAAAAAATCTTCTTTGTTAAACAGAGAGACTTTGGATTAAAAAACCAACGGTGAATAAAATTCACCGATTGATCTACGAGATCATTTTGATTTATCATGAAATCAATCATGATCTCTCAATGAGAGATTTTTTCAACAAATTGATTTTTCTCTTCTCCTATAAATAGGAGTAAAGAGATTAATCAAAAAAGGGTAGAGGAGGAAAAGAAAAGAGGAGACCCCCTATAAGTTACTGTAAAAATAGAGAAGGCTCTCAAAACAATAGAAAATTTAGTTCTCTCAAAGAAAAAGATTTCCCTCCTAAAAACCTTAGGTAAAGAAAAAAGAAGAGATCAAAAAACATCTCCTTTACCTATAAAAAAGGGTTTAACCCTTCTCAAAAAACTTAGTTCTTCCTCTAGATCCGAGATCCACAAGACAAGTCTCCCACAAGTTGAGAATTTAATTCTCATCGGGAAGATTTTGTTCTTAAGAATCAAACATTCAGAGAAGAACGTGGATACAAGAACATGAAGAAGATGGAGTTTATAATACTCTGGGAACTTAGTTCCTTCAAATCAAAAACTTAGTTCTTAAAAGAACCTAATCCCATATCCTCAAAATAGGGATCTTGGTGATCCTTAATGGTCAAAACATCATTAAAAGAGGTTTAACCTCTCTAAAAACATGAACATAGAAAACATGGAGTTCATAATACTCCAGGAACTTAGTTCCTTCTAATCAAGAACTTAGTTCTTAAACAACATGATCCCAGATCCTCAAAATAATGATCTTGGTGATCGTTAATGGTCAAAATACGATTAACAGAGATTTAAGTTCTCTAAAAACATCAACAGAGATTAAATCTCGCGCCTCACGTGAAACACACGTGAGCGCCGGGAAAAGTTAGTGCTTAGCACTATTGGAGCGCTTCACGTGAAACACACGTGAGCGCCACAGAAGTTAGTGTTTAGCACTATTGGAGCGCCTCACGTGAAATACACGTGAGCGCCATAGAAGTTAGTTCTTAGCACTACTGGAGTGCGTGAAATACACGTGAGCACCACAGAAGTTAGTGCTTAGCACTATTGGAGCGCCTCTCGTGATATACACGTGAGCGCTATATGCAGCTGAGTGTTTAGCACTGCTGGGTGTTACAAAAACCCAATCTTAGCCCAAATTGGCTAAGCTTATATTCATGATATCCAAACTGATCTTAGTCTCAAACATGACTAATGATCTCTTATTGATGATATCCAAAATGATATCCATCCCATATCTTCTAAGATAATCTTTGTCTCAAATAAGACTAATAATTCTCAGATGATCCACCATGATCTTTTCCCTCAAATACGGGATTTGGTTAAAGGGTACATCTCTCCACACCTCTGATATATGTCGTTGTTATTCATCAACGTCTTCAGAGAGGTGGTGGGTCCCGACGACCAACAACTTCTTTTGTAGATGCACTTCCAAACCGACATAATGCCTCAAATCGGATCGTGCCCCAAATTGGGCACATTACATATCACCATTGTTCATTTCGTCATTGTTTCCCCCAATCAGAGGAAAGCTCTGTTCAAATTTTTAAAATTTGAAATAAGCAGCGCTTCATAAGAGCGCCAGCGCTCTGAGGCAGCACTCACGTATAAAGCACGAGTGCGCTAGTGCAAAGGGCGCCAGCGCCCTGAAGCAGCGCACACGTGCAAAGCACGAGTGTGCTAGCGCCTCTGAAGCAGCGCTCACGTGCAAAACATGAGTGCGCTAGTGCTGGAACTAAATATTCCACACCGTCAGATCAAAGATCCAATAAAGATGATAAATCATCAATTGACCAGAATGAAATTCTGTTAAGGAAAGATTCCTCAAAATCTTTCCAAACAAAAAGATTGTGCTCTGTAAATTAGAGCACCGTTGGATCAATGATCCAATGGTGATTTTTCAATGGTGATTAAAAATCACTAAAATACAGATTAAATTCTGTGTGGGGAAAGATTTCCCAATCTTGTTTAAAAACAAGAAGATTGCCTTCTGTAAATCAGAAGCCCTGGGATCAAAGATCCAAAGGGGGAAACATCCCCAAATCAATTAGAGAAAAGATCTTCTTAACTGATTGAACAAATCAGTCTTGCCATATATAAAGGCCCCAAGACTTCAAGTCTCATATAGAGGAACCCCCCTATAAACTTTGAGAAATCTCAGAAAAAAGAACAAGCTCTCGGTAAAAGAAGAACTTTTCTTCAAGGTAAAAAAAACAGAGATAAGAAAATTCTAATTAAAGAAGAAAAACAAAATTCTTCTCACAGATCATAGATCTATAAGGCTAAGGTCTTTTTTACAAAAAGAGATCATGAACATCTCATTATAAAAGGGGGGAGAATAATTCAATTCTCTTAGGATCACAGATCTATAGAGGCAAAGCCTTTCACCAAAATAAGAGATTGAAACATCTCCTATAAAAATAAGAACTTTGTTCTTAGAACCTTGAGACAAAGTCTCTTATAAACGAGAATTTATTTCTCAGATCATAAAATTGATCAGAAGCGATTCTGCGCTCTTGGACTGGCGCACAGCGCCAAGCGCACCATGTGCTCCTCACGTGTGCGCCACTTAACAAATAGCGCTTTGCGCTCTTGGACTGGCGCACAGCGCCAAGCGCACCACATGCTCCTCACGTGTGCGCCACTTACCAAATAGCGCTTTGCGTTCATGGAATGGCGCACAGCACCAAGCGCACCACGTGCTCCTCACGTGTGCGCCATTGGACAAATAGCGCTTTGCGCTCATAAACCGGCACTTTGCGCTCATAGACTGGCACTAGCGCCAAGCGCGCCACGTGCTCCTTACGTGTGCGCTATATCACAGAAGTGCTTTGCGCTCATTAACTGGCGCTAGCGCCAAGCGCGCCACGTGTCCCTCACGCATGTGCTGATAGAACATAAATTGTTCTTTAAATAAAGCCCTAGAGCTATGATGAATACTCAGCATTCAATAAAAGACAGAAAAGCTGTCAGAACCCAAATCAATGCTCAACATTGTCAAATGTTTAATATTTTAACTGAGTGGGCCGAGCCCAAGTTGGCGATAAACCCCTCATTCAGATTAATTGAGCCCATATGCTCATAAATTTCAGATCTTAGTCCTAATTGGACTACAGATCTCCCAACCAAAATTGGTTCAAGGGTACATCTCTTCACTCCTCTAATATTTGTCGTTGTAATCCTTCAACGTCTTCAGAGAGGTGACGGGTCCCGACAACCGGACATTCCATGGACTGTGGGGTCCTTAAATTCATGGACTATGATGTCCTTAAACTTTACAGACTATGATGTCTATAAACTACCATGGACTGTGGGGTCCTTAAACCCATGGACTATGATGTCCTTAACCTCGGACTGTAGGGTCCTTAAACCCATGGACTATGATGTCCTTAAAACTTTACAGACTATGATGTCTTTAAACTGGACCGCAAAGTCCCTAAACTAAAACAATAGAGTCCAAATGCTCTTTTGTTGGATCTAAATGATCCCGTTAAGTTGATCTTAGTCTAAAATTAGACTAACGTGTCCTTAACAAACGTTAAGTCGATCTTAGTCTAAAATTAGACTAACGTATCCTTAACAAACGTTTAAGTTGATCTTAGTCTCAAATGAGACTAACGTATCCTTAAACCCAACCCCAAATCCAAATCTAAGAAGATACGGATTTAGACTAATCCATGCCCTACGGGCGACAACATAAATTAGTCTCCATATACAATCCACGGGCAACTAAAAACAAAACAAACACACACGACACGAAGTGGCCATCTGGAGAAGGAGAAAGTGGTTACCGCGATGCGGTAGCGTAATTAACTGCAGGGGCTTGCGCCTGCAGGGAAGAGCGTCCCCACAATCAAAAAACCCTCCAATGAGGGGGAATCTGACGAAGTCTGCTATATCGGCCGCATCCATTTAAACCTTCGATATATGGTGCCATAAATCAACTTGACATCTTCGAAGAGGTGGACGGATAGCACCAAATAGCATCTGCCTTCGAAATTCAGGCCATGATGTCCCAATGTCCCGATCGCGTCTTTCGGCGGAGAACAGATTCCGGCACGCCCGGTGGGACCTTTTCCTCTTTCCACTCCACACTTCGTGTGTCGTGTTCGCGATCGAATCGCAGTTTGGTATAGTTGCCCTTGGGTTCGAGGTACTAAGATTTGGTTTTGCTCCCGTGCAGAAAAGAGAACATCAATGGCCTCTAACTGCTCTAGCTGCAACTCCCGTTCCGCCTCATCTGGAGAAGTAACCTACGGGCCCCAAGCGGCCTCCCTCTTCACAATGCCGGTGGAAAAAGTGACCCAAGCCACCACTGGGCTATTCTTCGGAACCATGATCCTGCCAACAAGCTTCAGCGCTCCGTACCATCGCAAGAAGCTCCGAAGAAGTCGGTCTTTGATCGGCTTGCAACTACTGCGGCCCCTCTCAACGGGTCGTCCAAGTCCACTGCCTCAGTTTTCAACAGACTGGGCCGAAGCTCAGATGGGCCCATGAAGAAGCCTATAATTCCTGAAGAGGTTATCCCAAAGCGGGTAGCCATTCCTACTCCTGAAGTCACCAAGGTGGCTTCTCATGCTAAGGGGTTGGTCTTCACAAGACTGGCCGTTTCAGCTCCTACTCCACGTGAAGTCATGAAGGCTGTTTCCCCTGTTCGAAAGTCGGCCTTCGCAAGACTGACTACCCCCTCTCAACGGACGTCAATCTTCGACAGGCTAGCACCAATAACGGCCTCTCCTCAAAGCAGGGGGCATGAAGAAGCTCATTCGACAGCGGAGATGATTCCGGTCACACGACATGCTCAACGTAGCCACTGGCGCCGAGTGAGGAAAGCTGGAGGCTGTTCCCCTTATGGACTAACTCCGTCAGCTCCCACGGTGGAAATTAATGCTGCTGTTCCAACTGGGAACAGTTTTGAACCACTCAGGAGGGTCCGCAAAAACTCTCCGACTGATGTGCTGAAAAGATCTCCTCAACCTGTAGAGAATGCCACAAAGGCGAAGCTTGAACAGCCCCCTCAGCGGCTGTCCTCCAAAATTTACAAGGTCTGGCGACAGGTCCAAGACTCCGTGATTGATCAAGACTACCCCCGCCGACAGGAAAAGATGAAAGCGCGGTAAGAAGAGGGCTATCCTGTCAAGCCACAAAAGGTTTCATCTGTTTGGGTACCCGTTGCAACGGCTCCCTCAACTTCGACCGCTTACAAGAGGAGAAGGCCGGAGAAAATTCCCGTGTCTGCGACAAATGTCAAGGGCACTGAGCCTAAACGCCCTAAGTTTGGGGGCATGGTGGTGCATACCGTCTATATGGCATCCGGAAAAGAGAATAGTCGTATCTCCACAGGTTATCGACCGTTTACGCGATCAGTGACTAAGGCACAGGAGCGGCAACAACAAAAGCTCCAAGAGATGCTAACAGCTATGGCCGCACTCACGGGACCAAAAGCAAGCCCGGAAACATCCTCGGAGCAACGTCATGAACAGGAAACTGATGCCGAATTTCTTTGGATAATGCTTGAGAAGAAGGATAAAGAGGTTGTGGAACAAGCGGCCAATATAAAACAAATGGCCCTTTATTCCAAGATATGGTGGGCCTGATGATCCAGCCGGACCCTCCAGCTGAAGATCATCTGGTAATAATTGAAGATGGTAGAGGAGAGACATCAAATCCTCTACCGGTTCTGTCAGCAGCCAAGGAGGAGACCATCTCTAAAGCCATGCTCGATGATTATATAGCTCAGCAAATACGAGCTCATCAAGCGAATGAAGCAACCGGCCAAGTCGTCAGAATTGGGCGACCATATCCAGGATGGTACGATCAGATAAAGCACCCACCACGATATACAATTCCTAAATTCCATATATACAAAGGGACAGGCAATCCCCATCAACATGTCGCTCAGTACAGGGCTCTCTGCGGCAACACTGGAGGGGATGATAAGTTACTGCTTCACCAGTTCGTCGGCAGCTTGGCGGAAACGGCCTTTGAGTGGTATTCGGAGCTTCCCAACAACTCCGTCAAAACTTTTATGGAGATGGAATTGCTGTTCACCCAACGTTTCGCAAGCGCTAGCGAGCGCACCCCGATCACCGCGTTAATTAACGCCAGAGTGAAACCAGGCGAAACATAGGTGCAATACGCGATACGATGGCGGAATCTATGGTCAAAGAGCGAGCAGCGCATCGAGGAACATGTTCGTGGGTACTCTTAATTCGCAGGCGACCATTTCACAATTCATGATGTTCTTCAAGCCAACTACTTTCCAGGCCTTAATTGACAAGCTGACCCAAATGGATCAGATGGGTCATAGACCATCTTCTTCGAAATTGGAATCTCGAAACGAGAAAGGGAAAGCAACCTTCGTCGCCAATGCTCAGCAGCAACCCAGTGGTCCAAAGCCAACTGATCGCCAAGATGAAAGACGGCGATTCTTCAATGAGAAACTGAAGCGCCCTTATTCGTTTCTCCGGGATAAAACAAGGAGACTGTTCGAGCTGGCGGTGCGCAACAGGCTCATCAACTTGCCGGATCCAAAACGCCCATTGCAACCCGGTGAGGCTAATAATCCCAATTATTGCCCCTATCACCAAGTGATAGGCCATCCAATTGAAGATTGCTTCGTCTTCAAATGGTGGATTGAGAACCAATACCAACAGGGCAAATTCGCACTGTCCGAGAATTGGAAAGTAAACCCGCCCCAGCCGCATGCCCTCAAAAAGGCGGACACACCGGGGGCATAATGCTCTTTTATAGAAGAAGCTCCATGGGAGGTTGTTCTTTCAGCCAAAACGAAAAGAATGCTAAAGGATCTCCAAACATGCTCGGCGATCAAATGGAAAAGTCCGCAGGAACCCGAAGTCATCAAGGGAATGCCGAAGCCGCGCCTAACCCCAAAAATTGGTGGTGATAGGCAAAGCGCCCATACCCAGCCGTCAAAGTCTTCAAAGAAGAAGAAGAAGACCAAAAAGTCCATGAAGCCTGGTGACAAGCGCATGGACCAGCAAAAACATATCGACGAGCTGGAAGAATATAACCAGAAGGCGCGAACCCCGGTCACACTTTAAGAGTTTCTTAGCCGCGTCCTTGAGGACGGAGATGATGACAATGGAGAAGACTCCTCAGATGAACTTGAGGATTATGTGGCAAGCTGCCATGTGATCTCTCACTCGTCAATAGATGGTAAAGAAGCTCCTAACGCAGAGAAACTGGGGGCAGATCCCGAACCAGAACTCGTAGGACCGTCAGATGAAATAATTGACGCATTTCTGAACAAAGCTCTTCTGAAAAGCAAAGCTGATCGGGAGCGTGAAATGACCATATTTGAAAAGACCAAACACCGGCGACTGGACGAAAGGGTTGAAACACTCCCACCAGATAAAAGTACATCCGCCGCAAATAAAAGCAGGTTCAAGACAAGGAAAAGGTTCGCCAAAGCCATATCGATGGGAATGAAGCTGCCACCCTCTGAAGGAAACACTCCAGATAGAATATACCTTAACGAAGAGGACATACATCCTAACTTCTGCTTGTATCATCAGAGAATTGCACACCCTACTGAAGAATGCAACGCCTTTAAAAATTGGTTGGAAGGATACATTGCTCACCGGCAGCACTTCAAGAGGATGAAGCGTGAAGCTCGTCGACAGCGGAAAAATGCGACAGAGGAGCGAGGAAGAGCTGTCGGCAACTGTTGCATGGTAGATAACAGGGGATCGCAAGTTCTTACCTTCGGGAGCGATTCTGAAGAAGAAATGACTCTCGGACCCCTCTTCAAAGAATCCACACCAGGAAAAGAGGAAGAACCGAAGAGCTGCGAGAACATTCAGCTGCGCAATCGCACGCTATCTGAAAAGAATCTCGGACCCGCAAACAAGGGGTCGAGTAAAAAAGATAAAGGAAAGGAAAAATTCCCTGATGATATCGCCCTCGATGATCAAGTCGTCGAAGAGCTGGCAGCTAAGGACCCGCCCAAGAAAAACAAGGTGGATTACAACGTTCTGGCACACCTAAGGAAGATCCCCTCACAGCTAAGCATTCTCGACACCCTTCTGCTATCTAAGGAGGCGATAGATTCTTTGATCAAGGCATTATAAGAGCCTGACCAATTTCAAGCTTTCCTAGCCGAACAAAAGATGAAGGATGAGCTGGAAGAAGTGCACACAGCCGATATCACCCTCGGCGATGAAGACCTCCTCCTCGAGACGCGCGAGCATAACCGTCCCCTTTATGTCTCCGGATACTATCATGATATCAAGATAGGCAAAATCCTGGTTGACAATGGGTCCTCCGTCAACTTTCTCAATATAAGAGTGTTGAAGGAAATCTACATGAGCGTTCAGCATCTCGCTCAGGATAAAATCACTATCTCCGGCTTCGACTCTTAGTCATCACAGACGCTCGGGTCTGTGATACTGACGTTACACTTTGGGCTACTCGTCACGGATATCAAGTTCCACGTCATTGACGCCAAGACTTGCTACAACGCTTTGCTCGGCCGACCTTGGTTACACGAGTACAACATCATCCCTTCTACACAACATCAGTGTATGAAGTATTTCAAAGATGGGCTTGAATACACTGTGACAGGGGAGCTGAACCCATTCTCCGTGAATGAAGTCCGAAAGTACGAAGATGCAAAGTACTTTCTGCCAGACTTTGAAGACATGGAAATGTGCCATAAGCCGGAGAATAAGAAAAAGGCTATCACCACTATACTGGTCTTCGGAAGAGATACTGAGAAGGAAGAAGAAATAATTTATTCATGGCCGCCCCAATGCAGCAAGCAGGGACCGTCCACCCCTATGCTAGTCTTCGGCAGCGACTCGGAAGATGAGGTCAATGCAGTATTTTCTGTTCGGCCATCAATACAAGCCTTCGTTGGCGATGATCGGAGTTTGCAAATCGCCATGGTTCCGTAAGAGCACTACAAAGAGCTCTATGCACTTAATACCTACATTGTACAAGAACTGCAGACGTTCTACGTCCTTCCCAGGTGAAAAGATGAAAAGGCGATCCTCTTTTATCGATCCGCGGAAACCAAAGTGGAGAAAGAAATCTGGCATGGCGCCGATTCTCCGCTTGATAGGCTCCAGCCCATCCGTCTTCCCAGATACTACATAGAGGGGTTAAAAAGGCAGTTGAGGCGCCAAGGCGTACCCTTCAAACAGACTGCTCGAAAAGCTAAGTTCTATGACAGAATCTGGAACGTCCCCGGAACTCAGCGAAAATTGCCCAACAAGAGAATGGAAACGATCGGGCTTGGATATGTTCAATCCAAGAAACGGGAGCGATTCCATGGCTGCCACGTCATACATGATTTTGATGAAGAAGGAGATGCTCTAGTAACGTTAACCCTGAACTAAGACGAGGTCCCGCCGTGAAAATGCCAAGTCCGTCGTTCGAAGAACAGATGGACAAGCTAATAAGGGAAGCGGGTCAAAAGGTCCGAGATGATCATATCCGCGAAATGGCCATCTACGAGAAAGCCAAGACGCAGCGCCTCCTTCAGCAGGCTGCGGAAAATGACAATGATCCTCGTCGTCAACCCGTCATACAAAAGACTCAACGCGAAGGAAAAAATAAACTGAAGAACGGAAAAAATGTTCGACAGCGGCAAAGCGGGTCCAAGAAGCCTCGCGATCGAGAACTGAGCAGCTTGGATCCGTCTCTTATAAAGAAGATGAGTCGAGCATACTCTTTTCCCCAAGACAAGACAAGGAAAATATTCGATCTTGTCATAAAACATCAGATGATGACGCTCCCGGAATCCAAAAACCCCGAGCAAGCAGGCGAGGTCTCTCACCCAGACTATTGCTCCTATCACCGAGCAATAGGACATCCTCTAGAAGACTGCTTCACATTCAAAGACTGGGTAGAAAACCAGTATCAGCAAGACAGGTTCGCTCTATCTAGCAGTTGGAAGGTAACCCCACCATAGAAGCATGAACCGAAATCCGCACATGCAGTGAGAGTAGAGCCGGATCAACATCGGTCTTGGAAGCGATCTCGTACCTGTCACGCGATAACGCTGTTAGAAGAAGGAAAAAGCAAGGATATGGCTGTCCTTCTCTGGTGCTTCGAAAACGATGAAGACGAGGTGATCTCAGAGTTTCCACCGGCGCCAAAAGGGCAGGAAGATGGGATACATACTACTGCAGATAACCTCAGAAAGATCGTCTTGGGGACGGCAAACGACCCACGGCCGACGTTCGTCAGTGAGCTGTTGTCTGAAGAAAAGGTGGCTACGCTCAAAGACGTGCTCATGCAGTATAAAGATTGCTTCGCATAGAATTATTCTGAGATGCCAGGATTTGATCCAGAAATAGCCGTCCACAAATCGGCGATTTCTCCGGACGTCAAACCAATCAAACAAGCGCCTAGAAGAATGCGATTCGAGCTTGAGATTAGCATCAACGCCGAAGTTAAAAAGCTAATCGACTCCGGCTTCATCCAAGAGGTTCAGTATCTTGACTGGATTGCCAACATCGTCCCAGTGATGAAGAAAAATGGGACAATGCGCATCTGCATGGACTTTCGGGACCTCAACAAAGTTTGCCCGAAGGATGATTTTCCCGTACCGGTTACCAAGATGATGATAGACAACACGTCCACTCACGAAGTCTTCTTCTTCATGGACGGCTCGTCAGGGTATAATCAAATAAAGATGCATCCTGAGGACCAAAAGCATACCGCTTTCCGGACTCCTCTGGGCATATTCTGCTACAAAATGATGCCTTTCGGTCTGAAGAACGCCGGCGCTACCTATCAAAGGGCTATGACGAAGATTTTCGACGACCTCATACATGAAGTCGTCGAATGCTATATCGACGACCTTGTAGTGAAAAGCAAATCACACGAGGAGTATTGGGAGCATCTAAAAATAGTGTTCTAACGTCTTCGGAAATACAACTTGAAGATAAACCCTCTCAAATGCGTGTTTGGAGTTTACTCGGACAAGTTCCTAGGATTCGTCGTCCAACATCGAAGCATCGAGATAGGCCCGTCGAAAATCAAGGCGATCATGGAAATGCCTCCGCCAAGGACTCTCAAGCAACTGCGGTCTCTCCAAGGAAAGCTCGCGTATATCCGGCGATTTATAGCCAATCTCTCCGGCAAGTGTCGTCCTTACAGTCACCTAATAAAGAAGGGATCCCCGTTCGTTTGGGATCGCAAATGCCAAAGCGCACTGGACGAAATCAAGCAAGACTTGCAGAATCCGCCGGTGCTAACCGCTCCAGTCAAGGGGAAGCCTCTCATTCTGTATACAACCGCCCTTGAGGGTTCTCTAGGCGCATTATGGGTACAAGAAAATGACCAAGGGAAGGAGAGAGCCCTTTACTATCTGAGTCGAGTTCTTCTGGGGGCAGAAAATAATTACTCTCCCATTGAAAAACACTGCCTGGCGTTGATCTTCGCGATAACGAAACTCGGACACTATGCGTTGGCACATGAGGTCCATCTCATATCAAAGGTGGATCCTCTCAAGTATTTGATGTCAAAGGTCATTCTAACAGGACGGCTCACTAAATGGGCCCTACTCCTAATGGAATTCTCGGTGACATACCGACCTCTCAAGGCAGTGAAAGGCCAGGCCATTGCCGATTTCCTCGCTGAGCATCCGATACCTACCGATTCTCCTTTGAACTGCGAATTGCCTGACGAGCACGCGTTTGACACGATCGATGGGGAGAAAGGAGAGAGTGACACCCGATGGGAACTCTACTTCGATGGAGCATCTTCCATGAAGAAGCGAAAGCACAGCTCCCCCATAATCAAGTTTGGGGTGGGCATCATCTTCGTGACTCCACAAGGAGGGATAATGCGCTTTGCCTTCTCTTTAACAGAACCGAGGACAAACAATGAAACCGAATATGAAGCTTTGATAGTAGGTCTTGAGATCGCTGTCGGCATGGGAATTGAATACCTCCTCATATACGGAGATTCCCAGCTGGTCGTTAGTCAAGTAAATGGAAACTATCAAACGTGCAAACCGGAGTTGGTAAAGTACGGTGAGAGAGTGCAACAATTGTTGACTCAGATCCATTCCTACGCCTTGGAAAGCATACCGCGAGTGAAGAATAGAAAAGTAGATGCGTTAGCCAAGCTCTCTAAAGAACTGGCCGATGAAGACCTCGATGACGTGAGGATCGTCGTGCAAAGTCGTCGGGTTCTTGCTCTAGCCGAAATATCTCCGGAGCCATCCGAAGAAAAGGGAGCGACTGAGCAAACGGCCCTACAAATAAAAGACCAGGAAAAGGCTAAGGATTGGAGAGAAGTCTTTATAGACTACTTCAAATCCCATCGAACGCCTGAAGATGCATCCTCGAGACATCAGCTCATGAAAAGAGCTATGTCTTTCGGCTTCGTCAATGATAAGCTATATAAGAGATCGTTCGACTCTCTATGGCTAAGATGCCTGGGACCTGAAGAGGCAAAGAGAGTCGTCCAAGAAATTCACGACGGACTCTGCGGTTCTCACCAAGCCGGGCCGAAGATGAAACTGAAGATCAAAAGGATGGGCTACTATTGGCCCACGATGATCCAAGACTGCCTCGAATACGCAAAGCAGTGCCACTCGTGCCAGATTCACGGGGTCTTTATCCACCAGCATCCAAATCCGCTACATCCAACGGTGGCTAGCTGGCCGTTCGAAATGTGGGGAACTGACATAATCGGGCCCATTGAACCAGCATCATCCAGAGGGCATCGGTTCATATTAGCGACAACTGATTATTTCTCTAAGTAGGCGGAAGCAATACCGCTAAGAGAATTGAAGATGGAGAATATCCTCCATTTCTTCAAGACACACGTCATTTATTGGTTTGGCACTCCGTGACGGATTATCTCCGATAACGGGCCAGCCTACAGAAGCCACAAGATCAGCCACTTCGTATAACAGCATAATATAGACTAGAGATACTCTTCGGTCTATAATCCCCGAGCTAACGGTCTAGCTGAGGCTTTCAACAAGACCTTGACGAAGATCGTGAAAAAGACGGTGTCCAAGAATAAGAAGGACTGGCACGAGAGACTGCATGAGGCTCTCTGGGTGTATCGAACTACGTTCAAAACGGCCATAAACACAACGCCGTATGCATTGGTATTCGGCACAGAAGTGGTACTCCTCCTCGTGATAGAGTTGCCCTCTCTATAAGTGGCGGTTCACTATGAGCTAACCGACGAAGAAAATACTCACCTTCAGCTTGAGGAGCTCGACGCCCTTGATGAAACCCGGCTCATGGCGGAACAAAACCTGGAGGCTTATAAAGCAAAGATGACGCGCTCATACGAGAGATTGACTAAGCCGAGAACATTCCACCAAGGCGAACTCGTGCTAGTGGTCAAACGACCTATGATCCCCAATCGTGCCAAACGGGGGAAGTTCGAGCCAAATTATGAGGGCCCGTACATCATAGACAAAGCCTACCAGGGTGGGGCTTACTTGCTTATGGATATGCATGGCGAAAGACCCTTCAGGCCAATAAACGGCCGGTTCCTAATAAAGTACTATGCCTGACGAGTCACGGCCTAGGTCAACGATAGATGACGGCGCCTATGTCCGCTCGCTATCTTCCCAGGCCCAAACTCCAGAAGTGGTAGCCAACGAAACCGTTGCAACACCGGAACGAAATGTCCTAAAACTAACAACGGACCGAGTAAACTAACAATGGACCGAAACGTCCCTAAACTAACGACCGACCGAAATGTCGTTAAACTACTACAAACCTGCGGCGTCCCCAGGCTGACATGGTAAAAAAAAAGGGTACGTCCACAAGCGAAATGGGCACGGATGAAAACTCGAAAGGGCTCCGTGAGTAAAAACAGAACGACTACCGGCGAGTTTGTGAAAACCCAAAAGAGCACAATCTCGTTAAAAGACACTTGCAAGGCCCTCTCGACCCTGTAAGGAGAAACCACCTGCGTGAGATCCTTATGACTCACAAAGGGAGCAACACACTTAGGGATCCCTACGATTCCTAAGGAGAAATTACACTTACGAGATCCTCACGACTCGTAAGGAGAACCCTCTTATGAGACCCTTACGGCTCATAAGATTCAAAAGCTTTAAGCTATAGGGATCTGAACCTGTTCTTAAGCCATCACAATCCCCAAATTGCCTTACAAGCGGTTCGATATTGACCCTTGTATACAATCCACGGGCGCGAATAAACATTTCCCTAACAAAGTCCCACCAGCGACTAGGGATATGCTCACATGGTGAATGACACTTGTAAGTCATCTCGACTTATAAGGAGAAAACACTCTTATAAGATCCTTACGACTTATAAGAGAACACACACTTAAGATTCCTCATGATTCTTAAGGAGAAAACGCACCTACGAGATCCTCATGACTCGTAGGGAGAAATACCTTTATGAGACCCTTACGGCTCGTAATGTCAAAAGGCCTTGGTCAACAGGATCCAAACCTTGTTTGCTAAGCCACCTTTGTTCGACATCGACAGAGGCAAATGATGATTCGCTCCTGGAAACATCCCAGTTATAGCGATGCTGATGCCTAAATCGGTACCAAATCCTAAACTCACAGTGAAAAGCCAGCGAGCCACAAATGCATATGAAATAACCGAAATGATGGGGAAACTTGCAACAAAATTAGCAAGTAAAAATATATGCAAACAAAATAGCTGAAATAATTGGGTAACACGCAATAAAAAACAGCGAGTACAAAGAAAAAATAGCCGAAATGATTAGGCACCGTGAAAAATAGCCGAAATGATTGGGCAATCGCGACTCTCACAATATAAAAGCTAAAATGATAGAGCATCGTGGAAAAAAAATATACAAAATGATACTTTTTTCCCTACAGGTGAGATCACATTGATCCCTGTATACAATCCAGGGGCGCAAACGGAGAGAGAACCATACCTTCCCACCAGGCTCCATCAGAAAGAGAGCCAAGTCTCGACAGACGCATCTACGGCCTAGAGACCAGCAACAGCGTTCCTCCTCGTTCCAGCAGGATTCAGATGCAACAATCAACCTTGGAGCCATGGCAAAGTCCCTGTTCCAAATCTTGACGATCACAGACAGCCTAGAAATCACCAACAGCGTTCCTCCTCATTCCAGCACGATTCAGACGCGACAATCAACCTTGGAGCCATGGCAAAGTCCCTGTTCCAAATCTTGATAGTTCACAGACAGCCTAGAGATCACCAACAGCGTTCCTCCTCATTACAGAAGGATTCAGATGCGACAATCAACCTTGGAGCCATGGCAAAGTCCCTGTTCCAAATCTCGATGGTTCACAGACAGTCTAGAGATCACCAACAATGTTCCTCCTCATTCTAGCAGGATTCAGACGCAACAATCAACCTTGGAGCCATGGCAAAGTCCCTGTTCCAAATCTCGACGGTTCACAGACAGCCTAGAGATCACCAACAGCGTTCCTCCTCATTCCAGCAGGATTCAGACACGACAATCAACCTTGGAGCCATGGCAAAGTCCCTGTTCCAAACCTCAACGGTTCACAGACAACCGAGAGAGCACATTCTAGCCCCATAAAACACGGCTAAAGTCAATCCTGACCCCATGGGAAACGGCCAAAGCACCTCCTGGTTCCGTAGAGCACGGCTAAAGTCAATCCTGACCCCGTGGAAAACAACCAGAGCAAATCCTGGCTCCGTTGGACATGGCTAAAGTCAATCCTGACCCCGTGGAAAACAGCCAGAGCACCTCCTGGCCCCGTGGAACACGGCTAAAGTCAATCCAGACCCAGTGGGAAACGGCCAGAGCAAATCCTGGTCACGTAGAACACGGCCAAAGTCAATCCTGACCCCGTGGAAAACAGCCAGAACACCTCCTGGCCCCGTGGAACACGGCCAAAGTCAATCCTGACCCCGTGGGAAACAGCCAGAGTAAATCCTGGTCACGTAGAACACGGCCAAAGTCAATCCTAACCCCGTGGGAAACAGCCAGAGCAAATACTGGCCTCGTAGAACATGGCTAAAGTCAATCTTGACCCCGTGGGAAACAGCCAGAGAAAATCCTGGTCACGTAGAATACGGCCAAAGTCAATCCTGACCTCGTAGGAAACAGCCAGAGCAAATCCTAGTCAGGTAGAACACGGCCAAAGTCAATCCTGACCCCGTGGGAAACAGCCAGAGCAAATCCTGGTCATGTAGAACACGGCCAAAGTCAATCCTGACCCCATGGGAAACTGCCAGAGCAAATCCTGGTCCCGTAGAACACGGCTAAAGTCAATCCTGACTCCGTGGGCAACGGCCAGAGCAACCCCTGACCCCGTATGGCTAAAGTCAATCCTGACTCCGTATGGCCAAAGTCAACCCCTCCTGGCCCCGTGGAACACGGTCAAAGTCAATCCTGACTCCGTGGAAAACAGCCGGAGTAAACCCTCGAACTCCCCATCAAAGCAATGCTTTGACTCGGGAGCAGGTCAACTCATCAATCACTTACCAGTCCTCTCGATTCGTAAGCAAGAAAAATTCTCTTGTGAGATCCTTACGACTCTCAAGAGAAAATGCACTTAGGAATCCTCACGATTCCTAAGGAGAAACCACACCTGCGAGATCCTCTCGACTCGTAGGGAGAAAAGTCTTTGTGAGACCCTCACGACTCATAAAGTTGAAAAGTCTTAGGCAGCAGACCTGAACCTACTTCCTAAGCCATCGCTACCCTACAAGAAGGCTAAGATGAAATGTTCTCTACTATCTACATGCCACATTTGCTAAAATCACATGGCAACAACACAGCGAGGAGAAGAAAGCAACAGTAGAACAAAAAAATATGTTTCTTTTATTCATGAATTCAATGGAGTACAAGTTGAATCATATGAAAGAATAAAAAAATGGATACATATTATTCAAAGATTACAAGTGTTCAATCTATACAAAAACAGCTACTGAGAGGGAGGTGTCCTCGATAATTCAGCTAGCTGCTCGCGCACTCCTCTCAACTCCTCACGATCAGCCGCCGTGGCCAGCTCCGCTTCAATTCGAGCCCGCTGCTGCAAGAACGATGAAACATTCTCATCGATTTCCCGTTGGGCAGCTTCGCAACTCTGCGTAACCCGCTCAATGAAGTTAAGTTTCTGCCTCAATGCCAACCCGTCCGAAATACATCGCTACAAATTATCAAAGACGGCTCTTAATTGCGTGGCATTTGCTTCAACTTGGGCGCGCAGCCAAGCAGATTCACCTGAAGCCTCTTCACGTTCCTTCCGCCTCAAGGTCGCTTCTTGTTCAAAATGGCGGAAGATGGACACGCTCTGCTCGACCCACGCAGCCCGCTGGGAGTTCAAAGCCAGAATCTCAGGAGCAGGATGCCTAAGCTCATGCAAGCAGGCATCAATCATTCTGCAGTGGCTAACCCAAGACTCAACGATGCCTTCGTTATGGAAGTTCACAAGCGTTGTCAACATTGGATTAACCTCGGCAGCAAAATCTGCAGCGAGTGTAGGGGCCTCCACGTCAAGCTCCTCGATGTATTCGCTCAACATACGCAGACTGGTCACAGCGCCTTTTGAAGATGGACGTCTAGAAAAGGGGCATGCCGGCATTGTGATGCGAGACTCGAACGGAGCTGGATTCGGTGCGACCGCTGCAAAACAAATCATAGTCAGATGCCGGTTCAAGAGATAAAGAAAATGTACGAACAATAGAGTCTACCATACCAGCTACGACAAGGGGGCAGAGTTGGGAGTACTGGTAGCGTAACGATTCCCCCGTCCCCTCCTCCAATTTGTAATGCTGTAATCAATTCAAAATTAACAACAGTCGGGTCGCCCGTCTAAGAAAAGAAGGGACGTCGGTTTAGAAAGCTATACTCACCGGCACCAGCAGGCAGAGTAACTTCCGACAGGAAGAAGTGCGGGTTCAGCACTTGATACAGATGATCAAAAAGAACTCCTGTAAGATCACGATGATACATGGTCAGTACGCGAAAGATGTTGTTCCAATTTAAATCGCAAACACATATCTTCCAGCATTTGAGAGGATATAAGAGGAGACGAAGGGGCATCGACCGTTAGATCGGCAGCTGGTAGTGCTTCTTCAGGTGTCACAACCTCAGCGCTCACCACACCTACATTCGAAAGGAACAAAATGTCATCAGAAAGGATTGCAAAACGAAAAGAATGCAGCGACCCAAGACCTACCAGACAGGTCATTAGCCAAAACGGTGACGGAAGTATCGCCAAGCATCACGACTTCTTCGATCTCATTCGGTGGGATGGTTTCACCGCCCGTGGCTTCGTCCCCTGATTCCACGAGGGCCGTCGTGACACTCGCAATTCCAGGAGACGGCAGGGAACCACAGGTGGAAAGAGTGGCAATTGGAGCAGTCACGGACTCCTGAGAAAGAGTAGCTGCTTCGGGCTGGGTAGTTGTCGTCATCTCACCTGCCACCTCCTCAGCCGAACTTGGCCCTGCAGGGTATGATATATGAGAATCTGAAGATTAAACACTAATAAAAAGGACTCAGTGTTACGTTACCTTGGGTCGGCTTTTCAATTGCTTCCCGAGCCGCGCGTGCCACCTGTCTATGAGTGGTAGACAGGGTGACCGGAGCACCCTCTGAAGAAGCAGGGACAAGGGAGGAAGCAGCGCTCGAGCCTGCACCTACAGCCAAGGCGGCGTCACGTTCTCTTGCTGCAAGCCTCCTGCGCTTTCTTTCTGCCTGGGCCGTGAGAGCTGATCTTCTTAAGACCTCCGACAAGGAGACGACATCATCCGAGCCAGGAGCTACCTCTGGAGCCGTTGTGGCGTCCGTCATCGGTTGCTTAAGTGAAGCCTCTTTTGGCTATACTGGAGAGGCTGAGACGTCGGTAGCCGGCCTTGGAAGCGTCTTCGCACTGCCCTGCGAAGTCGGCACTGCACTCAGGATAACCTGAGTCGAGGTAGTCCCTGCAATAAGATGGAAAAGAAGAGTTAGTTTACCCATAAAAATGGGAATGGAGGCGTGGTTAGCCGAAATGTACCGATGCCTAAGGAAGCACGAAGCCTTTCCTCCTTCTCAAAAGTCTTGAGAGAAGCTGCGGGAGCCTCTTCAGTGGAGATGCCTGTTGAAAGAGAAGTGTCGGTAAAAACATGATAATAAAATAAAAACATAACAGAAAAAAGATACGACTGAAGTCTACCTGACTGCGCAAGGATGACCAGTCCTGCTTGGTGGCTAGCTAATCGCTCGGAAGCTGCAATAGCAGTCTCGAGGTCGGTATCATCCGGCGCCATGAATAAGCCTTCGTTGGTCCCATATTCGCTTAGGCCCTCGCTATAAGGAGCATGAGACTCCTGGCCGAGTACAACGTCTACAGAAAGAATCGACTTCTTCTTCTTCTGCGAGCGAGTACCGGTCGCCGGTAACACGAGCTTGCGCTTAGCAGGCAACTTCGGGCGGCGAGTCCCAATCTCCGCACCCAAGCCGGACTCAGGAGACGCCGCATATGCCACTTCAACAGGAGCATAGGGTAGCGGTAGCTCGGACATATCAAGCGGTACCACAACCGCAACAACCTCTCTCAAAAGAGGACGAACGACTGTCCGTTGCTTCAAAGGAATAGCTGGATTACCAGCAGGGGCCGCACCCTTACGATCAAGAAACAACTTCTTCTCCTCCCTGATGACAGCACCCATCGCATGCTGGTACCACGCCACGTACACATTCAACACCTTGGGATGCAGCTTGGCTCACTGATAAAATAGTTAGAACCGGTGTTGAGCCTCATGAAATGGTGTAGCGCGCTGTGGATGCCTTCTTCTGTGGCGGGCGGCTCAGCTAGAAAGGGCTCAAGCGGAACACCCTGATTGTAGCTAGATTGTTGGGCAAAACGATGCGGGTTGTATCTCATAAACAATGCCGCATCATTCTGCCTAAACACCAGAAAGCCCGGCCTGATCGAATATAGGTGGAGAATCTCCCGAGCTTTTAAGGTAGAAGCGCCATCTTTAAAGGTATCCCACAGCGGCTGCACCACCTTCGCGGATTCTTCGCCGATACTTAAGACCTTATCAACAAAGGTCATGCCATCCCCGACGATACGTGGGCGAAGGAGTAAGCCCCGAGCCTCTCATGGAGTCGGTTCCAAAATAGAAGCGTCAACCAGCCGCAGCAATCGAGGAAAGTTATATCTTTCATAAAAAAAAAGGGGGCCTTTTGTGAATTCCAAAGGCGCCAAGCACATGCAATTCGAGCCACGAGGTGAAGTAATGCATTGAGAAGTTCACGGGCTGCACCCCCGGTTAAGTAGTATCCACTGCTAGGCTAAGGCCGTGATACAAATGGGCTAACCCAGCGACCCCGACGGCCACTTTCACCACAATAACCATTCGATGTGCTGGGTAGAAGAAGGATGGCCTCATACGGCGAGGGTGCATCGGAAGCGCAAACCAGCTCAGCCATAGCCTGAGAAACCCCAAAAAGAACGTTTCTTCGTCGATCCCAGGAGCTACAAGCTCTGCAAAAAGGACGACCGGGGTGTCGGGAAGAAAGAAACTTTTCTGATCCGCCTCCGCCGTCGGCAGGTTGCCCAAACCTAAGCGAAAAGGATCGTCAAATTTAGCGAACTTCGCGGCTTCCTTCAACGGTACTTCCGGGCAGAGATAACGAGCGATAAAATCCGTAAAATTAACCCCATGGCTCCCAGACTCGAGAAATAGGTCTTCGTAAATATTCAACACCTTAATCAAACTTGGTGATTAATGTTGAATGGCGTTGTCCGGGGTAAGGCCCATCATCACCGACTTAGCAGCAAAGACGTACTCATCATGAGGAAGTAGTTCCTCATAATGCTCCCCTCTAACAGGCAAGCCAGAAATCTCTGCGAACTCCTCTAAAGAGATGGAGACTTCCCGTTCCAACAAAAAGAAGGTGTGAGTTGGAACGTTCCATTGTTCTAAAAAGGCTTTTACCCACCATGTAGGAGGCGTTGAGTACTGAAAGAGAGAAATGTAAACTGCGGGATACAACCCGAGCCTCAGCAACTGCAACCTCTTGGCGGACAGAATGTACCGAGCCCACTGCAAATATCCGGCTGGGTGACGGGGAGTCAAGCCTATGTTGTATGGCTGTCCCCAAGGGCGCGACTCATCCTGACATATACGTCGCCCTAGGATATCCAACGCCATCGGAGGCTGTACAGGAATCGCAGCCATAGAAGGCTGAAGGAGACCATCTAAGGTCCAATTAACCTCCTCCACGGCATAGTTCACCGGGGGTGGGCCGGCGTAAGTGATCGCCAAAATGGGCTCCGAGGGTACCGCGCAAGAAAAACTCAGCCGACCCCTGATGATTTGGTTGTACCATGTTTCCCATAGATGAAGATTCTTGTGCTCCGGATCATGGTCTTTGATCAGTGCAAAAACTTCTCGGTCTACGGGCGCTTCGGGGAATCCGCCTTCAGAACGGACGAACGGGAAGGAAGTGTCAAAAGACATAGTACCTGCGCGGAAAAGAATAATTTTTTAGCTGCCAATGCTATAGATTAAGTTCCATCATTAGGTACTTTAAATCCATACCGCACTGCAATGCAGTGAAAAGGGACCAAAGGGGACCCACATAATCTAGATGACGGTTCATCATTAATAAAACAATCTCATCATTTGATGAGACTGTCATTAAACGAGGAAATTCTCAAAAGATTCTCATTTAATTAGGGCCCTCAAGCCAAGGAATAAATCTTCCATTGAGAGCAACGCTCTATAACATAGTGACATCTGTCAACTCTGATGATGAAAGGAATAAAAATTCCTCAAGAGCCTTGCTCTGTAAAAATGATGGAATAACCCATCAGAAAACTTAAAATAAAATTTTTAATGAATTAAAATTCTGAGATCTTCAAGATCTATGAACAAACTCTAAGAGTTTTCATGAAAGATTAATAAATCTATATGATTTGAAAAGAGCAAAGCTCTGTTGATGGGTTAGGAAACCCTAAAAAAGATCTAAGATCTAACAAGAGCAAAGCTCTGTTGAGAAATCCTAAAAAAGGTTTTCTTGAAGATCTATGATCTAAGAAGAGCAAAAGCTCTGTTAATGGGTAAAACCCTAGTTTCTTGACTAATCTCTTTAAAGATTTGATATTTTACCTAAAAATTTGACAGAGTTCTGTCTTTAAGAGAGTTCTTAAAACAGAGAGCTGTGCTCTAAAAGAGAAATTGATTCTCAAAAAACAAGAAAGAAGATGAACAGAAGTCATCTTAAGGGCCAAAGACCCTATTTATAGGCACTAAGAGCCGTTTCAACTTCAAAGTTGATATAATGGTGGAGATGCTGCTACCGCTGCACTCACGTGTGAGCCACGTGAGCGCAACGGTGGAGGGAATTTGTTTCTCCCAATCAGAGCAAAACTCTGTTCAAATTTTCAAAATTTGAGATAAGCAGCATTTCATAAGAGCGCCAGCGCTCTGAGGCAGCGCTCACGTGCAAAGCATGAGTGTGCTGGCGCAAAAGGCGCCAGCGCTCTGAAGCAGCGCACACATGCAAAGCACGAGTGTGCTAGCGCTGGAACTAAATGTTCCCCAACGTCAGATCAAAGATCTAATAAAGATGATAAATTATCAATTGATCAGAATGAAATTCTGTTAAGGAAACATTCCTCAAAATTTTTCCAAAGAAAAAGATTGTGCTCTGTAAATCAGAGCACCGTTGGATCAATGATCCAATGGTATATGTTCATAACATAATATTGCATTTTATATTCTCCATTCTTATGCATTTTACAATAAAAACAGGTGCTTTTGACGCATGTCTGCTATATAGTACAGGTTACAGGTTTTTGGAGCGAAAACAGTGAAAAAGACAAAAGACGACAAAAAAAGGGACTTTTGACCAACAAATAGAAGGATCCTAGTCAAGCCTAGATGAAGAAAAGTTCACAATCAATAAAGCAGTGTAAGGTCCAAAATGTCAAGGCAAACGGTTAAAAGACCGCTACAAGTTTTTCACTGAAAGATCTGGAGAAGAATAAGAAGCCAAACAGATAAATGAACTGAAGAAATAACAAGCCCAAATAACCTTGAAGCAGCCCCTGAAATTTCATAAGTTGAACTCATCAAAGGGCCGCGGAACCGCGGCCCAAGGCCTACCCATGCCGCGGTTCCGCGGCCGTCTAGTGCCCGTACGCGGTGAAAATTTTACCAAATGCTGTGGTGGCTCTGAAAAGATTTCCTAAGGGTATATTTGTAATTGTATACATACGAATCAACTGTAACCCTAGGGTTTCTATGTCCTATAAATAGAACCCAAACCCTTGTATTTTCTCATGCCTCCTTTTAATAATAAAATTCTGTTTTCTTTGAAATTTGGAGTGCATCAATCGTAAGTAGGTATTTTTCTTGCCTTAGTTCTAATTTTTATATCTGCCCTAGGTAAATTCTCTACTTGCCCTAGTTTAATTTAGTTTAGAAATTTATTTGCAATAGATGTTTCTTCTCTTTAATAAAAAGCAAACAAAAATTATGTCTTTCTTAATTCCCTCAATGAGCGAGTAGTTTCCTCGCTTGTTGGGGTTAGGAATAGGGAAGGGTTTGAGAGATGAAGATCTCTCATCTCTTTTCTTTGCCAATCTATTATGAGCATTAGGACTCCATGCATACTCTCATCTTCCGCTCCCTACGGCACTCTACCCTTGAGATAACGGTGATCCGTAGTATAAAAGACCGGAGTTGTGAGTTTTCCATGGAGGTTAGGGTAAAGGTTAAGAAAGGAAGGACAAGGATCTAGAGGAAGAATATCTTCCTAATCATCCTAATCCCCTTTATTAAAATTTATCATAACCCCTAAAATCAAATCTAAATTAAGGCATTGAAAAGAGGTGAAGATCTTTGTTTACCAAACTTTACCTAAACCTAATCCTAGCAAGTTTCTAATCCTAGTATAACACAACTTCATTTTAGATTTAATTAAAAAGACCAACACCATTTGGAATTAGCTCGTAAGAACTTTAAGGAAAATTACAAAATCCCTGTGGACCGACCCGTATTCACCGGCTAGCTTCATGCGACGCCGTTCTTAATTGCGGTAAATATTTTTGATCGACAAAATCTATCTTAAATCAAATGGCGCCGTTGCCGGGGATGGCGTAAAATTTCCTTTTTGTAATTTCGGGTTAATATAAAATATAAAAAAATCATAAAAATTTGAAAAAAAATCAAAAATATAAAAATTCTATCATCTTTTATTGTTTGAAGGGTTTTCTTTGTGGATCTTTGCAGGATTGACGGATCCGAAACAACACAGAAGGAGAATCAGGAAAAGATACATCAGAATAGAAGGGATTTGAAACAACCGAGGAGCAGAAAATTTTTGAAGCCCGAACCCTCCTGGAGACCGCGAAACCGCGGCCTTGATGCGCCTAAAACCGCGGAACCGCGGTCATGTTGGGTCTTCAGCGTGCGAAATTTTTTTGGTATGATTTCTTTCCTTCTCCTCTGCAAATCCCCATATATCTTCTGTCAAGTCTTCTGCAGGATTCTTTGCGCTAAAAATCTTCTTCCCCCTTCCAATAATTGATTTTCTGCAGGATTCTTTGCGCCGCGCTAAATAGCAAATTGATTGCAAGTGATTTACTTCTTTGCATATTTTAATCTGACTTTAAGAGGCTATTGACCAATTCAGATTGGGTGGGGATTTCATCACCCTTCCCAGGACCCCAGAAACCACTTAAAGCATTTGCATTGACCACTTTTAATTAAAAAAATATTAGACTCAGCCCTAAGGACGTCGCGCTCAATAGGACAGAGGACTAGTATAGGCATCGGCCGTTTATCCTAACCTGTCTTTGCGGTGCCTAGGCAAGTGTGTCAAGGCTAGTGGTTTTTAATTAGGCCCACAGTGTGGTTCCTTCCCACTTACCTGGCACTTACCTGGCCGCAATTGACGGTGAAGAGGCGGTTTGAGGTCCTATCTCTAGCCCTTTGGAATAGTTAGGAGCTGTCTAGCTGACCTAGGTGACCCTAGACCTAGGCCTGATTGTGCATTTATGGTTAATTGCATTTGTGTCACAAGTCTCTTTTCAAAAATCTTTTTTGCAAAAGCTCACAAAAAAAAGGAAAAAAGGAAAAATCATTTCAAAACTTGCAACTTGTCGCTAAAGAAATCTTTGCACTCACTTACACCACGTCTTCTCATTGACGTTTTCTTACCTCCACATTCTGTCTTTCATCTTTCGACTGCACTAACCCTCTTAGTGTATATCCGGTTGGACTAGGGACCCTAGCGCCCGATTAGTCTGTGTTTCGTTGGTACCGACCGACGAACCTTTCGACTCCGAAGTCGAAATCCTGTCCACTTCTTCACTTTCACCATTACATTCTTCCTTCGAAGGTATGTCGGGATACAATCCTAACAACACCTTACCGACGGGAATGATTCCACCTCCAGGTGCGAATAACCCGAATCTCCCGCCTGTTGAAGCGCCCACACGAGTTACGCTCCAGGATCTTTTCTATCCCGTCCGCACCGCCCTTCCTACTTGTCTTTCCCTCCCACCGGCTAATGGGGACAATTTTGAGATCAAACCCCACTTCATCAATATGTTGCCTAAGTTTCATGGTTTGGAATCCGAAGCTGCATATATCTTTATCAACAAATTCCAAAACGTTTGCGCCATGATGAAAACTACCCAATTAAGTGATGACGCTATAAGGCTAAGGGTCATTCCTTTCACCTTATGTGACTTAGCCGAGAAGTGGCTATACAGCACAGCATCACATTCAATTAGAAATTGGGACGAGTTTGTGAAAGCTTTTCTTAAAAAGTTCTATCCTCATCACAAAACTGCTAGAATCCTTAAAGAGATTATACAATTTTCTCAGCTTCCTTCGGAACCATTATGGAAGTGTTTTGAAAGATTCAAAGACCTACTCGTTCAATGCACTCATCATGGGATCGGAAGTTGGCAACTCTTCCAAACATTATACGAGAGATTAAACCCGGCAACTAAGCAGTTGCTAGAAACCATCTGTCAAGGTCACTTTCTAACCAAATCAAGTGAAGAAGCGTGGCAGTTTCTTGAGGACCTTAGTGAACAAACAATTCAATGGGAGAGCACCAAGACCACATCATCTTCTTCTAGTGGTCAATCTAGGGCAGGCATACATCAATTAGATATATCGATTGCTATGAAGGTCGAGATGGCCGCTCTTACGAAAAAGTTAGAAGCGCTTGAGACCAAAATCTCATCGCCTTCTCCTGTCCCTGTTGTGCCTCCACGAACTATTTGTGCTTGTTGTTCGGATCCATCACATCTCACCGAAGAGTGTCCTCACACTGCATCTACCCAAGGACAAGATCAAGTCAATGCTGCCTTTCAGCAACGACAAAGAAATGATCTATACTCTTCGACATACAATCCAGGTTGGAAGAGTCACCCAAATTTCGCTTGGAACCAAAATCAACAATCCCAAGGAAACAACAATTTTCAAAGGGCTCCTCCTCCACAACAACAAGCACCTCCACAAACTCAATTTCAGCAACCTCTCCAACAGCAACCTTACCCTAATCAAAAGAACAATTTTGTACCCAACAATTTTGTTCCCCCTCAAAATGCTGTTAGCTCGCTCGAAAGAAGTCTAGAAGCATTCCTAAAGCAATCTGCACAGTCCACAGCTAGGATAGAGACTTCTGTTCAATCTTTGGTGCAAAATAGTGCCTCACACGATCAAAGCATCAAAGCTATTGAGGCACAAATTGCACAACTCAACGCAGCATTGAAAGAGCGAGAGAAAGGAAAGCTTCCGTCTCAACCACTCCTAAATCCCGATCACGCACATGTTGCATATGAACAGCAGAATCATAACGTAAATGTTGTGACCACGTTGAGATCCGGAAAAGTGCTGCAAAACAATGTGGGTATTAACCATGACACCCCTGCCGGTGGTCTTTTTTCATCTTCTTCACCTTCTTCTTCTTCTTCTTCGATAGAGCATATTCTCCATCCTTCACATGGCTCTACTTCTTCTAGCTCGAACAGACTCACTTCTCACAACACGAACACATCTACACAGGGTTCCGTTCCAACTCAGCAATCTGATCCGCAAAAATTGGACTCGACAACCTTTCAAAATGTTCCTTTTCCAAATCGGTTGAGATCTAATAAACCAACTCCACAGATGGAAAAGATTGTAGAGTTGTTCAAACAGGTTAGCATAAATATCCCTCTTTTGGATGCAATCCAACAAGTTCCTTCATATGCAAAAATCTTAAAGGACTTATGCACCAAAAAGAGGAAGTCATAAGTACCAAAGAAAGTTTTTGTGGCTAGTGCTGTTAGTGATGCTCTTGTCAATTCTTTACCCCCAAAGCACAAGGACTCCGGTTGTCCTACTATTTCGATCACAATTGGGGACAAGAACATCAATAGAGCACTATTAGATCTTGGTACTAGTGTCAATTTGCTACCTTATTCGGTGTACGAACAATTAGGCGTTGGAGAGCTTAAGCCCACTCATTGTACTCTCCAAATGGCCGACCGATCAATCACCCATCCTAGAGGAGAGTTGGAGGATGTGTTAATTAGAGTAGGGGATTTCATTTTCCCCTTTGACTTTATTGTTATGGATACACAACCTGTCGCTAACCCCTGTAATAAAATTCCGGTGATACTTGGTCGACCATTCCTCGCGACTTCTAACGCGGTAATCAACTGTCGTAACGGTTTAATGAATCTATCTTTTGGCAATATGACAGTTGAACTCAACATTTTCAAGTTAGGAAGTCAACCTTGCAAGCCTAATTCTAGCGTACTTGATGTTTGCTCGATCAATGAGTTCGCGGAAGAGGACTGTGAGTTCGAAAATTTTATATTTGTTCACAGCAATGATGACGCCACTAGTGCGTTCCTCCTAGAATCCGACACAGCTTTCACGATGGAAAAAGATTATGAGTGTTTCACCTTTGTTGACGATCTTGAAGACTCTCCACCCGAGTTTGAGTCTTTTGCTTTTTCGGATGAGTTAGTCGAACCATCCGAGTCGGTAGCGTACACTCAATTTGAACCTTTGATGGAATCCTTCGAGTTTGAAACAGTTACTCCATTGTTACCATCTATTGTTTCACCACCTAAACTCGAACTAAAGCTTTTACCGTCGCACCTAAAATATGCTTATCTAGGTGAGAATGAGACCTTACCCGTTATCATATCTGCCTCTCTAGCTCTCGAGCAAGAGAAGGCTCTTTTAATGGTCTTACACAATAATCGGCAAGCTTTCGGCTGGTCTATAGCGGACATCAAGGGGATTAGTCCCCTCATAGTTGAACATCATATGCATTTGATGGATGATGCCAAGCCGGCAAGGGACCCACAAAGACGCCTCAACCCCATTATGAAAGAGGCGGTCAAGAAGGAGATTGTTAAATGTCTTGATAATGGTATCATTTACCCTATCTCGGATAGCCAATGGGTTAGCCCAATTCATGTCGTGCCAAAGAAATCGGGCATCACGGTCATTACCAATGAGGCAAATGAGTTAATTCCTACTCGCACCCAAACTGGGTGGTGAGTTTGCATCGACTACAGAAAACTCAATGCCGCGACAAGGAAGGACCACTTTCCTTTACCTTTCATTGACCAAATGCTAGAACGATTGGTGGGGCATGAGTTCTACTACTTTTTAGATGGCTATTCCGGTTATAACTAAGTCCCCATCGCCAAAGAGGATCAAGACAAGACCACATTTACTTGTCCCTTTGGCACTTTTGCTTATCGTCGCATGCCCTTTGGGTTATGCAATGCACCCGCTACATTTCAGCGGTGTATGATGGGGATCTTTTCGGACATGGTGGAGAAGTTTTTGGAAATCTTTATGGATGATTTCTCCATTTTCGGTGACCCCTTCGACGAGTGTTTACGACATCTTGACGCAGTTCTTACCCGCTGTAGGGATAAGAACCTAACGTTAAATTGGGAGAAGTGCCACTTTATGGTACGAGAAGGCATTGTCTTAGGACATGTCATCTCGCAAAACGGCATAGAGGTTGATAGAGCCAAAATCGAAGTCATTTCTAATCTTCCTCCTCCTAAGTTCGTCAAAGACATCCGAGCTTTCCTTGGCCATGCCGGTTTTTATAGACGGTTCATCAAGGATTTTAGCAAGATTGCTAGACCCTTGACTCTCTTATTGGCCAAGGACACAACATTTGATTTCGACTCAACTTGCATGGAAGCGTTCGAGTCTTTGAAACACTCTCTCATTTCCGCGCCCATTCTTTCATCTCCAGACTGGACGCACCCTTTCGAAATCATGTGCGACGCATCAGATTTTGCCATTTGTGCTGTTCTTGGACAGCACATCCATAAGATGCCTCACGTGATTTATTACACTAGCTGAAAATTAAATGAGGCCCAATTAAACTACACAACAACAGAAAAAGAGTTTTTAGCGATTGTGTTTGCACTTGAAAAATTTCGGCTTTATTTAATCGGCTCTCCAGTTATTGTGCACACTGACCATTCAGCTCTTCGCCACCGTTTTGCGGAGAAGGATGCTAAATCGAGGCGCATACGTTAGATCCTCTTGCTACAAGAATTTGACCTTGTCATAAGGGACAAAAAAGGATGTGAAAACGTGGTGGCCGATCACCTTTCACGACTTCCTTCTTCGCCTACACTTGAACTTCCTATCACTGATGCTTTTCCCGATGAGCAAGTCTTGACCGTTTCTTGCGAACCATGGTTCACCGATATTGTAAACTACTTAGCCACCGGCTTGATACCTATCGATTGGTCGAAACAGGATAAACTTCGATTCTTGTCCCAAGTAAAGCATTTTTACTGGGATGAACCTTATCTTTTTAAATACTGTTCCGACCAAATCATTCGTCGGTGTGTGCCGGAAAATGAGGTTAAGAGTGTGCTGTCTTTTTGCCACGATCAAGCATGTGGCGGGCACTTTGGCCCAAAGAAGACAGCCGAGAAAGTTTTGCAATGTGGTTTCTATTGGCCACGACTCTTCAAGGATGCATATGAATACTGCAGGACATGCTCCGGTGCCAACACTTGGGCCGGATATCGCGAAGAAACGAAATGCCGCTCCAACCAATTTTGGTTGTGGACATTTTTTATGTTTGGGGTATAGACTTCATGGAACCATTTCCTAACTCTTTTGGAAATGTGTATATTCTTTTGGCTGTTGACTACGTTTCAAAATGGGTCGAGGCTGTGCCTAGTCGAACGAATGACAACAAGGTTGTTGTTCGATTTCTTAAGGAACACATCTTTTCTCGATTTGGGCACCCTCGCGCGATAATAAGTGATAATGTTTCTCACTTTTGCAATAGGACTTTTGAGTCCTTAATGCGTAAATATTCTATCACCCATAAGGGGTCAACGCCATACCATCCCCAATCATGTGGGCAAGCCGAGGTCTCTAATCGGCAAATTAAGCAAATCTTGGAGAAAACGGTTTCTAAAAACCGTAAAGATTGATCACTCAAATTGATCGATGCACTATGGGCTTTCCGTACTGCATACAAGACCGATCTTGGCATGTCTCCATACCAGCTTGTTTACGGGAAGGCTTGCCACCTCCCAGTAGAAATTGAGCACAAGACATTTTGGGCTATCAAAGAGCTGAACTTATCTTTAGGAGATGCGGGCAGCAACCGAAAGCTGCAGTTGAATGAACTAGAAGAGCTGCGGGATGAGGCATATGATAATGCCATAATTGCTAAAAACCGATCTAAGGTGTTCCACAATAAACACCTTTTGCGAAAAACATTTAAACCTGGTCAACAGGTTTTACTCTATGATACTCGGTTACATTATCACCCCGGCAAGCTCCGTTCTAGATGGAGAGGACCTTTTGCAGTCCGCACCGTTTATCCGCACGGTGCGGTCGATCTTGAAAATCCGGAGGACGGTACGTTATTCAAAGTGAATAGGCATCGATTAAAACCGTTCCTCACAGCGGACCCATCGGAGGAGCTCCTGTTTTTGCAGGAGTCGATCTACACTGATTAATTTTCCTCCACTTTCACCCCCGAATTTCCAATCAACTTTTTCCAAAACATTATTTCAAATAAGTTTGGGGGTGTGTATAATATGTAAATATAATTGCCGACATTATCAACCCACTTGGTGCAGCATGACAGTGAGGACACTGTCCAGTTTAAGTTTATGGGTATGCTCGGTAAATTTTCTTTCTTCGTATTCATATGTATACTTTTGCATTGCACCTTTATATAAAAATCATAAAAATTTGAAAATTTTGAAATAAAAAAAAATTAGAAAATGAAAAACTCATAAAAATTGAAAATTTTCAAAAAATTATAAAAAGTTAATGTATTCAATTTTGGTTAATTGACTTGAGTTTGATAAATAGGTCAACTAGATAGGAACAACTAGATCTTAGACTTAGTAAATTAAAAACCCTAAAAATAACCTTCCTTAAAGTCTAACGGTAGAAAGTATATGTTTTTGTAGTTTATTTAGAAATAGGCAAATTTTGAGTTCAATTCTTGGGCTAAGTCAAAACAAAGGAAAAGTATTGAAACTTTTATTAGAGTATAAGTTTGAAAGATAATTCCTAGCTTAAGTCTAGATTCTGAAAACATATACCCTACAAATTGCACAATCACGCACCTTGAAACTTGGAATAGTAGAGGAGACCTTGAAATGCTCTTGTCTAAAGTCCTTAGTACAATAAAAATGAAAAAGAAAAAGTGAATAAAAAAAATGGACACTGGTTTTTGTGATTACTTAAGGCTAAAAAATAGAAAAATATTTAGCGAGGGTGCTTCATCACCTAGTGCCTTAGATCAACTGGTTTGGGAGTCACTGCTAAAGCCTTGGGTGTTACAAGACTAGGAAGTACGCTTTAAAGTGCTAACGCATCTTGTAATCGGTTGTTGGTACCTCAAGAAGTATTAACGGTCGCATGAAGGATGTGTAAGCGAAATTCAACAATTAATAAGTGCTTTGGACAATGGACGAGAGTACGATTGCTTGATTTGAATTTCCAAGTGTAGGGGTGATATTTACACACACATGGGGATATGTGATTAGAGTTTAGATAAGAGAAAGGAATGAAGAATAGAACTTGTATCTTTAGTAAAGTTGATAGAAATTCCCAAGTGGAGATGGAACTTTAGAAGGAAAACTTAGGAAATGCCGAAAGCTAAGTAAGTCTATAAAGCATACATAATCTTAAGTTAAATGATGAGGAAGTGTGAAGAATATGGGTGGATAATTTACGGGTTGACGATAATAGACTTCCTTGCTAGAAAATCTAATTGGAGAACAAAAGTCGAAAAGCCAAATTGATAGGATTTTGTGGGTAGTATCCGCTAAAAACTCTCAGGAGACAACACTCCTCCTACTAGGGACACCTAGAGGTTTAATGGCTTGTTGCACGTGCTCAGTGCAATCGCGTTTCCCTGCGAAAGTGCGGCTAGGTTAGATTTTTATCGAGAATAAAAAATAAAGTTTGCTCGAGGACGAGCAAAAGATAAGTTTAGGGGTATTTGTTCATAACATAATATTGCATTTTATATTCCCCATTCTTACGCATTTTACAATAAAAACAGGTGCTTTTGACGCATGTCTGCTACATAGTACAGCTTACAGGTTTTTGGAGCGAAAACAGTGAAAAAGACAAAAGACGACACAAAAAGGGACTTTTGACCAACAAATAGAAGGATCCTAGTCAAGCCTAGACGAAGAACAGTTCACAATCAACAAGGCAGTGCAAGGTCCAAAATGTCAAGGCAAACGGTTAAAAGACCGCTACAAGTTTTTCACTGAAAGATCTGGAGAAGAATAAGAAGCCAAACAGATAAATGAACTGAAGAAATAACAAGCCCAAATAACCCTGAAGCAGCCCCTGAAATTTCATAAGTTGAACTCATCAAAGGGCCGCGGAACCGCGGCCCAAGGCCTACCTATGCTGCGGTTCCGCGGCCGTCTAGTGCCCGTACGCGGTGAAAATTTTACCAAATGCTGTGGTGGCTCTGAAAAGATTTCCTAAGGGTATATTTGTAATTGTATACATGCGAATCAACTGTAATCCTAGGGTTTCTATGTCCTATAAATAGAACCCAAATCCTTGTATTTTCTCATGCCTCCTTTTAATAATAAAATTTTGTTTTCTTTGAAATTTGGAGTGCATCAATCGTAAGTAGGTATTTTTCTTGCCCTAGTTCTAATTTTTATATCTGCCCTAGGTAAATTCTCTACTTGCCCTAGTTTAATTTAGTTTAGAAATTTATTTGCAATAGATGTTTCTTCTCTTTAATAAAAAGCAAACAAAAATTATGTCTTTCTTAATTCCCTCAATGAGCGAGTAGTTTCCTCGCTTGTTGGGGTTAGGAATAGGGAAGGGTTTGAGAGAAGAAGATCTCCCATCTCTTTTCTTTGCCAATCTATTATGAACATTAGGACTCCATGCATACTCTCATCTTCCACTCCCTACGGCACTCTACCCTTGAGGTAACGGTGATCCGTAGTATAAAAGACCGGAGTTGTGAGTTTTCCATGGAGGTTAGGGTAAAGGTTAAAAAAGGAAGGACAAGGATCTAGAGGAAGAACATCTTCCCAATCATCCTAATCCCCTTTATTAAAATTTACCATAACCCCTAAAATCAAATCTAAATTAAGGCATTGAAAAGAGGTGAAGATCTTTGTTTACCAAACTTTACCTAAACCTAATCCTAGCAAGTTTCTAATCCTAGTATAACACAACTTCGTTTTAGATTTAATTAAAAAGACCAACACCATTTGGAATTAGCTCGTAAGAACTTTAAGGAAAATTACAAAATCCCTGTAGACTGACCCGTATTCACCGGCTAGCTTCATGCGACGCCGTTCTTGATTGCGGTAAATATTTTTGATCGACAAAATATATCTTAAATCAGTATACAGAATAAATTCTATGTGGGAAAAGATTTCCCAATCTTGTTAAAAACAAGAAGATTGCCTTCTGTAAATCAGAATCCCTTGGATCAAAGATCCAACGGGGGAAACATCCCCAAATCAATTAGAGAAAAGATTTCCTTAACTGATTGAACAAATCAGCCTTGCCCTATATAAAGGCCCCAACACTTCAAGTCTCATATAGAGGAACCCCCCTATAAATTTTGAGAAATCTCAGAAAGTAGAGCAAGCTCTCGGTAAAAGAAGAACTTTTCTTCAAGGTAAAAAAAACAGAGATAAGAAATATCTCATTAAAGAAGAAGAACATAATTCTTCTCACAGATCATAGATCTATAAGACTAACGTCTTTTTACAAAAAGAGATCATGAACATCTCATTATAAAAGGGGGGAGAATAATTCAATTCTCTTAGGATCACAGATCCATAAAGGCAAAGCCTTTCACCAAAATTAGAGATTGGAACATCTCTTATAAAAATAAGAACTTTGTTCTTAGAACCTTGAGACAAAATCTCTTATAAACGAGAATTTATTTCTCAGATCATAAAACTGATCAGAAGCGCTTCTGCGCTCTTGGACTGGCGCACAGCGCCAAGCGCACCACGTGCTCCTCACGTGTGCGCCACTTAACAAATAGCGCTTTGCGCTCTTGGACTGGCGCACAGCGCCAAGCGCACCACGTGCTCCTCACGTGTGCACCACTTAACAAATAGCGCTTTGCGCTCTTGGACTGGCGCACAGCGCCAAGCGCACCACTTGCTCCTCACGTGTGCGCCACTTAACAAATAGCACTTTGAGCTCATGGACTGGCGCACAGCGCCAAGCGTACCACGTGCTCCTCACATGTGCACCATTGGACAAATAGCGCTTTGCGCTCATAAACCGGCGCTTTGCGCTCATAGACTGGCGCTAGCGCCAAGCGCGCCACATGCTCCTCACGTGTGCGCTATATCACAGAAGCGCTTTGCGCTCATTAACTGGCGCTAGCGCCAAGCGCGCCACGTGTCCCTCATGTGTGCGCTGATAGAACATAAACCGTTCTTTAAATAAAGCCCTAGAGCTATGATGAATACTCAGCATTCAATAAAAAACAGAAAGGCTGTCAGAACCCAAATCAATGCTCGGCATTGTCAAATGTTTAACATTTTAACTGAGTGGGTCGGGCCCAAGTTGGCTATAAACCCCTCATTCAGATTAATTGAGCCCATATGCTCATAAATTTCAGATCTTAGTCCCAATTGGACTACAGATCTCCCAACCAAAATTGGTTCAAGGGTACATCTCTTCACTCCTATGATATTTGTCGTTGTAATCCTTCAACGTCTTCAGAGAGGTAACAGGTCCCGACAACCAGACATTCCATGGATTGTAGGGTCCTTAAACTCATGGACTATGATGTCCTTAAACTTTATAGACTATGACGTCTATAAACTACCATGGACTGTGGGGGTCCTTAAATACATGGACTATGATGTCCTTAACCTTGGACCGTGGGGTCCTTAAACCCATGGACTATGATATCCTTATCCTCGGACCGTGGGGTCTTTAAACCCATAGACTAGGATGTCCTTAAAACTTTACAGACTATGATGTCTTTAAACTAGACCGCAAAGTTCCTAAACTAAAACAATAGACCAAATGCTCTTTTGTTGGATCTAAATGATCCCGTTAAGTTGATCTTAGTCTAAAATTAGACTAACGTGTTCTTAACAAACGTTAAGTCGATCTTAGTCTAAAATTAGACTAACTATCCTTAACAAACGTTTAAGTTGATCATCCTTAAACCCAAACCCAAATCCAAATCTAAGAAGATACGGATTTAGAATAATCCACGCCCTACGGGCGACAGCATAAATTAGTCTCTATATACAATCCACGGGAAACCAAAAACAAAAAAAAACACGACACGAAGTGGCCATCTGGAGAAGGAGAAAATGGTTACCGGGATGCGGTAGCATAATTAACTGCAGGGCCTTGCGCCTACAGGGAAGAGCTTCCCCACAATCAAAAAAACCCTCAATGAGGGGGAATCTGATGAAGTCTGCTACATCGGCCGCATCCGTTTAAACTTTCGATATATGGTGCCATAAATCAATTTGGCATCTTCGGAGAGGTGGACGGATAGCACCAAACAGCATCTTCCCTCGAAATTCAGGCCATGGTGTCCCAACGTTCCGGTCGCGTCTTTCAGCGGAGAACCGCCACGTAACAAATACACGTGTGCACAAGATGAATAATGGACTGAAATATTCTTAAACTAACATTCGCCTCCAAAATGTCGATAAAGGACCGAAACGTTCTTAAATTAACATTTCGCCTCAAACATGGCGATAATGGACCGAAATGTCCTTAAACTAATATTCGCCTCCAAAATGGCGATAAAGGACCGAAACGTCCTTAAATTAACATTTCGCCTATAACATGGCGATAATGGACCGAAATGTCCTTAAACTAATATTCGCCTCCAAAATGGTGATAAAGGACCGAAACTTTCTTAAATTAACATTTCGCCTCAAACATGGCGATAATGGACCAAAATATCCTTAAACTAATATTCGCCTCTAAAATAGCGATAAAGGACCGAAACATCCTTAAATTAACATTTTGCCTCAAACATTACGATAATGGACCGCGATATTCTTAAACTAAAATAATCGAGCCCAAATGCTCATATGTTTAAGCTAATCTTAATCTCAAACCAAATTAATGATCCTTAAATCAACCCTGTTCCCGCCAAAATTTTGGCTCAAAACCCGCTTCCGTATAAAATAATAACAATAAAATAAAAAAAATAAATAAATAAATAAATAAATAATAATAATAAAGGAGAAAGTCTCCCTTTCAGAGCAAAGCTCTATTTGAATTTCAAAATTCAAAAGGTAAAACAACACTTCAGATAACTTGCGCTCTGTGCTGCGCGACACGTGTCAGCGCAGGTGCGCTAGCGCAGTTGCGCTGCG
The DNA here is from genome assembly GCA_030015575.1 of Agapanthus africanus. NCBI lineage: Eukaryota > Viridiplantae > Streptophyta > Magnoliopsida > Asparagales > Amaryllidaceae > Agapanthus > Agapanthus africanus. The sequence goes on from JASDDO010000010.1 coordinate 374,091,402, forward strand.
CTGCGCGACACGTGTCAGCGCAGGTGCGCTGCGCTCTGCGCTGCGCGATACGTGTCAGCGCAGGTGCGGTGCGCGACACGTGTCAGCACAGGTGCGCTAGCGCAGTTGCGCTGCGCGACACGTGTCAAGTGCAGGTGCGTTTGCGCCAACTGCGCCAGCACTAAAACTTAAATAATAAATTATTTAATTAATCAGAATTAAAATTCTAGAAATATTTTTTTAATCTTATTAAAACAAGAAGATTATCTTCTGTAAAACAGAGGCCTTAGGATCAAAGATCCAACGGTGGGGAAATATCCCCAGATCAATCAGAGAAAGATCTCTGTAACTAACCTAACAAACTAATTGGCCCTATATAAAGGCCCCTAGACTCCAAGTTTCAGATATACAGAACCCCTCTAAAAAAAATTTTCAGAAGAACTCGAAGAGAAAAAGGTAAACCTTTAAAAAAAAAGAAGTTCTTCTAAAAAGATCAAAGATCTAAGAACAAGATCAAGATCTTCAACAAAAAAAACTAATAAAAGAAAATAAGTAATTTACTTCTTTATTAGATCTTTTGATCTACATAAAGGCATTGCCTTTTGATGAACCATCGGTTCATGATCTTGAGGTAGAACCTCTTCAGAACAAGAAAAAACTTGTTTCTTTGATCTAAATTGGATCAAGGTGCACTCTGTGCTATTGTACAGTGCCTTGCACTCTTGATTTACGCTGTTGCGCTCCTTGGACTGGCGCAAGTCACCAGAGAGCGCCACGTGTCAATCTGCGCCTTGCGCTCCTAAAAACAGAGCACTACGCTCTTGGGTTGGCGCACTACACCAGAGCGCGCCACGTGTCAGCAGCGCACTGCGCTAATAGACTTGCACTCACCAGAGTGTGACACGAGTCACCTCCACATGCGCTAGCGCCTTGCGCTCTTTAACTGGCGCAGAGCGCCTGACAGGCCACGTGGCGCACTGTCAGACCATTAAATGCTCTGCATTATTAAAAAGGGGCAGAGCCCAATTAAAAGGTCTAATAGACCAAGACAAATGCTATGCATTATTAATCTAAATGCTGTGCATTTAATTAAAAAGCCCAATGCTGTGCATTATTTTAAAAAAGGGCAGAACCCAAGCAAAGGCCTAAACAGGCCAATCATGAACAAAATGTTAAACATTTTCAAATGGACTTAACCCAATTCTGGCTGTAAGTCCTCAAATTAAATTGAACCGAGCACAACTGCTCTCTCAAATCAATTTACACCCGGTTCAAGGGTACATCTCTGAACTCCTCTGACATTTGTCGTTGTAATCCTTCAACGTCGTCAAAGAGGTGACGGGTCCCAATAATCATATATTGCTACGGACTGTAGGGTCCTTAAACTCATGGACTATGACGTCCTTAAACCAATATTCGTCCCCAAAATGGGAATATTGGACCACTATGTCCCTAAACTGGCATTGAACCACTATGTCCCTAAACTAGAACAATAGAGCCAAAATGCTCTTTTGTCGGATCCAAACGATCCTGTTAAGCTGATCTTAGTCTCAAATTAGACTAACGTATCTTTAACAAACGTTTAAGTTGATCTTAGCCTCAAATATGGCTAACGTGTCCTTAAACCAATATTCGTCCCCAAAATTAGAATGTTGGACCACCATGTTCCTAAACTGGCAATGGACCACCATGTCCTTAAACTGGCAATGGACCACTATGTCTTTAAACTAGAACAATAGAGCCCAAATGCTCTTTTGTCGGATCTAAACGATCATGTTAAGCTGATCTTAGTCTCAAATTAGACTAACGTATCCTTAACAAACGTTTAAGTTGATCTTAACCTCAAATATGGCTAACATATCCTTAAACCAAAACCCCAAATCCAAATCTAAGAAAACACGGATTTGGACTAATCCACGTCCTACGGGCGACAACATAAATTAGTCTCCGTATACAATCCATGGGCAACCACAAACAAAACAAACACCCACGACACGAAGTGACCATCTGGAGAAGGAGAAAGTTGTTACCGCGATGCGGTAGCGTAATTAACTGCAGGGGCTTGCGCCTGCAGGGAAGAGCGTCCCCATAATCAAAAAACCCCTAGACCGAGGGGGAATCTGACGAAGTCTGCTACATCAGCCGCATCCGTTTAAACCTTCGATATACGGTACCATAAATCAACTTGGCATCTTCGGAGAGGTGGACGGATAAAACCAAATAGCATCTGTCCCGAATCTCAGGCAAGACGTCCACGTCGCGCCGTCATTCGGAGGGGAACAAATCCAAACCCAAATCTAAAAATATATGGATTTGGACTAATCCATGCCCTATGGGCGACAACATAAAATAGTCTCCGTATACATTCCACGGGCAACCAAAATAAAAAAAAAATACACACGACACGGAGTGAGCTTTCAGAGCAGGAGAAAGTGGTTATCGTGATGCGGTAACGTAATTAACTGCAGGGGCTTATGCCTGCAGGGAAGAACGTCCCCACAATCAAAAACCTCTCGTAAATGAGAAGGAATTTGATGAAATCACGCTATAACGACCGCGTTCATCCAAACCACTAATATATGGTGCCATAAATCAACGTGGCATCTTCGGAGAGGTGGAAGGATAAATCTAAATAGTATCTGCCCCCAGAATTCAGGCCAGACGTCCCAACGTCCTGGTCCGTCTTCCGGCGGTGAACAACAGTCCCGAGCCACATAGAGGCAGTGAGTGATTGTTAGGGATTCATCTCTCCCGGTATTGGGAGTTGATATTGCACTGTGTTTAGTTGGCCAGAACCCTAAGATCTTGGCCAAGACAGTTGAGATTTACTGATGGTTAGATCAGTATTTTCTCGGATCAGTCCTGAGCCGAATTGACACGACTTATCAGGTTATTAGGGGTCTTACGTTTACTACCCCATTAGACCCGGTATGCGATATTCTTAGACAAAGAGACCGGACTATACGGAGATTGTCACGGATAGGATCACCAGTGGTTCGGATGAGCTTGCTCGTCGGCCTTCCTTTTCGACAGGTACCTGGGTAACCGTTACATATAGCTAGTTCCGCTGACGTGCTTGTGGTTAAACCTACTGCCAGAATACTGTCAAGTCTTTAGATTCCCACACAGAGCGTTTCCCTAGTTCAGACGAAATGATGTAGTGGCCGTATTTTGATATGTGAAGGGTTCCGATCGAATGATAATACTAACCGGTTTAGGATTAAGCCGGATTATTAAATCAGGTATTGATTTAATTATTTACATATACATATTTCGATATGTATATTCTAGTGTTATCCGGGCTTTCAATCGGATGGTTGATTATACTAGCCGGTTTAGGATTAAACCGGATTATTAAATCAGGTATTGGTTTAATAATTTATATGCACACATTTCGATATGTATATTCTAGTATTATGTTCTTTGTATTATTCCACCTCTTTGGGTATTCGTATTTTGATACGAATACGGGTATGTATATACGGCAGAGTGTATTCTGTATTTACTTGGAAAACATTCTAAACGGAGGACACCTCATTTCCTTGGTTTTTCTTTTATTGAAAATTGAAATGAGGTGGAGGGGTGAAGTGGAAAGGAGAATGCTGTGAAGTATAGTTGAATAGGGTAGACAAATGAATTCATGTATAGTTGGATTTTATATTTGCAAATATCATTAGATAAAACCATGCTTGCATTATTATTTTGTGATGAGTTTTTCCATTTCACGAATTCTCTTTCTCTCTCCATTCTTGAGATCCTTCTTCCTCTTCACCATACACTCTCATGAGTTGAGAATCAAGGGTGAAGAGAGGTAGAAAAAATACTATAACAACACACTACATCACTAGACACTCTAGATTAGCAACCTGGAACCTTTAATTGCTTCATTAGGTTTTTTGAGTGGAGCTAGAGCCATGAACCACATCTCTCAGGTGGATCATCTTCGACGGAGAAAGACAGGAGATCAAGCTCGACCACGGAGTCCTCAAGGAGCTAAGGAAGAGGGTAAAAGATCGAAGGACATGGATCATTCGGTATAATCCTCTTATCACAGTAGCTAAACTCCTTTAGTTTACTAGTTTAATGTTTAGTTAGATTCTAGGTAGTCGTTTCTAATGCCAAAGTTTTAAAAGTTGAAGTTTTTCGTTCTGCAACGGCCGTAGTTAGCAGCCAGGGCGCTAGGACCACCAACATAGGGACTACCCTGTAGTTATGTCACCAGAGAACTGCTATCTAACAATAGGTATAATACTATCTAGGAATTCTCGATGAGTATGTATAGTGAAACTCATTCACCAATGAGCACATGTACACAATCTTTAGTCTCAAACACCAATGGTTATGAGATCAACCAACACCTCGGTTGGGGTCAAGAAACTTATACACTAGTCTAAACTGAAGTATGATGCCCAGTCTCGATACTCTCACAACTAGGAACATTTAAGGATGCACTTATGGACTACCAGGTCCCACTAGTACGATCCCTATCATAATCCTGGTAGTCAAGCAAAGATCCTATGGGCTTTATCATTATGTATTAGCGATACGTGATAATGAGTATAACATATAAACATGAATAATAAAGAAAAACCATATAGCATATTATCATTTCGAGCAAGAATGTTCTATCCGTATAGGGCCTCCTTCAATTACAATAATTGCCTTGAGGACACCTATATCCAACAATCTTCCACTTGCACTTAAGTCCAACCATTGTAGTATCGCATACCCACATCTCATGTGCTATCGCATACCTAACTTCCTTACTAACAGTTTTACAAATCATGTTCGAGAAACAAACTCAGTAAGTGGATCCGCTATAATATCTCTAACTTTATCTCTCTATATATTAACTTCATGGAGATCGTCTATCTCTCGAATTGAGCGATACTTGCCTTAGAATTTGTTGGATAGCTGCTGTGATCCTATTCATAAATGAACGTATTTATCTAAACAGTTTCTTAGGCTGTATCTCCTGCTGAGTCATAAGTATCCTGCTTGGAACCCTTTCCAATATACAGCTCCTCAGAAGAGGGTAAACTTATAACCCGCGACAGACAGTCTATCATCCATGTCACCTTAGAAACCGAAATCGGTAACCGCCTCCAAATAAAGCCTGCTATTACCATACACCAAAATTATTCTCATACATTCTTCACTGCATACTTTTGTTTCTACAGGATTGGACTGATATCTGCTTACTACAGCAATTGCATAAGCTCTATCTGGCCTAGTACATGGCATCATATGATTGACCCAATTGTCGAAGTAAATAGAATGTCATTCATTCAGGTCCCTCTTTTCATCAATCCAGAAGACATCTCTTTAGAGAAAGTGACTCTACCCCATACGGGTACACTACCGCGCTATGAGTCGTCCATTGTAAAATCCTTTTAGAATGGTGTCAGAGCACTTAAACTGGGACAATCCCTAAAACCATCTAGATCTATCTCCATAGACCTACTCCCCAGATTGATTGATATATATTGTCCAAATCCTTATATGGAGAAACAAATGTGACAACCATAGTTTAACTGAATTGTAGCATATGAATATCATTTCCTATTAGGAGTTTGTCATCCACATACCATATATGGTCTATGACATTACTCTTTACATCCTTCTTACAAATATCAGATTCATCTATCATTTTGATGAAGTCAAATACTTTGACTGTAACATCAAAACAGATGATCCATCACCGCTATGACTGCTTTAGTCTATAAATAGACTTAAGCAATTTGCACACCTTCCACTACTCCCATTGATTATGATAACCGTTTGGCAGAGTCATATATATGTACACTTCTAAATTCCTATTTATAAAAACATTATAGTCATCCATCTGTCAGATATCATAGTCATGAAAAACAGCAGTGGCAAATTATATCTCTATGGACTTTAGCACAGACACTGAGGTAAAAGTTTCATCACAATCCATACCGGATATTTGATGAAAACCTTTTACTACAAGTCTAGTCTTATTAGGTAAATATATTTCCATCTGCACTGATCTTCTTTTGGAAGAACCGCTTGCTCCTAATGGGTTTTACCCATTCAGTAGCACCCAACAAAGTCCATACTTTGTTGCAGTGCATGGAGTCTAATTTGGATAACTTGGCATCCAGCCATCAATCAAAAATCACCACTCCCTATGGCATGCTGATAACTAGTAGGTTCATCATCACATGATGCAGGCCTCCTTGTCACCGTCTACGAGAAACCATAGTATCTTTCTAGTGGTTGAGGTCACCTACTAAATCTGTGGAGTGGTTAAGGTTTGTCAGTGCATATCTCCAAATGAAAAAAGCTACTCAGCATTACTCATTATGGAGCGCACCTTTATAGGAGTAATTTAAGAGAGAATCAAATTCTCAATACGGAATACCGAGCATAAGTATCCACATTTTCGATCACTTCGAAGAATCTTGATACTTCCAACTTATGGTTCTCTACTTATTCTCATATTCTATGAACTTTTCAAAATCTTTGGATTTTGCATTTCAACAAGAACGCGCGTCTAAAACCAGAGAACTCATAGGCGAACGGAATGAAGTATGAGTACCAACCCCTTGTCCGTGTGGATATCAGACAACATACATTACCATGTATAAGTTCCAAGAGTTCACTAACTCAAACTCCGTGTGTTATAATTGAAAACTGTATTTGCCACTAGACAAAACCAGGTGATTTTCCCCAATAGCATTAATTGCTCTAATTTCCGACATTAAGGATCAAATCACCCTTTCCCAAATCTCAACTCCTTCTCAACATCTGTAACGCACTACAGATGTAGGATTCTAATCCGGTATCCATATACCCAGGAGTCAGAATTTATTATGAAACAGATTTCAATTACAAATACACAGGAAAACTGAAACATAAAGAATGTTTCAAGGGGGAGGTCGGGTATTCGTGGTAATGTCTCTTCCAGTGCCCAGGCTCATGATAATGGTAGCAATTTCCTTTTCCCTCACTACAACCCCTTTTGATGCCTCCTCATCTTATCTTCTATATACCGAACTTATACTATTTGGTTTTCTTCTTATCCTTCCTTTCAGTTCTAGCTTCGGGATTAGAAGAAAATTATCCAACAAGCATAACCGGTATATACTCTTTATTTAAAGAGCTCTCAAACTTGAGATAAGGTGGAGGGGAGAGACAAATGAACAATTTACTTTTTCCAGAACCAGTGGCTATCCTCGGACTAAAACAATTTCTTCGAGTTTGTATCTAACTATACGAGACAGCCTTTCCAAGCAATATAGATCCCTGTATGTGATACAGAAGGTTCTGAAAAACAAAGTGGAAGTAGGAGGGGCCAGGAATATGTGACTTCGTCATGAATTAGGGCAATTATGACATTTCAAAGCCAATGATGTAAAAAGGTTCGGTTAATTTGGTTTACGAGTTTTAGTTTAAGGTCTGTCATGGCCACTGCCAGAGAGAGCAGAAACACTCGGTGTGCACTCTATCAAGATTAGATTGGTTTATTAATTTATCTAATCAGAATGGCTCCCACTATTTCGTCGAATTCTCTTTTAAACCCTAAAAGGAGAACTAGTCGGGATCATGTACATCCAACAAGTTTGCTAACCATTCAGCCAGGCCAATAATGGTACTCCGAGAGAAGCCCCCCCATGCTTTCGCACGGACCCAATTTAATAACCCTATTTCCGCAGAGGCATAACCCCGTTAACACTTTTCAAGACACCTAATGGGTTAGCTAGTTGTGAAGTGAAAATTTCTGTGAGTAACTATTACTCACAGTGGGAATCAGGACTCAAACTATCACATAGAAGGTATGCAATCACATTGCAAGTTTCAACACTTGAAACTCTCGATATGGTTTTTACCCCATGCGGCTTATGACTTTAACTAGGTCAACAAATCATAAGTCACAAGTCAAGTTCAACCAGTCATTTCGTGATTAATTTAGACCTACCCGCATGACCCTTAACTAGGTCAACAAAGTCGTACGACTTTCTTAACTAATCGCATCACATGCAAGCAGAAAAACATTACTTAGCTACCGTACACTACGCCTTAACTAGGTCAACAAACATAGCATAAATACTAAGTACTCCACTTCCTGAAATGACAGAGGGCTTCGACTGGTTTTGAAGAAAACCTTTAACGTAATGAACTTGATATCATTGAAGGAACCGAGTGGTTTTGCAAATTTATAGTAACATAAACTTTTGCTCAAGAGTGAACTCACCGTGGAGGGATCAAGGCTCTTTCCTCATCGAATGAGGTGCAGGATATTCCTAACCGAATATCACTATGCAAAGTAAAATCAAACGGCTATAGTTTCTTTCGAAAAAATTGATTAGTTCCAACAACTTATATTAGGTTTGTTTTCCTTTGCATTAATCCAATCAACGCAATCCCATCATTTAGATAATATCACATATTATTTAGTATCTTCCCACACCATTACAGAAAAACATGATATGAAAAGAAAATAGAATGCATTTATACGCTATCCGCATTCGCCACGGGGTATCAGGTCTTCACCGTAATTTTACTTAACTTACGACAGGACGGACGCAGGGCTAGCGCGGATGCAAAACGTATAGTAGCAATTATTTTATATATCATCATCATATATATATATACATCATCACATGCAGATAATCATATTACAGGCATGCGGTAAACATCATCACAGGTAAGTAATCAACATTACAGTCATGCGGTAAACATCGTTACAGGAAAGTAATCAACATTACAGGCATGCAGTAAACATCACAGAAATGGAATAGTCGAATTTCCTAGGAATCCCGTATTTCGTTTGAGCCACAAAAGAAACGCGACATTCCCCGGTCGCATGAATTGCACGTACAAAACTAAACCAAGATCCCTACGAGCGCGGCGAGCCACCCGCCAATCCTAGAAATGAGGCAACTGGCCTCATCGTCGTGAGTGGGCCACCCAACGCTTTTTAGAATTCGACAACTCGAGCACTCCTCCGCGGGTCAACCTATACCCCATACAAGCGCGGCGAGCAACTCGTCAATTCCAGAACGAGGCGGCCCGGTCTCAACGTTTTAAGATGGCCACTTACCGCATTCTAGAACCCGACGGCTCAAGCACTTTTTCGCTGGGTAAAACCTGTATTATATACAACGGCAACAATGACCTCAACTCGGTCGTGTCCCAACAAATAATAATACAAACAATGGCAACGATGGCTATAAGTCGACCACTCATCCCGATAAAAGAATATACATTTGGCTTATACAAGAATTGAAATGCAACATAAGAATTACAAACAATCGCACGCGAGGCTATTCGTTGCGACAATCCGAACCAAACCAAATATACCAACATAGTGGAATCATTATATGTAACCCCGTCGAATTGATAAAACATCAATTCGTCGACGTTAAAAACACATATCAACATATGTAAATACAGAATGATGCAATATTTTCAAAAACGAAACTTTCCCGATGTTTAAAACGTTCCAGATTAAGCTATACAAAATCTGGGAAATTTTGATGTACAAAAGTGCCTTAGTTTTCATGTTTACAAGTCCCTGCCCAAACCACCGATCTAACTCCAAAATATAACCACCTAGGTCAGGTTCTGTAGCATTTTGGACAGCCAGACATTGACGAAATGGTATTGAGTTTTGGGGTTGGTTACAAAACGAATTCATGATCCCAAAACATTGGTTCAAAATTTTTTAGAGGTCATAAAATATTTCTAACGAAGACTTGCAACTAGAAAACCATACGAGAAAGTTTAGTTTTGAATCTATCGAATCATCATTGCAATCTACTAGTAAATGATCGGTTCTGATACCATGTAAGGTCAGTTAGGACAGTGGAAGCTCGCCGTAGCGTCCAAAGGTCCCTCAGCAGCTACTTTTTACGTTGTCCCCTCGCGATGGACTACAACCCGTCAGACCAATCCGCAAGGGGCACAGTGTAGGTAACATCCTGCGCTTCGCCACTACTATTACACAGTGAGAACCCTCCAAGGGTTGGCATCCCTGCCTAGTAGCTCTGATACCATGTTAGTATTTGGTGTTAGGGTCGCAACACTTGCGGACCGTGGTGGAATGGTAAACAAAAATTTACATGAACCTAACACTAAATACTAAACCCAAGATCATGTTATTTACTATAAATTGCACAAATCAAGAGAGCAAAATGTGGATTTTAAGAGCTACAATCTTTATAGCGTGTCCACCTAATCGTGGAAGATCTCTTTTAGACTCCATCACCATAAGAACAAGCTTGCAAGTCGACTTCCTCTCCAAAGATGATCCACATCGAAGATAACCAAACTCAAGCTCCAACTTTATCAAAAGATCAAGTCTTGTGAAGCAACTTGCTCTCATAACTTGCTAAGAGATGATAGGAAGAGATTTGGAATTTTCTCTCTTTTTTATCTCTCTAGCTTTCACTCTCTTTCAAAATAATTAAGAGAGAAAGAGGATGAAAGAATTATCATGAGTAAAAGAAAGAGTAGCCATTTTAAAACAAAAGGCTTTCTAAAATGTGCTAGAAAACTCCAATTTTCTCTACAACTCTCTTTTCTTCATCTTTCTTCATTTCTTTATAAATAAGAAATGAATCATTTCTTAATATTATAAAAGAAATGAGGAAACCTTTCTAGATGTATTTATGTAACAATTACATAAAATATCACCTAGTATATTTATCGTATACATATACCCATATTTGTATTAAATACAAATACAAAAAGAGAGATAAATAGAAAGTGAACAAAATACTAGAATATATATATATATATATATATATATAATTAAATCATCGCTTCATTTAATAATTCGGCTTTTAATAAGCCGGCTAGTATTATGTAAACGTCCGATTAATTTACATATATCAAATACACATGTTTAATCGGGCTCCTGCACGTATCGCCATACGCGCTCTACACGTTTCACCTGAGCTGGGACTCTAAAGACTCAACAATACGCTGGCAGTAGGTTGGAATCATATCCGATAGATCTAAAACACTTTCAGATTAATCCCCTCACGGGTTAACCTACAAGCACGTCATCGGTACTAGCTGCACGTAATGGTTACCCAGGTATTGAATGAAAGGTAAGTCGACAAGCAAGCTCATCCATACTTAACAGATCCTATCAGTGACAATCACTGTACAGTCCGATTTTTTCGTCAAAGAGTGTCGCATATCGGGTCTAGGAGGTGGATGAAAGTTCCTAGTGCCTTCGTTGCTAACCCGCTGTAACGACTCTGAAATCTCTGTACAAAAATTACTTATTTATTGTATAGAAAGGGTATTTCAGCCTGTTGTAAAATTATAAGTTATTTTTGTTCAATAAAAACAAGAAGTAACTTGGAACTCACTGGAAAAGCCTCTACAATCCTGTTATGGCCAATCATACATAGCGCAACATCAACCCCTAATACCGGGAGAGACGAAATCCACTCCTATCGCTCATTGCCTCTATGTGACTCGGGACTGTACCCAAATACCACCATTTTGCACGATCTCTTGAATGTGGTAAGGTGGAAATCAAAGCACAGTAGAAATCACACAAGACTCTATGACGATCTCGGGTCGACAGACTAACCCGTACCAGTGTCACCAGAGAACTGCTATCTGATGATAGGTATAATACCATCTAGGAGTTCTCGGCGAGTCCGTTCGGTGTACCTAGTCTCCACTGAGCACCCGTATACGATCTCTGATGTCAAACACCAATGGATATGGGATCACCTATCGCCCATCATATGGGTCGAGAAGCGTATACACCAGTCTACTCTGGAATATCGATGCCCCGTCTCGATACTCCCACGACTAAGAACATTTGAAGGATGTACTTACCGACTACTTCTGCCCCACTAGTATGATCTGCATCATAATCCTGATAGTCAAGTACTCATCCTAAGGGCTTTATCAACATGTAATAGAGAGACAATAAGTCTACATATTAAGATAAAGAGCTACCAGATAGCATACTATCATGTCGAGAAAGAAAGCCCTCCCTATATATGTCCAAGCATCCACTATAATATACATAACATGTATAATAATGGCCTCTAAGGCATACATATAACTAACAATCTCCCACTTGCACTAAGGCCATTTGTTGTAGTATCTCATACCCAACGCCCTATAAAAGTCTCTCTAGAGAAAGACCTCTGTGAGTGGATCCACCGTGTTATCCTTTGTGTTAACTCTCCTAACCTCGATCCCCTGGAGATCAACTATCTCCCTGATTAGGTGATACTGTTCTCAGAATATGTCTGGATCGCTGATGGGATCGGCGTTCCTAGGCCCAAGCCATAACTCCATTGTTGTCACAATAACAGTTATTGGACGCTCAATAGTAGGAATCATGTTCATCTCATGAACAAGAATTATCCAGACATCAACTTTGATAGCATCGTTGGTAGCGATATATTCAGCCTTTATCGTCTAGTTTGCCACAGTATATAACTTGAAACTCTTTGTCACGCCCCGCTTCCCAAAATACAGAAAACGAGGGATGACTAGGCCAGCCATGCTCCTACGGTCAAGGAATAATCCCACCGTAGTCACACTTCGGCTTCTAGCATTACATGGTAATCAGTAAACAAAGTACAGAACTAAAGGAAATGCATCACTAAGTTATTACATCAACTTTCATTGTTCACAATTTATAATAAAACAAAGAAAAGAACTACTAACCAAGTGTGAATACAAGGTTTCTTTAAGGAAAGCAGTAAAGGTGAAAGAGATACTCCCGACTAAATCTCCGCAAGCTCGAAGGGCAAGTCTGACTCCTGTATTGGTTCTTCCTCGAGGTCTGAGCATGCATACTCAGGTCGTCAGAGCGACGTAATAGCAATATTATAATAATGACAAGAAACAAGAAAAGAAGGTAATAACAGTGGAGATAAAATGCAGGCAGTCAATATATCACTAACTGATGCAATGTATGATCTGTGTCCCTATCAGTCTCTAAGTCATCTTTAAAATCGAGTTGTGGAAAGGAGGATCATGTTTAACGAGGGTCTCGTACATACCCGAGACTACGGCCCGCTATCGCCCGGGACATAATCCTGTCAGCCGGACCGCTAGGCCCAACCTAATATATATAAGAGTCGCTGTTCGAATGATCATCCTCTAAATCACCGTCCTCGCTAAATACAATTCTCTTTCCACTTTGATTTCCTCTTTTTTCCAGGTTTACACTATTTATGAGTATGGTCTAGTCGTATACAAGTACGCACCAATAACACGGTTTTTGTCACTGTTCACTGTATTGTTCACTGTCACGAATCATTCACTTTTTCACTGGCATACTTGACACTCCTAAACCAATACCATTCATGCACGACCATACATTGTACACTGAATAATAACGCGCACTATCACTAGAAGTATGGCAATCGGGTAAAATATGTGCATTTATGCAGTTAACAAATCATGTGTAATACGAACTATTATGCATCTTTTGAACTTATAAAAATTGCATTAAATCATACATTCAAAATTAGTAAAATGATACAAAGGCAATAGCAATTAAACTCAGTCGGTAGTTCAACAAAATTTATTTCAGTGCAATCGGATTTCGGGTTTGCAAGTTACAGCCGTTTCATTTTAAGTGTTCCCTGCTGGAAATTCAGTTCCTGAACTGAATGTCCATTTCGCAACATAATTTTCACCCTATTGGGATCAAAATTAGGCAATGCTATAGTTGAACGAAATTTAGGTTTTTCAATTGGATTTCCAACACACTAGACGGATTTTTAATCGCGGCTCTACGTCAGAAGTTATGTACTGTACAACAATGGGGTATAAGTTCTGTTTCTGTTTGGGACTGCTATACGTCCTGTTAATCTAAAATACAGTTTAAATAGTAAACGACAGTAAAAAGGGACGAAATCACTTTCATTAGTTAGATAACTATTTCATATTCACTATGGTGTAGGGTTGCGCAATATAACATGTTCAAGCAGCAAAGGGTAAGCATTACAAGATGAGAATCAACAGCCAGTGCTGCTCTGGACTGCAGTCCAGAGCCGCACTCCGAACCAGTTTCCGTCGTCTTTTCAGCATAGAAACAATTTAAAACTCTTATATGGTCCTAGGTAGTCGAGTATTCTTCGATTCGAGAACGTATCATTCCAATTTATAAACAATTAGTTGTGATTTTTACAAGTTTCAGACGCGGAAAATTTTCAGTTTTAACGGGTGTAAATGGGGATGACCGATCACGTCAGTAACGACTGTATTTTTCTGCCAAAATAATCCACGATGTTCATTACTATACGGGCCAACCTATGTGATCAGTTTCCGTCAATTTAATGGGAGTTTTTCATTCGAGTTTTGCATCAAACACGTACACGTTATTAATTCGCAAATAAAGTATATACTGTATTTTGTCATCTAGAAATGTAATGGATAGAATTAGCATGGAGCAAGCAAGGTACTTGCCTGATGACGCATTGACAACGCACGGCAGTGGCAACGGCGAGATCGCGCCACGAACGGCACGGCTAGGGTTCGCGGCCTCGGCTCGAGTTTGGGTTCGTCGTCGGAGTTGCTCGGGGGATGGCTCTATTGGCGTCGAGTGGCTGCTACGTCGAAGCTCAGGTGAACAGCGGTGGCTGTAGTAGTCGCCGGTGAGGGTGCAGCGAGGGGGTTCGGGGCTCGAAGCTTGGTGTAGGGTGCAGTGAATGGAGTGAGGTAGTGGAGGGGGATCGGGGTAGTAGGAGGTGATGATGATGATGCAGAGGGGTCGACGAGGTGGCCGACGGCGCGATGGGAGCGGGGTGATCGTCGGCGGTGAGAGGGTGTGCAGGGGAGGCTCGGTGAAAGGTTGGGTGCAGGGTTCGGTTGTGCAGGCGAGGTGGGGAGTTCTTGCGAGGAGATGGGTTCGCCGGGTGGGAGCCATGGGGAGGTGTGGACGGTGGTTCTGAGGAAGATCGGAGATGGGAGGAAGGAGGAGAGAGGAGGTAAGTGCAGTGAAGAAAAGAAAAGCAGTGGGGATGAACGCTCGACCTTGTATGGGGGAGAGGGGGACGAGGTCGAGATGGGTACGCAGGCGTGCGCGCGATCGTGGGTCAGGGCGTGGGATCGTGGTCACGAACGGGGACGCGGCGTGGGGCGAACAGCGACGTGGGGAGCATGGTGAAAACGAGCGGGAAAGTTTTGAGGGAGTAGGGAAGAGGGGATAACGGGTCGGGCGTGAGGGGATTGGGTTTGGGCCGGTAAGGAGTTGGGCCGGGAAATGGGTTTATTCATTTATTTAGTTTTTATTTTTTTTCTCTTGAGCTGGGCTTGGTTTTATTTGGTTGGGAAAATTTAAATATTAAAAACCTAAGCAACCAATTTCATACAAAAATACAAAGAAAAATAGGAAAACATTCGGGGGACTTGGAAAATATAGAAAATTTGCATTTACGGAACTGGGAATTTACACTCTTCCAACATACCGTCCGTCCACTGAGGGTAAAGACAAAGCCCATGACTGACTTTCAGTCGTCGTTATCACTCTATAAGCTCGAATTGGTAAAGTACTTCCACTGGAATTTCCCGTTACCAAACCCCACGAACATTTCTTTAGTGCTTTTCAAGTACTTAAAAATGTCCTTCGCAACTGTCCAGTGATTCTCCCAAGATCCGATTGATTCCTGATCACTGCACCTAGTGAGTCAGCTACATCTGGTCTGGTACATAACATCGCATACATGAAAGAGCCTACTGCCGAAGCATAGGGTATCCCTTGCACGCGAGCTCTCTCCAAATCAGTCTTGGAAGATATCTTTTTGGAGAGAGTGATTCATGAGTAAGTGGGTGAACCACCACGCTTAGAATCCTTCATACTAAACCCCTTTAGTACAGTGTTAATGTACCTGGATTTGGGACACTCTCAACATCCACTTAGATCTATCACCATATATCATAATCCACAAGATGTAGTAGATATCACCCAAATCTTCCATGAAGAATGCTCGTGATAAGAGGAGCTTGACCGAGTGTAGCATAGGAAACCATTTCCTATCAAGAGTATGGCATCTGCGTACAATACGTGGAAGAAAACCTTACTCTATACAACATTCTTGTATATACAAGGTTCATCTACCTTTTTGATGAAGTCAAACTCATTGGCTGCCACATCAAAATAGATGTTCCAACTCCGCGATGCGTGCTCTAATCCTGATAGACTTAAGCATAACCACTGGAGAAAAGGTTTCTTCATAAACTACACCTGGTTATTGACGATAGCCTTTTATTACAAGTCTAGCTTTGAAAGTCTCAAATTTTCCATCTACACCAAGAATTTTCTCAAGATCCAATTTGCTCCCAATAGGTTTTACCCCTTCAGGTGCAACATTCAAAGTCATACTTTGTTGGTGTACATGGATTCCATCTCTGATCGTATAGCATCCAGCCATTTCACAGAGTCTCCACTCGTGATGGCCTGCCTGAACCTGGTTGGGTCATCATCTACCATGATGCAATCCCCGCTCCCACTGTCATCGAGAAAACCGCAGTATCTCTTACGTGGATGAGGAACCCTACCAAATTCACGGAGAGCCTAAGGCTCGTTGGAGACTATTGAATCCTTTAGTTTCACCAAATCATCAGTTGTTGGTTTGTCCAGCTGGAACTCCTTCCAGTTCTACTTCATGACCACTAATTTCTTCATAAGAAATTCCTTTACTAAAAACGTGGCATGCTGAGAAACAAAACACATTTTGCTCCTCGGTGTGATAGAAGATATTCCCTCGCAAATGTTTGGGATATCCAGTAAACTTACATAACTGACATTGGCTCGAGCTTGTCCGAATTTTGCTTTTCAATATAGGCCGGACAACTCTTTATCTTAACTCGTTTGCGAATTAATCAATATAGGCCTGACAAATCAGTCTCTTCCCATACCATATCTCATATGGAGTGGTAGGCACTGATTTGGGTGGAACCCCATTCAATAGGTATGCAACTTCTCAAGTGCATAACTCTAAAAAGAAACAGACAACTCAACAGTACTCATCATAGAGCGCACCATATCTTATAGGGCACGATACCTCCACCCCGATACACCGTTGTGCTGTGGTGTATACGAAGGAGTAAGCTGAGAGAGAATCCCATTCTCCTTTTAGAAACTCCAGGAACTCCATGCGCAAGTATTCACCACCTCGATCACATCATAGGACTTTAATAATTCCACCCGTCTGGTTCTCAACTTCAAACATATATTCCTTGAATTTCTCAAAAATTTCAGACTCGTGTTTCAACAGGAACACATGTCCGAATCTTGAGAGATCGTCGGTGAATATAATGAAGTACGAAGAACCAACCCTGGCATTTGTAAACATAGGACCGTATACATCATCATGTATCTGTCCTAAGAGTTTAGTAACTCTTTCTCTATTTTCAGTAAACGGAGCATTGGTCACTTTACCTTTGTGACAAGACTGGCAAGTATTATAAGATGAAAATTCGAACAGATTCTCATATTCATCCTTATGTAACTTAGTTGGTCGTGTCGTATAGATATGACCAAGTCTATAATGCCACAGGAAGGATTCATTCATTTCTGAACTACTCCTCTTGTGTGTGTTCTATATACTTTGAACCGTAGTTTGGTTTAGAACGTATATGCTATTATATAACGTTCCTGATCCAATCAACTCTTGATTCAGGAAAATTTTCACAACATTATCCTCCAATACATAATTATATCCTTCTTTAACTTAATAAAGAATCTGATGTAATGTTGTATATCAGGTTCGGTATGTAATAACATTCGTTTAGAATCAATATATTTACTATTTGGTAATACAATGTGATATTTGTCAACTGACTTGGCTGCAACAATTGCACCATTCTTTAACACTTAGAGACATCACCCAATTCCAGTTCTCTACCTTTCTGTAGCCCATGTAACAGATTATATATGTGGGATCCTAATCCGGTATCTCATACCTAGAACGTAGAGAATACTGAGAAACGGTTCTTGGTAATAAACACACCCGAAGAATATGCATCAACATGCTCATTTCTCGAATGGGTGGCATAGGAATCCGGATATTCCCATTTTCCCTGCTTGGACTTTTAACAATTATAAGATAGAGCGGAACCAACGTTCCCCGGCTCAGTAAAATAAGCAGGTCCGGTCAATGCTTCCATATTATTATCTTGATTAAAGCATGTTACGGTCGCTACCAGGAGAGAGAAAGAAGAAAACACTTAGCGTATGCTCTTGCAAGATCAGATTGGTTATTATTTTATCTAATCAGGATGGCTTCCACTGTTTTTATCAAATCTTCCTTCAAACCCTAAAAGGTAAGACTAGCTAGGATTAATTACACCCTACAACTTAGCCAATCTTTCGGCCAGGCCAGTGTCGGCACTTTGAGGGAGGTTCGCCGCGCTTTCTCACAAACCTAATTAAAATAAACCTGTTTTCCCAGGGGCGTAACCCCGTTGACACCTTTCTAGACACCTACTTGATCGGCTAATCGTAATGTGTAAAACTCTCCCAGAAGTAACTCTTACTCGCAATGGGTATCGGGATCCAACTATCTCATAGAAGGTATGCAATCTCATTGCAAATTTCAACACTTGAAATTCCCGATAATATTTTGCCCCTAACTTCCTATGAACTTGACGAAGGCCAACAAACCATAGGCCGCTAGTCAAGTTCAACCCGTACATTTCATGATTGAATTAAACCCACCTGTACGACCCTTGATGAAAGCCAACAAAGTCGCACGACTACCCTAATCCAATCGCATCACATGCTTTAGCAGATAAGCACTAGTTAGCTACCACACATTACGCCTTGACGAAAGCCAACAAACGTAGCACGAATACTAAATACTAGTTATCTGAAATGACGGAGGACTACGACAGGTTTTTAAGAAAACCCTTTGCGTAATGAACTTGATATCGTTATAGAATCGAGTGATTTTGAAAAGGGATGTTTTTTAGGCTTTTGCTAATTTTGCTAAAGAGATCACTCCCAGTGAAGGGATCTTGGCTCTTTCCTCATCGAATGAGGTGCTGGATATTTCACAAATACCACAATGCAAAGCATGAACTAAAAAAGCAATCAAAAGACAAAACCGGGTGGGTTGTAGCATCTGCTAGTTTCGCTAAAGAGGTCACTCCCGGTGAAGGGATCTCGGCTCTTTCCTTATCTAATAAGGTACTGGATATTCTTCAAGGAATACCGCTATGCAAAGCAAGAACTAGAGCTACCAGTTTTTAAAACAGATTCCACAACATCTTTAGGTTTCTTTTATTCCATTAATCTCATTAATGAAGTCCCATCAATTATGCTTCCTAAGCAACACAGAAGAAATGAAAGCAGCAATATTTATTATATATCATATATATAATATAAGCATTCATCTCAACATATCAAGTGATCACATCACAAAATATTAGCAACAGAAGAACACATATGAAATATTGGATATACTAGGAATTCCGCGTTTTAAATTAAGCCAGTAAAAACGCGGATTCCACGGTCATGATGAATAGCCAAACCCACATCTCTAGACCCCTATGAGAGCGGCAAGCAACCCTACCAATTCTAGAGTTTGGAGACCCGGTCTCGACTTCTCGAGATGGTCTCGCACTAGACCCTAGAACCCGGTTACTTGTGCTCCCCACCTTGGGTCTATCCTAATGCGGAAAAGTAAATAATATACATCAATGGTGACATCATCCTCAACCCGGAAGTGCCCTAATAAAAGAATATTACATACAAGCTTTTACATGAATGAAAATAAAAAAAACTCTTATCTCACATAATTAACCCGGCTATTCAAAACACAACGATCCAATATAACATATCACAGCAACACATAACATCACATGTCATCAACGTAAGTAAATATGCGTATCCCAATTGTCGTTGACATATAGCAACGAAACCGGCGATACACTACATATTACACTTACGGTCGCAGAAAAGAAAGTAAAAACTACAACAATTGAAATCTGCAACCACCTTAGACATCATAAGCCCAATGTATCACATACTTTGGATTTCATGCCTAACCAAATGAATTCCTTAGACATCACATGTCTAACAATTATAAACCTCGTATTTTAGTCTCGACATTGAAAACACTTTTCAATAACCAGTCGGGTAATTCAACAAGATTCTCGATGACCTGATCGAATGCCCATCGGAAACTTTAGTAGACGGCCGCACCCCCGATGCCGTCGACGAAGTGCACTAAGGAGGAAAGCCGCGACCGCGAGCACCCGAACGGATGCTTTTGGCGACAGGGTTCTCCTACAGTCACTTGGTCGGGGCTATGGGGCGTGGCTATCTTGTAAGGTTACCCGACGAGTATCCCCGTACGCTACGTGATTGCGACGGACTTTTGATCCACATCAAAATCCCATGGCAACCGATCAAATGAGACTTAATTGCTAGATTTATAAAATTCAAATTAGTTTTCACAAAACTAAATATTGTGGATTCCAAGTATTATATCACAATCACAGATAGCTAGACGATGTTAAACTTTTCGATCGAATCAACTAACACCCAAAATTTCCCAAAGAGCTCAACACTTGAGCGGAGTTTAAAAAATACCCAGAATATGCCACAGCACCTATGGACCAACTGTAGAAAGGTCAACCCTTGCCTCACCTATGGCGCCGCAGAACTACCACAAACCCTAGGGTTTGGTGGCGGTTCCGACGGTCCCAGAATCGAGTTAGGGTTTCGTTCTTCTAGAGGATCCACAGAATCACCTGCATGATTTTCTGAAGATCTTAAACTCGGAAAAATCCAACTCTTAGAAAATGTTGGATATATGTATGCCCTAGAGGCCATTATGAGATAGTGTATGTACTGATGTGTATATATATATATTCGGGTGACAGTCTTGCTCAAAATGATAGTATGCTATCTGGTTTTACTTTATCATATGTTCACTTGATCATGTTTATATTCATTTGGTACATGTTGATAAAGCCCTAAGGATATTGGCTTAACTACTGGAATTATGATGCGGATCATACTAGTGGGACATCTGTAGTTTATAAGCATATCCTTGAAATGTTCCTGGTCGTAGGTATATCGAGACAGGGCATCGATATTCCAGCTTAGACTAGCGTATACCATTCTTGTTCCATATGATGGGCGATGGATGATCCCATATCCGTCTGGTGTGTTGACACCGAAGATAGTATACGGGTGCTCAGTGAGACTGGGTACACTGAACGGACTCACCGAGAACTCCTATATGGTATTATATCATACATCGGATAGCAGTTCTCAGGTGACACTGGTACAGGTTAGTCTGTAGACCCGAGATCGTCATAGAGTCTTGTGTGTCCTCCCACTGTACTTTGATCTCCACCCTACTGCGGCTCTACTGAGTCGTACAAACAGGTGGATTTTGGGTATAGTCTCGAGGCATGTGGAGGCAGTGAGCGATAGGAGGGGTTTCGTCTCTCCCGGTATTGGGGGTTGATGCTGTGCTGTGCACGATTGGCTATAATGGGAAGTCCCTGGCCAGGGCTGCTGAGATATTACTGATAAGTGTTATCAGTAAGTTTCTCGATCTGTTATAGACCATATACCGGCATGACTTATTGAGTTATTGGGGTCGACGATTCCATCCCTAGACTCGATATGCAGCATATCTGACGAAGAGACCGGACTGTACGGTTAGTGTTGCCAGATGGATTGACAGGAGTTTTGACAGGTTCGCTTGTTCTTATTCTGATCGCTCAATACCCGGGTGGCCGTTACGTTTAGCTGACCGCTTGCGGCTTGTAGGTGTTTGATATGATCATCATCTACTGCTGGCGTATTGACGAGTCTTAGAGTCCCACATAGAAGTTTCTCGGCTCTGGCGAAACGAAGTGGTGCACATATGAGATATGCGCAGAGCCTCGATTAAATACTAGTATATGATACTGTATTTTAATCGGGCATTTAATATTAGTCGGGTCATATGAGATATGATGGATTTATTAAATCAAGTGTTGATTTAATATTGGCTTTTATATTATTTATTTAAATCCTTTTCTTATTTTGGATACATGGATGTATATGTACATGATGATGTGCACACATACATACATGCATGAAATGTATCATGGTTGTTGATACAAAGAGGAAGGCAATATAAGAATCATATTGTAGACATGATAATGTTTAGATTTTTCATTAAAGTTTAAAGGCAAAAAGAATGGTTAATGAGTCATTTCTTCCACACTCATCTACACACTTCTTTAACTCAACCATAGTTTCCATTCCTTTTGCCATTTAACCTTAGATGAAATATCTAGATTTTTATTCTACTATGGTTAAAGTTATGATAAGATCTCTCACTCTCTCTCATTATCCTTTGACATTATCATTATCTTAGAAAAAGAAAAAGAGTGAGAGTTCTTCTTCTTCCTCAAACCCTAGCTCTCTTTTAATAGTTAAAAAGAGTTAGAAAAAGAAAAGAAAAGGTAATAAATAAGAACATCAACCACTTCATCATCCTACACAACCCTAGCCATCTTGTGTAGGGTGTTGTGCTTCAAGGATTTTCAAAGATCGTAGGAAGCATCAAGCTTAGGGCAAAGCGCTTCGGGTGGATCGTCGTGGACGAGGAGTCGATCAAGTGGACCTTTCCAAAGCTTAGGAGTCTTCCAAAGTGAACTACAAAGGTTGTAGTTTCAACACTTAGCATAACTTAACTCTTAAACTTGATACTATTAATTGTTACTTCATATATTCTAGTTCGATTCTTTGTATAGTTTGCTTATCACCTCAAAAATTTATTGTTATAGCATGCATGATGCTTCTAAACCTTCATAGAGGTGTTAAGAAAACCCTACAGAAAATTTCCAGGGAGGGAGAAAATGGGTTATTGATATCCGTTCAAACTTTTTAACGTCGTCTAAAATAATCCGAAATGATATTAGAATTACGACTACGAAACACTCCGAATTGCCTTTACAAAAATATAACATCATATGCAATATCAGTAAAAACAAGCAATACTTGAAACAACAAAACCCAGAGAATGGAACACTATAAAAATTTGAAGCCAAAATTCCCTTAAAGATCTGGCGAGCTCGGATTTTCAACATGTGTCGCCGGCCAAAATCCGGTGAAGGGGGCTCAAATTTCTATGGTGTTCATGTTACATCTCATATAACATTTTGTAATTGCTTAAAAAAATTTAAACATTCTGAAAAATTCGACAGAAACTAGGTTTTTATTTCGAGTGTTTCGGAGTTGTTTTGGTTTTGTAATTCTACAAATATCATCTAATTCTCTAGCATGGCGCTGATACCACTGCTTGGTTCCCTAAGTCGCCGCTGGGTTTCGGGAGGTATCGACCATGCCATTTTATAAAAAAATGGCGCACTAAAGAACCCTAACCTAGAATCTTAACTAGAGAATTAGAAGAAACTAGCATGCAAACAACTTTACATACAAAGTGAACAAAAAATACAACCTTTGTAGACCGATCCTTCACTTCAATAGCTCCGTGTAGTAATCTCTTCGCTCCAAGTAGTGAACTCCCGGACTCTATAAAGGCTCCACAAGATGAAAGGAACAAGCTTGGTTGAAGTCTTCGAGGCCGAAGATGATTGTTCCCCTCCGAAAGACGGCGCACAAGACTGCGAGGTCCTGACGCTGGGGTTCGGTACAGATACTATTTGGTTTTATCCTTCAACCTCTCCGAAGATGCCAAGTTGATTTATGGCACCATGTATCAGAGGTTTAGACGGATGCGGCCGATGTAGCAGACTTCGTCAGATTCCCCTTCGCTTGAGGGGTTTTTGATTGTGGGGACGCTCTTCCCTGCAGGTGCAAGCCCCTGCAGTTAATTACGCTTCCGCATCGCGGTAGCCACTTTCTCCTTCTCCAGAATTTCACTTCGTGTCGTGTGTGTTTGTTTTGTTTGTGATTGCCCGTGGATTGTATACGGAGACTAAGTGATGCCGTCGCCCGTAGGACGTGGATTAGTCCAAATCCGTATTTACTTAGATTTGGGTTTGGTGTTTTGGTTTAAGGATACGTTAGCCGTATTTAGGCTAAGATCGACTAAAACGTTTGTTAAGGATACGTTGGTCTGATTTGAGACTAAGATCAACTTAACGGGATCGTTTTGGATCCGACAAAAGAGCGTTTGGGGACTCTATTGTTCCAGTTTAGGGACATAGTGGTCCATATTCCAGTTTAGGAACGTGGTGGTCCATATTCCAGTTTAGGGACATGGTGGTCCAAAGGTAGTTTAAGGACGCTTGAGTCCGTGAGTTTAAGGACCCCACAGTCCGTGTTTTAGTTTAAGGACGCATAAGTCCACGGGTTTAAAGATCCTATAATCCGTCTTTTGGTTTAAGGACGCTTAAGTCCATGAGTTTAAGGACCCCACAGTCCGTGTTGATGTGTGGTTGTCGGGACCCGTCACCTCTCTGACATCGTTGAAGGATTACAACGATAGGAATCAAAGGAGTTCGGAGATGTACCCTCAAACCGGTCGTAAATTGATTTAAGAGAGCAGCTTTGCTCAGTCAATTTAATTTGAGGACTTACGGCCATGATTGGGCTAAGTCCAGTTGAAAAATATTCAACGCTTTTATTTATTTTTGGTCTATTAGACCTGTGCTAGGGCTTTGCCCACATTTAAATAATGGATTGCATTACTTTTTATTTTTGTTTGGGCTCTGCCCATAAAGGATGCAGAGCATCAATTTACTTGGGCTCTGCCCTTTATAAATGATGCAGAGCATCAATTTTATTTGGGCTCTGCACTTTTATTGATTTGCAATTTATTTTGGCCTGCTAGGTCTTTTTGACTTGGGCCTGGCCCTTTAGCAAAAGAAATGCATTGCATTTGTCAGGTGCTTTGTGCCAACCAAAGAGCGCAAGCGCTTGTGGTGATGACACGTGTCATGCAAGCACAGTGCGCTGCACTTGTGTTGCTGACACGTGGCGCGCTGTGATGAGTTGCGCCAGTTTCAGATAGCAAGGCTCTATTTCAAGAGCGCATAGCGTAAATGGTTCAGATGCTGACACGTGGCGCTCTCTGGTGGGTTGCGCCAGTTTCAGAGAGCAAGGCTCTATTTCAAGAGCGCATAGCGCAAATGGTTCAGGTGCTGACACATGGCGCTCTCTGGTGGCTTGCGCCAACCCAAGAGCGCAACAGCGCAGTTTTGCAAGTGCAAGGCACTGTTAACTTGAGAATCTTTTAGATTCCAGAACCAATGGTTCATAAAAGAAGTGCAAAGCACTACTTGGTTTCTTGATCTAATTTAGATCAAAGAAAACCAGTGTTTCTTATTTTTGTTGATCACAGAGAACCCATGGTTCATAAGTGCAAAGCACTATTTTTTTTTGTTTTTTTTTGTTTTTTATTGAAGATCATTGATCTTGTTCTTAGATCAATGGTCTATTAGAATGAATTCTTCTATCTAAAAGGTCTTTTATCTTTTTCTTCTTGAAATTTCTTCAGAGTTCTCTCTGTTTTGAAATTTTTGATTTCTCACAAAAATGTTCATTCTTCTTCTCTTTTTTTATTTTAGAAAGAAGGATCATTGGTCGTTGGGACCCATCACCTCTCCGATGTTACAGTGCCATATATCGAAGGTGTGGAGGGATGTACCCTTTGAACCATGCCTCACTCATTAGGGGGAAGAACAGGCTGGAGCTTAAGCTTCTCGCTGCTGAAAAAGGCGTCACGCCCCGCTTCCCAGAGTACGCAAGATTGGGCACGTGACACAGCCAACTATGCTACCTGTGGGTAGGAAGTATCCATCCACAGTCACATTACGGTTGCAAGGATATCAAGAACAAGATAATAAACTAAACTAATACATGTCCAAATCCATAATAATGAGAATCAATAAACAATAAGTGCGGAAGCAAATGATCCAATACAATAAATAAACAGTATGTCCCATAATGCGGGCTCACATCTGGAAATGAAATGAAATAAATAAACTAAACCCTAAGGAACTCACAGTTCAGCCTGCTGGCTGAAGTACTACTGCTCGGTCGTCGACAGTGGTACGGAATCTGGGCCATGCAAAACCCAGACGTCAGCGCGTCATGACATCAAGTATATAATGTAAACATGGTGATAAGAAATGCAAATATGAACATGAATAAAGCAGTACTAAGAAATAACAGAGCAGGGTAATGTGCGATGGTGACTAAACTATCCTGTCAGGTTTCTACTCTATAGTCTTTGAAATCAATCGCGCGTGTTGGGCGCACGTGCGTCGCACGTGTTGGGCGCTCATATTTGTACGTAGCGCACATGGATCTTGCGCATATGCGCATTATGGGGGGAGCAAGCTCCTATGGAGAACGAGTCTCCTTTTAATTGAATATTCTCATGTGGTGAGCGCGTGGCGGGCACACGTCCGTTGCACGTGGCGCACATGTGCATTATGAGGAGAAGCAGAGCTTCTATATATGGAGAACAGGCTCCTTTTAATATTATTAAATGTTCTCATATGGTGCGCACGTGCGTTGCACGTGGTACCGCATGGCGGGCACACGTGCGTTGCACGTGGCGCACATGCACATTATGAGGAGAAGCAGAGCTTCTATATATGGAGAACAAGCTCCTTTTAATATTATTAAATATTCTCATGTGGCGCACATGTGCGTTGCACGTGGTGCCGCATGGCGGGCACACGTGCGTTGCACGTAGCGCACATGGCGCTTGCACATATGCGCATTATGGGGAGGAGCATGCTCCTATCTTGGAGAACTAAGCTCCTTTGAGTATTGAATCTTTTGAGGATTTTACTCTACCCTTTCTAAGAGGTATCCCCTCTTATTTATATGGGAGTGGTAGAGAAGTCATCTCTCCTTTTCCCGATGTGGGACTAAAAAAATGCATTCCCCATGTAGTAGAGTATTACTTTAGATTACACATGCATAACACATTTGCTCATAACTTTTGATCTCGGATGAATTATGAGGCCCATAATATATCAAATCGAAGCTCTTTTCAAGATGCTTTCAATACCATCAGAATTTAGTTGTTTCTCATTCCGGGGTTTGTCAAAATACAGTTCGGAAAATAATGGTTCGCATCTTCTTCCTTAGATCACATGTGCATAGACATTTACTCATAACTTTTGATCCCGGATGAATTATGAGGCCCATAATATATCAAATCGAAGGTTTTTTTGAGATGCTTTCAATACCATCATAATTTAATAGTTCCTCATTGGGGAGTTTATCAAAATACAGGCCGGAAGATACTGGTTCGTATTTTCTTAAGCGTATCGCTGCCATTTGATACCTTGGACTCTTTTGCGCAGAAATTTTTGGCGGGAACAAATGCCCCCTGTTCCCCTTCGAAAGACGGCGCACAAGACTACGTGGTCCTTGACGCTGGGGTTCGGGGCAGATGCTATTTGGTTTTATCCGTCCACCTCTCCGAAGATGCCAAGTTGATTTATGGCACCGTGTATCGGACGTTTAGACGGATGCGGCCGATGTAGCAGACTTCGTCAGATTCCCCCTCGTTTGAAGGGTTTTTGATTATGGGGTCGCTCTTCCCTGTAGGCGCAAGCCCCTGCAGTTAATTACGCTACCGCATCGCGGTAACAACTTTCTCCTTCTCCAGAATTTCACTTCGTGTCGTGTGTGTTTGTTTTGTTTGTGGTTGCCCGTAGATTGTATACGGAGACTGAGTAATATCGCCGCCCGTAGGACGTGGATTAGTCCAAATCCGTATTTACTTAGATTTAGGTTTGGTGTTTTTAGTTTAAGGATACATTATTTGTGTTGAGGCTAAGATCAACTTAAACGTTCATTAAGGATACGTTAGTCCTGTTTAAGACTAAGATCGACTTAACGTAGTGATCCATTTAATATATGGCAGTCCGGACTCGTCACCTTTCTGACGACGTTGAAGGATTACAACGACAGGTGTCAGAGGAGTTCAGAGATGTACCCTTGAACTAAAGTTGATTGGGAGTTTTATAGTCCATTTGGATGTTTAAGGATACGTTAGCCATGTTTGGGGCTAAGATCAACTTAAACGGGATCATTTAGATCTGGCAAAAGAGCATTTGGGGGCTCTATTATTCCAGTTTAGGGACGTAATGGTCCATATTCCAGTTTACGGACGTGGTGGTCCATGTTCCAGTTTACGGACGTGGTGGTCCATGTTCCAGTTTACGGACGTGGTGGTCCATGTTTCAGTTTAGGGACGTGGTGGTCCATGTTCCAGTTTACGGATGTGGTGTTCCATGTTCCAGTTTACGGACGTGATGGTCCATTTTCCAGTTTAGGGACGTGGTGGTCCGTGTTCCAGTTTAGGGACGTGGTGGTCCGTGTTCCAGTTTAGAGACGTGGTGGTCCGTGTTCCAGTTTAGGGACGTGGTGGTCTATACTCCAGTTTAGGGACGTGGTGGTCTAATATTAGTTTAAGGACGTTTCGGTCCACCATTAGTTTAAGGACGTTTCGGTCCACGAGTTTAAGGACCCCGCAGTCCATATTGACGTATGTGGTCGTCGGGACTCGTCACCTCTCTGACGTCGTTGAAGGATTACAACGATAAGTGTCAGAGGAGCTCGGAGATGTACCCTCGAACCGGATATAAATTGATTTAAGAGAGCAGTTGTGCTCAGTAAATTTAATTTAAGGACTTACGGCCAAAATTGGGCTAAGTCCAGTTGAAAATGTTCACATATTGTTTGCATTTGGCCTGTTAGGCCTCTGTTTGGGCTTTCCCCTTTTTAGAATGATG
The DNA here is from genome assembly GCA_030015575.1 of Agapanthus africanus. Classification (NCBI taxonomy): domain Eukaryota; kingdom Viridiplantae; phylum Streptophyta; class Magnoliopsida; order Asparagales; family Amaryllidaceae; genus Agapanthus; species Agapanthus africanus. Next base: position 374,120,082 of record JASDDO010000010.1, read on the forward strand.
CATAGCATTAGTTCGAACTATTTATGCCTATTTTGACTGGGCTCTGCCCTTTTTATTATAATGCAGAGCATTTATTTTGGTCCATTGGACCTCTCAATTGGGCTCTGCCCCTTTAAATAATGCATAGCATTATTTTTGGTCTGTTTAGACTTTTTAATTGGGCTCTGCCTTTTTAAAATAATGTGCAGCACTTTTATTTGGTCCCTTAGACCTTTGATTGGGCTCTGCCCTTTAATAATGCATTGCATTAGATACCCTGACAGTGTCCCACATGGCTTGTCAGGTACTTTGCGCAATTAATGAGCGCAAGCGCTTGTGGAGGTGACACGTGTCACGTTCTGGTGAGCGCAAGCGCAACAGCGCAGTGCGCTGCGTTAGTGCGTTGCGCTGCTGACACGTGGCGCTTCCTGGCGGCTTGCGCAATAGCGCAGTTTTGGCAAGTGCTGGGCACTGTTCTTATTTTTTTGGATCAATTTCAGACCAGAGGAAACAAGTTTTTTCTTGTTTTTTTAAAGAACCAATGGTTCATATAAGGTGCAAGGCACTGTTATCTTGAGAATCTTTTAGATTCAGAACCAATGGTTCATAAAAGAAGTGCAAGGCACTATTTATTATTTATTTTCTTTTCATTAGAGATCCTTGATCTTGTTCTCAGATCAATGATCTGTTCATAAGAGAATTTTCTCTTTTTCTAAAGGTTTTTACCTTTTTCTTTGTTTCGTGAGGATTTCTCTCCAATTCTTCAGAGTTCTCTCTGTTTAATTTCTCACCAAATGTTCCTCCTTTTGAATTGAGGTCTAGGGTCCTTTTTATAGTGCCCATAAATTAGTTAAATTTGTTAAGGAGATCTTTCTCTGAGTGATTTGGGGAATTTTCCCCGTCGTTGGATCTTTGATCCAAGGGCCTCTGTTTTACAGAAGAAAATCTTCTTGTTTTAACAAGAACAGAAAAGATTTCTATAAAATCTCAATTCTGTTCTGCGCAAACGCCCCGGCGCTTGACACGTGTCGCGCAGCGCAGCGCTTGCACAGCTGTGCTTGCGCAGCTGCGCAGACATATGTCGCGCAGCTGTGCTTGCGCGGCAGTGCTTGCGCAGCTGCGCAGACGCGTGTCGCGCAGCGCAGCGGCGCTTGCGCAGTTGTGCCTGCGCAGCTGCGCAGACGCGTGTCGCGCAGCGCAGCGTTTGCGCAGTTGTGCCTGCGCAGCTGCGCAGACGCGTGTCGCGCAGCGCAGCGCTTGCGCAGTTGTGCCTGCGCAGCTGCGCAGACGCGTGTTTGCGCAACTGAAGCGTTGCTTCCTTTACTTTTTGTTTTAAAAGAGCCTTGCTCTGATTGGACGCACCGTCTTGGGCGCTGCGCTGACGCATCCACTTCTGACACGTAGCGCATTACGCGCAGCGCACGGGATTTGAAGCGTTGCTTCAAAATTTGAATTTTTGAAATTCAAACAGAGCCTTGCTCTGATTGGGGGAAACACCCCCCACTACTTTGCCCACATAAGTATATATGTGGGTGAAGTAGTGCAGAGTAATGCATAGCGTATGACCAGTTTCGGGTTGGTATATAACTTTCAGAATCTTGATCTGAGAAGATAACGAGCGGACACGAGCGTCATCATTTATCATTGACTCAAATCTCGACTCTTAAAAGATATAGTTCCAAACTCTCAATTCCATGAGCCGCACCCTTCTATTTCTTTATGTTTTACTCTGGTGTGAAGTAGTTTATATGCTCATGAGTAACTTCTCCATTTCAGTGGCATGTAGCTTTAGTAAGTGTGGCTCATAGATGGTCCATCTTAACCTCTTTGTAGGGCAGTAATGGCTTAGAAGACAGGGGTAGGATCTGCCACCTAAGACTTTTCAACTTTATGAGCCGTGAGGGTCTCATAAAGACTTTTCTCCCTACGGATCGAGAGGATCTCGTAGGTGTATTTTCTCCTTAGGAATCGTGAGAATTCTTAAGTGCGTTTTCTCTTATAAGTCGTAAGGATCTTATAAAAGAATTTTCTCCCTTACAAGTCGAGAGGACTCGTAAGTGGTTGGTTCCCTCCTTGTCGAAATTCGACTTTGGAGAGTGAGACCCGTGAATAGTATGCAAGAGACCGTTTTAGACCGACTTGCAGGGTCTCATTGCCCAGGAAACAAGTTTTTTTTTATTTTATCCTTACTGCCTGAGGCTTCATCTTGCAAGTTGAGACGGATCGGGAATTTCCTGCGGAGACACTGGTTTCTCTGGGAGCCGACGCGAATCAGGAGGCTCTCATCAAGGACGCTTGTTTCCCTGAATTGAGGTATTTGCCAAGGATATTTGTTTCCCTGGTGTTGAAAAGAATCGAGAATTTCCCACGGAGACACTGTTTTCTCTGCGAGTCGACGCGAATCAGGAGGCTCTCATCAAGGACGCTTGTTTCCCTGAATTGAGGTATTTGCCAAGGATATTTGTTTCCCTGGTGTTGAAACGAATCGAGAATTTCCCACGGAGACTCTGGTTTCTCTGCGAGTCGACGCGAATCAGGAGGCTCTCATCAAGGACGCTTGTTTCCCTGAATTGAGGTATTTGCCAAGGATATTTGTTTCACTGGTGTTGAAAAGAATCGAGAATTTTCCACGGAGACACTGGTTTCTCTGCGAGTCGACGCGAATCAGGAGGCTCTCATCAAGGACGCTTGTTTCCCTGAATTGAGGTATTTGCCAAGGATATTTGTTTCCCTGGTGTTGAAACGAATCGAGAATTTCCCACGGAGACTCTGGTTTCTCTGCGAGTCGACGCGAATCAGGAGGCTCTCATCAAGGACGCTTGTTTCCCTGAATTGAGGTATTTGCCAAGGATATTTGTTTCCCTGGTGTTGAAACGAATCGAGAATTTCCCACGGAGACACTGGTTTCTCTGTGAGTCGACGCGAATCAGGAGGCTCTCATCAAGGACGCTTGTTTCCCTGAATTGAGGTATTTGCCAAGGATATTTGTTTCCCTGGTGTTGAAACGAATCGAGAATTTCCCACGGAGACACTGGTTTCTCTGCGAGTCGACGCGAATCAGGAGGCTCTCATCAAGGATGCTTGTTTCCCTGAATTGAGGTATTTGCCAAGGATATTTGTTTCCCTGGTGTTGAAACGAATCGAGAATTTCCCACGGAGACACTGGTTTCTCTGCGATTCGTTTCTTCGGGGTTGGACGAACCGTCGAGATTTGGCTTCGTTTTCTGGCGGAGTCTGTTGGGAAAGTATGGTTCCCTCTTTGTTTACGCCCTTGGATTGTATACAGGGATCGATGTGATCTCAGCTGTAGGGCCAAAGTTTTATCATCATTTTTTTTTGTTTTATTTCCGCGATGCTCTATCATTTCAGCTTTTATATCGCGAAGGTCGCGATTGCCCAATCATTTCGGCTATTTTTCGCGGTGTCCAATCATTTCGGCTATTTATTTTTACTCGCTGCTTTTTATTGCGAGTTGCCCAATCATTTCGGCTATTTCGTGTGCATACGTTTTTACTTGCTGTTTTTTATTGCAAGTTGCCCCATCATTTCGGATATTTCGTATGCATGTGCGGCCTACCGGCTTTTCACCGTAAACCTGAAATTAGACACCGATTTTGGCATCAGCACCGCTACAACTGGGATATTGCCAGGAGCGAATCATCATTTGCCTCTGTCGATGTCGAACAAAGGTGGCTTAGCGAACAGGGTTAAGGTCCTGTCGACTAAGGCTTTTAACTTCATGAACCGTAAGGGTCTCACAAAGGTATTTCTCCCTACAAGTCGTGAGGATCTTGTAGGTATATTTTCTCCTTAGGAATCGTGAGGATTCCTAAGTGTATGTTCCTCTGTAAGTCGTAAGGATCCTATCAGAGGGTTTTCTCCTTGTAAGTCGAGAGGACCTACAAGAGGGTTTTCTCCTTGTAAGTCGAGAGAACCTACAAGGGTCGTTCATCATATGAACATATCCCTAGTCACGGATGGGACTTCGTTAGGGAAATGTTTATTCGCGCCCGTGGATTGTATACAAGAGCCAGTACTGGACCACTTGTAGGGCAATATTGGAAGTTGTGGGGGTTGCTTAAGCACAGGTTTAGGTCTCTGTAACTTAAGACTTTGAAATCTTATGAGCCGTAAAGGTCCCATAAGAGAGTTCTCCTTACGAGTCGTGAGGATCTTGCAAATGTATTTTCTCCTTAGGAATCGTGGGAATCCCTAAGTGTGCTGCTCCCTTGTGAGTCGTAAGGATCTCACGCGGGTGGTTTCTCCTTACAAGGTCGAGGGGATCCTGTAAGTGTCTTTTAACGAGGTTGCGCCCTTTCGAGTTTTCACAAACTCGCCGGTAGTCCTGCTGTTTTTACTCACGGAGCCCTTTCGGGATTTCATCCGTGCCCTTTTTGCTTATGGACATACCGTTTTTTTTTATTCATTTTATTTTTTTTTTTTTACGAGGTCGCGCCCTTTCGGGTTTTCACGAACACTCGCATGTAGTCCTGCTGTTTTTACTCACGGAGTCCTTTCGGGTTTTCATCCGTGCCCTTTTTTGCTTATGGACCTACTGTTTATATATATATATATATATATATATATATATATATATATTTTATTTTTATATATATATATATTTTTTTGTATTCATCTCGTCAGCCTAAAGATGCTGCGGTAGTAGTTTAAGGACGTTTCGGTCCGTCATTAGTTTAAAGACGTTTCGGTCCGTTGTTAGTTTTGTAGGGTTGCTAGGCACGCGCATAAGGGTCTATGAGGCACCAACCATGCCCGATTAAAAGTTAGCCGTGCCGAACAACCCGAAGCCGGATCTTTAAACTAGGGTTTAGGCGAAAACGAACATGTTAAACGCTTTAACACTAAGTGAGAGGGATTACAACCTTTGTAGATCCGGTCCTTCACTTCTTAAGCTCCGTGTTGAGGTCCCTTCACTGCGATCATCGTGTTCTCGACTCTCGAGAGGCGAGACGAAAAGAATGATGCAACCTTTGCTTCCGATCTTCAATACAAAGATGATCTACCTTGAAGTTTCGTTAACACAAGCTAACACTCATGAAATGATGTGAACACCCTCATCTAAATGGCAAGGATAAATGAGGATGATGAAGTAGGATTTTTACTCTCATTTATAATCTTTTTCTCACTCACTTTCATCACAAAAGAAAGCTTTTTCATGAAGAAGCTCAAGGAAGAAGAAGAAGAATGAAGATGATAACTTAATCCTTTTGTGATGAACAATGAATTATTGTAGTGGTTACAAATCTAACCAAGGATTAAGCATGAGAGAGTTAACCCTTGTAGAGAGTTAACTAGGGTTAATAGTTTGGATTGGGTTAACATAATATCTCATAAAAATATCAAGCAACCACAAAGTTAAAGCTTCATGGAAGCTTCATGCAAAAGCTAACCCTAATCCAAACCCTAACCAAGTTTAAACCCTAAACCATAGTTAAATTTGTAACCCTAACATGTTACAATATTATATATCACATATACAATATATTTTGTAACAATAGAAAATAATAAAATTAACATATATCGCATATATATCAATATATTATCCCGTGAGAAAATGAATCTTTTAGTGAGCTAATATTAGTTAATGTAATTTAATATATCATATATATTATTATACATTAAATTATCGAATCAACACTTGATCCGACAATCCGGCTATATCGCATATAACCGACTAATACTATGACCCGGCTATATCACATATACCCGGCCGATATCTCATATCACGAGAATCCAATACGGTATCGCATACCGCATTATCCTCGGTCCCGCACATATCACATATGTGCTCCTACTCCGTTTTGCCTGAGCCAAGAAACCTCTGTGTAGGACTCTAAAGAATCTTCAATACTCCGGCAGTAGGTGATGATCATATCAAACACCCATAAGCTGCAAGCGGTCAGCTAAACGTGACAGCTACCCAGGTATTGAGCGCTCAGAAGATCAACAAGCAAGCCTGTATATTCTCCTGTGAATCCAATCAGTAACACTCCCGTACAGTCCGGTCTCGTCGTCTGATATGTCACATATCTCGCCTAAGGGTGGTAAACGTCAGACCCCAGTAGCTTGATAAGTCGTGTCGATATGAGGTCTATAACAGTTCGAGAAATTACTGATAACACTTACCAGTAAATCTCAGCAACCCTGGCCAGGGATTTCCGGTTATAGCCAATCGAACACAGCGCAACATCAACTCTCTATACCGGGAGAGACGAATCCCCTCCTATCGCTCATTGCCTCCATGTGATTCGGGACTGTACCCAAAAGCCACCTTTTTGCATGCCCTCTTGGACGTGGTATGATGGAAATCAAAGCACAGTGGGAATCACACAAGACTCTATGACGATCTCGGGTCAACAGACTACTCTGTACCAGTGTCACCTGAGAACTGCCATCTGACATAAGATATAATACCATCTGGGAGTTCTCGACGAGTCCGTCCAGTGTACCCAGTCTCCACTGAGCACCTGTACACCATCCTTGATGTCAAACACCGATGGATATGGGATCATCCATCGCCCATCATATGGGTCAAGATGCGTATACGCTAGTCTACTCTGGTGTATCGATGCCCTGTCTCGATACACCCTCGACTAGGAACAATTATAGGATGTACTCGTCGACTACTGTGGCCCCACTAGTATGATCTCATCATAGTCCTAGTAGTCGAGTACATATCCTAAGGGCTTTATCAACATGTAATATAGAGACAAGCAGAGTACATGTTAAGATAAAGTACAACCAGATAGCATACTATCATGTCGAGCAAGAAAGTCCTCCCTATATATGTCCAAGCTTCCATTACAATATACATCAAATATACAGTAATGGCCTCTAGGGCATATATATAACTAACAATCTCCCACTTGCACTAGGGCCATCTGTTGTGGTATCACATACCCAACAATTAGCTGCGGTTGAAGTATCTCATACTCAACCACTCAACCATCCCATAAATATCTCTACTGGGAAAAAGGCCTTTGTGAGTGGATCCGCGCTGTTGTCCTCTGTGTCTACTCTCCTAACCTCGATCTCCCTGGAGATCAACCATCTCCATGATCAGGTGATACTGCCTAAGAATTATATCTGGATTTCTGATGGGACGGTAGTTCCTTGGCCAAAGCCACAACTCCATTGTCACACAATGGTAGGAACGAAGTTCATCTCATGAACTTATATATATCCAGACTGCCTCTTTGGTAGCATCTTTGGTAACAATGTATCTTGCCTTTAATCGTCTAGTATGTCACGGTATCTAGCTTGGAACTCTTCCAACATACCGTCCCTCCACTGAGGGTAAAGACAATGCCTGAGACTGACATTCAGTCGTCCTTATCACCCTGGAACCTTTCCAGTGATTCTCCCCAGGATCGATTGATACCATCTCACTACAACTAGTGATAATCCTAACATCCAATTAGATCTATCTCATAGATCCAAAAGCCAGGATTTAGGAGGTATCGTTTTGATCCTATATGGAGAATCCTTGTGATAATCGGAGATTGACCGAGCGTAGCATAGGAAACTCCATCCCTATCAAGAGTATGTCATCCACGTACTCTACGAGGATCACCACCATACTCCTTACTACCTTTTTTGTATATACAAGGTTCATCTACCATTTTGATGAAGTCAAACTCTTTGACTACCACATCAAAACAGATGTTCCAACTCCGCGATGCCTATTTTATCACATAAAACATCTTGCACACATTTCCGCTGCTCCCACTGTCTACGAAACCCTCTGGCTGTGTACTTATAGACGCTCTTTTCCAAATCAGCATTTTAGAAAAGCAATCATGACACCCAACCACCAGATATCATAGTCATGGTATGTAGCCATGGCAAGTAGGATCTGGATGGACTTAATCATAGCTTTGAAAGTCTCAACTTTTCCATATACACCAAGTAATCTTCTCAAGATATACTTGCTCCTGATGGGGATTTAACCCTTCAGATAAAGCAACCAAAGTCCATACTTTGTTGGTGTATAAGGATTCCATCTCAGATCGATAAGCATCCAACCATTCTTACAGAGTCCCACTCCTGATGGCCAGCTCGAAACTAGTTGGGTCATCATCTCATGATGTAATCCTCGCTCCCACTGTCATAGAGAAACCGAAGTAACTCTCAGGTGGGTGAGGAACCCTACTAGATCGGTGGAGAGGCTGAGGTTCGTTGGTTACTATTGAATCCTTTGGTTCTACCAAATCATCTGCTGTATTTTGTATAGCTGGAACTCCTTCCAGTTCTATCTCATGACCACTAATTTCTTCACAAGAAATTCCCTTTTACAAAGGTGGCATGTTGAGAAATAAAACACTTTTGTTTCTCAGTTCGGTAGAAGATATTCCCTTGCGAATGCTTGGGATATCCAACAAACTTCTACAGATCTGACTTTACCTCGAGCTTGTCCGGATTTTACTTTTCAGACATAGGCCGGACAACCCCAAATCTTAACAAACTTAAGATATGGGCTCTTCCCATTCCATATCACATATGAAGTGGTAGGCAACTGATTTGATTTGAACCCTATTCAATAGGTATGCAGCTTCTCAAGTGCATAACTCCCAAAAGGAAATAGGAAACTCAGTAGTACTCATCATAGAGCACACCATATCACATAGGGTGCTATTGCTCCATCCCGATACACCGACGTGTTGTGGTGTATACGGAGGAGTAATGCTGAGAGAGAATCTCATTCTCCTTTAGAATAGTCCAGGAATTCCGTGCTCAAGTATTCTCCTCCTTGATCACATCAAAGGACATAATACTTTTACCCATATTTTTGGTTCTCTACTTCTAACTTACATTCTGTGAATATCTCAAAAGGTTCGGACTTGTGTTTCAACAGGAACATATGTCTGAATCTTGAGAGATCATCAGAGAATGTAATGAAGTATAAAGAACCGATCTTGGCATGTGTAGACAGGGGACTTTCATACATCAGCATGTATCTATCCCAAGAGTTCACTAACTCTTTCTCTGTTTCCAATAAACAGAGCTATGGTCATCTTATCTCTGTGACATGACCGACAAGTTTCACAAGATGTAAATTCAAACAGATTTAAATATGCATCTAAATGTAACTTCAGCTAGTCGGGTCGCATTGATATGACCTAGTCTACAATACCTCAAGAAGGATTCGTTCATTTCTGAACTCTTCCTCTCATGTGTGTTCTATATACTAAGAACTGTAGTTTGATTTAGAACGTCAATGCTTTTAGATAACGTGCCTGAACCGATCAACTCTTGATATAGGAAATGTTCAAAACATTATCCAACAATACAAAATTATATCCTTTCTTTACTAATAAAGAGACTGATATGATGTTGTATATCATGTTCGGTATCTAATAACATTCGTTCAGAATCAATGTATTCTGGTAATACAGGGTGATAGTGACCAACAGACTTGGCTGCAACACTTGCACCGTTTCTATCTCATGAAACTTATCACCCGTTCTCAGTTCTCCACCTATCTGTAGTCCATGTAACAGATTACATATGCGAGATCCTGATCTGGTATCACATACCCAGGACGTAAAAGATACTGAGAAACAGTTCTCTGTAATGAAGACAACCGAAGATGATGCATCAACATGCACTTTCTTCGTTTGGGCGTCACGGGAAATCTGGTATTCCCCAATTTCCTGCTCTGTCTTATAACAATTATAAGTTGGAGCGGGACCAACGTTCCCCAGCTCAGTATAACAAGCGGGTTCGGTCAATATATCTGTTTTATTATCTTGATTAAGGCGTGATATGGTCGCTACCTGGAGAGAGAGAGAGAACAAAACACTCAGCGTATGCTCTTGCAAGATTAGATTGGTTATCTAATATATCTAATCAGGATGTCTCCCACTGTTTTAATCAAATCTTCCTTCAAACCTTAAAAGGAAAGACTAGCCGGGATTAATTACACGCTATAAATTCGCCAATCTTTCAGCCAGGCCAGTGTCGGTACTTTGAGGGAGGTCCCCCGTGCTTTCGCACGAACCTAATTAAAGTCCCCCGTGTTTTCCCAGAGGCGTAACCCCGTTTTCCCAGAGGCGTAACCCCGTTAACACCTTTCTAGACACCTACTTGATCGGCTAATTGTAATGTGTAAAACTCTTCCAGGAGTAACTCTTACTCGCAGCGGGTATCGGGATCCAACTATCTCATAGAAGGTATGCAATCTCATTGCAAATTTCAACACTTGAAATTTCCAATAATATTTTACCCCTAGCGTGCTATGACCTTGACGCATGCCAAACAACCCATAGTCCGCTAGTCAAGTTCAACCCGTCATTTCCTGATTGAATTAAACCCACCCGCACGACCCTTGACGCATGCCAAACAACGCCGTACGAATACCCTAATCCAATCGCATCGTATGCTAGCAGATAAGCACTAGTTAGCTACCGTACACTACGCCTTGACGCATGCCAAACTACCGCAGCACGAATACTAAATAGTACTTATCTAAAATGACGGAGGGCTACGCAGGTTTTTAAAAAAACCATGAGCGTAATGAACTTGATATCGTTGTAGAATCGAGTAATTTTAAATGGAGCGTTTTTTAGGCTTTTCTAGTTTTGCTAAAGGGGTCACTCCCGGTGAAGGGATCGTCGGCCCTTTCCTCATTGAATAAGGTGCAGGATATATCATATATATCACTATGCAAAGCAAGAACTAGAGCTACCAGTTTTTAAACAAGTTTCTACAACATCTTTAGGTTTCTTTTATTTTCATTAATCTCATTAATGAAGTCCCATTTTAATATGCTTCACAAGCATCTCTTTTGAAACGAAATCTGCAATATAACATATATCTCATATATATAATATAAACATTCGTCTCAGGCAGTAATATGATCTCATCACAGAACATTGCAGCAGAAGAACATATATAAAATATTGGATATACTAGGACGTCCGTGTTTTCAATACGAGCCTGTATAAAACACGGATTCCACGGTCGCGATGAATAGCCAAACCCGCATCCCTAGACCCCTACGAGAGCGGCAAGTAACACTGCCAATTCTAGGGTTAGGAGACCCGGTCTCGACTCCTCGAGATGGTCTCCCACTGGACCCCAGAACCCGGTTACTTGTGCTCCCCGTCTTGGGTCTACCTAATGCGGAAAAGTAAATAATATACAAGTGGTGACATCAACCTCATTCCGGAAGTGCCCCAATAAAAGAATATTACATACAAATGAATTTTACATGAATGAAAAAGAAAAACTCTCATCTCACATAAAACCCTCGGCTATTCAAATGCGACGATCCAATACAACATATCACAGCAACACATAATATCTCATATCATCAACGTAAGCAAGTATGTGTATCCCGATTGTCGTTGATGTATAGCAACGAAGCCGGCGATACATCACATACTACGCTTACGGTCACAGAAAAGAAAGTGTAAAACTACAACAATTGGAATCCGCAACCTCTTTAGACATCGCATGCCTAACCAAATGAATTCCTTAGACATCGCATGCCTAACAATTATAAACCCCGCATTTTAGTCTCATTATCGAAAACTCTTTTCAATATCAAGTCGGGCAATTCAACAAGATTCCCGACATGTTGATCGAATGCTCGTCGCAAACTTTAGTAGACGGCCGCACCCCCGGATGCCGTCGACGAAGTGCACTAAGGCGGAACACCGCTGCCGCGAGCACCCGAACGGATGCTTTTGACGACGGGGTTCTCCTACACTCACTTGGTCGGGGTTATGGGGCGTGGCTGTCTATTAAGTTTACCCGGCGAGTATCCGCGTACGCTACGTGATTGCGACAGACTTTTGATCACATCAAAATTCCGTGGCAACCGATCATCGAGACTAAACTTCTATGTTTATAACATTCAAATTAGTTATCTCATAACTACTTGTGGATTCCAAATATTGTATCACAATCCAGATAAATAGACAATGTCAAACTTTCCGATCGAATAATCAAACACCCAAGTTTTCCCAAATATATCTCAACACTTGAAATCAGTTTAAAAAACATCCATCACATGCCACAGTACCAATGGTCCAGCCGTAGAAGGGTCAAGCCAACGCCTCACATGTGGCACGCCGTACTGCCCCAAACCCTAAGGTTCAAAAGGCAATTCAAGACAGTCACATAATCGAGTTAAGGTTTGTTGTCTTCTAGAGGGTCCACCGCGTTACTTGCACGACTTAGAACGTTCTTAAACACGAGAAAAAATCCAACTTTTGAAAAAATTTCCGACAAGGGAAAAAGTGAGTTATTGATATCCGTTCGAACTTTTTAACAGTTTCTAAAAATTATCCGGACAAACTAAAGAAAGTTAAATTATCCGATCGAATCAACAATTCCCCAATACAACCCTAGAAAACTCAACACTTGAGTGGAATTAAAAAATTCCCAGAAACAAATAACAATAAAGGACCTAAGAATAATTAAGTGAAATTCCAGGGACTAAGTCCAAATTTTGGCCGCGGAACCGCCGCAAAAACCATGGTTTCGCTGCAGTTCCGCAGTCAAATTGTTGACTCAGAGATCCGTACTTCACAGTAATTCTTAGTTTTTCCTGCTTGTTTTTCTGAACATTTTTAATTCAGAAAAAATTAACTTTTTGAAAATTGTCCAGAGAGGGTTCCGTATCGGGGTTTCGGCGTTCGATCGGACATTAAACTTCGTCTAGACTTTGCCTAAAGCTATAGCTTGGCTCTGATACCACTGTAGGGTTGCTAGGCACGTGCATAAGGGTCTATGAGGCATCAACCATGCCCGATTAAAAGTTAGCCGTGCCGAACAACCCGAAGCCGGATCTTTAAACTAGGGTTTAGGTGAAAACGAACATGTTAAACTCTTTAACACTAAGTGAGAGGGATTACAACCTTTGTAGATCCGGTCCTTCACTTCTTAAGCTCCGTGTTGAGGTCCCTTCGCTGCGATCATCGTGTTCCTGACTCTCGAGAGGCTTCACGAAGAGAATGATGCAACATTTGCTTCCGATCTTCGATACAAAGATGATCTACCTTGAAGTTTCGTTAACACAAGCTAACACTCATGAAATGATGTGAACACCCTCATCTAAATGGCAAGGATAGATGAGGATGATGAAGTAGGATTTTTACTCTCATTTATAATCTTTTTCTCACTCACTTTCATCACAAAAGAAAGCTTTTTCATGAAGAAGCTCAAGGAAGAAGAAGAAGAATGAAGATGATAACTTAATCCTTTTGTGATGAACAATGAATTATTATAGTGGTTACAAATCTAACCAAGGGTTAAGCATGATAGAGTTAACCCTTGTAGAGAGTTAACTAGGGTTAATGGTTTGGATTGGGTTAACGTAATATCTTACAAAAATATCAAGCAACCACAAAGTCAAAGCTTCATGAAGCTTCATGGAAGCTTCATGCAAAAGCTAACCCTAATCCAAACCCTAACCAAGTTTAAACCCTAAACCATAGTTAAATTTATAACCCTAACATGTTACAATATTATATATCACATATACAATATATTTTGTAACAATAGAAAATAATACAATTAACATATATCGCATATATATCAATGTATTATCCCGTGAGAAAATGAATCTTTTAGTGAACTAATATTAGTTAATGTAATTTAATATATCATAAATATTATTATACATTAAATTATCGAATCAACACTTGATCCGACAATCCGGATATATCGCATATAACCGACTAATACTATGACCCGGCTATATCACATATACCCGGCCGATATCTCATATCGCGAGAATCCAATACGGTATCACATACCGCATTATCCTCGGTCCCGCACATATTACATATGTGCTCCTACTCCGTTTTGCCTGAGCCAAGAAACCTGTGTGTAGGACTCTAAAGAATCGTCAATACTCCGGCAGTAGGTGATGATCATATCAAACACCCACAAGCTGCAAGCGGTCAGCTAAACGTGACAGCTACCCAGGTATTGAGCGCTCAGAAGATCAACAAGCAAGCTTATACATTCTCCTGTGAATCCAATCAGTAACACTCCCGTATAGTCCGATCTCGTCGTCTGATATGTCGCATATCTCGCCTAGGGGTGGTAAACGTCAGACCCCAGTAGCTTGATAAGTCGTGTCGATATGAGATCTATAACATTTTGAGAAACTACTGATAACACTTACCAGTAAATCTCAGCAACCCTGGCCAGGGATTTCCGATTATAGCCAATCGAACACAGCGCAACATCAACTCCCTATACCATGAGAGACGAATCCCCTCCTATCACTCATTGCCTCCATGTGATTCAGGATTGTACCCAAAAGCCACCTTTTTGCATGCCCTCTTGGATGTGGTATGATGGAAATCAAAGCACAGTAGGAATCACACAAGACTCTATGACGATCTCGGGTCAACAGACTACTCTGTACCAGTGTCACCTGAGAACTGCCATCTGACGTAAGGTATAATACCATCTGGGAGTTCTCGACGAGTCCGTCCAGTGTACCCAGTCTCCACTGAGCACCCATACACCATCCTTGATGTCAAACACCGATGGATATGGGATCATCCATCGCCCATCATATGGGTCAAGATGCGTATACGCTAGTCTACTCTGGTGTATCGATACCCTGTCTCGATTCACCCTCGACTAGGAACAATTATAGGATTTACTCGTCGACTACCGTGGCCCCACTAGTATGATCTCATCATAGTCCCAGTAGTCGAGTACATATCCTAAGGGCTTTATCAACATGTAATATAGAGACAAGCAGAGTACATGTTAAGATAAAGTACAACCGATAGCATACTATCATGTCGAGCAAGAAAGTCCTCCCTATATATGTCCAAGCATCCATTACAATATACATCAAATGTACAGTAATGGCCTCTAGGGCATACATATAACTAACAAGTTTAAGGACGTTTCGGTCCATTATTAGTTTTTAAGGACGTTTCGGTCCGGCATTAGTTTAAGGACGTTTCGGTCCGTCATTAGTTTAAGGACGTTTCGGTCCGTCTAGGAGAAGGCTGGCTATTGCTTATAAAGTTTGAGCTTAGGAAGATAGCGAGCGGACATAGTCGTCGTCATCTATCGTTGACCTAGGCTATGGCTTATTAAGCGTAGTATTTCTTTAGGAAGCGGCCGTTTATTGGCCTGAAAGGCCTTTCACCGTGCATATCCATGAGTAGATAGGCTCCACCTTGGTAGACCTTGTCTATGATGTACGGGCCTTCATAGTTCGGCTCGAAATTTCCCCGCTTGGCGCGATTGGGGATCATAGGCCTCTTGACCACTAGCATGAGTTCGCCTTGGCGGAATGTCCTCGGCCGGGTCAATCTTTCATATGAGCACATCATCTTTGCTTTATAGGCCTCCAGATTTTGTTGTGCTATGAGCCGGGTCTCATCAAGGGCATCGAGCTCCTCAAGCCGAAGGTGAGCATTTTCTTCATCTGTTAGCTCGTAGTGGACTGCCACTCGTAGAGAGGGTAACTCTATCTCGAGGGGGCGTACTGCTTCTGTACCGAAGACCAGCGCATATGGCGTTGTGTTTGTGGCTATCTTGAACGTAGTTCGATACGCCCAAAGAGCTTCTTGCAGCTTCTCGTGCCAGTCCTTCTTATTTCGGGACACCGTTTTCTTCATGATCTTTGTCAAGGTTTTGTTGAAGGCTTCAGCTAGACCGTTAGCTGACGGATTATAAATCGAGGAATATCTCCAGTTTATATTGTATTGTTGTGCAAAGCGACTGATCTTGTGGCTTCTGTAAGTTGGCCCGTTATCGGAGATGATCCGTCGTGGAGTTCTAAACCGATATAGGACGTGCGTCTTGAAGAAATGGAGGATATTCTCCGTCTTAACTTCCCTCGGCGGTACTGCCTCTGCTTATTTGGAGAAGTAGTCAGTCGTCGTCAGGATGAAACGATGTCCCTTGGACGATGCTGATTCGATAGGGCCGACTATATCAGTTCCCCACATTTCGAACGGCCAGCTAGCCACAGTTGGATGTAGTGGATTTGGATGCTGGTGGATGAAGTCCCCATGAATTTGGCATGAGTGGCATTGCTTCACATATTCGAGGCAGTCCTGGATCATCGTGGGCCAGTAGTAACCCATCCGTTTGATCTTCAACTTCATCTTTGGGCCCGCTTGGTAAGAACCGCAGAGTCCGTCATGAACTTCCTGGATGACTCTTTAAACTTCGTCAGGTCCCAGGCATCTCAACCATAAAGAATCGAACGACCTCTTGTACAGAGTATCATTGACGAAGGCGAAAGACAGAGCTCGTTTCATAAGCTGATGTCTTGAGGACGCATTTTCGGGCGTTTGGCGGTATTTGAAGTAGTCTATAAAGACTTCTCTCCAATCCTCGGTATTTTCCCGATCTTTTATTTGTAGGGTCGTCTGCTCAGTCGCTCCCTTCTCTTCGGGTGATTCCGGAGATATTTCTGCTAGGGCAAGTACCCGACGGCTTTGTACCATGATTCTTACGTCATCGAGGTTTTCATCGGCCAGTTCCTTGGCGAGCTTGGCCAACACATCCGCTTTGCTATTTTCCGCGCGTGGTATGTTTTCCAAAGTATAGGAAGGGATTTGGGTCAACAGTTGCTACACCTTTTCGCCGTACCTCACCAATTCTGGCTTGCACATTTGGTAGTCTCCGTTTACTTGACTGACGACTAGTTGGGAGTCTCCGTATATGAGGAGGTTTTCAATTCCCATGTCAATGGCGATTTCGAGGCCTGCTATCAAAACTTCGTATTCGGCTTCGTTGTTTGTCCTCGGCTCTGTTAGGGAGAAAGCAAAGCGCATTATCCTCCCTTGTGGGGTTACAAAGATGGGTCCTACCCCTGATTTGATTATAGGGGTACTTTGTTTGCGCTTCTTCACTGAAGATGCTCCATCGAAATAAAGCTCCCATCGGGTATCATTACTGTCGATCGCATCAAACGCATGTTCGTCTGGAAGATCGCAATTCAGAGGAGAATCGGCGGGTATCGGATGCTCGGCGAGGAAGTCAGCGATGGCCTGGCCTTTCACTGCCTTGAGAGGTTGATATGTTATCGAGAACTCCATCAAGAGCAGAGCCCATTTAGCTAGTCGTCCCGTCAATATGGCCTTTGACATTAAATATTTAAGAGGGTCCACCTTCGAAATGAGACGGACCTCATGCGCCAACGCATAGTGCCTGAGCTTTGTTATCGTGAAGATCAACGCCAGGCAATGTTTTTCAATGGGGGAGTAGTTGCTTTCTGCCCCCAGCAGAACTCAACTTAAGTAGTAGAGTGCTCTTTCCTTCCCTTGATCGTTCTTTTGTGCCCATAATGCGCCTAAGGAGCCTTCGAGAGCGGTTGTATAAAGAATGAGGGGCTTTCCCTTGACCGGAGCAGCCAACACCGGCGGGTTCTGCAGGTATTGTTTGATCTCGTCTAGCGCTCTTTGGCATTTTTGGTCCCAGACGAACGGGGTTCCCTTCTTCATTAGGTGGCTGTAAGGACGGCACTTGCCCGAAAGGTTGGCTATAAATCGCCGTATATACGCGAGCTTCCCTTGGAGAGACCGCAGCTGTTTGAGAGTCCTTGGCGGAGGCATTTCCATGATCGTTTTGATCTTTGACGGATCTATTTCGATACCTCGGTGTCGGACGATGAATCCCAGGAATTCGCCCGAAGAAACTCCGAATGCACACTTGAGAGGGTTCATCTTCAAGTTGTATTGTCGAAAGCGTTGAAATACGGTCTTCAGATGCTCGAGATGTTCCTTGTATGATTTGCTTTTAACCACGAGATCGTCGATATAGCATTCGACGATTTCGTGTATAAGGTCATCGAAGATCTTCGTCATGGCCCTCTGGTAGGTGGCATCGGCATTCTTTAAACCAAAGGGCATCACCTTGTAGCAGAATATACCCAAAGGAGTCCTGAAGGCGGTGTGCTTCTGGTCTTCGGGATGCATTTTTATCTGATTATATCCTGACGAGCCATCCATGAAGGAGAAAATCTCGTGAATGGACGTATTGTCTATCATCAGTTCGGTGACTGGCACTGGGAAATCGTCCTTCGGGCAAGCTTTATTAAGATCCCGGAAGTCTACGCATATGCGCACTGTCCCATTTTTCTTCATCACTGGGATGATGTTGGCGATCCATTCAGGGTATTGAACTTCTTGGATGAAGCCAGAGTCGATCAGCTTCTTGACCTCGGCATTGATACTCATCTCAAGCTCGAGCCGCATTTTTCTCGGCGCCTGTTTGACTGGCTTGACGTCCGGGGATATTGCCAATTTGTGCACAGCAATTTCTGTATCTAGTCCCGGCATTTCGGAATAGTTCCACGTGAAGCAATCTTTGTGCTGCATAAGCAGGTCTTTTAATGAAGCCACCTTCTCTTCAGACAGTAGCTCACTAACAAATGTCGGTCGCGGATCGTTCGCCGTTCCCAACTCAATTTTCTTAAGGTTATCTGCGGTGGTATGGATTCCATCTTCCAGCTCTTTTGGTGCTGGTGGGAATTCTGAGATTACCTCGTCGTTGCTGTTTTCGAAGCACCAGGGAAGGTCATCCATGTTTTTGGGCTCTTCTTTTGATATCGTTATCACGTGACAAGTACGAATTCGCTTCCAATCCCAATGTGGAACTGGTTCTTCTTCCGTGGCCTTGGGTTCGTGCTTCTGTGGCGGCGCTACCCTCCAGTTGTCGGACAGAGCGAACTTGCCAAGCTGATACTGATCTTCAACCCAATTCTTGAAGGTGAAGCAGTCCTCGAGAGGGTTCCCTATCACTCGGTGATAAGGGCAATAATCCGGGTGAGAGACTTCGCCTGCTTGTTCGGGGTGTTTAGACTCCGGCAGTGTAAGCATCTGATGTTTTAAAGCGAGGTCATGTATTTTCTTCGTCTTGTCCCGAGGTCAAGTATTTTCTTCGTCTCGACCCATTTTTCTCATGAGGGATAGATCGGAACCGCTTGGTTCCCACTTGCGTGGCATTTTAGCCCCGCTTCGTTGCTGTTGAGCGCCTTTTTCGCGTTTCGACTTGTTTCTGCCTCTGCGTCGAGCCTTCTTTATAACAGGTTGACAAGGAGCGGCATCTTCATCTTCCATGGCCTGTTGGAGGAGGCGTTGCATTTTGGCTTTCTTGTAGATGGCCATTTCGCGGCCATGGTCGTCTCGGACTTTTTGACCAGCTTCCCTTATAAGTTTGTCCATTTGTTCTTCAAACAACGGACTGGGCACTTTTTTGTCTGGAACTTTTATTGGTTCAAGATTAGCGTCCTCCCATTGAGCATCCGCTTCTTCATCGAAGTCATATACGACATAACAACCGTGTAGTAGCTCTCGTTTCTTTGACCGGATGTATCCAAGCCCGATTGTTTCCATTCTCCCATTAGGCAGTTTGCGTTGAGTCCCGGGAACGTTCCAGACTTTGTCGTAGAACTTGGCTTTTCGAACGGTCTGCTTGAAGGATATCCCCTGGCGTTTTAGCAGCCTCTTCAAGCCCTCTGTATAATATATGGGGAGACGAATGGGCTGAAGCCTGTCAAGCGTAGGATCCGCGCCATGCCAGATTTCTTTCTCCACTCTGGTTTCTTCAGAGCGGTAGAATAGAATTGCTTTTTCGCCTTCTCGCCTGGGAGGGATATAGAACGTCCGCAGCTCTTCTACACTGTAGATATCGAGTGCATCAAGTTCTTTACGGTGTTTAAGCGGCACCATGGCGACTTGTAGACTTTGCCCTTCGTCAGCGGACGTTTGTATTGAAGGTCGAGCAGAGAATACAACATGGACCTCATCTTCCGAATCTCTACCAAAGATCAACGTAGGAGCGGACGGTCCTGGCTTGTTGTGTCGAGACGGCCCAGAATAAACTATCTCTTCTTCTTCTTCGGTATCACTGCCGAAGACAGGGATGGTGGCATTAGCTTTGTTCTCCGGCTTGTGACACCTCTCCGTGTCTTCAAAATCCGGTAAGAAATATTTGGCATCTTCATATTTGCGGACCTCGTTCACGGAGAACGGGTTCAGTTCTCCTGCCACGGTATACTCGAGACCATCCTTAGCATACTTCATACACTGATGTTGCGTAGAAGGGATGATGTTATACTCATGTAACCACGGTCGGCCGAGCAGAGCATTGTAGCATGTCTTGGCATCTATGACGTGGAACTTAATATCCATGACGAGTAGCCCGAAGCGTAGCATCGGTATCACAGACCCAAGAGTTCTTGATGACTGGGAGTCGAACCCGAAGATGGTGATCTTGTCACGAGCAAGGTGCTGGACGCTCATGCAGATTTCTTTTAACACCCGAACATTGAGAAGGTTAACGGAGGATCCATTATCGATCAGGATTTTTCCTATCTTTATATCGTGGCAGTATCCTGAGACATAGAGGAGGCGATTGTGTTCGCACATCCCAAGGAGAAGGTCTTCATCACCAAAAGCGACATCGGCCGTGTGCACTTCCTCCAATTCATCCTTCATCTTTTCCTCGACCAGGAAAGCTTGGAATTGCTCTAAATCCTGTAGTGCCTTGATTAACGAATCTCTCGCCTCCTTTGATAGCAAAAAGGCGTCAAGAATGCTGAGCTGCGAGGGTAGTTTCCTCAAATGCGCTAAGACGTTGTAATCCACCTTATTTCTCTTCGGCGGGTCCTTGTCACTTAGCTCCTCCACAACTTGGTCATCTAAGACGATATCTTCAGAGACCTTTTCTTTCCCCTTATCTTTTCTGTTCGAGGGTCCGAGATTCTTTTCAGGCAGCGTCCGATTACGCAGCCGTATATTTTCGCAAACCTTCGGCTCTTCTTCTTTTCCCGAAGTGGACTTTTTAAAGAGAGGGCCAAGCTCTAGCTCTTCATCAGAATCACTCCCGAATGTAAGCACTTGTGGCCCGCCGGTGTTAACCATGCGACAATCGCCGGTAGTTCTTTTAAGCCTCTCGATCCTATTTTCTCGCTCCCGACGAGTTTTACGCTTCTCCCGCTTAAAATGTTGTCGATGAGCAACATATCCTTGCCACCATCTATCGAAAGCTTTGCACTCTTCGGTGGGGTGTGAAATCTTCCGATGATATAAGCAATAGGAGGGGTGCATTTCCACTTCATCAGGAGTGTTTTCTTCGGAGGATGGTAGCTTCATGGCCATTAATATGGCCTTAGCAAACCTTTTCCTCAACTTGAATTTGCTTTTGTCCGTAGTAGATGTATTTTGATCCAGCGGAAGTGTCTCAGCTCTTTCGTCAAGTCGTTGGCGCTTGGCCCTTTCAAATATAGCCGTCTCGCGTTCCCGATCAGCTTTACTTTCCAACCGAGCTTCGTTGAGGAATGCGTCAATTACTTTATCTGATGGCCCCAGAATTTTTGATTCAGGATCTGCCCCCAGCGTTTCAGTACAAGGAGTCTCCTCATCGTCCATGAACGAATGGGAAATCACATGACAGCTTGCCACATATTCTTCAGATTCATCAGATGAACTTTCTCCCTCATCTTCCCCTTGAAAGACATGATTGAGGAACTCTTGGAGTGTAATGGGAGTCCGTGCCTTCTGGTTGTATTCCTCTAGCACGTCAATTTGTTTTTGCAAGTCCGTGCGCTTGTCGCCAGGCTTCACGGGCTTCTTTGATATCTTTTTCTTCTTCCTTGAAGATTTCGACGGCTGGTTGTGAATGCTTGGGCCACCACCATCGGTCTTTGGAGTTGGACACGGCTTCAACAAATCCTCTCAATGACCTGCGGTTCCAATGGGTTTTTCCACCTAATCGCTGGGCACGTTTGAAGATCGTTTAGCATCCTCTTTATATTGGCTGATAATACAACCTCCCAAGGAGCTTCTTCAACGACAGAGCATGTTGCCCCCGGCGTATTCATCCCCTTAGAGGTATGGGGCTGCGGGGGATTCACCTTCCATTTGTCAGATAACGCGAACTTACCCTGTCGGTACTGGTCTTCAAGCCAATTTTTGAAGACGTAGCAATCTTCGATCGGATGACCCAGTACTCGATGATAAGGACAGTAGTTGGGTTCATTGACATCATTTGGTTGCGACGGACGCTTTGGATCCGGCAAATTTATGAGTCGGTTGCGCAACGCCAGCTCGAATAACCTTTTCGTTTTATCTCGGGGAAATGAGTAAGAACGTCCTAGTCTCTCCTCAAGGGCTACGTACGGACGCATATTACTTTGACGAACAACCGGCTTTGAGTTGCTCGGTTGTTGTTGAGCATTAGCGACAACGATCGCTTTTCCCTTCCCCTTGTCATTTCGGGAGTCCGTCTTTGGAAGAGGGGGTTTATGGCCCATCCGATCCATTTGTGCTAGCTTGTCAATCAAGGCTTGGAAGGTAGTCGGCTTGAAAAACATCATAAATTGCGAGATGGTTGCTTGCGGATCAAGGGTTCCCACAAACATACCCACCGCGGGAGCTTCTTCAATGCACTGCTCGCATTTCGACCATAAGTTCCGCCACCGTATAGCATATTGAACCCATGTCTCGCCTAGCTTTACCCTGGCGTTAATCAGTGCCGTCATCGGGGTGCGTTCACTGGCGCTTGCAAAACGCTGAGTAAACAATAGCTCCATCTCCGCGAAGGTCTTGATAGAGTCGTTCGGGAGCTCAGAGTACCATTCGAACGCCGTATCTGATAAACTTCCAACAAACTGGCGAAGCAAAAGCTTGTCATCACCGCCGGTGTTGCCCCAGAGTGCCCAGAACTGGGCAACATGCTGGTGAGGATTGCCCGTCCCCTTATAGACATGGAACTTGGGAATTGTGTAACCGGGCGGGTACTTGATTTGGTCGTACCAACTTGGATATGGCCGCTCCGTTTTTACGACCTGGCCGGCTGCTTCAGTCGCATGAATGCCGGGCTATGTACTCGTCCAAATCAGCTTTGGAGATTGTATCCTCCTTAGCTGTTGATAGAGCTGGCGGAGGATTTGACGTCTCTTGATTGTAATAAATTTCGGATTGGATGTAAAAGTATCAAATCAAATCAAATGATCCCCGGCAACGGCGCCATTTGATTGAATGAATTTTTTTGCGTATTAGAGAAAATTGTAAAGAAATCACAACCAAAAATATTTGACCGCAATCAATAATGGTGTCGATTGTAGATTGTTAGCGAGTGCGGATCGTCCACAGGGAAAGTGTAATCGTTCGTCTTTTGAATTAGGTGAATTGAAACTTTAAAGAAAAGAAAACAAAACAATTCATGATTTATATTTGAAGTTCAAGAATTAGAAAATATAGATCTAATAACAAGAAAAAAGATAGAATCAAGAATTGAGAGTTTGATGATTTTTCCAACCAAATATCAAGAATCGAAATGAGGCTCGTAGGAATCGATCGGATCTATAGAAGTGATGTAATCTTATAATTACGTATTCTTAGCCTTCGATGAATTGATACTAGATCGATGATGATCGATCGAGAATTAGGGATTTCTTGTGAAACTAGGGTTTCATCTTATCCCTTGTTCTTTCGTCGATATCATTCACATTCTAGCCTCTAGTAAATTCAAGGAACGATCGTAGATCCCTAATTTCGAGCGATCACAATCAAGAAAGCATCGCTACGAAACTAGGTCATCGATTCTTGAACTTGCTAGGGTTTACAAAACTCGTAGGACTTAAAAATCGTATTAAGATTTGTTACATCATCATTCTACAATCGTCTCGACTCCTTTACTAGCGGAGTTTTACTCAAACATCACAACAAGAAAAACAATTACAAATTGAGATCTAATCATGATGTAAGAATTTAAAAGAAAGCAAGATTAAAGAATTTCACCTTTTATTTATATCAACAATTTCGTTACAATCGCTCAAGAACTACAAGAGAAAGAACTCGATCGTCGATTTGGCTTCGCTCGTCTCCATGGGTCGCGGATCGGCTTGGATCACTTGCCCGATTGAAGATCGGCTCGGCTCCTAAAAGGTTGAAGGCTTCTTGCTTGATTGGCACTCAAGATCTTGAATTTGGAGTGGAATTAGGGTTAGGGTTTCGCACAAGCCTTGTCACTAGACTTGTGGAAGAAGATGATGTAAGAGGGATGAAGAATTGAACTCATGAACAACTTTTAACCTTAGATCTAGGCTCCCTTTTATAAGCTTTCATAACCCTAGATCTAGAATTCAAATTTCAAATTTCCCTCCAAAATGAACAACTTTTCCCTCCAAAATGAACTACCTCATTTGAATTTTCCCTCCAAAATGAACCACCTCATTTGAATTTTCCCTCCAAAATGAACCACCTCATTTGAATTTTCCCTCCAAAATGAGGTTGTTAGAAAGAATCTTCTAGAATAAGTTTGTTGGAAGGAATATTCTAGAATGAGGTTGTTACAAGGAGGCTTCTAGAAGAAGGTTGTTATAAGGAGGCTTCTAGAAGAAGGTTGTTGGAGAGAGCTTTCTAGAAGAAGGTTGTTATAAGGAGGCTTCTAGAAGAAGTTAGTTGGAGGGAGGCTTATAGAACTAAGTTGTTAGGCCGAGCCTTCTAGATGAAGCCACGTGGAGTTTCTGGAGAGTTCTGGAAGCTTTGCCGTTAGAAATAAGCACATGGGGAAAATCTGCTTCTCTGCTGACGTCATCATGCCACGGATCCGCGGTGGGAAGCGCCGATTGGCCTTGAATAAATTTCTGGAATTTTACTGCCAGATCACCAGACTTAGACTTGGTGTAATTTTGATCAGCACTTTTGACAATTTGGCTCGGTTTCTGGAATTTCCTGCACAGACTTCGAAACAAGTGTTGCGCTACAAGAATGATGCGATGCCATGATAAACAGTCAATTCTCCTAAAAATGCCGGTTTTAGAGTACAACACAGGTAATTCGGTATTTTACTATTGTTTTGCTAATATGTGAAATATGCAAACCGAACACCTCTAGATGAATGCAAAAGATAGGGAAATTGACGTGTTAAAAATACATTATTTTTGACTGATCGAATTCCCCCAAACTTATTTTCGATCGTCTCGAACGAACTGTTTTATTAAAAAGAGAAGGAGAAAATAAAGAAAGAGAAAAACTAACTAGCACACTTTCGTAGGCAACACGATTGCACTGAGCACGTGCAACAAGCCTTTAAACCTCTAGGTGTCCCTAGTAGGAGGAGTGTTGTCTCCTGAGGGTTTTCAGCGGATTGCACCCACAAAATCCAATAATAAAAGCAAGATCATGAATAGTACATTTAAAGAAAAGAATTGTAAAAGAAAAGCTTTGAAAATTAGGGTTTCCAACTAAGCTAGCTTTTCGGTTGTCATGAGCCCTATCTTAATGGTCATGAAAAGATGTCAGAAATCACGTCCTCCCTCAATAAAACATCGTCTTATTCTTCATTCCTATCGTTCTTCCAAACATCGATCATATAACCCTGTGTGTGTGTAAAGACATCCCTATACCCGGAGAATTCAATTCAAGCTATCATACTCTTGCCCATCAGCCTCAGTACTTTTTAATTAATGAATATTTAGATGAGATTGCTCACACACTTTCATGCGACCGTTAATACTTCTTGAGGTACTAACCGACCGATTACTCATGTGCTTGCTTACTTGGTGTATTTTCCTCGTCTTGCACCACCTCAGGTATAGCAGTGACTCCCAGACCAGTTGGCCTTAGGGCACTAGGTGAAGAAGCACCCTCGCTATATATTTTTTATTGCCCTTGGTGATAACAAAACCAGTGTCCATTTTTCGCACCACTTTATATTTTATTCATTTTTTTCTTTTTATTTCCTTCATACATCGGCTTTTAAGACAAGAGCATTTCAAGGTATCCTCTACTATCCCAGGCTTTAAGACGTGTGTAAGTGCGGATAGCAGGGTATCAACGTTCAAAATGTTTGGCTTCCAGAATAGAAACTATTTTTCAGACTTATTTTTATCCTCAGATTAGTGACGTCTTTCATCTTACTAACCCTTGGGACAACGGCTCATAACTACTTATTACTAGTTCGTATAAGAAAACTTCTAATTTTCTTAGTTTTCTTAAATTTTTCCAATCTCATGGATGTAATTGTTCACGATCTAGACTTTTATTATCTTATTTATGTACAAAAAATAATTTTATAATTTTGAAAATTTTTAAATTTTTATGGTTTTCAAAAAAAATGTTTTGTGCTTATGCAAAGTGATATGCAAATGATGCAAAAATAAGCACAAACCTCCCCCAAACTTGTTTTCAACAGTGTCCTCACTGTTTCCTTCCGCTAAATCTCGAAAAAAACCTGTAAGCTTGGGAGGAATTTATTAGTGGGGGCAAAATATTTAAGTGAAGACCCTCCCCCAAACTTATTTTTGGCTCATCACTTTGTAAAAATTTTCTTTTCAAGAGCCAAAAAAATTGCCCCCCCCCCCAAACTTGAGTTATGCAATGTTAATCTTTTAAAATCACAAGTGGGGGTCAAAAATCATTGGTCGATGCCAAGCTTTGCAAAGACCGAAGGTTAACACCAACCATTCAAAAAATTTATCAATGCAGTGCTCGGGTTGGTGGAAGAAGAAGTGGGGAAAGGTCAAGTGGTGGAATAGAATGTGTGTGCGTCTCATTTTGGAGAGACGATGCAGTGTATGTGATGGATTACTCGCATTTTTATTACAGTTCATAAGAATGGGTGGAGGTTCAATTTCATTGATTGGGAGATGATTCATCTCAACACCCGTGTCATTCAAAAATGCGAGTTCATCAGCGAAGATTTCCTCAAAAGTTCCATTAATACCCCGATGAATAATGTCATCACAAAGTGCGGGGTGATCTTCAGACTCTAAGAACAGTTCATAATCCGTGTTAATTGTTGACCCGGACATCTCGGTGGAAGAGTCCGTATGTGTATGATACATAGTTGGGTCAAACAATAACGTATGAAAAGAGTCAAGATCGATATCAGGAGGATCATCAAATTCGCTGCTGTCGACATCCATTAAGTCGACAGAACAGACCTGAGCAGTAGGTTCGGAGGGTACACTTCCCAACTTGTAAATGTTCAGCTCTATTGACCTATTCCCGAAAGATAGGGTCATAGAACCATTACGACAGTTGATTATTGCGTTGGAAGTGGCCAAAAAGGGGCGACCTAAAATCACCAGAATTTGATTCCGTGGGTTCGCTACAGGCTGTGTATCAAGTACAATAAAATCCACAGGGAATACAAATTCCCCGATTTTTATTAACACATCCTCCAGTTCACCCCTAGGTTTGGTGATTGATCGATCAGCCATCTGGAGAGTTATGTTCGAGGGCTTTAACACTCCGATACCTAGTTGCTCATATACCGAGTAAGGAAGTAAGTTAACACTAGCGCCAAGGTCAAGTAACGCACGGTTGATGTGTTTCTCCCCAATAAAAATGGAAATAGTAGGACAGCCAGGGTCCTTACATTTCCGTGGTAATTGTTGGGGAAAAGCCGTGTCTACAGTACTCGACATGAAGATTTTTTTAGGCACTTGAGTCTTCCTCTTCCTAGTGCACAAGTTCTTAAGAGTTTTTGCATAGGATGGAACTTGTTGAATAGCATCTAGGAGAGGGATGTTGATGTTAACTTCCTTAAACATGTCCACAATCTTCTCCATTTGGGCATCATGTTTCTTGGGCCTCAACCTATTTGGAAATGGAGCTCTATCAATAAGTGTTGGGTCCAACATTTGTGGAGAAGTTTGTGGGGGTGGAAAAGATGAGGTGGGTGGAGGGTTCGAGCCTTTGGGAACACGGAGAATAGGCTCGGAAGAAGAAGGTAAGTTAGACGAAATAGGGTAAGAAGTAGAAGTGTGAGTGGAAGTGGAAGTGGAAGCCGGGGTGTTAATGATCAATTCATCATTATCTATTTGTTCACCCGAATGATTGTCTAGCACTCTTCCAGATCTCAACGTTGTAAAAGCGTCCACATTAGTGCAATGTGAAGGTCTAGGATCAGGTACGGGTTGAGATGGAAGATTCCCTTCTTCTCTAGCACTTATTTCGGCTGTTATTCGTTCAATTTGTGCTTCCATTGATTTGATATTCTCATTTTGAGTGAGAATGATCTTGATCATATTATCGATGGAAGATTGAAAACTTGTCGACTCTTGGATGGATTGTTTCATGAAAGTAACCAAGGTTTGCACCAGTGCAGAGATATTATCAGTACCGGCCAATTGCAAAGAGTTTTCATGTAGTGCAAAAGTGTTGGCAGGATTTTGAAAATTTTGCGGTTGGAAGGGGTGCTGACTCAATTGAAGTGGTGGTTGCTGTTGTTGTCACGCCCCACCCCCAATACAGAGAGTATTGTCCGCTCTGGCCGAAGCCGCACGGTTTTGTCCTTCGGGGCGAACCGGACCCGACCAGGGGCCACTTCCCAGGAGGTCACCCATCCCAAGACTTCCCTGGCCCGAGCACGCTTAACTATGGAGTTCTCAATCTCCTGTAGTTCCGGTTCACTTAAAAGGCGCCTCTGTATTGAAGAGTGGTATCATTCCATTTATAGTACAGATCTGCCCCCTTTCGGAATGTATTCCGAAGAGTCCCCATTGTTCTACAGTGGGTCCCACGGACTCAAGGGGTGGCCCCCACTGATTCAAGAGGTGGCCCCCGCCCACTTAACACGACACTTGGCGTGTCACTTTGTTCCGTGTGGCACTTTGCTCCGTGAGCAAGAACCGGGTCCCGACATTCTCCCCACCTTTGAACAATGGTTCGTCCTCGAACCACAGACCTACTATTGAGGGATCAGCTCTGATACCATTCTGTCATGCCCCACCCCTAATACAGAGAGTATTGTCCGCTCTGGCCGAAGCCGCACGGTTTTGTCCTTCGGGGCGAACCGGACCCGACCAGGGGCCACTTCCCAGAAGGTCACCCATCCCAAGACTTCCCTGGCCCGAGCACGCTTAACTACGGAGTTCTCAAGCTCCTGTAGTTCCGGTTCACTTAAAAGGCGCCTCTGTATTGAAAAGTGGTATCATTCCATTTATAGTACAGATCTGCCCCCTTTCGGAATGTATTCCGAAGAGTCTCCATTGTTCTACAGTGGGTCTCACGGACTCAAGAGGTGGCCCCCACTGATTCAAGAGGTGGCCCCCGCCCACTTAACACGACACTTGGCGTGTCACTTTGTTCCGTGTGGCACTTTGCTCCGTGAGCAAGAACCGGGCCCCGACAGTTGTGGTGGAGGGACCCTTTGAAAATTGTTTAGGATTGGAACCGTCTTTTGAGATTGTGATTGGTTCCAAGAAAAGTTCGGGTGATTCCTCCAATCTTGATTATATAAGGAAGAAGAGAGATAGTTTCCAGGTCTTTGCTGAAGTGCAGCATTAGTCT
The DNA here is from genome assembly GCA_030015575.1 of Agapanthus africanus. Taxonomy (NCBI): domain Eukaryota; kingdom Viridiplantae; phylum Streptophyta; class Magnoliopsida; order Asparagales; family Amaryllidaceae; genus Agapanthus; species Agapanthus africanus. Next base: position 374,149,328 of record JASDDO010000010.1, read on the forward strand.
GACCTTGAAACGGTACATTGAAAGGACATTCTTCCGTCAAATGTGAAGGGTTTGAACAGCAGCCACACACGGTTTTGGGAAGTGTGGATTGGTTTAGGGAGGCTGAAGAAATTTTATTTTCTATAGCGTCGAGTTTCCTTTGTATTGCGGCCATTTCGGCTTTCAAGGTGACGGAAATATCGAGCTGATTGACATCTTCCCTAGATGGTGGTGGTCTAACACTTTCCCATTGTGATGTGTTTTGAGCTAAATCTTCTAAGTATTTCCAAGCTTCACCATCATCTTTAGATAGTAATTGGCAATGACACATGGTTTCAAGCATCTGTCTAGTAGTGAGATCAATACCCTCATAGATAATTCGACACAAATCCCATCTGGAGATTCCGTGATGAGGGCATTGGATAAGAAGATCCTTGAACCGTTCAAAGCATTTCCAAAATGGTTCATTGGGAAGTTGGGTAAATTTAGAGATTTCGCTCCGAACACGGACGGTCTTGTGATTGGGATAAAATTTCTTAAGGAATGCTGCAACGAATTCGTCCTATGTTGAAATAGAATGTGCGGGTGTGATGTAAAGCCACTTCTCGGCTAAATCGCACAAAGTGAATGGGAGAAGACGTAAACGCAGAGCATCCAAAGACAGTTGTGAATTCCCCATCAAAGCACATACGTTTTCTGTAGGGTTCCTAGGCACTCTAGTGAGGTCTCACAAGGCATCAACCATGCCCGTTTCAAAAAATACGGTGCCGAGAAGCCCTAAACTACGGATCGATGGCTAGATGTCTAGGCGAAAAGATAACTAGTTAACAATTAACTAAGGGAATACGGAATTACAACCTTTGTAGATCCGTTTGTCCACCTCCATAGCTCCGCAACGAAGTGCCTTCGCTGTCCAAGTGAACTCCCGGGCTCTAGCGTCCGCTTCGTCGAAGAATAAGCGAGCTAGGTCGTCGATGTCCATGCCGAAGATGATCTACGTCGAGGCATCGCTAGATCAAGCTCCACCTTCACCTTGCCATGAAAACTTGTGAAGGAAACACACTCTACTACTTGGCAAGAGGTAGAGGATGAAGAAATAGGAAGTGGGTTCACTTTAGAATTGGATTTCACACTCATATGCTCAATATGCCATTGATGAAGACAAGCTTCTTCATGAAGAAGAAGAAGAGCAAGAAGAAGATCAAAATTATGATAAGTTTATTTAGAATAGAAAAGAATAATCTTATCATAATTTTCACCATGGTTAGGTGTAGAGAATTAACTTAAGTTAGATCAATGGTTAGGGTCAAAAGAAGAAGACAAAATGGTTAAGTGGTCAAAGTTTCATGAAGCTTCAATAAGCTTCATGAAGAATAAAGAAAGAAAACCATTTTGTTTTTCTTCTTTTATGCTTTAATTATTTTCCAAAATAAATAAGCAAATAATTAAAAGAATATGCAAAACCCTAATCATCATCTTGACCATAGTTTTATTCTATACACTTAACCAAAAACTATGTATCATCAAACATGATACAAGTAAGTGCACAAAACTATATCGTATATACAATGTGCACACCCGAGCGAGAAAATCCATTTAAAGTGAACCGATACTAGTTAATGCAAAGTAATATATCAAATATATAATTATGCATTAAATCATTAAATCAGCACTTGATTCAATGATCCGGTCATGTCACACATAACCGACCGGTATCATCAGTAACAACTTATCGAATCAACACTTGATCCGATAACTCGGCTATATCGCATATAACCGATCAATGTCACATCGTGAGAATCGAATACAGTATCACATACTGGTATTATTCTCGGTCCCGCACATATCTCATATGCGCTCCTATTTCGTTTCGCTTGAGCCAGGAAACCTCTGTGTAGGACTCTAAACACTCGTCAATACGCCGGCAGCAGGTGATGATCATATCAAACACCCACAAGCCGCAAGCGGTCTGCTAAACGTAACGGCCACCCGGGTATTGAGCGATCTAAAGATCGACGAGCAAGCCCGCTCACACTCCAGTGAATTCGACCAGTAACACTACCGTACAGTCCGGTCTGATCGTCTGATATGTCGCATATCTCGCCTAGGGGTGGTAAACGTCAGACCCCAATAGCTCGATCAGTCGTGTCGATATGAGGTCTATAACAATTCGAGAAGCTACTGGTAACACTTACCAGTAAATCTCAGCAACCCTGGCCAAGGATTTCCTGTTATAGCCAATCGAACACAGCGCAACATCAACCCCCTATACCGGGAGAGACAAATCCCCTCCTATCGCTCATTGCCTCCATGTGACTCGGGACTGTACCCAAAAACCACCGTTTTGCACGCCCTCTTGGACGTGGTAAGATGGAAATCAAAGCACAGTGGGAACCACACAAGACTCTATGACGATCTCGGGTCAACAGACTACTCTGTACCAGTGTCACCAGAGAACTGCCATCTGACGTGAGGTATAATACCATCTGGGAGTTCTCGGCGAGTCCGTCCAGTGTACCCAGTCTCTACTGAGCACCCGTATCTCATCTCTGATGTCAAATACCGATGGATATGGGATCATCCATCGCCCATCTGTATGGGTCGAGAAGGTACACGCTAGTCTACTCTGGTATATCGATGCCCCGTCTCGATACACCCACGACTAGGGACTTTGAAGGATGTACTTATGGACTACCATGTCCCCACTAGTATGATCCGCATCATAGTCCAGGTAGTCAAGTACACATCCTAAGGGCTTTACCAACATGTAACAGAGAGACAATCAGTGTACACGTTAAGGTAAAGATCAACCAGATAACATACTATCATGTCGAGCAAGAAAGTCCTCCCTATATATGTCCAAGCATCCACTACAATATACATCCTATGTACAGTAATGGCCTCTAGGGCATACATATAACTAACATTTTCAAATTTGGAAATAAACATGTATGCGTTTTCAGAATCAAGACCATGAAATTTGGGTAATAGTTTGATGAATTGGGGGTTGATTTCAAAATTTTCCCCGATGGCAGGTGGGATAGAAAGACAGGTGGGAAGGGTAACACGTGTAGGATAGCATCTCTCTTGGAGAGAAATGCGTGGAAGATTCTGCGCATCTGCGGGCGGTGGCAGAGTAGTGTTAAAGTTTGATGGATTTGGGTCCATCGCGGGTGTGGTGGGTGGTGGGGGAGAAGACGAAGAATTACCGACTCTGGGGTCGATAAAAGAAACGCGGACAAGACGGGAAATGGAATCCCGTGTCCAGCCTAACATTGTGCTAAATGGTTGTAGCACAAGTGGCAGCGTTGGTATAATTAAAGGAAATGAAGTGTTGGTGTTTGTTTTGAAAAACGATACGGATTTTTGAAAAATGATGCGATCACAACAAATGCAACAAGCAAAACCCTAAAATCTAGTGGTCACCTAGGTCAGACTCTAGACCGCTCCTAACTGCCAAAAGACAAGTCGCAGGATAGAATCCTCCACTGCCTCTTTGTTCCCCTGTGGCCGGATAAGTGCCAGGTAAGTGGGAAGGTACTCCACTACGTAAGTAGTGGGCCTAATTAAAAACCACTAGCCTTAGACACACTCGCCTTAGACACCACAAGAAAACGCGGATAAGCAATGAATTACCCACGGCCTTCTCTTGTCCTAATTGAGCGCGACGGTTCTTAGAGTCATCTCTAAATTTCTTTTAATTAATGAGGGTAAATGCGGATGCAAGTTTTGCGATTTTCGGGGCTTAGGAAGGGTAATGAACTCCCCACCTAATTTGAATTTGGTCGTGCCCCTTAATTTCCGTATTAATATGCAAACAACCAAGAATCAAAAACACGCACAAATTTTTATTTTGCTTTTGCGGCGCAGCGATTATTTGCAAAGAAACCTGCAGAAATTTATTAGTTGGAGCAGATTTTAGAGAGAGATAAGAAAGATAGAAATTACCAGAGAATTTTGCTACAGTTTTTCCTCAGAGCCGCGGCGGATCCGCCGCACATACGCTCTAATTCCACGGAAACGCGGTCGAAATGACTGTTCACTGCACAAAAATTCTTGACAATGTTCCACTTGAACTCCTCAGCTCTCTAGAATATTCACAAAATTTTTATCCAAGCTCCAATGATTCCAGATTTCCTCGCAATCAAATCACAACACACGTATTAGGGTTTGTGCGAGTTTAGATCTAAAAATTATAATGGAATAAATTTTTCAACTCAAATTTCAAAATACGAACAATTAGCGCACTATCCCCGGCAACGGCGCCATTTGATTGTAATAAATTTCGGATTGGATGTAAAAGTATCAAATCAAATCAAATGATCCCCGGCAACGACGCCATTTGATTGAATGAATTTTGTTGCGTATTAGAGAAAATTGTAAAGAAATCACAACCAAAAATATTTGACCGCAATCAATAACGGTGTCGATTGTAGATTGTTAGCGAGTGCGGATCGTCCACAGGGAAAGTGTAATCGTTCGTCTTTTGAATTAGGTGAATTGAAACTTTAAAGAAAAGAAAACAAAACAATTCATGATTTATATTTGAAGTTCAAGAATTAGAAAATATAGATCTAATAACAAGAAAAAAGATAGAATCAAGAATTGAGAGTTTGATGATTTTTCCAACCAAATATCAAGAATCGAAATGAGGCTCGTAGGAATCGATCGGATCTATAGAAGTGATGTAATCTTACAATTACGTATTCTTATCCTTCGATGAATTGATACTAGATCGATGATGATCGATCGAGAATTAGGGATTTCTTGTGAAACTAGGGTTTCATCTTATCCCTTGTTCTTTCGTCGATATCATTCACATTCTAGCCTCTAGTAAATTCAAGAAACGATCGTAGATCCCTAATTTCGAGCGATCACAATCAAGAAAGCATTGCTACGAAACTAGGTCATCGATTCTTGAACTTGCTAGGGTTTAAAAAACTCGTAGGACTTAAAAATCATATTAAGATTTGTTACATCATCATTCTACAATCGTCTCGACTCCTTTACGAGCGGAGTTTTACTCAAACATCATAACAAGAACAATAATTACAAATTGAGATCTAATCATGATGCAAGAATTTAAAAGAAAGCAAGATTAAAGAATTTCACCTTTTATTTATATCAACAATTTCGTTACAATCGCTCAAGAACTACAAGAGGAAGAACTCGATCGTCGATTTGGCTTCGCTCGTCTCCGTGGGTCGCGGATCGGCTTGGATCACTTGCCCGATTGAAGATCGGCTCGGCTCCTAAAAGGTTGAAGGCTTCTTGCTTGATTGGCACTCAAGATCTTGAATTTGGAGTGGAATTAGGGTTAGGGTTTCGCACAAGCCTTGTCACTAGACTTGTGGAAGAAGATGATGTAAGAGGGATGAAGAATTGAACTCATGAACAACTTTTAACCTTAGATCTAGGCTCCCTTTTATAAGCTTTCATAACCCTAGATCTAAAATTCAAATTTCAAATTTCCCTCCAAAATGAACAACTTTTCCCTCCAAAATGAACAACTTTTCCCTCCAAAATGAACCACCTCATTTGAATTTTCCATCCAAAATGAACCACCTCATTTGAATTTTCCATCCAAAATGAACCACCTCATTTGAATTTTCCCTCCAAAATGAGGTTGTTAGAAAGAATCTTCTAGAAGAAGTTTGTTGGAAGGAATATTCTAGAATGAGGTTGTTACAAGGAGGCTTCTAGAAGAAGGTTGTTATAAGGAGGCTTCTAGAAGAAGGTTGTTGGAGAGAGCTTTCTAGAAGAAGGTTGTTATAAGGAGGCTTCTAGAAGAAGTTAGTTGGAGGGAGGCTTATAGAACTAAGTTGTTAGGCTGAGCCTTCTAGATGAAGCCACGTGGAGTTTCTGGAGAGTTCTGGAAGCTTTGCCGTTAGAAATAAGCACATGGGGAAAATCTGCTTCTCTGCTGACGTCATCATGCCACGGATCCGCGGCGGGAAGCGCCCATTGGCCTTGAATAAATTTCTGGAATTTTACTGCCAGATCACCAGACTTAGACTTGGTGTAATTTTGATCAGCACTTTTGACAATTTGGCTCGGTTTCTAGAATTTCCTGCACAGACTTCGAAACAAGTGTTGCGCTACAAGAATGATGCGATGCCATGATAAATAGTCAATTTCCCTAAAAATGCCGGTTTTAGAGTACAACACAGGTAATTCAGTATTTTACTATTGTTTTGCTAATATGTGAAATATGCAAACCGAACACCTCTAGATGACTGCAAAAGATAGGGAAATTGACGTCTTAAAAATACATTATTTTTGACTGATCATCTCTCCTCTATCGTCTTCAAAGATAATCGGGGGATCTTCGACCGGAGGATCTTGTTGGATCATCATCCCTACCATGTCTTGGAACAGGAGGCCCATACGCTTTATGTTGGCTGCTTGTTCAGCAGCCTCTTTGTCCTTTTTCTCCAATATTCGACGAAGGAATTCGGCGTCGGTTTCTTCCTCCTGGCATTCATCCGAGGACGTTTCAGGGTTTTCTTTTGGCCCAGTAAGTGCGTCCATTGCGTTCATCATCTCTTGGAGCTTCTGCTCCTGCTCCTGCGCTTTGGTCACTGATCGCGTAAGCGGTCGATGACCCGTAGATATGCGACCGTCCTCTTTACCAGATGCCACGTAGACGGTATGAACTACAATGCCCCTAACTTAGGGCGTTTGGGTTCACCACCCTTGATATTCGTCGTCGGCATAGGGACTTTTTCTGGCCTTCTTCTCTTATGGGCCGTAGAAGTTGAGGGGGCCGTTGCTTTGGGTACCCAAGCGGTCGTCGCCTTTCGTTGCTTTACAGGAGGATTTTCTTCTTCCCGACCTTTCGACTTCTTATGTTGGCGAGAGAACTTAGGATCAATCACAGATTCTTGGACTCGTCGCCATGTCTTATAGATCTTGGAGGACAGCGATCGAGGAGACTGCTCTGGCTTTTCTGCTTCCACGGCAGTCTCTACTGGTGGAGGAGGTCTTTTGAGCACCGCAGTCGGCGAGTTTCTGCGTACCCTATTCAACAGTTCAAAGCTGTTCCTGGTTGGAACAGCAGCATTGACTTCCACCGTTGGGGCTGGCGGAGTTATCCCAGAAGGGGAATTGCCCCCGGTCTTCCTTATCTAGCGCCAGTGGCGTCGGCGGGCGCGACGAGTTGTCGGTATCGGTTCAGAGACAGAAACAACTTCTTCTTGCCCTCTGTTCAAGTGTGGGGCTGTTGCCGGTGTCAGCCTATCGAAGACTGATGTCTTTTGAGTAGCAGGAGCAGGAGTGGGAGTTGGGACGATCAGTCTTGTAAAGACCGATCTCTTAGCCGGAGAAGCCGCGTTGACGACTTTAGGAACAGGTTTGGCTACTCTTTTTGGAATAACCTTTCCTGGGACTGCAAGCTTCATAGTGGGCCCGCAGGAGTTTTGGCCCAGTCTGGAGAAGACCGAGGCACTGGTGTTGGGTGACCCGTTGAGAGGGGCCGCAGTAATTGAAAGTCGATCGAAGATCGACTTCTTAGGAGCTTCTTGTATGGGCACGGGGGTGCTGAAGCTTGTTGGTGGAAGCATAGTTCCGAAAAACAACCCCGTGGTGGCTTGAGTAATCTGCTGTACAGGCATGGTGAACAAAGAGGCCGCTTGGGGCCCGTAGGTTATACCCCCAGTTGAGGCTGGATGTGAGCTGCAGCTACAGTTGGAGCACTTCGAACAAGTAGAGGCCATCGATACTTGATTTCTTTTCTGCGCCAAGCAAGAGACCAAATCTTAGTAATCTTGAAATCCAAAGGCAACCATTAAAAAACCGCGATTCATTCGCGAAGACGACACACGAAGTGTGGAGTGGAAAGAGGAAAAGGTCCCACCGGGCGTGCCAGAATCTGTTCCCCTCCGAAAGACGGCGCACAAGACTGCGAGGTCCTGACGCTGGGGTTTGGGGCAGATGCTATTTGGTTTTATCCGTCCACCTCTCCGAAAATGCCAAGTTGATTTATGGCACCGTGTATCAGAGGTTTAGACGGATGCGGCCGATGTAGCAGACTTCGTCAGATTCCCCCTCGCTTGAGGGGGTTTTGATTATGGGGACACTCTTCCCTGCAGGCGCAAGCCCCTGCAGTTAATTACGCTACCGCATCGCGGTAGCCACTTTCTCCTTCTCCAGAATTTCACTTCGTGTCGTGTGTGTTTGTTTTGTTTGTGATTGCCCGTGGATTGTATACGAAGACTAAGTGATGTCGTCGCCCGTAGGACGTGGATTAGTCCAAATCCGTATTTACTTAGATTTGGGTTTGGTGTTTTGGTTTAAGGATACATTAGCCGTATTTAGGCTAAGATCGACTTAAACGTTTGTTAAGGATACGTTAGTCTGATTTGAGACTAAGATCAACTTAACGGGATCGTTTTGGATCCGACAAAAGAGCGTTTGGGGACTCTATTGTTCCAGTTTAGGGACATAGTGGTCCATATTCCAGTTTAGGGACATGGTGGTCCATATTCCAGTTTAGGGACGTGGTGGTCCATAGGTAGTTTAAGGACGCTTGAGTCCGTGAGTTTAAGGACCCCACAGTCCGTGTTTGAGTTTAAGGACGCATAAGTCTGCGGGTTTAAGGATCCCACGATCCGTATTTTGGTTTAAGGACGCTTAAGTCCATGAGTTTAACGACCCCACAGTCCGTGTTGATGTGTGGTTGTCGGGACCCGTCACCTCTCTGACATCGTTGAAGGATTACAACGATAGGAATCAAAGGAGTTCGGAGATGTACCCTCAAACCGGTCGTAAATTGATTTAAGAGAGCAGCTGTGCTCAGTCAATTTAATTTGAGGACTTACGGCCATGATTGGGCTAAGTCCAGTTGAAAAATATTCAACGCTTTTATTTATTTTTGGTCTATTAGACCTGTGCTAGGGCTTTGCCCACATTTAAATAATGGATTGCATTACTTTTTATTTTTGTTTGGACTCTGCCCATAAAGAATGCAGAGCATCAATTTTACTTGGGCTCTGCCCTTTATAAATGATGCAGAGCATCAATTTTATTTGGGCTATGCTCTTTTATTGCTTTGCAATTTATTTTGGCGTGCTAGGTCTTTTTGACTTGGGCCTGGCCCTTTAGCAAAAGAAATGCATTGCATTTGTCAGGCGCTTCGCGCCAACCAAAGAGCGCAAGCGCTTGTGGTGATGACACGTGTCATGCAAGTGCAGTGCGCTGCACTTGTGCTGCTGACACGTGGCGTGCTGTGGTGAATTGCGCCAGTTTCAGAGAGCAAGGCTCTATTTCAAGAGCGCATAGCCCAAATGGTTCAGATGCTGACACGTGGCGCTCTCTGGTGGGTTGCGCCAGTTTCAGAGAGCAAGGCTCTATTTCAAGAGCGCATAGCGCAAATGGTTCAGGTGCTGACACGTGACGCTCTCTAGTGGCTTGCGCCAACCCAAGAGCGCAACAGCGCAGTTTTGCAAGTGCAAGGCACTGTTAACTTGAGAATCTTTTAGATTCCAGAACCAATGGTTTATAAAAGAAGTGCAAAGCACTACTTGGTTTCTTGATCTAATTTGGATCAAAGAAAACCAGTGTTTCTTATTTTTGTTGATCACAGAGAACCCATGGTTCATAAGTGCAAAGCACTATTATTTTATTTTTTTGTTTTTTATTGAAGATCATTGATCTTATTCTTAGATCAATGATCTATTAGAAGAAATTCTTCTATCTAAAAGGTCTTTTACCTTTTTCTTCTTGAAATTTCTTCAGAGTTCTCTCTGTTTTGAAATTTTTGATTTCTCACAAAAATGTTCATTCTTCTTCTCTCTTTTTTATTTTAGAAAGAAGGATCATTGGTCGTTGGGACCCATCACCTCTCCGATGACACTGAGAGATTACAGTGTCATATATCGAAGGTGTGGAGGGATGTACCCTTTGAATCATGCCTCACTCATTAGGGGGGAAGAACAGGCTGGAGCTTAAGCTTCTCGCTGCTGAAAAAGGCTTCTTTGCGTTCGCGCACGTGCGTCGCACGTGTTGGGCGCTCATATTTGCATGTAGCACACATGGATCTTGCGCATATGCGCATTATGGGGGGAGCAAGCTCCTATGGAGAACGAGTCTCCTTTTAATTGAATATTCTCATGTGGTGCGCACCTGCGTTGCACGTGGTGCGCGCGTGGCGGGCACACGTGCGTTGCACGTGGCGCACATGCGCATTATGAGGAGAAATAGAGCTTCTATATATGGAGAACATGCTCCTTTTAATATTATTAAATGTTCTCATGTGGTGCACACGTGCGTTGCACGTGGTGCCGCATGGCGGGCACACGTGCGTTGCACGTGGCGCACATGCGCATTATGAGGAGAAGCAGAGCCTCTATATATGGAGAACAAGCTCCTTTTAATATTATTAAATATTCTCATGTGGCGCGCACGTGCGTTGCACGTGGTGCCGCATGGCGGATACACGTGCGTTGCACGTAGCGCACATGGCGCTTGCTCATATGCGCACTATGGGGAGGAGCATGCTCCAATCTTGGAGAACTAAGCTCCTTTGAGTATTGAATCCTTTAAGGATTTTACTCTACCCTTTCTAAGAGGTATCCCCTCTTATTTATATGGGAGTGGTAGAGAAGTCATCTCTCCTTTTCCCGATGTGGGACTAAAAAAATGCATTCCCCATGTAGTAGAGCATTACTTTAGATTACACGTGCATAACACATTTGCTCATAACTTTTGATCTCGGATGAATTATGTGGCCCATAATATATCAAATCGAAGGTCTTTTCAAGATACTTTCAATACCATCAGAATTTAGTTGTTTCTCATTCTGGAGTTTGTCAAAATACAGCTCGGAAAATACCGGTTCGCATCTTCTTCCTTAGATCACATGTGCATAGACATTTGCTCATAACTTTTGATCCCGGATGAATTATGAGGCCCATAATATATCAAATCGAAGGTGTTTTCGAGATGCTTTCAATACCATCATAATTTAACAGTTTCTCATTGGGGAGTTTATCAAAATACAGGCCGGAAGATACTGGTTCGCATTTTCTTAAGCGTATCGCTGCCGTTTGATACCTTGGACTCTTTTGCGCAGAAATTTTTGGAGGGAACAATGATCTACGTCAAGGAGACACCAACTCAAGCTAGCTCTTCACTAATATGGAATTAGTGAAGCAAACACCCTAAACTAAATGGCTAATATAGTAAAGGATGATGAAGTAGTAATTTTGCTCACTTTAGAAATATTTTTCTCACTCATTTACTCTACCTCCCAAAAAGCTAGTGAGTTTGAGGAAGGAGATGAAGAAAAAGCAACCATGGAAAAATATCAAGTGTAGAAATGAATCAAGTGGTGAGAATAGCAACCATGGGTGAGCTAATATCATATACCAACTCATGTAGAGACTAAACCATGGCTAATCTAATGGTTGGATTAATAAATTTCTTCAAGTAAAACAAAATTAGTGGACTTGGTCAATGGTTCCACAAGCTTCTACAAGCTTCAACCATGTAACTAATTTCCATCTAATTTGATTTACTTTAAATAAATAAAATCTTACATTATATTAAGCATGGTGTGAGTCTCATACACCCATGAAGCATGTGGCATCAAGCATGACACAAAAGATGTACATTAATATATATCACATATATACTAAGTGTACACTACTGAGAAAAAGAAATCTTAAGTGAGCTAATATTAGTTAATGTAAAATAATATATCAAATATATAATTATACATTAAATTATTAAATCAACACTTGATTTAATAATCTGGCTATATCACATACAACCGACTAATATCTTATGTATCAACTTATCGAATCAACACTTGATCCGATAACCCGGCTATATCACATATAACCGTCTGATATCATATATCGCGAGAATAGAATACGGTATCACATACTCGTATTAATCTTGGTCTCGCGCATATCACATATATGCTCCTACTTCGTTTCGCTTGAGCCAGGAAACCTCTGTATAGGACTCTAAAGACTCGTCAATACGCCAGCAGTAGGTGATGATCATATCAGTCGCACACAAGCCGCAAGCAATCTGCTAAACGTAACGGCCATCCGGGTATTAAGCGATCAGAAGATCAACAAGCAAGCCTGCTCATACTTCTGCGAATCCAATCAGTAACACTACTGTACAGTCCGGTCTCTTCGTCTGATATGTCGCATATCTCAGCCTGGGGGTGGTAAACGTCAGACCCCAATAGCCTGATAAGTCATGCCGATGTAAGGCTCATAACGGTTCGAGAAACTACTGATAACACTTACCAGTAGATCTCGGCAACCCTAGCCAGGGATTTCCTGTTATGGCCAATCAAGCATATCGCAACATCAACCCCCAATACCGGGAGAGGCGAAATCCCCTCCTATCACTCATTGCCTCCATGTGACTCGGGACTGTACCCAAAAACCACCATTTTGCATGATCTCTTGAACGTGGTAAGGTGGAAATCAAAGCACAGTGGGAATCACACAAGACTCTATGACGATCTCGGGTCGACAGACTAACATGTACCAGTGTCACCAGAGAACTGCTATTTGACGATAGGCATAATACCATCTAGGAGTTCTCGGCGAGTCCGTTCAGTATACCCAGTCTCCACTGAGCACCCGAATACAATCTCTGATGTCAAACACCAATGGATATGGGATCATCCATCGCCCATCATATGGGTCGAGAAGCGTATATGCCAGTCTACTCTGGAATATCGATGCCCCGTCTCGATACTTCCATAACTAGGAACATTTGAAGGATGTACTTACCGACTAGCTCTGCCCCACTAATATGATCTGCATCATAATCCTGGTAGTCAAGTACTCATCCTAAGGGCTTTATCAATATGTAATAGAGAGACAATAAGTGTACATGTTAAGATAAAGAGCAACCAGATAGCATACTATCATGTCGAGCAAGAAAGTCCTCCCTATATATGTCCAAGCATCCACTATAATATACATCGCATGCATAATAATAGCCTCTAGGGCATACATATAACTAACATATCCAACAATCTCCCACTTGCACTTAAGGCTAATTATTGCGGTATCGCATACTCACGGCTCGTGTGTTACCGAATACCCAACTTCTCTGCTAATCAGTTTCTCAAAACTCGTTTTGATAAACTTACGTGTTTGATAAATAGCCTCAGTGAGTGGATCCGCTATAATGCTTCTAACTTTATCTCTCTATATCTCAACTTTGTGGAGACTAACAATCTCCCGAACCGAGCAATACCCTGCCTCAAGAATTTGTCTGGATACTTGATGGGACCAAGTTCATAAATGAACTAATTTATCCGACAAACTTCTTGGGCTGTATCCTCCGTTGAGTTACCCCGCGCCATGTCTACCTCAGTATCCTTCTTGGAATCCATTCCAACATACTACCTTTCAGAAGAGGGTAAGCTTATAACTCTGACAGCTACTCTGTCATCTAAATCATCTTGGAAACATAAACCAGTAACCACCTCCTACAGGAGGCAGCTATTACCATGCACTAAGAACATCCTCTTATGTTCTTCACTGCTTCCATTTGTTTCTCCAGGATTAGATTAATATCCGCTTATTACAGCAAGTGCAAAAAGCAACATCGATCTGGTACATGACATTGCATGATTGACTCAATTACCTAAGCAAATGATATGCCATTCATGGCAGTCCCTCTCTTCATCAGTCTTGAAGACATCTCTTTAGAGAGGGAGACTCCATCACTTGCGGGTAGACTACCACGCCAGGAGTCGTCCATTCTAAACTACTTTAGAATGGTGTCTAAGTATCCTAATTGGGATACTTCCCAAATCTAGATCTATCAATATAGTTCTAGTTATCAGAATCCTTGATATATTTTCTATATCCTATATGGAGAAAATACCTTGTGACAACCGAAGTTTGATCGATTGTAGTATAGGAACATCACTTCCTATCAGGAGCATGTCATCCAAATACCATGACATCACACCCTACTGCCTTCTTATCAGGTCCATCTGTTGTTTTGATGAAGTCAAACTCTATGACTTTTATATCAAACTAGATGACCCATTCTGCTCTCCTGGTAAGAAGGTTGCCCACCACGCTCCCACTGCTCCCACTGACTACAACAACGCTCTGGAAGAGTCATATACACGTGCACTTCTAAATTCAATTTAGAATAACGTTATAGTCATCCACCTGTTAGATCTCATAAAAATAGCCTCAGTGAGTGGATCCGCTATAATGCTTCTAACTTTATCTCTTTATTTCTCAACTTCGCGGAGATAGATCCATAGTAATATCCTTTACTGCACAACAAGCTTCTCAAAGCACTCTTTGTCTTCCTGTGCTAAAACCAAAGTATCTAGGCCATACAAAACTTAAACGTCAGCGTGTGAGTGAACAATGAACAGCGTCAATATCAAGCGATAAACAATCAGGATATAATCGATGCAATCATGCCGTGTGACTCCTATGGGTCCATGTCGCTAAGTTATCTAACCTATAAGTACTTGAAACTAATTAATGCAATTCTCATTGTAACTCAACAATATATATCACGTTCTTTCCCCCACACGACCATGGTACAATATATCTCGTTCTTTCCCTACGGGACTACGGTACAATATCAATCAACAATGGTATTCCGTTCTTTCCTCACGGAATCATGGTACAATAATATTCTCTTGAGTTACGTTTCGGTTACATTCTTGATTTCCCTTTTTCTCCAATTTCAATTCATGTCATTATCAATAAAGTGTTCTCATAATGTCAACGCAATAACAATCAATACCTGAACATGTCTTACCAATCGATACCATTAAGTCAATCAATCAATAACAATGGATTGTTGGCATTTCGGTAAATATCACAATCAGGTACGATAATATAATAACAATAGTTAATCAATCATTATTTCAAGTAAACAATCAATAACTTGGCAATTTAGAAATATCGTAACCATAACAATTACATGATCAATTTTAATACTCATTAACATGGATGGCATGACAATTAATATATAAATATCACAATTCAGGTCAATAACATGTTCAGTCAATGTATAGTGCATTCATGAAACAATATAACGTGTCCAGTGTCATTACAGGATCAATATCAGGTTCAGTTTAGTTTGAGACGGCTCAGAAATATTTGTCTCTGTGTGTGAGAGACGGCTCAAGATAATCTTGAGATGGCTCATGTATTTTAAAGACGGCTCATGTAATGTTGAGACTCTTGACTTTGAGAACCTTTTTAGAGGTCATAAACTCAGTATTAGAAAATATAGTAAACACGAAAGTTGTAGATCTAGAAGAGATCTTTCCAACGAGTTCAAGAACATAAAAATCCAATCATCAAGTAAAAAGTTATGATAGGTTTACGGTGATAGTTCTGTTCAGTAAACTTGAGACGGCTCAGGAAATATTTGAGCCGGCTCAGAGGTGGTCTAGAATGATTA
Organism: Agapanthus africanus; assembly: GCA_030015575.1. Lineage (NCBI taxonomy): Eukaryota > Viridiplantae > Streptophyta > Magnoliopsida > Asparagales > Amaryllidaceae > Agapanthus > Agapanthus africanus. The sequence continues at coordinate 374,164,730 of JASDDO010000010.1, forward strand.
TTTTGTTCTCTGTTAGCATGAGACGACTCAGGGTTGTCTTGAGCCAGTTCACGGCCTAAAAACTAAATGATTAGGTATTAAAATTAGGGGTTTTACTCCATACTTCATGCCTATGATATCCACAATAATTAACTCAATTTTCTTATATTCTATGCCATCAATTAACAATATAAAAGTGATATCTTTAGATTTCTATGTTAACTTACATCTCAATCAAGATTGTTAATATATTGTGATTCAGATCTTGATATCGTTAATCTAGGTTCAATAACAATGGATCAAATACAATTTCAATACTACGATGCAATACAATAAAATAACTAGGATACAATAATAACGTAACAAGATCCGATCTTGTCGCTAGCATGTAGAAAGTATTGAATGCTTGTCTCGATCTCGATGAACATAACCACATAAGCGATAAGGCACGATCTCTCAATGAATGGTTTGATCCGATACAACAAGAACGAAAGGAACAAGATGGTGGTGATGAATCCACCCCCGTGGCAATGATGTTGATGGCGATCTCCTCGATGTGGTATAAATGATGACGATGTGAAGGAATGAAAGGATCGGCTACGAGATTGCAAAGGATCGGTTCTTGGAGTGAAGGTTAGCGTTTCGGCTGCTGTGATGGAGAAGAAAGAATAATCTTTTTCATGAGAACTGTGGAAGTTTATATAGGATAAGTCGATTAATGGGCCGGATAGGTTACGATATCAAGATCAATTAGAAATAAGATAAAGATAAAGTAAAATATTAATCCCAATGAAACTATGCACATTTTAATCAATATAATATTTTTCCATGTCTCAACAATCAATGATAAGGCCCAATTAAAACGGTAACGAGTTGAGATTTGAGTCAGGAAACAATATCAACCGCATATCAGGTTGAGACGGCTCAATTATAGCCTGAGTCGGCTCACAAGACAATTTAAGCAATCCATCAATCTTTGGGTGTATGAGATGGCTCATAATAAACTTGAGCCGGATTATGATGTCCCAAACCCAAAACTCAATATAAACAGCACAATCAATCAATTCCATTTATTAATATAAATACATACGATTGTTCTAGGGTGTTACAAGTCCCTTCGACCGTTCACTGCCTCCATGTGCTTTGGGATTGTACCCAACTAAAAACTATTTTCACAACTCTTTAAAGTTATGGTAGGATAGTAATCAAAGTACGGTGGGAACACATAAGATATTATGGTAATCTCAGGTCTAGATACTACCATGTACTCACGTCACCAGAGAACTGCTATCTAACAATATGTATAATACTATCTTGGAGTTCTCGGTAATTCCATCCTGTGAAATTCATTCACCAATGAGCACTTGTATACAATCTTCGGTGTCAAACACCAATGGGTATGAAATCAACCACCGTCCCGGTTGGGGTTTACCAATACCCAGTCTTGATACTCCTACGACTAGGAAAATTTAAGGATGTGCTTATGGATTACCCAGGCCCCACTAGTATGATCCCTATCATAATCTTGGTATTCAAGTAAAGATCCTATAGGATTTATCATTATGTATTAGCGATACGTGATAACGAGTAAAACGTATACACATAAATGATAAAGACAAACCAGATAGCATACTATCATTTCGAACAAGACTATTCTATCTGTATAGGGCCTTCTTCAATTACAATAATTGCTTTGAGGGCACCTATATCCAACACCTACAAGGAATCCTAGTAATATCCCATTCTTAGCATCTACATGAGCGAGCCGACACATTGACCCTAACAGCCTTAATGTCAAACACCTCATAATGCTCCGTATCGGCTTGATGAATAGAAAAACCCTAATGGCGTCTAAATTTTTGTTCAGAATGCCCTCTGAATTGAGACATAACACTCCGGTCCACTTTTCGGATTTTTCTCGTCGACTATTGAAGCGAACTATTAAACATACCCTTATGTGGTCCACAATTTGAAGAATAGGAAAGGTGCAGGCATCACGTACCAGTTATTATATGATTTAGCAACATTGGATGCAACATGACCGTACATGCATTCAACAAATACATAAATAAAGGTTACAGGCAACTTTAATAGATGTTACATACAACTTATTAGAAGTTATAGTCAACTTATTACATATTACAAGTAACTACTTAGAGGTTACAAGCATGTCAGTAGATTTTACAGGCAACTTGATAATTATAATCAAGTTAATAGATATTACATGCAATTTAGTAGAAGATATAGGCAACTGTTTAGAAGTTACATGCAATTGCTTAGAAGTTACATGCAATTGATGTGATGTTATGCATATCAATGTCGGTCATGTTCATAGCTAAATCAGGTGTATTGAGGAGCAAGAACTGAGATTGTACCTTATTTCAAGGAAGTAACAATTAGCTCAGTGTTGAAAATTGTAATGTTTAACCATCGCGTTATAGACAACCGTCAATTCCTCCTTCAATAGGTTCATCTTTTCCAAGAACTCAAACATTGTGTATTGGTAACACGTTGTCTCCATCAGTTGCGCCCAAGTTTCGGCTTTCAAATTCTTTATACCAAACCCCTTGAGCCTATTTTTATAGTTCTGTTTCAAGCGAAGAATGCAAAATGAATGCAATTCGGTAGGAAAACACATCCTAACCGCTTCTTTGATTCCCTTGTCGGAGTTTGATACAAACACAAGGGTATGTAGCAGGTGGAGGCCTTAGGATCATCAAACAACACGACCCTCAACTGACCTAAGAAGCCACCGCAAATAGTGAAAGCTAACGGAAACAAACCATTATTTCCGTCATAAGCAACCGCCGCCAATAGAATGCCTTTTGCTCTGTTCTTGATGAATGTCTCATCAAGAAATATGAGAGACTGACAATCATCAAAATCCCCGTCAATACAAGCACCATAGCTAACAAATAGCCTCATGAATTTATCATCCACTGATTTGTCGATGTTAATTACGCTCCTGGGATAGGTTTCCATGCACTTGCTTTGATACCACCTCAAATAGTCATAAGAATGATGATAATTGCCGAAGAGGGTCTCTTGTACCAATTCCCTTGCATTCCACACAACATCGTATGAAATTTTCACCCCGAACCTTTGATGGAAGTCCTTCTTAGCCTCGATTGGTCGATAATCCGGTCGTGACCTCAAAACATCTACAAGCATGTCGGCTACCGATTCTTCATAGCCCGGAGATGTCCCTCATTTGAAATTCCTCCGGAACATGTGTGCGTCGGATAGTATCTCTTTATACCCTATAGAGAACTGCTCAAACATGCAAACCTTATCATAACTTAACACTTAAAACAATCAACAATTTGAAAAAACGATAATTACACTTTTACATAAACAACGTATATATTAACTCTATACCTCCGAGCACAAGGCGATGCATGCAATCTCTATTGGCGTCCTTTATCCTTTTGGGAACATTTCATTGTTATCCTCAAGCCATCGTTCTTAACGTAGCAGAAGTTGAATTGTTTCGCAATATCAAATCGACAAAGAGCCGTCCTAACTTCGGATGGACCCTTGAATATTTGAGATGTGCCCTGAATTGTGTCATGCTATGCAACCGGGATATTGTTCCTCATTATTTGATTATCCTGCCTTACAAGTAGCACGCTTGACTCTAATTCAAGTACTCGGTCTTGCGCAATTGCTGGAGAGGAGGAACATGATGCGTGTTGACTGTTATACAAAAAACGTTTACAAGTTCGGGGCAACTGCTTACAACTTACAGGCAACTGTTAAGAAGTTACAGGCAACTGCATAGAAGATACAGACAGATGGTTAGAAAACCACAACAGACGTCTGGAACAAATTGCTTGTACTGCAAATGTCTGTAGTAGACGTCTCCATTTCAAAATGTCTCTGGCAACTGCTTAGAGACGTATGGTATTTATAACCAGATATCTCCAATTCAAAATATGCCTATGGAAATTAACTTCAGAGACATCTTGTACTTGGAACCAGACATCTCTATTTCAAATCTTGCCTTTGGAAATTGACTTTAGAGATGTCTGGTATTTGAAACCAGACGTCTACAACTTTTTTAGAAATTACATGCAAGTGGTGAGAAATTTCATGCAACCGTTTACAAGTTACATGCATCCGCTTAAAAGTTACAGGAAACCGCTTACAAGTTACAGCCAAACTGTCTTGTATATTATTCGAAGCAAAAATCAAGTGAAATAAAGATAAACTTGCTCCTAATGGCTAGGGTATCAACATATGCTTGCTTATGGATGACCTTCTCGTTCGTCTCTTGATGGATGCAGACCATATTTATGTAGTCATATTCATTTATCATCATAAGCTCATGATCTTCATATTTTTCCATTTTATAAGAAAGTTTCAACACCTCAACCGGCATATCGAGTCGAAAAGAGATTGTTCCTTTCATTTCGAACAATATTTTCGCCTCCGAGATGGTCAAGACCGCACCTTTATCATTCGATCCACTCACAAAGCACATTAATTTTCAAGTTTGGGCCATCATGAATGAGCGAGATAGTAAATGAACATTTAGTCTGTTGGGGTAGCAAATGAAAGTAGGATAAATAAGAGAAGATAATGGATAACGGAGAGAATGAATGTGATAATTCTTGTTCTATTGGCAATACAAGATCTTTTAGAAGGAAAAGCGGTGAATTTAGAGGAAAAATGGCTAGTTAAAAGCACTTAATGCTCAGTCCTTTAAGAAAAAAAATCAATAAAACACAATTAGACATAGAAGCTACAGCCAACTGCTTACAAGTCAACTGAAGATTGTTTAAAAAAAATGGCCACTGTCTTTTTGTACTTCCGCACATGGGTCACAAGGGTCAGTTTTAGGATATACCAAAATACACAAAGCTCAAAGTATTTCATGAAAAAATTGATATGGTCAAGAATGTTTTTAAATGCCCAGGGACTTTTTGATCCCTTTCTTGGGCCGGAGTCTTCCAACAATTTACCCTTATTTTATTCTCCTGGCAAAAATCCTGACTCTTCTTCATCTCGATCAAATTTGATTCGCTTCGGTCTCTGTCTCCTCTCTCTCCTCCTTTTCCCCTAAAACCCTAGCCAAAAATCTCGCATTTTTTCTAGGGTTTCGACCTCGAAGTTGCAACAAATGGAAAATACTGCTGTTTTATCCTCTAAATTCTCAATCCTCGTTGGTTCCCCTGCTCCCTCGTTAACCCTAATCCGGCGATGGCCGGCCTATCCCAATCTTCGTGGAGTTGGGGGCACGAGAAGGCCAAGATTTCGCGCCTCTGCGGTTAAATGCGGGATAAGAGGTGGGGATTCGCAAAGAATTTCATCAAAAGGTTAGGTTTTGATTCTGACCTTAATTGCATGATATGAGGATCTTTGTTTCCGTGGTTAATTGTATTAATTGCGACTAGAAGTTGTGCTGATATTTCAGAAGTTAATCTTAATTTCATGATATGAATCCTTGGGAATATAGTGATGAGTAGGAAGTAGAAAATCTGGTATTTTGATTAGAAATGCTAGTGACCAAATTCAGTGACGAGGTCTTTTTTCATGATTAATTGTACTGACACGCTTCTTGAAATTGTTTGAGTATTTCAGTGGTGAATTTTTGTCTGTTTTGGTCGGTTGTGTTGAGTTGATTATTGTGTTTTTGGTAATCTGTATTTTTATTGAATTATTATATCATGACAACTTGTGTATCTTTCATCGTTTTAAATGTCTGGATATATTTAATATGCCCCCTGCATTGTCTTTTTTGAGCACCAAACAACACGCCATACAGGCAAAAATAGTTTATAGATTTTTTGGGTCAATGTCCCGAGATGTCATGTTTGATATGACATATTGCTCGACATACGGCCAGACATATCTCCCGACTTGAAATTTTGAAAATGAAATTAAATGCTTTCTTAACGTTCATTATTGTTTTGGTTATATTATTTGCCTGGTGACACATGCCATTAACAATTTAAGATAAGTATACACTAAATTTTCGTTTTAAAAAGTTATCTATTATAGAGTTTCATGTTTTTTAATTAATCATTTTGCGATATATTTAATTTCATTTAAGCGAGTATGACTGCCCATTAACTTATGTAAATACTGAATTAAGTGAGTGATATTTAGGATTTTAGTGAATGTAGTGTAGTAATCCTTAAAGTTGCAATTGGAATACAATTTTCATCAAGTTAACATTTACTAAATCACCCCTACACGATATATCCTAACATCAGCCATTCGCCATGAATCTGATGTATAACCTTGAGGACATTAGTATCTGTAACTAATAGTTTAACCAAGTTGGACGGAACTCGGAAGTATCGAGCCAATGCATGAAGGTATGGATAGCCTTGCAAATTTAGAGAAATTTAGTTATTTCTTTTTGTTTGAATTGTTAGGGAGCTATTTTAGGAGTTATGACGGTCAATTATAAGTTAGAATTTAGTGATTTTATTGGTGCCTAGAAGGGATGTTAGTAAGAGGAGAGAGTTGGTAGGATCGTAGGTGGATGGTTGTAATTTATGCTTTTTTTAGACTTGGACTTGAGTGAACATTGTTTTAGGTGTTAGTTTAGATGAATGGCTCTCGTAGTTTTACTGCGATTTTTTTGACTCCACACAAGTCTTCTCCAAGAGTAGTAGATATGTTATAATACATGTAATCTTTAAAGGTGCTACAAAAAACAAAATAAGAATCCATTGTTTCTTAAAAAAAATAATAAATAAGATCCAAAAATTATTGCTTTTAGATCTCCTATTAAGTAATAAATGTGAGCAATGGTATCATTGTCTTCTACCAATCTTGTTAGCTTTTTTTAATCAATTGAAGCTCTCCACACAATCTTATCATAAACCATGAACTATCAAAGTGCTGTTGGTCACATAGCATAGACGGTTTTACCCCACTTGTTATAAGTTATTGGTGCTAGGCGATTGGGTTGCCGCATAGTGCATAATCGTAAAAGGCAATGCTTAACTTATATGGTTTTAATTTTATTACAACAAGAAGTCTTTGGGGTTGGTTATATGAATTTGTTGTCGCCATTTTGTTCTATCAAAGGCCAACTCATTAGTTAAAGTAACAATTAACATATCATTCTTAGTTGCCTCTTTCCATATTCGTTTAGGTCTATCCCTATCCCTAATTGTATCATTAGCTAGATCTTTTCATTTCTCTAACCTGTTCATATGTCCAAACCATCGTAATCAGTTCTCTATCTTTTTATCCTTTATTGGAGCGGTTTCCAACTTGTTGCGAATTCATCTTAACATTCTCATTTCAGCCACACTTATTTTTTGGACTTTTTTGATTACCCAACATTCTGATCTGTAGAGAAGTGCCGGTTTTATAACTGTCTTATAGAGTTTTTCTTTCAATTTCAAAAGAACTTTACGACCATTCCTATAGCACTTTTTTTACTTCAAGCACCTCGCTTTAATTTTATGAGCTACATCGTCCTCGAACTTTCCATCATGATTAATTATAGATCCGAAGTAACGAAAATGGTTATTTGTAGATATTTTTTGGCCATCAATTTACACTGCATGGTCATCATTTTGCATTGTTTTGGTGAAATTATATTCCAAACATTCTGTTTTTGTTCATCTAATTTTAAATCCTTCATATTGTAATGCATCTCTCATTTTTTTTTCTATAGAAATTATTCCTTTGTTGGTTTTATACTAAAACAATAACATCAGCAAACAATATACACCACGCGACATTATCCTGATTGTCTTTAAGTTCATCTATAAGTAATATAAAGAGATAAGGACTTAATGTCGATCCTTGATATAAATCTATGGTAATAGAAAATGACTCTGTTCTCTAACAATCGTCCTCACTCTAGTAATTTCTCCATTATACATATCTTTTATCACATCAATATACATATAGGACACTAGCTTATTTTGTAGAGCCTACCACATTATTTCCTTGAGGATCCTATTATAAGCTATATTTAAATCAATAAAATCTATATGTAGGTTTTTCTTCACTCAATATTTCTCCATCAACCTTCTTAATTAATAAATCACTTTCATTATGTTTTTTAAGTATAAAACCAAATTGATTTTTTCGATTTAGACATTTCTTTTCTTAATTTATATTTGATTACGTTCTCTAGTAGTGTCATTAAATGATTTATAAGTTTAATTCCACGATAGTATGAACAAATTTGTATATCACATTTATTCTTATAGATATGATTCGATATGCTCATCCTTCATTCCTTAAGCATTTTCTTCGTATCTGTATATTTATTAAACAACCGAGTTAACCACACTAATCCTGTATCCTCTAAAAACTATCACACTTCAATAGAAATATCATTGGATTCTACCACTTTTAATTTTTTTAATAAATAATAATAAATATATATACATACAATAGAAAATGAAGAATTATTTATGAAAAATGATATTAAGTATATAGAAAACATACATAACATTATCAAATTAAGTGGAGTATATTATATTTAAAACTTGGTATATTAAACTCAAACAATTAAATCAGACTTGATCAATTAGTTGTATAAACTTAAACAATTAAGCATGCTAGGCCATTTAATCGGCCTCCTAGGCACCGGCTTAGGCAGTTAGAGCCGCTTAAATAGTCACCTAGATGCCCAACCGCTTAGTTTGATTTAAATAAGGCAGTTGGTCATTGCTTTTTCCTAGGTGGTTGCCTAGCCCGTTAGTTACAACATTGATCTTGTCCCACTAACCAGTAAGATAAGCAACAAGGGAAAATTGTTGAATAGTGAGTTTTAGTTCCAGTATAACATCGGGAGATAGCATTTTGTATTTTTTACCTTAAAAACGTAATCTTTATTACTTTAGAAGAAAAATGTAAATAAAGGAGGAAGAATTAAAAACATTTGTTTCCAATTGGTGGGCAATAAGCCATTAATTTAAAGTCATTTTATCGATACAGTTAACATTTGCCTCATATTATTATTCTATATGGTTTGGAGGGCTGAGTATTTGATATTTCAACACCAAACTGTATGGAGGACCTATTAAAGTGGTGATTTCTTTTTTCTTCTGGATTTTGAAGTTTGAATTGCTGTTGGGTCTTTATGTGAATTATTGATATTTCAACACCCAACTGCATGGAGGACCTATTAAAGAGATGCTTTCTGTTTTCTAATGAATTTTGAAGTTTGAATTGCTGTTGGGTCTTTGTGCGAAGTGGTTGCTTAATTTGATCCTTTATAGTACCACCAAATAATGTTACATCTAGCTTTATTGTTTTGTAACTGCATCACACACATCCTGTATTTTTTAGTACCTGCTTATCTTTCTTTTTCTTTTGTGTGTGTGCATATGTACATATGTACATTCATCCATTCATTCATGTCATCATTTTGTAATACTTTTTTATACACTGCAGTTTTGAAGAAATTGGAGATGCACAATTTTGCAAGTATTTCATCTTCAACTAGTGGCCAGATGTCTACTGCTAGCGGTACACCCCAACTCCCAGTTCCACCTCCACCATCATACATGTAAGCTCATGTAATATTTCTCTAATTTTTTTTGGGAGGATTGTATTTCCCCTTTGCCCTTGTTGTTTTCTGCAAATTATTATTTCTGGAAGTTTTATATTTTTGTTCTCTGAACTTCTTAGAGGGTCACCTCTTTTCTGGATTGGAGTCGGGGTTGGGATCTCTGCACTATTCTCTATGGTGAGATGAATTGGTTAGTTTGGATTTGTATCTTGTATTTTTCATGGGCTTCTAGTTGGCCTCCATTATTAGTTTTCTGATGATCTTTGATGATTTGGCAGGTGGCAACAAAAGTAAAGGTGAGCATGCCAATGCATATAGTCAGATATTTGTAGGGTATTGTACTTTTGTTTTGTAATTACTCTTTAATGAAACATGTGGGCATTCGTGCAATCATTTGTTTCAATGATATTTGTAAAGGTATGGCTGCCTATCACTCAGCTGCTGATGCCATAATTGTCCGAACATTATTATCACTTCACCGAGAAGCTATTTGTTAGATAAATACACCGGGCATCAACCAATGTCATGTAGGTTTTCTCTTCTAGCTGACTGGTCTGCAATTTTTTTCCTGTTGTCTTCTCATGCTAAAAGTTCCAAACATAGAAGATTTGATGTGAGATTTAGATCTTAGTCTTACAATAGAGCTGCTCAGTCAAGGTATTGCCAACCCTGTACTAATGGGATAAGGCTTGCAGGTTATTTAAAGGATGGTTTTATAATGTCATCTAAAGTGATCTTTTCTGCACTAATTACATATACTATTCTTGAACATAATGCTATTTTAAATCCATTGAATTTATTGTTTCCTTCTCTATGCCTTCCTCTTATAGCCTTTACAGTGCTTCCTTATCTACAATCCTATGTTTTCCTTTGAAATTCATTATAATATAGTATTGTTTCTTCAGTCCTGTATCTTTCCTCTTTCTGCACTCAACATTTTGTTCAAGGCTGTCGAAGAGTGTTGATGTTTTTGTAGCTAAGAGTTTTATGTACCGTATAAAAACATTTAAGAAGTTTCTCAAGTTAAAATTAATGAAATGTGGATGTAGATCTATGGTACTAATGCATGCATTTTTATTGAAAATTTTCTAGTCATTTAAATCGAAGCATCGGATGCAAATCTGCTTTTAGATGGATGCAATGGCACGGGTAGGATGCACACATCTTAAGAAACCTTTTTATTTTCTTGAGACAATTACTTGGTTCTATGAGGCTCTCTCCAATAGATTATGCTTTGGTCTCATGTTTGCATGTCTGCATTATCACCATGTTGTGAACTGCTGCTGCTGCTGCTGCTGCTGCTGCTGCTTTTAATGTGTCACTTCTGACTGTTAACTTGTGGCCTACTCATTCAGCAATATGCAATGCAACAAGCTTTCAAGACAATGATGGGTCAAGCAGCACCACAAAATGGCCAATTTACTAATTCTCCCTTTCCCCAAGGGCCACCCTTTCCATTTCCTCCTCCACCACCGCCAGTTTCAAGTACTCCATCACCGTCATTTTCAAATATGCCGTCAGCAACACGTGTTACTTCACGACCAGCTGTTACAGTAGATGTCCCTGCAACTAAAGTGGAAACAACTCCATCTTCTGAAGTTAGAGATGAGCCAGAAATCACTAAGGAACCAAAGAAATACGGTATATAAATTTCTGTGGTTTCATCTACTATATCAGTATCTGAAGTTATGATGATACACTATGATTTGTTTATGTTAATCTTCCTTTTGGCAAATGTGGGCATATAATTATGTCTTCCTTTTTGGCTTGACCATACACTTAACACTGAATTTAGAAGAGATATAACCACTACTTAACCATTTATTTGCATGTAGGTTAGCTCCCAGACCTTAACCCTATAATGCATTTAATGGAGTTAGAATAGCAAGCAAAGCTTATTGCACCCGACTAATCTTGAAGCAAGCAAATAGATTATCGAATTTAATGCAACTCCAGTTCAACTATCTTCTCTGAACAAAAATCCACAAATCTTAGGTTTTGTGCAACACATATCAGCTTGAGATAAACATGGTCGAGGATTTGGCCGGAACTATCAAATTACTGCCGTTTTAGATCGGTTTCGGTGTATACCAGTCTGAAACCGTCATATAATACTTGGTTTCGACCCAAACTTGCTTATATTGGCTGTATTGGTGTGGCTATTATAAACCATGTATCAACCATGTATTGGGCAATGCAAACCCATTAAGACCTGAATGGTCATTTTTCCAGAAAAAATGTGTGGGGTGGGGGTGGGGGTGGGCTGGGGTGGGGTGAGAGGGTTGTGACTATCATTCAATTGAAACGATACGGAGGAAGTGGAGGATAAGAAAAATAGAAGGAGAACAAATCAGAAGTAAATCAGTAATTATAGATTTTCACATTAATAACCTTAAAAATTTACAGTGTGCATAACAGCACAAAAGATCATGAAACTATATGTTTTCTTATTCCAGTTTTAAGTTTGTGCATATCAATGTATCCATGTAAATATCAAAACTGAGACCGAAACCCGGACCGGAACTAATGAAATTTGTCAACTAATTAAATTTGTAGATAGTGAAACCGAGTTCTCAAACCTTGGAGATAAATGACCTATAAGAATTTAGATTATGTACTTGAGTTTAGTTATGAGACGAGTTTGAGTCTGCTCTACACTTTATCAACATCTGACTCGAAAGGTTCTGTTATGGCCAACTGGTTTCTTTTGGGTTGAGATGGATTCTAATTTAGTACCCTTTTCACCAGTCAGAGTCGATCTCTGCTATGAGGACTAGTTAAACTATACAATTTATCTTAGTCTTAGTTCAAATTTATTATCAGTGCATTCTTCTTTGTTTGTGTGTTGGCAATGGGTACATTGGTTTTAGAATTTAGCCACGAACTTTGCCTTTATTGATATAGCTGAAAATGTCATTAGTTGAATGATATTTCCAGTTATTTTCTTAGGAGTTCTTGCACATTCCTCCAAAGTTCTTTTCATATGATCTGGGCATGACGTATTTGGTTAAGAATCTGTGGAATAATGAGAAGGGGCTATTTCATTTATCCCGAATCTTCAAATTGACGATTTACCTGTAGACAATAAAAAGGTGTTGAGAATCAGGTTTTAGTTTCGGGAAACGGGTTTTAGGCATTTATGAGTTGTGCTTATAACGGCATTTTGGAAGAGTGAAAAGGTCGAGCGTCATTGGCATTTACAAATTACCCATTATGTGGGTTTCCTAAAGAAGAGCTTATATTATTTCATGGCTGTTCTTGAAAACACAAGTATTTCACAGGACACGGGATATACGGAAACATGGATATTTGAGGAGAACTTTATATGAAAAACCTCCAAAATATCAAGTACAAATCAAATACCCCCAATCTTCTTCTGATTGCCAAAATGTCATGAAGCATAATAGATGAATTACCAGAGTTGTATTATTTCATGTTAGTCTCTTGATAATCCAAGAGCCAGTTTATGTTTTTTTAGTCTCTCTCTTCCATACACTCAGCACCTAACTGCTGACGCATAGTATAAAGAGGCTCAACAGAAAATTACTCATTCAGGACTTCACTTTAATATTTAATTCTTTTTAAGTTACACATTTCAATTTTCAGCTAACATGTTTCAATTGTTTTTTGCTAATATTTGTTATGCAGCTTTTGTAGATGTCTCCCCAGAAGAAGTTCTGCAAAAGGATTCAGGATATTCAGAAGATTCAGTAAGCAGTACAACGAGCAAAGTTGATTCTGAGATGGAAGTAAGTTTTTTTTGCTATTTAATTACAATTTAATATTGATGATGTTACATACCCCTTTTGATACATTGTGTTATAATTGGTTAAGGTACAAAATGGAGCTGCAGTTAAGCAGGATGCAAATTCTTCCACTGAGCAATCACAATCTCGTAAGTAACTGGCGTATATAGTTAAAGATTTGTGGCATCAGGGGTGGACCCACTTGAAGGCCAGAGGGGGCATGTGCCCCCTCTCAAATTTCGGGGAAAAAATCGAGTATCGGTTGCAATTGAAGTAGGGTATTTTTTTTGGATATATGATATATATTTACTTCTAAATTAATTAATAAGAGCATATAGCTCAAGTGGTAATGCGTTTGATTCCAAGATTAGAGGTCATGGGTTCAAGTCCCCAAGGTTTTAAATATCGGAATCATATCGGATTGATGCTTCATATCGCCAATACGGCCGTTATATCATGCGATATTGCCATATCGGCCGATATATCAGCAATATTATATCGGTTTTATCGTATCACAAGTGGTTCCAAAACGATATATCGGGCAATATATCGGCTTGTATGACTGAGATTTGTTTCATGGCAAGTCCCACAATACCCATTATTAATTTTGATTTTTTTAACAATGGAAATTTATAGTCCAACAAAAAAATGAGAAAAAAGTTGAAAAGATTAATAAAGATTATTAAAGATATTTAGTTAAGATAATAGATTTCTTTAGAGACTTTTACTTAATATAATGAGAATATTCATATATAAACCTTATTTTATTATACACGTGCATTGCACGTGCATCATACTAGTTTAATCAATTATCAGATTGTGATGGTATAAATGTACAATGTCGTTGAGCATCTTTAAAACCAAATTTGGCATTGCTTAATAAAACTTTATTATGTATGGTTGCCGATGTGCCCCCTCATCAAAATTTCAAGGTCCGCCCCTCCGTGGCATATTAAAATATTTCTTCCGTCTCTGTGGATTAACTATATTTGTACTTCCATACTAAGAAGGTCTAGTGTCACCTTTAACTTGGTCAACTTAATGGAGTGTCTCATGTGGCCTTGATTTGTTGTGGTTCTCATTCGAGATCGAGTCCTTTGACTTACCGATGTCTATTGTGGTAGAGGAGATTATTCTTCCATATTGCTCAGTTGAAGTACTTTCTAGTTTCAACTTTACTTTGTGTATATTGTGCATGTATTAGTTGGAATCAATTATCGCCCTTCATATTTTACTCCGAAATGTTTGTGTGTATTGTGCATGTATTCGTTGGAATCAATTATCGCCCTTCATATTTTACTCCGAAATGTTGCTCTTCATCGCCATTGTTACCTTTTTAATGTAATTTTGATGTTCTCTATGACTCACTGGCTTGATCAATTATTTATTTAGTAGCTTGGTTTTGTTTTCATGATGCTAAGCAAATGTAGCAGTTCTATCAAGTTCAGCAACTTCAGTTTGAATTTTTGATCTGGCATCTCTTACAGCCTATAATCATTCTCTTGATTAATGATGTTCACTTGATTAGTCTAATGTACTCTTGCATTTGTGCAAGTAGGCAACCCTCAGTCTGTTCTGTCAGTTGATGCATTGGAGAAAATGATGGAAGATCCAACAGTGCAGAAGATGGTTTTTCCGTAAGTTGATCACTTACATAGTTTCTACTGTATATTTTTAAATATATACTACACATTTGATGGTGTGGTGCCAAGTTCGAGGAATGGTAAAGAGAAGATTGAAGATCATGAAAAAGTATATTATTTTAAATGCATATATATACCCTATACGTGCCAGCACATGTGTTTTTTTTATGGTTGATTGCAGTATCTGTTTGATGCACAATGGATTGTATATATTTTCCGCTCTCCAATATGTGAAGCCTTGCATATGACTTCAGCTTTTCTGTATTTATGGTATGGAGGGGCTTGACAACTTTAGGGTCTAAGTTAAGATTTAAAACTTAATGTTGAAGAGCCACTCAGTTTTTAGTTCTGAAATAACTGGAACCAAATAACTAATCCCATGTCCAAGGAAGATTACAAGCTCTAGTACGAAAGGACGTTCTCTCCTTGTATAGGAACAAATTTATGAATTACAGGAGAGAAAATAAGTTTTTTAAAGGAAGGTTGGAGGTGACAGGGTGCGATGTGCTATCTTTTGATTATTGACCCCTGATAGAGAACTATAGAAACGTCACCGTCAATTTTTGAGACCTCTCTGCGCTTTGAGTTGAACATTTTGTTCTCCATAGCCAACTCCATTATGTGGGAAGAGGCGTAGATGAACACGGCGATGATGAGCTTATGCTGATCGGTTGAATTATTTGTCCTTCCCTATACATATCTTCTCCTCTGTTGATTGGGTATTGATTGCTTATCCTTGGAGTTTTATAAAATCTTTATTAGCAGTGTCATATGACTCATATCTCACTTGTATAATGCACCTTTAGGTATTTTCTGGTTTTATAGTTGCACACTTGATTAATTAATCTTTTTATATAGCGACTTATCCTTCTTTTAATTACCATGTCAGGTCTTTCTTTATGGTTCATTCTTGTTAGCCTTCGGTGTAAGTCTGATCTGTTTTTTAAAATATTATATGCAGGTATTTACCGGAAGAAATGCGGAACCCAACTACATTTAAGTGTATGTTTCATATTGTAAATGAACATTTGCTTAGAAAGAAAATGTGCCAAGATTCCCCTTTTTCCCTTTTTGGTTTATTAGAGAAGCATTTGCCTATATATGCTTATAATAGTGCGGTTCTTAAATAAGTAATTTTTTTTCAGGGATGTTACAAAATCCACAGTATCGCCAACAGCTGCAAGATATGCTGTAAGTATATTGCTGTTTTCCCCCAAGTTTTATTTGATTGGTGCATTTGTATTTGTTAAAGATACAAACACTAAGACATGCCAAAAGACATAATGGCCACTGAAATACTGTTATGAATTTTCGCTCATTGAATAAAATTGAAATATATCCAATGAGTAACTTTTTAACTGAAAAAAGTGTTGCTTTTATTCCTACCATCTTCGTTGGTTTTGGTTGGATTCGTACTATATGGTATTTAAAGATCAAGACATTTAGCTAGTGAGATCTCTGTAGGAGATTATGGATTATCAAACTGGCCAGAGGGGGCCATGCAAATTAAAGATTCTGTGTTTGATACTACGTAATCAGATCAACCGTGTTCTACTATAAGTATGGTAAAATCGAGCCATTTAGTTTGCAATTGCCATTCTATGCTTTTGCCATATTAATTTCCTGAAGTCCTATTTAGTTTTTGCTTCTTTCCCTGACTCAGTTATCCAATATTCAATGCTTTGTCTCTGTAAGGAAAAGGCTGGCTGTGCTATTTTCATTATAGCTTTGATTTAAATAGAAATGTGGCTTGTGTATGTTGTGATCTGAGGCTTTAGGATACAGATTATAACCTACGTTTTCTTATAGGCGCTCTTTGAGTTTCTGAAGTTGTTTTCTTTAGATATTCTGTTGAGTATGTATCTTGTGTCTAATACTAGATAGAATGGCCCTGGTTTTCTTTTTTGTTTCTTTTAGTGATATGCTCTGTGCATATGCATGCAATATCAAAATATTTAATTTCTGGATGTGTCTCACCTTCACATGTTCAGAAACAATATGGGTGGAAGCGGTGAATGGGACAGTGGCATGATGGATTCTTTGAAGAACTTTGATCTTAGCAGTCCTGAGGTCAAACAGCAATTTGGTGAGTTGTATATAGATACATTCGATATTTTCAGTTCCTAAGAATCTTTATTGTGTTCTAGAAGAAATTTCAGAAGTTAATTGGCCATTTTCTTCGTAGCTCCGATTGAGGATGTATAGGCAAGGAATACATAGCTTGAGAAGATCTTTTATTACTAATGTTTAGCACTCGGGAACTGTACTCTGTTTTGATTTTCTCTAATCAAAATTTTGGTGATTATCGATAAATTATTCTTCATCAGTCGGTTGTTTCCCTTCTATTTTCCCTGTTCCTAATGTGCGAATATTGAGTAAATGTTTCTCACTAGTTAATATAAGTTGTCAGCATCCAATTTCCATTCCTTCTATATTACATACAGATCAGATAGGGCTTACTCCGGAAGAAGTTATCTCTAAGATTATGGCAAATCCTGAAGTTGCTATGGCGTTTCAAAATCCAAAAGTCCAAGCTGCCATCATGGAGGTATGCTGTATTACTGCATCCTGTACTTATTTTGTATTACACCTTGGTACTTTCCTGACTTTTTTTTTCATTTGCAGTGCTCGCAGAATCCTCTAAGTATTGCAAAATATCAGAATGATAAGGAGGTGAGGTTTTAATCAAGCATTAATTTCTCGTAGCAGTCCATGCACCTTTTGCATTACACTTTTATATCTTCATTTTTTTCCTTTTTATTTTGATTTGTAGTACACATTCCAATAGATATCTTGCTTCTAGATTATAACTTCAGAATATCTTGGAAGCATTCCAAAGAAACCTCGAAAGGCACAACCAGAGGGAATAATGTAATTATTTTTAAATATCAAGGACTATATTTATTTAAACTAACCTGCTCACGCTATGGCTGTGACTTTTCTAAAAAGAATGAAAAGATGAAAAAGACAAAATCAGCAATAATCACTGATCGGTTGTTGCAACAATGTTCACGAAATAAAACTATTCAGTGGCGAAGCCAGAGCTTATACATCGAGCGCATAGGTTTTTTCAGTTAAATCCTAAATTTTGGAGCCTTGTCCGAGTCTTCTTCATTTTATGCAAATAGTTAAGTATTTCATGTTTACACACACGTGCCATCTCTCTCTCTCTCTCTCTCTCACACACACACACACACACACACGGGATATGGTTGGGTAACCAAGGCAAGTCATCTTATGCGGTTACGATTGATTGGAGCGATATTTTTCTCCTTTAGTGTTTAATATTTGTTTTCATGGTAAATTTAAATTGCAAATAAAGCCCATTATATCGTTGAATATTCAGAAATG
This sequence comes from Agapanthus africanus, assembly GCA_030015575.1. Classification (NCBI taxonomy): domain Eukaryota; kingdom Viridiplantae; phylum Streptophyta; class Magnoliopsida; order Asparagales; family Amaryllidaceae; genus Agapanthus; species Agapanthus africanus. The sequence continues at coordinate 374,182,945 of JASDDO010000010.1, forward strand.
TTCTCATCCGTGAACCTTCGGCAGATGCACGTCATGTGAGTATCATATCATCATGTGATCATCTATTGATGGTTTCCAAAATGCCCTTGTTTACTACTAACCGATATTGTAATTTGTAAAACGCATCTTTGTTCTCTATGGATTGACCAGTTCATAACTCATAATTGGATTATTCATGCATAATCAGCTAATGTGGAATTGCACATAAATAAATTGTTATCCTATATCTATATAAAAGCCCGAAAAATAAAGAAGGGCATAGTTTATGGGCCTGTTTGGATAACTACCAGGGGCGGAAGTAGCCTTGAAGTAACTTCCAGAAAATTGTCACCTAAAAGTTACTTCTAATGTTTGCTTGCAAAATTTTGGAACAAGTAAATAACGAAGCAACCTTTTGTGTTTCTTTCATGAGGAAAACAAACAAAAAGTTACTTTTTAATAATAAAGTAATCATTTTGGGAAATAATAAAGAGGAGCAATAAACAATTAATTCTTTTTTCTTAGTCTTTATCCTCCGTTTTTTCTTCCAACCCAACTTTAAGGGAAGAAAATTTTGGAAGTAGACATGTCAGACATGATCCACATCAGCACTTAGAAGTAACTTTCAACCCCGTCTTACATCAAACCAAATACTTTAAGTAGTGGAAGTAGGCCTACACCTGGTACCATTTACTTCCATGGTATTTCACGACAAACAAACATGCCCTATGGGAAATAACTAGGTTTTATCAAGTCAATATTGATTGTGTATTGGGTGTTGGACATGGTAGGTTATGCATATTGGATACGCACTTGGATTATTGTTCATTCAGTTACACATTTCATATAGAGTATGTGGTTATTTCTTGCCTATAATACTATTTGATGTGGTTGCTCGCAAAAAAATGTTTAATTGACAATTAATCGAACCTTTTAAACCTTGTTTTACACAAGGTTAAAATTTTTATAACAAGGTTAAAAATCTCGGTAGTGGTATCAAACTGTCATTTTGGATGAAAAGCGTCCATCTTGGTTGTATTCGGTCTTGGATTGGAAATTCGGATATTTTTGTTTGACAAAATATTTTAAACAATTTTGTAAATTTTTTAAATAGGTGGTACAAATAACTAAAAATTATTTGACTTTTTTTACTAAATAATGGTGTTTAGAGTGGTTTTTTAAACACAGAATAAAATACCTATATGCTTTTCAATATTTTCCCCCAGTAATTAATGATGGCTAGAGTAGTTTTGTACTAGTTTATTGATAAACCTAATAACAAAAGCCCACTAACCAAATAGTAAGGCCAATATTACTTTGTATCAGTATGTAATGGTTTTGGAATTCAGAGGGTCATTTTGAGATCAAAATCGGCCATCTTGAATCGGGATCATCCGAGATTTTAAACTAACGCTATTCAATCAACAACTAATGTTCGCAAGTTGAGTTTATGCCCAAAATTAGCTGTATAAGGGGCCATTTTGAAATTTATGCTCTAGAGGTCCTATGTTAATCAATGGAACTAACCTTTTGATGATCGCTGGAGAAACCCAACTATGCAACCCCATTGCATAACTAATGATTTTATTTCTTTTCGGGGTCTTTGCAAGTAGATCTATTCTAAAGGGTGCTATGTGCAATTCCCCCATTATTCATATTAGAATTATGGAGGACAAAGGCCATGAAAGGGAAACATCCAGTGACCAAAAGTCAACCCTATATTTTTTTTGAATAACCCGTCCTTTCACCTTGATCTTCATCAATGTTGAGATATGTGTGGGAATAGGCTACATTGGAAAAACCAAGGTTCAAGGTTTCGGCCGAAACCTATAAAAATCGGTGGTTTCGGATCGGTTTCGAAGGGAACCGATCTGAACCCCCCTATATTTATCTCTTTCGTCCAAAACTTGAGAAAATGAATCCATATCGGTCGAGTTTCGGCTATATTTCGGTCGATACATTCCCAAACCGGCCGATACAAAGTCAAAATAGGCCGATACAACTGCTACAAATCAATCCGAGCCAACAAAAAAAGAAGAAAACATGAAAGAGAAGAGGGAGGGAAGGAAAAATGACCTGGATTACTTTTTTTCATGAGTTGCCCCATACACCTTGCTTGATCATAGGTGAAGGTTAAGAGGAGCAAGAAGGTGGGGAAGGCCACTTATTTCCTTTCTAGGAGCGAGACTTTTTCCTTTCATTATTGCATTCAAAAATAATATTTCCAATACATCATTCTCGGTAATCATGTTAATGCTTTGATAGTTTTGAAAGATAGAGAGAAAACATAGGAAATTGTGTCATAATTTGTTGGTTATTTTTGGAAGTGTTAATCAATTATGTCAGGATATTAATTTAAGGAGAACCTATTCAAATTTGAATTTAATTGATACACAAAATATTGTTTGTTACTTGTTTCTTTTTTATGTTTTAATTTTTTTAGGCAACTTTAAATTGAAAAGAAAGATATGATGCTAAATGATATTCAAGTATAGAATAATATTTGCAATACCCTCAAAATTGCTTACATATAATATCAAAGAAAGTTTTATATATAAGTGGTTAGTTATATAATATTTACATGTCTTGTACAACAACAATACAATATTAGTATCTCTTAATATGTTAGTAAAAAATGTTAATTACATATATACATGATACACACACATATAATATATATATTTACATATAAATAATAATTATAATAACCGAAGGTCCACAACCAAAACTCAAACCGAAACAAACGAAACTAAGCGAATCCTACCGAAACTATCAAGGTTTAGACGGACCGAAACCGAAACCTAGTTCTCGAACCTTAGGAAAAACTATGGCAATTATATGGGTATAAGAAATAAATAGACCCCTACCGAGTAGGCTTAAGTTTATTTGCATGCAACTCGTTTATGTTGAAAGCCTGTGTGTGTCATGATATAAATAAATATATAATCAACTCTCTTAGTTCATATATTAAAATTAATATTGTATTAGAGCAATTTCTGACCTTGATTGTCGCCGTTGATTGATCGCCGTCGTTCTCTCTTGGGCATCATTTTATCGATCATGACTCGTGATTTCGCTGGTCCCTAGATTCATTGATTTAGACATGAGAACTCGTCGTTTTTTTATCGCCGCCACGAGATCGAGTTGTCGTCGCCAATTTTCTCCTCAAGTCGATTTTTCTTGCTAACCTGCTGCATCTTGAGATTCTAACTCGAAGTCGTTGAAGTTGAGATCAAAATTGCCGTCATCCTCCTCGAGATCCTTACTCGAGCCGCCGTCACCGCTATGCCTTCGTCGTCATCGCCACCATTGCCATCGACTCGAGACCGTGCCCTCGCCGACGTGTTCTCGGAGCACGTACCCTCGCCGCTGTGCCCTTGCTGTAGATGTGAAAATTTTTTTGGCCTAGATTCCTGGCCGTTGGGTCTAAGGATTTATCCTTAGCCACTAGATCAAGCCGACGAAGCCGGGTCGAGCCGAGCCAAGTCGTCCCGAGTCAACTCGAGCCGCCTGTGCAGATCCTAGCCGAGCATATTTCAATGCTTGTTTTGGAGCCGTTTCTGAACCGATCTTGAGCCGTTTTCGGGCTATGGACAAGCGTAGACTCTATTCGTCCCCTAACCGACACTCTTTTCCCAAATATATGATATGTAATATGGTATCAGAGCTAGGTTGTGCTTTAATGGATTTCAGTACTTAAGGGCAGTTTTGAGAGAGCTGTCTACATGCCTCTGAGAGATTAACCTTTACATGTGCCATGCATTTTTGAGAGAGCCGTCTACATGCTTTTGAGAGATTAGCTTTTACATGCGTTGTACATTCCACATGACCACCACGTTGCACGTGAGAGAGAGTGCTGAGATGTGTGAGAATGGTCCCACATTGGAAAAACTATGGCAGTTACATGAGAATAAGAAATAAATAGACCCCCACCGAGTAGGCTCAAGTTTATTTGGATGCAAACCGTTTATGTTGAAAGCCTGTGAATGCCATCATATAAATAAATATATAATCGGCCCCCTCGTTTGTGTATTACAATTAACATGGTATCACGAGTATTAAATTAACAGCCTAAAACATAAATACACCAAATTTCATGTGATTTAATAATCTTAACCCATTTGATCTAGTGGGTGCAAAAAGTAACGGCTTTGCGATAATAGAACATTTTCCACCACTAGATTCATGGGTAAACGTATTAAAAATTGCATGCAAGTTGGTTTATCTATGTCTTAAGCCATGAGGATAAAGATGGACTATGTCAATTGTCCAAAACAATGATGCGGGGTGGTCAGTGATATATAGATTGACCCTGTGTCGCCTATTTTATCACTCACTCAAATCCGCTGCCACTTCTTTTCGCAGGTTATGGATGTATTCACCAAAATATCAGAGCTCTTTCCCGGTGTAACCGGTTACTGAGTCGCGCCATGTTTAAAAAAACGACAATTTTGAAAGTTTTCAGTTAATTATGTGATCAGAACTGGTGAAAGTGAGGGCTGCTTGATATTTCTACGATCGGTTCTGTTTTGTGCATGGTTGATCTTTTGGATTGTATGATACCAAGCTGGTTATGTTCCAACAAGGTGCAGGTTCTACTTGGAATTTGTTGACTGTGTAATAATATACTCGTTATTGCCGCTCCTTTTTGAGCTTACTATCTTCTCATAATGTATGTTGAATTTTAACATCTTGTAGCACGGGGTAGCTGTTGCAAAATTTTCTCTGTTATTTAGTTTATGTTGAAGGAGAACTGGAGTACTCGTGTCAACAAACTTTAAAAGCTTGTATTTTACATTAAAATATAATGAATCGTTGTTTAAAATATAATGAATAGTGAAAGTTCTGTTTCGCATTATCGTTTTTTAGTTGACTCGAATTTTCTTTTATTTATTTTGCAGTTTTTTTCGCCATGCTCCCAATGCTAGTAGTTTTGCGTATATGTATGATTGGAAGTAAATTGGCTAGGGATGGTTATTGAAGTTGGTAATAGAAAGTAAATCCTAAGAAATTCAGGTTTATTTTAATCCGTTCTTTGCAATTTAGCAATTTTGGTATGATATTGCCCCTGTTTTACCGGAGAGTTCTAATGGGATAATGGGATAAGTACCCGATGAATCAACTCTCAATCTCTAAATATTTAATGCTGATATGACATTTGATTCATTTGGAGTTCGTTATCATGTCATTTTTTCTGAACAATGCATCATTCTACTAACATGTCATCTCACAACCACCCAACAAAATTTTGTGGACAATTCTTTGTCAAAATGTATTTGAAGTAAGTACAGATTTAGTTGCCAAATCAACATCTTGATTATGCAACTTCAAAATAATCCTTACCTAACTTTGGAGGATTTATTTGTTTAAGTCTATGGGTACATCCTTCATGTTTAGGTTTTCGATATTTAGTTAGCGGCGAGGACCAACATAATGTCAAATCCAGACGAAGTGGCCCTATGCAAAGCCCTCGGCAGCTCAAGCATGAAAACAACCGAATTTCTTTTTTAAGCCTTATGAGTGGTATTAAAGCTATTTATGTTCAAATCCCTTTCGGAAACAAGGCATCATTATGTAAATTGATTAATCCTACAATATTGGAGCATATATGCCTCTTTCAAACTGATTAAGATGGATGATGCTTAGAAAATGATGCTGATAATGCTCAATATTGGCGACCCTTAAGATCAGGACACGTGGCGGATGACACGTCCTAGAACTCAAAAGAAAGGGCCCACAAAGGCCGACCAGGCCACCCCTGTACCCGACCGGCCAGCACAAGCTAGCCCTCATCGGGGCTCCCTGCAGATTGGCCTCCTCGGCCCCTCGGCTCGCCCTGAGCTGCCACAGGACCAAGTCTCCTCGGCCCTCTCGCTCGTCCTCGAGCTCCTTGGCCGAGGCCGTCTTCCTCGGTCCTCCGACCAATCCCACCGCTCACAGGTGTAACCGTCGCTCCGTGAATCTCGCCATGCGCGGATTCTCCGCCAGCAACATTCCACGTTCCACGCCTCCACGATCCCCATTTATGGGCGATCCGCTCTCTACGCGGGCGTGATGTCGGGAGCGTAATTGTCAGCGAGATTCTCGTGCCAGCTGCTGCGTGCCTCCACCACCATATAAACCCCCATCACAGAAGGGTCAAGTAAGCCATTTTTTACTCCACTTAGCCGTTACGCTGCTCAGATCTAGCACTAACTTGATCGTCGGAGGGTCCTCGGTGGTATCAAACCATCCCGGGATTTCTTTGCAGGTACTTGGCGTCAAACTCCTCCAATCACCAAATCTCTTCAAAATCCATTGAGACCAACACACAACAGGGGATCCCCTCCAGAATCCACCGAGAGATCGTCGGAAGACAACATCTGAAGGAGATCTGAAAAGGACCTCTATCAGTTGGCGCCGTCTATGGGAAACGCAAACTCCACAAAAACAAAGTTGTCCTTCCGATCTCCGTCCACATGGCAAGCGACCATCCTGAAGATTCGGGTACCAGCTGCCGCCTCCCCCTTACTGGAGGCGCGGATGAACCCCCTCCGGCGACCATCATCCACGCCCTCGCCAGCCGAATAGATCGGCTACAATCCCTTGTGGAGGCGCTCGTCCGTGCCCAAACGGCCCGGTCTGGGCCCTAGATCGCCGCTCCTCCGCCTCCGGAACACTCTGCCTCCGTCGGCACGGCCGACCACCGGCAGGCTGCGACTCCTGACCACGGATCTCACGGACCGATACTCCCTGAGGCCCGTTGGGCGCCTCGCGGTAAGGTCCGTCGCCGGAGCACCACGCCTCGAACCTCCTCGTGACCCTTGCCCCTCCCGAGGAGATGTCGTTCACCTCGCCTGCCCACAGGCATGACCGACACCCTCTCCCCCGACGGGGTCGCACAGAAGGGGCTCGCCACGACGGCTCGAGAGCCACTGCCCCCGGGGATCTGAGGAACGTCATCGAGAGGAACCGGAGCCGTGCCCAGACGTAGGTCTTCCACAGCAGAGGCCAAGGATCATGAGGCGCCGAGTCCTTGGGATACCACGGCCGACTCGACGCCCTCGAGAAGAAGATCGAGGGCATACGCCGAGAAGGTCACCTCTCGGCCGACGGGGCCAAGTACGCCGCCGAACCGCTCACCAAACCGTTTACCGATCCAACCTCTCCCCTCGGTTCCCCCCGCGCGCGTTAATCCCAAGCCTCAACTCGTAGCACTCACGGATGAGCGCCTTCGAGTGAGCCAGCCGGTTCGCGAAGATCAGGCCGAAGCGCCTCAGGGACCGCAGCTTGCCCACGGCCTCGTCATAGAGCTGCTCGGACAAGGGGTTATAAAGCCCCGGCGACGCCCTCCAGATGGAGTACATCAGCAGTTGCAGCAGGGAGGAACGTCGGGGGAGCAGCCGGCCGAAGTGGTCCTCGATGCTCCCGTACACCAACTGCATCGTATCCTCGTGCAGTTCTGGTCATAGAGGTACATATCCTCAAAATTGATGATCTCGGGGATAGTAAAGGGGAAGTCCTGCATTCTTAACACTCTGTTTGCAAGGGAAGGATGGACTGGTACTCCTTCAGCCTTATATAGCTCGCTGCACCCTCAGAGGAACTCAACGGTCACCCGCTCTCGCCCAAGGAGTCGTTGCCACGCGGCGATCATTAAGCCTCCTCCGACGGAATCGAAGCAACGCGACCCTGGCGCTTCACCTCCCCCCACATTTAATGCGCAGGCTAACCGTCCCTGTTCCCCATATCCGCAAATGTACGGTCGGGAGAAACCTCATGAAGATTCGGTCGAGCAGTTGCCCTGCCCGGTGGTCCTTAGCCGGCCTCCTCAGGCCCCCTAGCGCTAAAGGTTAAAGCCCTCACCAAGAGGCAACCCAGCAGCTGCCCTGCTCGGTTATCCCTGGCGGATAGCTTCCCTACCGCAACGCCAGGGATCGAAAGTCCTCCCAGAGGCAACCTAACAGCTGCCCTGCTCGGTTCCTCCTGGCGGGTAGCTTCCTTGCCGCAACGCCAGGGACTAAAACCCTCACCAAGAGGCAACCTAGCAGCTGCCCTGCTCGGTCATCCTCGGCGGGTAGCTTCCCTACCGCAACGCCGGGGATCAAAGCCCCCACCAAGAGGCAGCCCAGCAGCTGCCCTGCTCGGTTATCCCTGGAGGATAGCTTCCCTACCACAACGCCAGGGATCAAAGCTCTCACCAAGAGGCAACCCAGCAGCTGCCCTGCTTAGTTATCCCTGACGGGTAGCTCCCCTACCGCAACGCTTGGGATCAGGAAGTCCTCCCAGAGGCAGTCGGGCCCAACCATCACTCGGCTATCCCTGGCGGGTAGCTTCTCTACCGCAATGCCAGGGATCAGAAAGTCCTCCCAGAGGCAGTCGAGCCCAACCATCGCTCGGCTATCCCTGGCGGGTAGCTTCCCTACCTCAACGCCAAGGATCAGAAAGCCTTCCCAGAGACAGTTGAGCCCGAGGATCCCTCGCTCGGCTATCCTTCAGGACAAAAGCCCTTGCCAAGAGGTACCGGGCAGTAACCTTGCCCGGCCAAGGGTCCTTGATAGGCTCCTACAGCCCCTCCCGCGCCAAGGACCAAAGTCCTCCCAGAGGCAGTCGAGTCCTTGCTCGGCTATCCCCAGCTGGTAGCATCCTACCACAACCGACAGGGATAAAAGTCATCGCCAAGAGGCACTGGGCAGTAACCCTGCTCGGTCCCCGTCCTGAAGGATCAAAGACCTTACAAGGGGCAACCGGAAAGCTACCCTGCTCGGTCATCTTCGGCCGGTAGCTCCCTACCAATGACACCAGGGATCGGAGCCCTCGCGAGAGGCATCCGAGCGGCTACCCCGCTTGGTCACCCCAGGCTGGTAGTTACCTACCCACGACATCAGAAATCAGAAGCCCTCGCCGAGGGGCAACGGAGCAGCTTCCATCCATCCTCGGCGCAAATAAGGCGGACATCCCTCTGCCCACCACACGCAGAGGATCCAAACTGCCAACTAGGGGCATCAGGTCTATCCAAGTCTCGAGCGATATCCCCTCGACTTCGGGGCCATGGAGACGCCTTCTCCTCGGCGGTGCTTGAATCAACTCGACGGACGATCGCTAGGCAAATAACCGACTTGATATGGAAGCCCAACAGCGTGAGAAGAAAAAATTTTACAAGCAAGCCAATGAAACCAAAGAAAAAGTTTTATTACTAAAAGGCGGTCTTTACAGAGGGTATTTTTATCTCCCCAGCCTAACAAAATGGCCGGAGGCTTACAAAATTCCAGACACAGCAAAATAAAAAGGAGGAGGAAGACGGGGGCTTTAGGCCTCGGGGCCAGGAGCGACCTTGGGGCCCTCGACTTCCACCACGAGGCGAGATGGGTCCTCGGCGACTTCCTCGCCATTAATCTCCTGCCCCTGCCCGCTGGTGTCCGTGAGGGGGTACTTGTAAGTCGATGTACAACACCCCACGACTTGCGGGGAGGCGGAATAATGAAAAACGATCCTGTTTTATGCGTAAATATTGACTAACCGAGAATCTTTGCTTAAACAATAACTAACAAGAAACCATAAAAGAGTTAACTACTATGATAAGTGATTATATCTAAAGAACCGTGTCCTTCGTCTTTCCATTCTCCACGTCCTCTCCGGCCTTCTCTATGTAGTAGATGATCCACCCGAGAGCTTTACTACAAGCTTCACCTCTAACTTGAGGTAACTAGGTTTCTTAAATCGCTAATCTAAGTAACCTAGGTGATATAGAGAATGGTTAAGGATTAAGTAGTCTACTCTAATCCTTGATCTCAACACATGAGAGGGGAGGATTAGGGTTTGAAGAGGGAGAGCTTGAGGAGAGAGAAAGTGAGCAAGAGAAAAAGATGAGATAATGATCTATCATAATATATATCAAATATTATTATTTATCCAATAAAAGAAAATAAAGGATTAATAATCATGCTTCATAAATACAAGAGGGTGATTCATCTCCATGAGTCATTAAGCATTTATGATGCATTAATGACATGGATGAATCACTCATATGACTCACTAATCTTATTTAATGCATATGCCACCTTAACCCCCAAGTCACCATCTTCTAGAAGCTTCTCGCGTAATTACGAGAATGCCCCTCATATCCGTGAAAACACGGAAAAACTTTATACTGTATAAATCCAATAACCGGACACTAGAAACTGGCTTAAACCAAAGCCGGCTAGTAAAAACTGTCCGGATGTTGTACGTACGTAAACACACGTATGCGTCCGAACCCTTGTCGTAAAACCATACGACCTCTATATCGTTTCGCCTGGAGTAGGGAAACTCTCTGTGTGGGACTCTAGAGACTCGACTACTACGCTGGCAGTGGGTTTAACCACAGACCTCAAGCGGCACTAGCTGTACGTAACGGTCCCTAGGTAGATGTCGATAAGAAGGCCGATGAGGAAACCCATCCGAACTCCTACTGAGTCTGATGTGACAATCTCCGTACAGTCCGGTCTGTTCGTCTAAGACTATCGCATATCGGGCCTAGGGGGCGGCAAGCGTTAGTCCCTTAATAGCGGTATAAGTCGTGTCGGAGCGTAGCCCATTACACCCTGAGAAACTACTTGAACCTACCAGCAAATCTCGCTTGCCCTGGCCAGGGACTTTGCGTAATGGATCTCTGACACAGCGCGATATCAACCCCCAATACCGGGAGAGACGAATCCTGTCTAACCGCCACTGCCTCCAAGTGCTCGGGACTGCACCCAATTGCTACCTGTTTGCACGACTCCTTTGAGCCGTGGTAGGGTAGCAATCTAAGAACAGTAGGACACACTCGAGGCGAAGTAGCAGTGCCAAGTCTGCGGACTATGCTGTACTCATGTCACCTGGGAACTGTTAACTGACGACTGGTATAAAACCAACCAACAGTTCCCCGTGAGTCCTGTCCGGTGTACCCGTAACCTAACGAGCACCTGCATACTATCTCCAGTACGACGTACTGACGGCTGTGGGACAGACCATCTCCCAAACTGGGATGAGAAGCGTACACACTAGTCTACTTCGGGGTTACGATGCCCTGTCTCGATAATCCTACGACTAGGGACCTGAATAAGGATGTGCTTGTAGACTACCCAGCCCCTACTAGTGTGACTGCCATCACAACGCTGGTAGTCAAGCAAGATCCTAAGAGCTCTATCAATACGTATACTCACATATTAAGATAGAAAAACCAAGTAGCATACTACCATGTTTAGCAAGACTGTTATATACATGTGAATATCCTAAGTTTCCATTAAGTAATATACAAACTAGTATGATACAGTAATGGCCTTCTAGGGCATAAACACTAACAATCTCCCACTTGCACTAGGGCCATGTACTGGCGTATCGCAGACCTATTATCTTGAATAGCCTCTCGAACTGCGTCTGAGGAATGGCCTTTATGAATGGATCAGCAGTGTTATTCTCTGTATTTACTCTCTTTACCTCGATCTCCCGGCGATCGACGATCTCCCTGATCGGGTGATACCGCCTTAAGATGTGTCTGGACTTCTGATGGGATCTGGGTTCCTTCGCTAAAGCTATAGCGCCGTTGTTGTCGCAATACAGAGGTATTGGACCAACACTGGTAGGAACCACCTGAAGTTCTGTGAGGAACTTCTTCATCCAGACAGCTTCTTTTGTGGCATCGCAAGCAGCTATGTACTCCGCTTCCATCGTTGAGTCAGCAACGGTGTCCTGCTTGGAACTCTTCCAACAGACCGCCCCTCCATTGAGGGTAAAGACATAACCTGACATGGACTTGGAGTCATCCTTGTCCCTCTGGAAGCTGGAGTCAGCAAATGCCTCGATCTGGAGGTCTTTTCTGCTATACACCAAGAACATCTCCTTAGTTCTCCTCAGGTACTTGAGAATGTTCTTTACTGCTATCCAGTACTTCTCCCCTGGGTTTGCCTGATACCGGCTTACAACGCTCAATGCGTATGCTACATCTGGTCTGGTACATAACATCGCATACATTATAGAGCCTACCGCAGAAGCGTAGGGTATAATCGACATGCGATCCCTTTCCAAATCAGTCTTGGGAGACATCTCTTTGGAGAGGGTGATTCCGTGACAAGTCGGTAGGTTACAGCGCTTAGAATCATCCATACTGAATCTTTTCAATATGGTGTCTATGTACCTGGACTGTGAAAGTCCTAACATCCTCTTTGATCTATCACGATAGATCCGGATCCCCAGAATGTAGGTGGCATCACCCAGGTCTTTCATGGAGAACTTCTGTGACAAGAATCTTTTGACTGACTGTAGCATAGGAATATCATTTCCTATTAGGAGAATGTCATCCACGTCCAAAATGAGGAATACAACAACTCTCCCTACAATCTTACTGTATATGCATGGTTCATCTGGATTTTTGATAAAGTCGAATTCTTTGACAGTATCATCAAAACAGATGTTCCAACTCCACGATGCCTGCTTTAGTCCATAAATGGATTTAAGCAGCTTGCATACTTTACCGCTGCTCCCACTCTGAATGAATCCCTCTGGCTGATCCATATAGACGCTTTCTTCCAAATGACCATTTAGAAAGGCCGTCTTTACGTCCATCTGCCAGATCTCATAATCGTGGAAGGCAGCAATAGCAAGAAGGACCCGAATGAATTTGAGCATAGCCACTGGAGAAAATGTTTCGTCATAGTCCAAACCAGGTCTTTGACGGAAACCCTTTGCAACAAGTCTAGCCTTATAGGTTTCAACCTGTCCATCTACACTAATCTTCTTTCTGAAGATCCACTTGCATCCTACGAGTTTTACCCCATCTGGAGCAATGTCCAAAGTCCATACTTTGTTAGTGTACATGGACTCCATTTCGGTCCGCATTGCATCCAGCCATTTTATCGAGTCGCCGCTCTGAATGGCTTGCTGGAAGCTAGTAGGGTCGTCATTATCAATGACGCAATCTTCTCGATCCCCGTCTATGAGAAAACCGTAGTATCTCTCGGGCGGATAAGACTGCCTACTACTTCTGCGGATAGGCGCTGGTATGTCCCTTTCTTCTGAAACTTCTTGTTCTACCAAACTTTCAGTAACAGCTTGTGGTTCTGGAATTTCTTCCAGTTCTACTGCGCTCCCACTTTTCTGATTTTCTAAAAATTCAGTTTCTAAGAAGTGGGCATGACGAGAAACAAAAACTTTTGTTCATCTGCGTAATAGAAATAATATCCCTTGGAGTTCTTTGGATATCCCACAAGCTTACACTGTACTGAGCGTACCTCGAGTTTGTCCGGATGCTGCTTTTTTACAAAAGCTGGACACCCCCATGTCCTAAAATGTTTTAGACAGGGTTTCTTCCCACTCCACATCTGATATGGTGTGGTAGGCACAGTCTTGGTTGGAACCTGGTTCAAAAGATATGCAGCTGATTCTAGTGCATAACCCCAGAAAGATCGTGGTAACTCAGCCTTACTCATCATGGAACGAACCATATCCAATAGGGTTCGATTCCTTTTTTCCGATACACCATTGTGTTGTGGTGTGTATGGAGGAGTAAGCTGAGAGAGAATTCCATTCTCTTTTAAGTAACCCAGGAATTCGGCACTTAAGTATTCACCACCTCGATCAGATCTCAGTGTCTTGATACTTTTGCCTGTCTGTTTTCCCACTTCATTCTTGTATTCTTGGAATTTCTCAAAGGCTTCGGATTTATGCTTCATTAAGAAGATATATCCATACCTAGAGAAATCATCCGTAAAAGTAATGAAGTAGGAATAACCACCTTGCGCATGTGTAGACATTGGACCGCACACATCACTGTGTACGAGTCCTAAGAGCTCGCTCGCTCTTACTCCGTGTCCAGTAAACGGAGTCTTTGTCATCTTTCCCATGAGACAAGATTCACAAGTGGCATAAGATTGATATTCGAACGGATTCAAATATCCTTCTCTATGTAACTTTGTTAATCGTGTTTCATTGATGTGACCTAGTCTACAATACCACAAGAAAGCCTGATTTATTTCTGGAGACTTTCTTTTAAGTGTGTTCTGGACATTGAAAACCTGAGCTTGATTCAATACGTATATACCATCATCTAATGTACCGGACCCAATCAGAACTTGATTTAGGTGGATGTGAACTACATCGCTTACGAATGTAAAGTCATATCCCTCTCTCGAAAGTGAGGACACTGATATGATATTACAAGTCAAACTAGGTACATACAGACGGTTACGTAGAATCAAATATCTGCCCACTTGTCAAACCTAGGCGATATTCTCCCACGGATTCAGCGTCCACGCTCATTCCGTTTGCAACTCTGAGAGACAAATCACCTACGCTTATAACTTTACGGTTTCTCAAAGTATGTAACAAATTACAGATATGAGATCCTGCTCCGGTATCTAGTACCCAGGAAGTAGAGATAATTGACAAACAGTTCTCAATTACAAACACACTTGAGGCTGAAGCTACAACATACTTCGTATCCTGGCTACTGGCTTCCAAAGCCCTGCAATCCTTCTGCCAATGTCCGTTCCCATAACAATAGGAACAACCCTCCTTTCCTACACCAAGTCCCAAAATTTTTGCTCTTCCCTTTCCTCCTACTTTACTGACACTGTATATCGGCTCTGTAGAGGTCTTCTTCTTTTCATCCTTTGCTTTCGCCCTGGATGTAGAAGAAGAAGGTCCCCCATTAAGCAGAGCTTGTGTCTTCCTGGTTTCTTTCAAGGTGTAAGTAGAGGGTAGGGACTGTGGAAATAAGTCAGCGTATGACCTGTTTCCCAACGTGGTCTCCAGGTCCTTGAGCTCATCAATATAGCTAGTCCCGAAATTTTTGCTCTTCCCTTTCCTCCTACTTTACTGACACCGTATATCGGCTCTGTAGAGGTCTTCTTCTTTTCATCCTTTGCTTTCGCCCTGGATGTAGAAGAAGAAGGTCCCCCATTAAGCAGAACTTGTGACTCCCTGGTTTCTTTCAGGGTGTAAGTAGAGGGTAGGGACTGTGGAAATAAGTCAGCGTATGACCTGTTTCCCAACGTGGTCTCCAGGTCCTTGAGCTCATCAATATAGCTAGTCATCGTAAGGACGTCGTCCCCTACAGATGACCCGTCAGCCGACCTTGCTTGAATTATTTCTTTCAAGGTCTCATACCTTGCGATATGAGATTGCTCTCCATATAAATGTTTGTTATGGAGAAAGATGGAAACTGAGTCCATCTTCTTGTGCTGCTTCTGGTATACACCATCAACTGAAGCAAACACGAGGCACATGGCTTTCGCTTTATCCTTTTCCTTTGTCTGACGAATATCCATATCTGCGACGGTGAAAACTGGACCTGGGACGGCGGGATCTTGAGTAGTAATAGGGTGGTCCAGCTTGTCATAGGCAATAGACATCTGGACAGACCTTTGCCAGTCATATAAGTTAGATTCAGTCAACTTGTTATCTAGATGTAACCTAGTCATGATCACAAGGTCGCTGCAATGAGAGAGAGAGAGAAGAAAACACTTTAGCATTATGCTCTTGCAAGTTTAGATTGGTTTTTAATTTATCTAAACTGGATGGCTCCCACTGTTTCTCGAATTCTTCCTCAAACCATAAAAGAATAATTAGCCAGGACTATTCTCACCGTACAATACTTGCTTAACCGTTCAGCCAGGCTAGTGTCGATATTTCGAGGGAGGTTTTCCAACGCTTTCGTGAAGTTCCTTAATTAAATAACCTCTTTTCTCTGGGGGCGTAGCCCCACTGACACCTTTCTCGGCACCTACTTGGTTTATAGCATTGATCGTTAAGTGACGAATCTCCTGATAAGTAGCATATACTCACAGTAGGATCGGGATCCAAATATCATAGTATGATAATGTTGAAGGAATCCTACCAACATTCACCAAACTCCAAATGGTATGCATCTCTTTGCAAATTTCAGTTTCTTTAGAAATTCCCGATATAGATTTTTGCCCCATGTTCTTATGACCTTGACTAAGGGCCAACAAATCATAAGTCACATGTCAAGTTCTGCCCATTATTATCTTGTTGATTTGAACCCATCCGTATATACTCTTGACTAAGGGCCAAACAAAGTAATACGACTGTCCCAAACTAACTCATCTATTTATGCAACAAATGAATACCCCAGTAGCTTGCAATCACTATGTCTTGACTAAGGGCCAAACAAACATAACTTGAATACTACTGACCATTCATAAGAAATGACGGAGGGTTACGACTGGTTTTGGCGAAACCGTGAACGTAGTGAACTTGATATAATCGAAGGAACCTGATAGCTTTTTAAAAGGAGTGGTTAAAGCTCCGCAATAAAAAATATCATCTGTTTTTAAAATAACCGAGTGGTTTCTTTTAAATTGTTCCAACGATTCAACTTTTGGTTTATTTTCTTTGCATTGATAATAATGCGTCCCATCATTTAACCTATCATTGCAGAAAACAACGAAAATACAACGTCCTCTTATGCCATCTGCATTCGCTACTGGGTCCCGTCATCACCCGTTAGGTTACTTAACTAACGACAGAGCGGGGGCTGGGCTAGCGCGGGTGTAAAACATAAGTGACGTCTAAATAGCTATCATATATAGATATTGTACATTCGTCTGACGCAATAGTAGGCATTCCAGATCTCATATGAACTTTATTGGATTTGCAAGCAATCCACGTTTGTTTAGAGCCTGCAACAAAAGACGGATTACACAGTTGTGATGAATAGCCATTACCCCACTCTAGACCCTTACGGGTACGACAAACTACCCGCCAAATACCCGAAGTGAAGCGGTCTCCCTCAACAAAGTGAGTAGGCTACTAAACACTTCAAAGTGCCCGGTAGTTTGTGCACCCCATCTTGGGTTTATCCTAGGAGCAAAAACAATAAAATGAAATAATACAACGGTGGCTACAACCGCAACCTGGATGTGCCCCGCAAAATAATATTACAACATATTACAATTATATCGAATGAATGAATATTACAACCCATCTCAAACCCCGGCTAATCATCACAACAGTCCAATACAGTTCACAACCACAAACAGTAAAACCCATTACAGAAATGTGCAACCACCTGCCAACCGACATACTAGCAGTTAGGGGAGGTTTACGAACACATTATACAAACACAGATATAATCAAATTAGCAAACATCGTATAATTTCGATCAAGCAAACATATCATATTCTACTCCCAAAACTTCTCTGTGCACCTGAGACTTTGAGCAGAAAATAAACATTCCAGAAAACACAACAATATCACAAAAGAATAACAGGAGCAAACTGGGTCAAATCGGCCCCAACTCGGCCGCGGATTGGTGGGATCGGCCGCGGTCCCGCGGCTGCATGGCCGATTCACTAACCCATTTTTCTCCAGTGTTCTTATCTTTCTATGCTTGTTACTCTGCAGCAACCTGAAAAATTTTTAGAGCCTGTTTTGAAATCGACAGAAACTTATGATATCGATGTCGTTTTTTGGTTCGTTTTGCGTTCGAAATTCATACGACTTTGCTAATGAGTTAATTATTGTTTAGCGAGGCTCTGATACCACTGTAAGTCGATGTACAACACCCCACGACTTGCGGGGAGGCGGAATAATGAAAAACGATCTTGTTTTATGCGTAAACATCGACTAACCGAGAATCTTTGCTTAAATAATAACTAACAAGAAACCATAGAAGAGTTAACTACTATGATAAGTGATTATACCTAAAGAACCGTGTCCTTTGTCTTTCCGTTCTCCACGTCCTCTCCGGCCTTCTCTATGTAGTAGATGATCCACCCGAGAGCTTTACTACAAGCTTCACCTCTAACTTGAGGTAACTAGGTTTCTTAAATCGCTAATCTAAGTAACCTAGGTGATATAGAGAATGGTTAAGGATTAAGTAGTCTACTATAATCCTTGATCTCAACACATGAGAGGGGAGGATTAGGGTTTGAAGAGGGAGAGCTTGAGGAGAGAGAAAGTGAGCAAGAGAATGAGATGAGATAATGATCTATCATAATATATATCAAGCATTATCATTTATCCAATAAAAGAAAATAAAGGATTAATAATCATGCTTCATAAATACAAGAGGGTGATTCATCTCCATGAGTCATTAAGCATTTATGATGCATTAATGACATGGATGAATCACTCATATGACTCACTAATCTCATTTAATGCATATGCCACCTTAACCCCCAAGTCACCATCTTCTAGAAGCTTCTCGCGTAATTACGAGAATGCCCCTCATATCCGTGAAAACACGGAAAAACTTTATACTGTATAAATCCAATAACCGGATACTATAAACTGGCTTAAACCAAAGCCGGCTAGTAAAAACTGTCCGGATGTCGTACGTGCGTAAACACACGTATGCATCCGAACCCTTGTCGTAAAACCATACGACCTCTATATCGTTTCGCCTGGAGTAGGGAAACTCTCTGTGTGGGACTCTAGAGACTCGACTACTACGCTGGCAGTGGGTTTAACCACAGACCTCAAGCGGCACTAGCTGTACGTAACGGTCCCCAGGTAGATGTCGATAAGAAGGCCGATGAGGAAACCCATCCGAACTCCTACTGAGTCTGATGTGACAATCTCCGTACAGTCCGGTCTGTTCGTCTAAGACTATCGCATATCGGGCCTAGGAGGCGGCAAGCGTCAGTCCCTTAATAGCGGTATAAGTCGTGTCGGAGCGTAGCCCATTACACCCTGAGAAACTACTTGAACCTACCAGCAAATCTTGCTTGCCCTGGTCAGGGACTTTGCGTAATGGATCTCTGACACAGCGCGATATCAACCCCCAATACCGGGAGAGACGAATCCTGTCTAACCGCCACTGCCTCCAAGTGCTCGGGACTGCACCCAATTGCTACCTGTTTGCACGACTCCTTTGAGCCGTGGTAGGGTAGCAATCTAAGAACAGTAGGACACACTCGAGGCGAAGTAGCAGTGCCAAGTCTGCGGACTATGCTGTACTCATGTCACCTGGGAACTGTTAACTGACGACTGGTATAAAACCAACCAACAGTTTCCCGTGAGTCCTGTTCGGTGTACCCGTAACCTAACGAGCACCTGCATACTATCTCCAGTACGACGTACTGACGGCTGTGGGACAGACTATCTCCCCAACTGGGATGAGAAGCGTACACACTAGTCTACTCCGGAGTATCCATGCCCTGTTTCGATAATCCTACGACTAGGGATCTGAATAAGGATGTGCTTGTAGACTACCCAGCCCCTACTAGTGCGACTGCCATCACAACGCTGGTATTCAAGCAAGATCCTAAGAGCTCTATCAATACGTATACTTACATATTAAGATAGAAAAACCAAGTAGCATACTACCATATTTAGCAAGACTGTTATATACATGTGAATATCCCAAGCTTCCATTAAGTAATATACAAACTAGTATGATACAGTAATGGCCTTCTAGGGCATAAACACTAACAGTACTGGGCCTGGAGCACTTCGTCGGCGAACCCAGGTACCCGGGCTTTAACAGCGTCGAGGGCCTCGTGCCAGATGAGGGTCGTGGCGACGGCCAGGTCATCATAGTAGTCTTTCGACTTCTTGTAGCCCTCCATCACCTTCGCCTTCGAAAGGTCGGTCAACTTGGCCACCCTCAGGTCGGCTGACTTCGCCCACTCGGCCGCCGTCCCCAGCTCCTTCCGGAGGGTTCTCACTGTCTTCTTCAGGTTGCCGGCCAGCACCTGAGCGTCCTCAAGCTTGGCCTCAGCAACCGTGGCGGCCTCGCTGTGCCGGGCAACCTCCCGCTTCCCGGCCTCCACCTCGCCCTCCAGGGCGACGACCCTCGCCTTCATCGCCTCCAGCTCCCGCTTGGAGCTTTCTTCCAGCGAGGCAAGCTGGCCCGCAGCTTTCATCGCCGGGGATACCACCTCGGCCTCCATGCACAAGGCGAGGGCGACGTGCTGAAGGACCTGAAAGGCAAATGAGAGACCAGGAAGATGAGAGAGGCACCGAACCTCAAAAAAACATAATAATAAAAGACAAGCGCTTACCTGCACGGACTCCTGGGCGATGGATGACAGCTGAGCCCTGAAGGTCCCCCCGGGGATTCTACACCCGGCCGATACCTCTATCTTATGCAGCAGGCTATCCGCGACGGATAACTCTGAAGGCACGGCAAACCGGAGACCGCCTTCCTCCACCGTGATCGGCGAAGATGGTCCCCGGGAAGATCTCCTCTTGAGCGGCTTTGAGGGAGAGCCGTCTCCTCCTCCGAGGCCGGGTCCTACAGAATCCGAGCTCGCCCCCGACCCGACGTTCTGCTGGGCCCGGGGGCGAGATTTGTATCCGAGCGCTCGCGGGGCACTACCGCCGGGGGAGAAAGAGCCGGGGCAGGCTGTGAACTGGAAGAGCCGGCGCCCCCAACCTTCGCAACCGGCCTCGGCTGGCGCATGGAAGCCCGGAGCGAGTCCATGTCCATGGGTCCTGCACGGAACCAAGTGTAAAAGGAGTCAGCGACACAGGCAATATACGAACCAAAAAAGAAAACCTAAACTTACCGACTAACTCAACGGGGCTGAACCCGGCCCAACTCAGAACCATCTCAGACAACAGCACGTCGAAATGGGGGACGGGCTCCCACGACGCCACTCTCACCGCGACGGGGTCACTGGACTGGTTCCCCGGCAAGTGCTCCTCCCTCGACCACTCTGTATGCACGGGCCAGTCCTCACCCCCGGGAGGGGAAACGAAGAAGAACTTCTTCTTCATGTCGTGAATGGAAGAAGGCAGGGCCACAACCCCCGTCCCGGCGGCACCCCCTGGTCGCTTTCTGAAAGAGAGATAAACCTACCTCGGGTTGCCCGCTCGACCACCGGGGTGATTTTTGAAGACGAAGGAAGAATCAAGGAGGGAAAGGCTGAAGGGGATCGCCTGTAATTTCAGGCGGATCAGAAACCCGAGGAGAATCCTCCACGAGTTCGGCACCAACTGACCGGGGGCTAATCCGAAGAAGTTCAACGCTTCAACGACCTCAGGAGAGAAGGGCAGACGCATTCCGCCCCAAAATGCTTCCAAATACAGGACGATCTCCCTGCCCTGTAGTTGGTCTTCCCTTTCTCCCTCCTTGGCCAGGCGGAGCGTATAGCGTGAGGGTATGTGGAAGCGAGCCCGAGCATTGACAAGCTCGTCCTCATGCCTTATCCAACACAAGGCGCTAGGGGCAGCATCTACCGCCTCCTCCCTGGGGGCTGCCCCCGCCACATGATCCCGGGAAGAGGGGCCAACCCCTACTCCCCGGGAGGACTCAGGCTCACCTAAAGGGGTCCTAGAACCTACCTCAACGACATCTACTGACTCGACAAGAGAAGACATCTAACCTTGGGAAGAATGATCCTCGGGGAACGAAGGTGGAAGGAAGAAGACGAGCGCCGAGCAACCGAGACTTAAAACGGGAAATATGAAGGAGTAGGGGCCCTGGAACGGGCCCCACCCCTACCTATGGCCACGAGCGACCTCATCTAACGGTGCCTTTCATCTCCCGCCAAGACGTCTCCTCGCATCCAACGGCTCCGATTGCTCCACTTGTCGTCCCCGCACTGGAGCGCACCCTTTCAGGCGTCGCAGGTCTGCACACGTTGCGTCAGCCAACCGACGCTCGACACGTGGGCCGTCACTTTGAAGGCAAGATACACGAACCGGCGCACCCTCCTTAAATGCAGAGATCTCGCCCTGATTCGCTGGCAGAAAAGACAGCTCGCGGCCCGGGGACGCGTCCCGACAAAACCTTAGGAGGGAGCTCACCCCGGACGGCCCGGCGGTCCACTCCTGACCCGACCCGCTGGCTGGTCGGGACAAGAGTGGGGGGCTAATGATAATACTCAATATTGGCGACTCTTAAGATCAGGACACGCGGCGGATGGTACGTCCCAGAACTCAGAAGAAAGGGCCCACAAAGGCCGACCAGGCCACCCCTGTACTCGACCGACCAGCACAAGCTAGCCCTCCTCGGGGCTCCCTGCAGATTGGCCTCCTCGGCCCCTCGGCTCGCCCTGAGCTGCCACAGGACCAAGTCTCCTCGGCCCTCTCGCTCGTCCTCGAGCTCCTTGGCCGAGGCCGTCTTCCTCGGTCCTCCGACCAATCCCACCGCTCACAGGTGTAACCGTCGCTCCGTGAATCTCGCCATGCGCGGATTCTCCGCCAGCAACATTCCACGTTCCACGCCTCCACGATCCCCATTTATGGGCGATCCGCTCTCTACGCGGGCGTGACGTCGGGAGAGTAACTGCCGGTGAGATTCTCTCGCCTGCTGTTGCGTACCTCCACCACCATATAAACCCCCATCATAGAAGGATCAAGTAAGCTATTTTTTACTCCACTTAGCCGTTACGCTGCTCGGATCTAGCACTAACTTGATCGTCAGAGGGTCCTCGGTGGTATCAAATCACCCCGGGACTTCTTTGCAGGTACTTGGCGTCAAACTCCTCCAATCACCAAATCTCCTCAAAACCCATTGAGACCCACACACAACAGGGGATCCCCTCCAGAATCCACAGAGAGATCGTCGGAAGACAACATCTGAAGGAGATCTGAAAAGGACCTCCATCTGATGCATATTTAATTACCATGTTTATAGTTTAGTTTTTTTTTCCCAATATTTTGTGTAGGGTTGCTAAACAAGCCAAACTCGGTGAGCTGAGGTCGGCTCGAGTTTGGCTCGTTTAGTATTGGGTCAATTTAAGTTCGGCTCGACTTCAATCATGAGCTGCAATATTTGGCTTATGTTCGTTTATTTAAAGAGCGGAGCTCTTAACTGGCTAATGAGCCCATAACTAGCTGACTTTGGAACTCAACCTTTTGGATTTTGCGCTTGCTCAATATTTTTGATTTGTAAAGATTTCTTGTTGGCCTTAAAAGAAAGAACAGTCATTCCAGAAGTTTTAAACTTTTTTTTTGGAGGTTACGAAGTTTGATTTTGGGATTTGAGAAAAAAGGGCTAAAGTTTTGTTCAAGTGGAAGGGTGGAAATTCGGGCTTGATACGAAGAGAGAGGAGTAAAAATGAAAAATTATGTATATAATAATCTGAGATGTTGGATTGGATGTTCGGAGCTATCAGGTTATAAGGTATGAGATTAATATTTAACACATATTATAAATAAGCCGAACTCGAGCTGTTAACGAATGAGATAGTTTCAGCTTGAGTTCGGCTCGTTTACTTAACGAGCTGTGATTTTGGCTTAAGTTCGACTTATTAACAAACGAACCTAACTTTAACGAGCCCTGATCTAGCCAAATCCGAGCCAGCCTAATTCTGATACTAAATAAGACACATAAGTGCGGATATGTGTCAGCATCTAATATTGGGTATATTTTTTTATTTGCAGTCTGAGATTTTCTGCTAATATACAGCACTCTTTAGCTGTTAAATAATTATTTTTGAAATTAAATTATTAATTAAATAAAAAGAGTTGGTGACAACTCTTCGAAGGTGGTTTAAAGCTTAAGCCTTTCAGTATACAACTGTCACTATCAATAGATTTTATTATAGCGCTCATTTGAAAAAAAAATATTAATGGATAGTAGTTATATTATTTTTCTACTGGGAAATAAAATATTCTTCGATTTAATTATAACATATTTTTTTCAAGCGTTTAGGTGAGGAACACCACTCAAGCTTGTTGAAATATACTGGTGCCAAGCAATTTTTGGGATTCAGCCAAAAATATTAGTAAAAAATATTATATTTTCTTGATATATATAATTCATTTCGGTCATGCATGCGTGTGTGCAGCAACAAACACCAGGTTTTCATGAGATCCTAAGTTGAGTTTTTCATTGTTGAAATTTCAAAAATATCCGAAACAATAGCAAAACACCAGGTTTTCAAGAGATCTTGAGTTCAGTCTTCATTGTTAAAATTTGATATATATTTTTTCATAGACTTATATTTTCTGAATTGTTTTTTTCCGTTTCGCAAGAATTCTTTTCATGTAGCTCAAGAAGTGTTGAATAGAAGTGCGAAGCGAAATTGATTGACATAGATGGTTTGCTCATAATTCATAAAATATTTTCAGTAAAAAGTCTCCGTTATAATATGAAAATCATTAACACCATCTAAAAGCAATTTCTATCAAAATCAGATCACTTATTTAAATATACTATAAAAGATCGAGAAAAGCCTTCCAGTTGATGTTATTCAAATTGTAGATTAACAAAAGCTAAAAAAAGAAAAGATGGTTGATTTCTTGTATATAATTTTCCAACTAAACACAAAGTTTCATTGAAAAAATAGAACTTGCGGTCTTTTTGTTAGAAATTGTATCTTCTCTTATTTCTTAATTTTTTTTTTTGAAATCAACCCTCGAAAATCTCGAACTTGCGATCTTTCACATAGGAGAGGAAATGAGTACCAACTAAGCTAAGCCCGGTTGGTCAAGCGATTTGCTGTAATGGTCCAATTCTTGTTCCTTTTACCCTTGAAACAACAGAAAAAAAAATCATAATTCTAAAGGGCAAATAAGTGCTAGAGTGTTTTGTCTCTCCCAATTTTATCAATTCCAATCATATCCCCTCAAAGCAAAGGGTCCCTTCACGATGGATTCTGTTTTTGCTGATTTCAATTTTTGTAATCTAAAATGAAGGAATAAATAATTAAAGCTGTTCAATCTCTGATTTAATTATAAACATAATGTTTTTCAACCAGGATTTGAATAATGCTATATTGTATTTTTCCAATGTAAACTTGGGTCATCCCTTGCTTAGTTAATTTGTATGTGTGATGCATGTGGAGCAAAAGGAGTTTGCATTGCATTCAAAAGAAAATAAAAATAGGTATATTTTACAGATCATGCATATAAGAGTCATATATTGATATCATTGAATACAAAGACATAATAATAATTATCTCAATATTTAGATGTAATGTGAAATTTGGTTTCTTATTTATCATAATTTGGATATAATAAATTTCTCATTTTATTGAGCCCTCTTAAAATACTATTACAACGCAAAAGGCTGTAAATATAATAGAATGATATGAGTTATTTTAAAATTTTAAGAGCATTTTTATTTTTTTTTAATTTGAAAGAAGGAGAGGGGAGAATATACACCAACTACATCCACATGGGCCTAAAACTGTCTGTATTGATCCGAAACCCGACCCCGATCCCAATCGATATGAGTCTAAACTAAAGATACGCCGGAAATCCTCGGAGTTTCTCCCTTAGCCAACCAGGGCCAAACCCTACATTCTTCAACCCCAAGGTACGCACTCAATACCATCTCCCGGCATGATTTACTTTGTAGGTCGAAGATCCTGTACCGTCGTCTTGCAATGACACCCTACATATAAACTCATTGATGCTTGCGGATACACTACAATTCTATGCTGCTTCATCAATCATCTTTTAATTTCATCTTTCTTAGCCAAAAATTTGACATTAAATAAATAAGCTGGGCGTCATAAGACTCGGTTGTCTCGGATGTTTCAGAGGAGTTTAGCCTATATTGAAAATAAAGATAAATGGTTTGATAAGTACTGACATAGACTCCGATTGAAGATAAAGATAAATGGTTTGATAATTACGGACATAGACTCTGAATGAAGATTTGAATTATTTGCCGGTTTCAAGTCATTTAACCAGTCCATCCGGATTTAGTTTCAAGAAATAAGAGTTAGTTTAAATAATTCCAGAGCCCATAGATATGGGAGATGGGATAAAAAAAATGTGAATTGCTACAAACAAATGTAAAAGTCAACTGTTTTATCTTAATGGGCAAACCATCACAATGTCAACTCCCTTTTGGTTAAGACAAGTTCACATCTCACCGTTACTTAGCTACGTGAAAAATTGATGACATTAAAGGTCTTGCATGGAGTGAAATATAAGCTCATTACCTCATCTTTCATCAGTTTACAATCTCTAGTGAGCTGGTCTTAATCCCCTCCGACAACAAATTTAAATTTTTTTATGTGAAATTTCACAAAAACCGCCCGTATATACTATGGCCTATGTGTCTAAAACCACAATGACGTCAATTTTGTGCACCGAAATCCACTAATCGCCCCCATGCCGTTTATTTCTTTTATGAAATGACCAAATTAAACACCATGCTATATAGTGGACCGTGAAGAGGGGATGAAATTGCATTTTGGGAGGAAAAAAAAGGATTTTAGCTTAAAAAATTTAAATTTTAAATGAAATGACAAAAATACCCTGCTGTAGAGTGGACTTTAAAATGGGGATGAAGGAGCATTTTCGGGATAAAAAAATAAAATTTTAACTTAAAATTTTTAAATTTTAACAGCAGGAGGGTTGGAGGGGGTTGTGTGTAACTGCGGAAAACGTCGGGAGGTTTCTGTGCATAAAATCGGCGCCATGATGGTTTTGGACACATAAGCACTATTGTAGATTGGTTTTGATGAACATCCCCAAAATTTATCTTATGTCTTCTTTGAATTTCCTCGGTTTTCTTTACCACAAACTATTTTTTGTTCACATTAACTACAATAATTCTACCGCGTAAACTGGGCGTCCCACAATCAATTCCTTGTTCACAAACTATTTTTTTGTTTACAAACTATTATCTAGATTTGAAAAAAACCCATCTTCAAGTCAATTTTCACACAATAAAAAATAAAATGAATAAATAAATCATACCTCAAAATACTTAAATGTTCTTCTTATACCTTAGTTGGCCAAAATCTTTAGAAGGTAGTTAAGCTGGTGTGATGTTTAAGAATGGGTCTAGAAGCTTAATATATTGATCAGGAGGCTTAAATATAAACAGCATTAATGACATAATAATGATTGGAGATAATAGGTATAGACATGACTCTAAAATGAGCTCATCAATAACAAAAGCTTCAATATTTGCCTACTTTTTCAGCAGACAATAACAATTTCACATAGTGGCAGCAACTTATATATATAGATGAATTCACATACAATCATTTCGAAAGGGTCAACTTTGTAACAGAATTAATTAGAGGAGACTTGGCATGATTGCATTAAAAAGTGGAAGCAATTGCATATTCTTGGGGGTTGGCAATCTTGGGATGCACATTTTTAATGCAAATTAATTAATGACATTATTTTAAGGCGTGTACATGTTTATTTATTGAGGTGACTATCAATTTTAAATGGCCCAGCGTTTCTTTATAAGGAGACCAGCTCTTTCTTTTCTCCCAAAATTTTTGTGACCGTGTCGTTCTGTTTTCATATTACAGGATTCACATATGAAACCTCTCAAAATGTCTCTCTACCAGCTCCACTAGAAAAAGTATAAATAGAGACATATACATATCAATATATATATATACAAGAAATGGCATGCATGACTTGCACATTATATATTTTAATTGTTTCTAATGCATATTGAAAAGCATATATAAATAATAATAAATGAATAATAGAACTCTAAAGTAGGTTCTACTCCTTCCCTCCTCTTAGGTATTTAATAGTTTGGTTAGCGGAAGCTAAAGAATAATTTAAACGGACCAAATAGTTCACTGTATATGTTCAAATGGATAACGGAAATACTGACTCTTCGGTACTGAAAATTATATGGGGAAAAAAAAATCTAACATAACATACTCTTATACGTTGATCTCAATAGAGATTGTGTCGCCAATATCCGTTACTAAAACAACCCAACAATCACTTCTTTTAAACCCTTGTGATTGTCAATTTGGCACAATTTTCATATGTCCGCAAAATTCGCTTGCATTGAAGATATCGAAAGGCCACTGAGATATCGTCAATTATACATTGTTAAAACGAGTGCACTCGGTCATCAATCTCCTTAATTTGAAAAGAAGTCGGCAATAGACACTAGTTTTACTGATTAAACTCATTTTTCATGTTGTCCGTTGATTGAACATCGTCT
Organism: Agapanthus africanus; assembly: GCA_030015575.1. Classification (NCBI taxonomy): domain Eukaryota; kingdom Viridiplantae; phylum Streptophyta; class Magnoliopsida; order Asparagales; family Amaryllidaceae; genus Agapanthus; species Agapanthus africanus. The sequence continues at coordinate 374,210,726 of JASDDO010000010.1, forward strand.
TCTAATTTATTCATTGTTGGTTCCTCCCTGACCTACCGATTTGCGGAGGATTCGTTAAGTGTATGAAAGCATTGTGTAAAAAAAGGTTATTTGCGTCCATCCAAGACCAACTGGTTTGGTAACAAACCGACACGAATGCTACAAAGAAATATAGTTGAGCCCTTCAAATAATATTGATACGAGGCCAACTGGTTTGGTAACAAACCGGCTCGAATGCTATAAAGAAATATTGTTGAGCCCTTCAAATAATATTGATACACGTCCGTTATCGATATATCCAATGGTTATCCTTGGTGTCTACTTTGAATTTTTTATGCGCCTTTTTTAGAAATCAAACCGAACCGACGACCTCTTACCAGAGAAAAAAAAGATTTTTACCGCATGAACTGTAACAACTCCAATTTCAATGTACAGAAAATTGTTTAAGAGTTAATGTATAAATGGAGTATTTGCAATCCTGTGTACACTATAAATATTTGTTTTACTTTTAAATATCAATAAAGTATTTGTAGCACATTGGTAAAGACTTGCACTGCTGTAATATAGCCCTTGTGATCGAATTCCTCTAGCAACATTAACTTTTTATTAAATTTTCTTTTAATCTTTTAAAAGCCCAAGGGTTTGCACGTGCAATACAAGTAAGAAGATAAGTTACAGAGTAATCAAACACGCATGCGTTGGGGACCGGCACCGTCGAGCCGTCCGTAGGGGATGCTCCTCATATTTTCATCCGAGCACCCCTTGGCCTACCCCACTTCTCCCATATTGTTTGAATACTTTGCATTCATACAGAGAACAATAAAATGCTTTTTAATCCAATTTTAATGCATTTTTTAACCCTATAAACCCTAATTTTTTCTATAAATACAACACTCCATTTCGTCCATTCTCACTCAGAAATTCTCTGCCGAAACTCTCAAAAAATCTCAAGTCCTTATAGTATGCAAGTGAAGTTAGCAAAGGGTGAAGTTTCGAGGAGATTCCGGCGACGAAACGACGTCCCGACAACTTCCTTAGCTTCCCCTCTCTCTTCTTTTGTTCTCTAGCAAGTAAGTCCCCTCTCCCTCTCTCTTTTCCTATTATAAAAACTTTCATTTCTAAAACCCGACCGAAGCGGAGTTAATCCGACTTCCGATTCGGTTTTCCTTTAAAAAAAACTCTATTTTTCTTAAATAAGAAAATACCATACTCTCATATAATATTTAACAAACATTAACAAATATATTAAAACAAGTTTCATATCAAAAAAATCTTTATCGCAACTTTTATTGTAATTAAACGGTAAAATGCCACATACTTTAGTTTCGACACAAATCAACATATTACTTGTATTACTTTTAGATAACTTACGAGGTAATGACCTATCTGATCACAACACACATTTTTGACACAGCACGATGAAAGTTTGGGACATTAGTTATGGGATAATACAACATTACACATAAATACCATCAACTTGCAAAACCATTTCTTTAAAAAGTGTATTAAATCAATTCTTTGCAATTACGCTTCTACAACCCACTTTTGGGGACCCCGTTCGGGATGGTGCGGGTTATCGCACATTCTCGGGCCTATTAGAGCGAGATGCAGACATCCGAAAGGAGCATTCGATCTCAATAGAATTTTAATGCATTTTTCTTTAGAAAATGAGATTTCTATAAAAATAAATAAAATTATTTTTATTAAATATATATATATATATATATATATATATATATATATATAACTATTATCAAAATATCTATTTTTATTATATTATATAAATATTCCAAGTTTTCTAAATCAAAGGAATCATCATTACAGGAAATACCATTACAATTCAATGCAAAATACCGATATTTCAATAAAATACCATATACAATTTAAATTAGGTTTCTACTCACTAGAAATTTCATCTTTATAAAATATACATACATCTATGAAAACCTTAAATACAATAATTAAATACTTGAGGTGTATTTTGAAAACATATCAAAACTATTTTTATATAAACCCCCCTCAAGTTATATTAAATTATAATAAGGACCCTAGTAAATATATCTTTAAGTGAGACCAATTCTCTTGAGCCTCAGGGAGCCGGAGAATGTGGATGCTTGCCTATCTAAGGTAGACAATCTAACAAATGGTATTATCAACACGGTAATTGTCTTGGAAAAAGACACAAATCCTGCCGTTCATATGCAGTAGTTACCGATAATATCAAAACTAATTCAGGATTTCAAGTTCTTTTCAAAAGTGTCTGACTCAGACCGAGTTTCAATCTAATCAATCTGACTTGAATATGATTCAAATATAAACTATAATACAACGTGAATCCATGAATCCATCTATTCAATCTATATCAATCTATATTGACCGAATCGAACCATGGATATACTCCTTCTACATGACTCTCCATTTATATCCATTCCATTTATTGATATCATGGTTTCGGCAAGTTATCCATTTATATAATAAAACAATACAATCAATATAAAAGATATTGCAGAGTTTATAAGGGGTAGATTGGTACGGAATGTGTTAAAAGTGGTATGAGACTGTAACCTTAATACACCTAACTTGAATATCCATTGCCATTGCGTGGCTGAACGGTTCCTTTTGCTCCGTATACCTTAGTCTCTGGAATAGTGAGACCCCTCTCGTATACACTGGTCAATTCTGTACTAAGCTACAAACAACCGCGTTAACAATATAATCAAATATTACTAGTCTTATTCTCTTTCTGTCTATTCTATCTCTACTCATTTTTGGGACTTACCGAGCGATTGTTCGCTGACGATATTCTTTTCTTCTTTCTTTGGAATATTGTCAGGTGATTCAGACACATTAGAGACCGAGTCCAGCTCTGAGGATTTGGAGCAGTTTGTTTTTGACCCGGAGCTTTAGACACTTGTACATATTTATTTCATTTCAGTTATGCCATTATTTAGGCATTGCTTTCCATCATTGTATTTACATTTCAGTTGTACCTGTAAAAGAATATTTAATAAATAAAGTTGCTGTTCATTTACATTCCTGTCTCTTGTGTACTTTACTTTATATTGCTTAGTTACACTTAGCGTGTTTATTTATGAGTAAATACGTAGCGGGTCTCGCCGCGTCCCCTTGCCTTACACCGGGAAGCGGGGCGTGACAGGTTTTGTTGGTGGTCCATCCAGGTCAGCTCTGTATGGACATGTAGGTCATCTCTGCATGGACATGCGGGTCAATTCTGCATGAAGTCCTAAGCAATATGACACAAGAATTAGCATCTAAAAATATTCTTTACACATATTTCGTGAATCTTACAATTTCATATAATTTGAATCTGTCCTAACCCAAATTTTTTTCTCAAGGTTATGAATTCTCCAAACAACACCAGCACCAACTTCAACAACACACCACCACCTCTACCGCTTACACCTACCGTCGCTGCTCTGATCAATGAGCAGACGATACCGCTTGAGGCGATCCGCAGCCTTCTGGAGGGACAGCAGCAGCAGACTGCTATTTTTATGAACCGCCCAGAAGCGGAAGCACCTGGGGTAAAGCAATTCCGGGCTTTGCACCTCAAGCAGTTTTTGGGAAAAGAGAGCCCTCTAGAAATTGAGGAGTGGGCTCAGAGTATTGAGGATGACCTGGCAGCGACACAAGTGCCAGAGATCGCTTCGGTTCGAGTTGCGAACATGCGGCTCATTGACAACTCCCGAGTCTGGTGGAAGGCGGAGGAAAGCCGTCTTGACCAACCGATCGAATGGAAGACTTTTCGGGACATGTTCGACGCGAAGTACTTCTCTGAGACTGCCCGATTCGACATGGAGAAACAATTTATCCATCTACAACAGGGTTCGATATGGACCAAGTCCGTAGATGAATATGACGCTGAGTTCACCATGCTCAGTAGGTAAGATATGTCTTAATGTTCGATTCTCAAATATCACATATTACACAGCTAACACAATACCTTATCAGGTTCGCGGCACATTTGATACCAACTGCTGAGATCGGGTCCCAACGATTTCAACAAGGGTTAGATTCGGAAATCCAAGCTGCTTTAGCTACAGGGGATTTCCCAACCCACGAGATGGCCCTGAAAGCTGCCCGCCAATATGAGGCAGTGGTGAAGATGAGAGGCAGACATCGATCTGCCGGGATGAAATGCCCTGCCACTCAAATAGCAGGAGGAACCTCTTCAAGGCCACAATTTGTGCCCAGGAGACTGGGAGTACCGAACAACCGGCCCAACCCAGCCTTTTGCACCTACTGCAGGAGGGATGAACATTTGGCGAAAAACTGCCGGCGTGCAAATCGCCTTTGCTTAGTCTGCGGCTCAGCTACTCATGACATTGGGTCCTGTCCTCGTAGACACAACCCGAATGCTGCACCCAGGCCAGCAATCACTTATCAGCAGCACCCAGCCATCGAGGCACTTGCTCCATGACTCGCATTACCTGCTCCACCTCCTCGTGGATCGACTGCACCTCCTCCTCGTCAGTTCCATCAAGCCTAACGGAACGTACCTCAAGGACAAAGGAACGGACAGAGGAATGCTCCTCCATTAAGGAGGAATGTGCCGAGACGACAGGCTTTCACAATGACTGTGGAAGAAGCTGAAGCCACCGGCCAAGTCATTACCGGTAATACTTTCCCTTCAAGCTTTATTTTCCATCCATATATACATATCCATATATTTTCCTTATACCTAAAACCTATCCCACATAATGTCACGCCCCACTTCCCGGTGTACGGCGAAGGGGACTCGAATGACCGCTACGTATTTACTCTGAAGTAAACACGCTAAGCGTATCTAAGCAATATAAGTAAAATGCACAAGAGACAAAGACAATATATATATATATATATATATATATATATATATATATATATATATATATATATATATATATATATTGAACAACAATTTTATTTATTAACATTCTTTTGTACAATGTATCTGAAAAGTAAATACATAGAATGGAAAGCAATGCCTAAACAGTGGCATAACAGAAATGGAAAATACAGAATGTAAATGTGTACAAGGAATCTAAAGCTCAGGGTCATAAGCTAGCTGGTCCAAATCCTCGTTGGTGGGCTCGACCTCCAGTAAATCACCTGACGATATTCCAAAGAAGAAGAAAGAGAATGTCGTCAGTGAACAAATCGCTCGGTAAGTCCCAACGATGAGGGAGAAATATAATAGACAGAGAGAGAGAGTGTAACTTTTAAAGTTGTATTATATTGTTAACGCTGTTGTTTGTAGCTTGGTACAGAAGAGGCCAGTGTATACGAGAGGAGACTTACTTTCCCCGGAGACTAAGGTATCAGGAGTACAAGGACCATTCAGACATGGTACAACGACAATTGAATTCAGGTTAGGTATATTATGGTTGCAGTCTCGTGCCAATTCTAACACCTTCCGTACCAATCTACCCCTTATAAACCCCGCGATGTCTTGAATGTATTGTTTGTATTATCTTGATTGTATTGATGTATTGTTTGAATTGTATTGATGGATGACTTGCTGAAACCATGATATCAGTAAATGGATGTAACTGGAGAATCATGTAGATGGATGTATATCCATGGTTCGGTTTAATCAATATAGATTGATTAGATTGAACAGATTGAATATATAGATTCATGGATTCATGTTGAATTGTTGTTTTTACTTGAATCATATTCAAGTCAGATTAATTATATTGAGACTCGATCTGAGTCAGACAATGAGAAAAGAAATTGAATCATGAATTAGGTTTTGGTGTTATCGGTAACCGCTGCACATGAACGACAGGATTTGTGTCTTTTTCAAAGACGATTACCATGTTGATAACACCGTTTATTAAGTTGTCTACCTTAAATAGGCAAGCACCCATATCTCCGGCTCCCCGAGGCTCAAGAGACTGGTCCCGCTTAAACCTATGTTTACTAGGGTCCTTATTGTAATTTAGTATAACTTGAGGAGGTTTTATATAAAAATAATTTTGTATAATTTTCAAAATACACCACAAGTATTTTATTATCGTGTTTAGAGTTTTCATTGATTTATATTTTATCAACGTGACATTTCTAGTGAAATAAAACCTAATTTCATAAAATATGATATTTATTTGTAATATTGGACTTGTATGGTATTTTCTTATAAATAGAATGTTTTTCTTGAATTTTGGAAATGTGGAATATTATAAATATTAAAAATAGATATTTTGATATTAATTACATATATATATATTTATTAAAAATATAAGTTTTATCTATAATAGAAATCATATTTTCTAAAGAAAATTGTATTTTTAAATCTTTCGAGACCGTATGCTCCTTGCGAAGGTCTGCATCTCGCACTACTAAGCCCGAGGATGTACGATAATCCATACTATCCCGAACGGGTTCCCCGAAATGGGTTGTAGCGGCACATTGCAAAGATTAGTTAAAAATACACATCTTGTAGAAAAATGTTTTTATAAGTTTGAGATAGTTTTGTGTAAAATCGTATTTTTCCAAAACTATGTTCCCAAAGATTATCGTGCTATGTTACAAATGGGTATTGTGAGGAGGTAGGTCGTTATCTCGTGAACTATCTAAAGGTATAGCAAGGGGTAATGATGTTTATGTCGAAACTAAACTATATGGTATTTTTCTGTAAAAGTTCTATATAAATTCTTTTGATATGAAACTTGTCAATATATTTTGTTAATGTTTAATGATCATGATGTGAGAGTTTGGTATTATTGTGTTTAAGAAAAATATGATTTTTAAGGAAAAACCGAATCGAAAGTCAGATTAACTCCACATCCGTCGGGTTTTAGAATTCTAAGTTTTTAGAATAGTAAAGAAAAGGGGGAGAAGGGAATTACTAGATTGTAGTGGAGAGGAGAGGAAAAGGAAGAAGTAGGAGGTGCCGGTGCATCGTTTCGTCATCGGAATCTCCTCGGATCGTCGTCGGAAGTTCGTCGGAGTTTCGCCCTTTGCTAACTCCACTTGCACACAAAAAGTCTATGGAATTTTTTTGAGAGTTTTGACAGAGATTTGGAAGTGAGGAGGGGTGATTTTAGGTGTGGTATTTATAGGAAAAAATTAGGGTTTAGGGATGTGAAAGGGTGTATTAAGAATTTGTATTAAAAATAGATTAAATGAGGGTTTTAATTTGCTCTATAAATGTGCAGGGAATTTAAATAGTACAGGGGTTATGGGGTAGGCCAAAGGTTGCAGTAGAAAGAAGAAAATCGGGGTTTCGGGCTGAGTCGGCAGCCGCCGCCGGCCGATTCACATTTCCCGCCGGCCCGAGTCAGGCCCCGACTCGTCGCCACGTGTCCTCTGTCGCTTGGCCTATCTCGTGGACCCGTTTGTTTTATGTGTGACTCTTGGTTTTATGGGTTATGCACGTGTAGACTCTTGGGCTTCTAAAAAGATTAAAAGAAATCAAAATAAAAAGATAATGTGGCTGATGGGATTTGAACTCTGGTGCTTTGGTTCGGCAGTGCAAGGACTTACTAATGAGCTACAAGCTCTTTCTTGCTGTTCAAAAGTAAACCAAACTTATAATTTGTGCTCAGGCAAAACTACCCCTTTCTGTATTTTTTGAAAAAAATTGTACAGAAAGTTTAGGGTTGTTATATTCTACCCTCCTTATAAAAATTTCGTCCTCGAAATTTGCAAAAGGAAAGTGTAACGGATTCAAGGAAAGTTTGGTGATAGAACTATTGGTAGTGTATGAAAAATATGTGAAAGAACGAAAAAATGCGAAGGTTTTGGTAAGATTGTAAAAGAGGTGAGGGAATTTTGGGTTAGGACAGATTCAAAATATATGATAAGATTCAAGGAATAGGTATTGTAAGGAATGTTTTCAGTTGCTGGTTCTTGTGTTATATTGCTTAGGTTGTCCACGCAGAACTGAACTGCATGGTAGGGTTCCATACAGCTCTGACCTGCATGGGCTGCCAACAAAACCTGTTACGCCCCGCTTCCCGGTGTACGGCGAAGGGGACGCGACTGGCTGCTTCGTATTTACTCTGAAGTAAACATGCTAAGCGTATCTAAGCAATATAAGTAAAATGCACAAGAGACAAAGACAATATATATATATATATATATATATATATATATATATATATATATATATAAAACAACAATATTTATTAACATTCTTTTGTACAACGCATCTGAAAAGTAAATACATGGAATGGAAAGCAATGCCTAAATAGTGGCATAACAGAAATGGAAAATACAGAATGTAAATGTGTATAAGGAATCTAAAACTCTGGGTCGTAAGCTAGCTGGTCCAAATCCTCGCTGGTGGGTTCGACCTCCAGTGAATCACCTGACGATATTCCAAAAAAAAGAAAGAGAATGTCGTCAGCGAACAAATCGCTCGGTAAGTCCCAAAGATGAGGGAGAAATATAAAAGACATAGAGAGAGAGAGTGTGTAACTTTTAAAGTTGTATTATATTGTTAACGCTGTTGTTTGTAGGTTTGTACAGAAGAGGCCAGTGTATACGAGAGGAGTCTCACTTTCCTCGGAGACTAAGGTATCAGGAGTACAAGGAACCGTTCAGCCACGGTACAACGGCAATTGAATTCAGGTTAGGTGTATTATGGTTGCAGTCTCATGCCACTTCTAACACCTTCCGTACCAATCTACCCCTTATAAACTCCGCGATGTCTTGATTGTATTGATGTATTGTTTGAATTGTATAGATGGATGACTTGCCGAAACCATGATATCAGTAAATGGATGTAACTGGAGAATCATGTAGATGGATGTATATCCATGGTTCGGTTTAGTCAATATAGATTGATTAGATTGAACATATTGAATATATAGATTCATAGATTCATATTGAATTATAGTTTGTATTTGAATCATATTCAAGTCAGATTAATTATATCGAGACTCAGTCTGAGTCAGACAATTAGAAAAGAAATTGAATCCTGAATTAGGTTTTGGTGTTATTGGTAACCGCTGCACATGGACGACATGATTTGTGTCTTTTTCAAAGACGATTACCATGTTGATAACACCATTTGTTAAGTTGTCTACCTTAAATAGACAAGCACCCATATCTCCGTCTCGCTGAGGTTCAAGAGACTGGTCCCGCTTAAACCTATATTTACTAGGGTCCTTATTGTAATTTAGTATAACTTGATAGGATTTTATGTAAAAATAATTTTGTATAATTTTCAAAATACACCTCAAGTATTTTATTATCGTATTTAGAGTTTTCATTGATATATATTTTATCAATGTGACATTTCTAGTGAAATAAAACCTAATTTCATAAAATATGGTATTTATTTGTAATATTGGACTTGTATGGTATTTTCTTATAAATGAAATGTTTTTCTTGAATTTTGGAAATGTGGAATATTATAAATATTAAAAATAGATATTTTGATATTAATTACATATATATATATTTATTAAAAATATAAGTTTTATTTATCATAGAAATCATATTTTCTAAAGAAAATTGTATTTTTAAATCTTTCGAGATCGTATGCTTCTTGTGGAGGTCTGCATCTCGCACTACTAAGCCTGAGGATGTGCGATAATCCACACCATCCCAAACGGGTTCCCTGAAATGGGTTGTAGCTGCACATTGCAAAGATTAGTTAAAAATACACATCTTGTAGAAAAAGGGTTTTATAAGTTTGAGGTAGTTTTGTGTAAAATCGTATTTTCCCAAAACTATGTTCCTAAAGATCATCGTGCTATGTTACATATGGGTGTTGTGAGGAGGTAGGTTATTATCTTATGAACTATCTAAAGGTATAGCAAGGGGTAATAATGTTTATGTCGAAACTAAATTATATGGTATTTTTCTGTAAAATTGCTATATAAATTCTTTTGATATGAAACTTGTCAATATGTTTTGTTAATATTTAATGATCATGATGTGAGAGTTTTGTATTATTGTATTTAAGAAAAATATAATTTTTAAGGAAAAACCGAATCGGAAGTCGGATTAACTTCACTTCCGTCGGGTTTTATAATTCTAAGTTTTTAGAATAGTAAAGAGAAGGAGGAGAAGGGACTTACTGGATTGTAGTGGAGAGGAGAGGAAAAAGAAGAAGTAGGAGGTGCCGGTGCGTCGTTTCGTTGCCGGAATCTCCTCGGATCATCGTCGGAAGTTCGTCAGAGCTTCGCCCTTTGCTAACTCCACTTGCACACAAAAAGTCTATGGAATTTTCTTGAGAGTTTAGACAGAGATTTGGAAGTGAGGAGGGGTGATTGTAGGTGTAGTATTTATAGAAAAAAATTAGGGTTTAGGGATGTGAAAGGGTCTACTAAGAATTTGTATTAAAAATTAGATTAAATGAGGGCTTCCACTAATAGCTCCACCAATTTGCTTTTCTTAGTTCATCCGTAGGGAATGCTCTGTAAATATGCAAGGAATTTAAATAGTACATGGATTATGGGGTAGGACAAAGGTTGCAGTAGAAAGAAGAAAATCGGGGTTTCGGGCTGAGTCAGCCGGCGGCGCCGGCCGATTCACACTTCCCGCCGGCCCGAGTTGGCCTAGTCAGGCCTCGACTCATCGCCACGTGTCCCCTATCGCTTGGTCTATCTCGTGGACCCGTTTGTTTTATGTGTGACTCTTGGTTTTACGGGTTATTCACGTGTAGACTCTTGGGTATCTAAAACAATTAAAAGAAATCAAAATAAAAAGATAATATGGCTGATGGGATTTGAACTCTGATGCTTTGGTTCGGCAGGGCAAGGTCTTACCAATGAGCTACAAGCTCTTTCTTGCTGTTCAAAAGTAAAAAAAACTTATAACTTGTGCTCAGGCAAAAATACCCATTTCTGTATTTTTTGAAAAAAATTGTACAGGAAGTTTAGGGTTGTTACACATAACTTAGGTACAATCTTAGTTTTCTCACTTTCTGCACTAGCACTTTACGATACTGGAGCGTCTCATTACTTTATGTCGCAACGGTTCATCCGAACTCATGCGATTCCAGTCAAACCCCTTGTATCCAGATGGAATGTCAGTTCAGGAAACGGCGTTCTAAAGGAAATAATGTGATACGACCTGTGTCCAGTGGCCGTCTGTAGCAGAGAATTCTATGATGACTTCAAGGTGCTGGACATACCAAATTTTGATATCGTTTTGGATATGGATTGGCTCGGAACTTTTTACGCTACCATCGACTGTCGTCAAAGGAGGGTAGTGTTCGAAATTCCAGAACATCCGGTCATTTATTTCAAAAGTGGAGACCGTACTCTAGAGCCAAGCACATACAAGGCAAAACCGAAGAAGGCAGTGATTGCAACACTTCAAACGGAGGAAGGATCGAAGCCAGAGATAGTTCAAGAGTTCGATGATGTATTTCCTGAAGACATATCAGGTTTGCCTCCCGATCGAGCTCTTGAATTCAGCATTGATTTAGTACCTGGAGCACAACCGACGATTAAAGTACCATATCGCCTAAGTCCTGAATGATTGAAGGAAGTCCGAACTTAGTTGGATGAATTATTGGCGAAAGAATGTGTCACACCCCACCCCCAATACAGAGAGTATTGTCCGCTCTGGCCGAAGCCGCACGGTTTTGTCCTTCGGGGCAAACCGGACCCGACCAGGGGCCACTTCCCAGGAGGTCACCCATCCCGGAACTTCCCTGGCTCGAGCACGCTTAACTACGGAGTTCTCAAGCTCCTGTAGTGCCGGTTCGCTTAAAAGGCGCCTCTGTAATAGAGGGTGGTATCATTATATTTATAGTACAGACCTGTCCCCTTTCGGAATGTATTCCGAAGATTCCCCATTGTTCTACAGTGGGTTCCACGGATTCAAGAGGTGGCCCCCACGGATTCAAGAGGTGGCCCCCGCCCACTTAACACGACACTTGGCGTGGCACTTTGTTCCGTGTGGCACTTTGCTCCGTGAACAAGAACCGGGTCCCGACATTCTCCCCACCTTTGAACAATGGTTCGTCCTCGAACCACAGACCTACTTTCGAGAGACCAGCTCTGATACCATTCTGTCACGCCCCACCCCCAATACAGAGAGTATTGTCCGCACTGGCCGAAACCGCACGGTTTTGTCCTTTTAAGCGAACCGGCACTACAGGAGTTTGAGAACTCCGTAGTTAAGCGTGCTCAGGCCATAGAAAGTCCTGGGATGGGTGACCTCCTGGGAAGTGGCCCCTGGTCGGGTCCGGTTCGCTCCGAAGGACAAAACCGTATGGTTTCGGCCAGTGCGGACAATACTCTCTGTATTGGGGCTGGGGCGTGACAGAATGGATTCGTCCTAGCACTTCAAGTTGGAGATCACCAGTTCTACTTATGAAGAAGAAGGAAGGTTCATATCAAACGTGCATTGATTATAGAGCCTTGAACGATGTAACTATAAAGAACAAGTATCCACTCCCGCACATCGACGATCTGTTCGATCAGCTAAGTGGATCATGCATTTTCTCCAAGTTAGATCTTCGTTCGGGTTATCATCAGGTGAAGGTCAAAGAATCTGATATCTATAAAACGGAATTCAAAACTCGCTATGGACATTACGAATTTCTTGTGATGACATTTGGAGTGACCAACGCACCGGCTATATTTATGAACCTAATGAATCAAGTTTTCCGAGAGTACCTAGACAGATTTATTGTCATCTTTATCGACGACATCCTGGTGTATTCTAAGAGTCGGAAAGAACATGCCGAGCACCTAAGAATTTTCCTGGAAACTCTACGACAACATCAACTCTATGCCAAGTACAGCAAATGCGAGTTTTGGCTAAGATCAAGTCAGTTTTCTCAGACATATTGTATCAGACGATGGAATCTCTGTAGATCCAACTAAAGTATCTGTAATAAGCGAATGGACAACACCGAAGTCAGTGAAGGACATTCAAAGTTTCTTGAGATTAGCAGGATATTACAGAAGGTTTATTGAAGGATTTTCGAAGATTGTAACACTCCTGATCAAGCTCACACGTAATGATGAAGAATTCGTGTGGTCAGAAGCATGCGAACGAGATTTCGTAGAACTCAAGTCAAGATTGACATCAGCACCTATTCTCGTTATACCTGACCAATCTGGAGGTTTCAAAGTGCATTGCGATACATCCGGTAAGGGATTGGGATGTGTTCTAAATCAGCACGGTAAAGTTGTAGCTTATGCTTCAAGACAACTGAAGATTCATGAGCACAATTATCCGACGCATGATTTGGAATTGGCGGCCGTTATCTTTGCTCTCAAGATTTGGCGCCATTATCTTCTTGGTGAACGAGTGGACATATACACAGATCACAAGAGTCTGAAATATGTGTTTACTCAGAAAGAGTTGAATATTCGGCAGAGAAGATGGTTGGAACTTATGGAGGAGTTCGACATCAACCTACAATATTATTCAGGGAAGGTGAATGTAGTACCTGATGCCCTTAGTCGTCAACCATTAGCATTGAATCTCACCACACAGCGGAAGCTTCAGCAAGATTTGCATCAGCTGGAGATTGAAGCAGTCATGTCAGGTAACGCTTCAAGTTTGATGAACTTACAAGTTCAATCTACCATTGTCAATCAGATCAAAGCAGCTCAAGCAAGTGATACTAAGTTGCAAAAGATCAGAGAACAAGTAGATAGTAGACTACAAACAGATTTTATCATCCTTGAAAACAGATCTTTGAGATACGGTAGTAGATTGTGTGTACCAAAAGTTTCTGTGCGAGAAAAGTTGATGAAGAAAGATCACAACTCTCCTTATTCAGTACATCCTGGAGGTACAAAGATGTACAAAGGTCTGCGTCAAAATTACTGGTGGCATGTAATGAAGCGTGAAGTAGCCAGAAGCGTCGCAAAATACTTGCTGTGTCACCAAGTAAAAGATGAGTATCACAGGACAGCTGGTTTACTTCAACCGTTACCTATCCCAGAATGGAAGTGTCAACACATCACAATAGATTTCGTGACTGCACTTCCTCGCAGCACGAAAGGTAACGATGCGGTATGGGTTATTGTGGATCGACTCAAAAAGTCGGCTCACTTCATCCCATTTCGAGTTGGCCAATCTACTGAGACACTAGCAAAGAAGTACATGGAGATAAGAATCTAAGTAAGATTTAAATTCTTCAAATATGTACTATCTATGATACCCATGAACTCATGCAGGAAATCGTGAGATTACATGGAGTACCGGTTTGCATTGTTGATCAGTCGAAAATATTGCATATTTTAACCGGCAATTTCCTCATCATTTGCATTCATATAGAAGTGTTCGGTATTCGTATTTCACATATTAGCAAATCTATCACAGATTATCAGATTACATGTATTAGGCCTTAAAACCGGCATTTCTAGGGAAATTGACTGCATTGCATGGCATCGCAATATTTCTATATGTCACAACCCGTGTTTCGAAGTCTGTGCAGGAAAAGGAGAAGCTCGCTCAAATTTACACTGCTCAAATATACGCCAACTCACTAACTCAAATCTGGTATCAACCCAAAGGAGCAATCACAAATCAACATATCAAAGAAAGCTACAAACATCAGTACAAGACCACAACAGAAGCCACTCAGCCCAAGGCTCCAACTTAGCCGCGGAACCGCGGCCAGAGCCGGCTTAGGCCGCGGTTCCGCGGCGGCTTGATGACATCATCTCCTGAATTTTGTACCACAATGCTTCACTCAGGGCCCACTGCTCAGAAATGTGTCTCAGTTTCCAGAAGACTCCAGAGGTTTCTGCCAGATCAGCAAACAAGGGTTTCCAAGCCTAAGTAAACCTAGCTTAAACCCTAAGCTATTTCCTAACAAACTACCTTCTAGAAGACTCAATAAACTTTTGGAGGGAACTACCATTTCAAACCTAAACCTAGGGTTTGGGAAGGCTATAAATAGAAGCCTAGACCTAGGGTGAGAAAATATATAGATCATCATATATCATACATCCAAGAGAGGGTGTGATTCATTTTAGTTCATTTTAGCCATTCTCTTTCTTCATCCCCTTCCTCCACAAGTCTAGTGAGAGGGCTTGTGGGAAACCCTAACCCTAATTCCAATTAGAATCAAGATTCCCGAGTACCCATTAAGCAAGAAGCCCTACAACCTTTAGGAGTGGAGCCGATCTTCAACGGAGCAAGCGATCCGAGCCGATCCACGACTCACGAAGCCGAGCGACGCCCGATCAACAATCTAGATTCTTCTTCTTGTAGTTCTTGAAGCGAATGTAATCAAAATTGTTGAGATAAATAAAGGTGATATTCTTTTATCTTGTTTTCTTTAAATTCTGCATCATGATATCTTTACAATTCGTGAATATTTTCTGTGTGGTGATGTGTGAATAAAACTCCGCTCGTCGAGGAGTCGAGACGGTCAATAGAAAGATGATATAACATAGCTTTAATCGATTCTTGAGTCCTACGTGTTTTGAAAACCCTAGCAAGTTCAAGAAACGACGACCCATTTTGTTTCGATGCTTTCTTGATTGATATCGTTCAAAATTGGGGAGTTACGATCATTTCTTGAATTTGGTAGAGGCTAGAAAAGGAATGATATCGACGAAAGAACAAGGGTTAAAAGATGAAACCCTAGTTTCATCAAGAAAGCCCTAACTCTCGTCGATGATCATCAATCTAGTATCAATCCTTCGAAGGACAAGAACACGAAATCTTAAGATTATATCACGTCTATCGATCCGATCGATTCCTGCGAGCCTCTTTTAGATTCTTGATTGTTGATTGGAAATATCATCGATACACCGATTCTTGACTGTTTATCTTTTTCTTGATTCTTGAATAGAATAGTGACACTTGAAAATCAAAACTCTTGAATCATGTTTTCGTTTATCTTAGCTTAACTTTTCAATTCAAGCATATCATAATACAAACGAATCGTGCAATCCCTGTGGACGATCCGCACTCACTTACAAACTACATCCGACACCGTAGTTGATTGCGGTCAATATAATTTTTGGTTGTGATGTCTTTACAATTTTCTTAAATCGACACAACAAGATTTTACATCAATCAAATGGCGCCGTTGCCGGGGACTATTTGATTCGATTTACACAAAACCGAGAATCTTTAAAACCAAATGGCGCCGTTGCCGGGGATTACGCGCTAATTCGTTTCATATTATAGTTTGAATTGAAAGAATTATTCCATTTTTATTTTGAGATCAAAATTCGTGCAAACCCTAAACAATTTGTTGTGTTTCATTGCAAGGAGATCTGGAGCATGCTGGGAATTGATAAAATTTTTTGGAGAGTACCAGAGAACAGAGGGAAGCAACAGCAAGCAGCTGTTGAAATCTTGTGAAGTGAACCCACATTGAAGCGCGGAAGCGCGGCATATAGGAGGTTATTGCGGCGGAACCGCGGTTCCACAGAGGGTTCTCTGTACCAACTTTCTGCAGGTGACTTCTTACTCTCTCCTCTCTCCTCTTTTTAGCACCAACTAATACTTTTCTGCAGGATTCTTTGCAAAGAATAGCAGCTAGCAAATTGCAAATTAAAATTGTGCGTAATTTTGTTTCTTGGTTGTTTGCATTATAAATACGGAAATTAAGGGGCACGACCAAATACAAATTAGGTGGGGATTTCATTACCCTTCCTAGGCCCTGAAAACCACCAAACTTGCATCCGCATTGACCCACATTAGCTAAAAGAAATCTAGAGATGACTCTAAGGACTGTCGCGCTCAATTAGGACAGAAGAAGGCCGTGGGTAATTCATTGCTTATCCGCGTTTTCTTGTGGTGCCTAAGGTGAGTGTGTCTAAGGCTAGTGGTTATTAATTAGGCCCACTACTTACGTAGTGGAGTACCTTCCCACTTACCTGGCACTTATCCGGCCACAGGGGAACAAAGAGGCAGTGGAGGATTCTATCCCGCGACTTGTCTTTTGGCAGTTAGGAACGGTCTAGAGCCGGACCTAGGTGACCACTAGATTCTAGGGTTTGTGTGCTGCATTTGTTGTGTCGCATCATTTTTTCAAAAATCCGTCCCTTTTTCAAAAGCAAACACCGCATTCATTTACCCCTAATTATAAGCCAACGCTGCCACTTATACTAACCCTTTTTAGTACAAGATAGGCTGGACACGGGATTCTAGTGCCCGTTTAGTCCGCGTACCTTTTATCGACTCCGAAGTCGATAATTCTCCATTTACCTCTTCTTTACCTACTACCACACCCACACCGATGGATCCAAATCCATCAAACTTCTTTTCCACTAATCTGCCGCCGTCCGTTGGTGCGCAGAATCCACCCCGCATCTCTCTCCAGGAGAGGTGCTATCCACTTAGAGTTCCTCTTTCGACCTGCTTATCCACACCACCAGCCAATGGGGATAACTTTGAAATTAAGCCCCAGTATATCAATCTTTTACCCAAATTCCATGGACTCGAGACTGAGGACGCTTACGTTTTCATTACCAAATTTGAAAACGTATGCGCAATGATGGGTACGTCACAACTTTCAGTGGATGCTATGCCTCTACGACTTCTCCCATTTACATTGTGCGATATAGCCGAAAAGTGGCTATATAACACTACCGCACATTCTATTACGAATTGGGAAGAATTCGTCGCTGCATTCCTTAAGAAATTTTATCCAATCCAAAAGACAGCTCGAATCCGTAGCGAACTGAATCAATTTGCCCAGCTCCCTATCGAACCATTTTCAAAATGTTTTGAACGTTTCAAGGATCTATTGGTTCAGTGTCCTCATCACGGCATCCCGAGATGGGAGCTTTGCCGAATCATTTATCAGGGCATTAACTCAAACACTAAACAGAGCCTTGAAAACATGTGTCAAGGTACATTTATGACTAAGGATGATGGGGAAGCTTGGAAGTATTTAGAAGAGTTCGCTGAAAAATCACTACAGTGGGAGAGTGGAACCCAACCATTGAATAGGGGTGGCGTACACCAAATAGATGTGTCCATAGGTGTTCGAGCTGAGATGGCAGCAATGCAAAAGAAGCTCGACGCTATGGAACACAAATTTTCTGCAGCCTCCCTAAACCCAATGTCGCTCCCCAAAACTGTTTGTGGGTGCTGTTCTGATCCGTCACATTTAACGAAAGAATGTCCATTAAACTCTGCGTTTCAAGGTCACGAGCATTCTAATGCCGCATTTCAAAGACCTAGAAACGATCCATATTCTTCCACGTACAATCAGGGTTGGAGGAATCACCCTAATTTCGCTTGGAACCAAAACCAATCTCAAAACACGGTTCCAAACATGAATCAATTTCAAAGGGCTCTTCCTCCACCACAACAGCAACCCCTTCAACTCACTCAGCACCCCTACCAGTCACAAAATTTCCAAAATCAGGGCAACAATCCTGCATAGTCTAATCCTATGCAGTTGTCCAGTTCTGACGAATTCTCTCAATTCACTCAAACCATGAAATCACTTTTATCAAATTTCATAGAGGTTTCGACTGAGGTTAGATCTTCCGTCAGTGAAATAAAGAAAAACTCAGCGTCCCAAGCTGAGAGTATCAGATCGATGGAAGCTGAAATCGCACGCCTCAAAGCCGAAATGAGTGCGAGAGAAAAAGGGAAACTTCCCTCTCAACCCCTACAGAATCCTGGGCATTACAATGTAAATGCCATCACAACGTTGAGATCGGGAAGAGTGCTGAATAATAATGTCGGGGAAAGTATTGATGATACTGAAAATCATATCAACACCCCGGCTGAGACCTTTCCACATACACACACTTCTCCTTTTGATCCTTCTTCTTCTACCATACCACCTTCTCGTGAGCCTATTCTCCATTTCCCTTTAGGCTCGACACCTTCTCCCAACCCTTATAGTTCTCCACAGACGGTCCCCACACCTCTTTTGGGATCTCGTCTACCCCCTTTTCCTTCTCCTATGATGGACCCAGCGCTTATTGCAAAAGCACCTTACCCGAATCGGCTAAGGGCTAACAGAACGAGTCCTCATATGGAGAAAATTATAGAAATGTTCAAACAGGTTAACATCAATATCCCTCTCCTAGATGCGATTCAACAAGTCCCCGCTTATGCGAAAATTCTTAAGGACTTGTGCACTAGGAAGAGGAAGACTCAAGTGCCGAAGAAGGTCTTTATGTCTAATAATATCAGCACTGCTTTTATTCCCCAGCTACCAAAGAAACGAAAGGACCCAGGATGTCCTACAATATCGATTTCTATTGGGGGTAAAAACATAAATCGTGCTCTTTTAGACCTTGGCGCAAGTGTTAACCTGCTCCCTTATTCTGTCTATGAGCAACTAGGGATTGGAGAGCTGAAACCTGCTCACTGCACTCTCCAGATGGCGGACCGATCTATCACCAAACCAAGGGGTGAATTAGAGGATGTGTTGATAAAGGTCGGGGAATTTGTTTTCCCTGTAGACTTCATTGTGCTCGACACACATCCTGTAGTAAACCCCCGGGGCCAAATTCCGGTGATTCTAGGTCGTCCTTTCCTTGCCACTTCCAACGCTGTTATAAACTGTAGAAATGGTTCAATGAACTTATCATTTGGAAATATGACCATTGAACTAAATATCTACAAAGTTGGAAGTCAGCCATCAGAACCTAGTGCTCATATTTTAGATGTGTGCTCTGTCCATGAGATCGCTCCCGATAGTTGTGGAGCTGAGGAACTTTGCTTTACTGATCTCGATGACATTACCACATCTCTGTTTGACTTTGTACAAGATCTTAGTGAGGACACTTCACCTACACTTGAGTCCTGCACTTCTGACTTTTCTCCACCCGAGTCTGTATCTTTCACAGGCTCTGAGCTTCTTTGTAAATCCAAAAATCATTCAATGATCCCTCCTTCTATCATTTCTCCGCCTGAATTAGATCTCAAAATTTTACCCTCTCATCTGAAATATGCTTATTTAGGTGAGAAGGAGTCTTTACCGGTTATAATTTTAGCTTCTCTAGCATTAGAGCAAGAGAATGCACTGTTATCGGTATTGAGATCTAACAAAGAGGCGTTTGGTTGGAGTATGGCGGACATCAAAGGGATTAGTTCCTTGATAGTTGAGCATCATATACATGTGATGGATGATGCCAGACCAACCCGAGAACCACAGAGACGGTTGAATCCCATCATGAAGGAGGCGGTCATGAAAGAGATCGTCAAATGCTTAGATAATGGTATTATATACCCCATCTCCGATAGCTAGTGGGTAAGTCCTATACATGTCGTTCCTAAGAAATCCGGCATCACAGTTATAACCAATGAGGCGAATGAGTTGATTCAGACACGCACCCAAACTGGGTGGCGTGTATGTATCGATTATAGAAAACTCAACGCTGCCACGAGGAAAGACCATTTTCCTCTACCATTCATTGATCAGATGCTGGAACGCTTAGCGGGACGAAAGTATTATTGTTTTATGGACATATACTCAGGCTACAATCATGTCCCCATCGCCAAAAAGGATCAAGATAAAACCACTTTTACTTGTCCTTTTGGTACCTTTGCTTACAGTCGCATGCCCTTCGGGCTATGCAATGCTCCCGCTACCTTTCAGCAGTGTATGATGGGGATATTCTTTGATATGGTAGAGAATTTCCTGGAGATCTTTATGGGCGACTTCTCGATTTTTGGAGACTCTTTTTCCGATTGCCTAGCAAATCTTGACGCTGTTCTTACTCGTTGCAAAGAGAAGAACTTGACTTTGAACTGGGAAAAATGCCATTTTATGGTCCAAGAAGGAATTGTTCTTGGACATGTCATTTCACAGAAAGGCATTGAGGTTGACAGAGCCAAAATAGATGTCATTCAAAACCTCCCTCATCCCAAAAGCGTCAAAGATATTCGCTCTTTCCTTGGCCATGCGGGCTTTTATAGGAGATTCATTAAGGACTTTAGCAAAATTGCTAGACCTTTAACTCTTCTCCTGGCCAAGGATACGACCTTCCATTTTGACTCGGATTGCGAGACAGCTTTCGAATCACTTAAACACTCACTCACTTCAGCCCCCGTTTTATCATCACCAAACTGGGATTACCCCTTTGAGCTGATGTGTGACGCATCTGATTTTGCAGTAGGTGCAGTCTTAGGACAGCACATCGAAAAGATGCCACACGTGATTTACTATGCTAGTAAGACCCTGAATGATGCGCAAATCAATTATACAACCACAGAAAAAGAACTTTTAGCGGTTGTATTTGCATTAGAAAAATTCAGGCCTTACTTAATCGGCTCACCTATAGTTGTGTATACTGACCATTCCGCTTTAAAACATCTTCTGGCGAAGAAAGATGCAAAAGGTCGACTAATACGTTGGATCCTACTATTACAAGAATTTGATCTTGTTATCAAAGATAAGAAAGGATGTGAAAACGTAGTAGCTGACCACCTTTCACGCATCATTTCTTCCCCTGTGACCCTGCCGATCAATGACTCGTTTCCTGACGAGCAACTCTTGAGCATATCCGCTGAACCATGGTTCAGGGATATTGTGAACTATCATGCCACGGGACTAATACCCAACGATTGGTCAAAACAGGACAAATACCGTTTTCTATCCCAAGTAAAACACTTTTACTGGGACGAGCCCTATTTGTTTAAATATTGTCCTGATCAGATCATTCGCCGGTGTGTCCCGAATGAAGAGTTCAAGAGTGTTCTTTCTTTTTGTCATGATCAGGCCTGTGGGGGTCACTTTGGTCCTAGAAAGACAGCGGAAAAGGTTTTGCAATGTGGATTTTATTGGCCGACCTTATTCAAGGACGCATTTGAGCATTGCAAAACCTGTACACAATGTCAGTATATGGGTAGAATATCCCAGAGGAATGAAATGCCTCAGCAACCCATTCTGGTTGTTGAAATGTTCGATGTTTGGGGCATAGATTTTATGGGTCTTTTTCCCAACTCCTTTGGGAATCTGTACATACTGCTGGCGGTTGATTATGTCTCAAAGTGGGTAGAAGCCATTCCAAGTCGCACTAATGACAAGAAAATTGTTATTAAGTTCTTAAAAGAGAATATCTTCTCGCGATTTGGACACCCACGCGCTATTATTAGCGATAATGGGACACACTTCTGCAACAGGTCTTTCGAGACTCTGATGCGGAAATATTCAATCAACCACCGACTTTCCACACCCTATCACCCCCAAACAAGCGGGCAGGCTGAAATTTCAAACAGACAAATCAAACTTATCCTGGAGAAAACTGTTGCTAAAAATAGAAAAGACTGGTCGACCAAACTGACGGATGCTCTTTGGGCATTCCGAACTGCATTTAAGACCGACCTAGGGATGTCTCCATATAGGATAGTGTTTGGAAAAGCATGTCATTTACCCGTCGAGATAGAACATAAAGCATTGTGGGCTATTAAAGAAATAAATTTTGATTTAAACCTTGCTTGCAACTTTCGGAAGCTGCAACTTAACGAGCTAAGCGAACTCCGCGATGAAGCTTATGATAACGCTGTAATCACAAAGAATAGGACTAAGGTTTTTCACGATAAAAACATTTTAAGGAAAACATTTTCACCTGGTCAACAAGTCCTTTTTTATGATTCACGATTACACTTTCATGCGGGTAAGCTCCGATCTCGTTGGAAGGGACCTTTTGTTGTGCGGTCTGTATACCCGGCAGTAGAAGTTGAAAATGTTAAAAACGGCACTGTTTTCAAAGTAAATGGACATAGACTAAAGCCGTATTTTTCCACTGACCCCACGGAGGAGCTCTTGTTCTTACAAGAGCCAGTTTATTTGGATTAAAATTCCTCCGTCTCACTTTCATGTCCAGTATATCATTGCATCATTTTTTGAGTGAAGGTGAGTGAAAAGAATAAGTTTGGGGGAAGTTCTTCACTTATATATTTTGCCCCCACTAATAATTCCTCCCAGACTTACAGGTTTTGTAGATATAGCTGTTAGCAACAGTGAGGACACTGTTGAAAACAAGTTTGGGGGAGGTTTGTGCTTATTTTCGCATCATTTGCATATCATCTGCATAAGCACAAAACATTTCTTTTAAAAATCTATAAAAATTGAAAATTTTTCAAAACCCATAAAAATTTAAAAATTTTCAAGTATAAAAATAATTTTAATATTTACACTTTTTTGTATATAAATAAGATAATGAAAGTTTAGATAGTGAACAATTACATCCATGAGATTAGAAAAATTTAAGAAAACTAAGAAAATTAGAAGTTTTCTTATACGAACTAGTAATAAGTAGTTATGAGCCGTTGTCCCAAGGATCAGTAAGATGAAAGACGTCACTAATCTGAGGATAAAAATAAGTCTGAAAAATAGTTTCTATTCTGGAAGCCAAACATTTTGAACGTTGCTACCCTGCTATTCGCACTTACACACATCTTAAAGCCTGGGATAGTAGAGGATACCTTGAAATGCTCGTGTCTTAAAGCCGATGTATAAAAAAAAATTGAAGAAAGTGGTGAGAAAAATAGACACTGGTTTTGTTATCACCAAGGGCAATAATAAAAAAATATATAGCAAGGGTGCTTCTTCACCTAGTGCCCTAAGGCCAACTGGTCTGGGAGTCACTGCTATGCCTGAGGTGGTGCAAGACGAGGAAAATACACCAAGCAAGCAAGCACAGGAGTAATCGGTCGGTTAGTACCTCAAGAAGTATTAACGGTCGCATGAAAGTGTGTGAGCAATCTCGTTTATCAAAAAGTACTGAGGCTGATGGGCAAGAGTATGATAGCTTGAATTGAATTCTCCGGATGTAGGGATGTCCTTTACACACACGCAGGGTGATATGATCGATGTTTGGAAGAAAGATAGGAATGAAAAATAAGACGATGTTTTATTGAGGGAGGAAGTGATTTCTAACATCTTTTCATGACCATTAAGATAGGGCCCATGACAACCGAAAAACTAGCTTAGTTGAAAACCCTAATTTTCAAAGTCTTTCTTTTACAATTCTTTTCTTTAAATGTAATAGTCATGATCTTCCTTTTATTATTGGATTTTGTGGGTGCAATCCGCTGAAAACTCTCAGGAGATAACACTCCTCCTACTAGGGACACCTAGAGGTTTAAAGGCTTGTTGCACATGCTCAGTGCAATCGTGTTGCCTACGAAAGTGTGCTAGTTAGTTTTTTCTCTTTCTTTTTTTTTCCTCCTTCTCTTTTTAATAAAACATTCGCTCGAGACGATCGAAATTAAGTTTGGGGGTATTTTATCAGTCGAAAATATTGCATATTTTAACCGGCAATTTCCTCATCATTTGCATTCATATAGAAGTGTTCGGTATTCGTATTTCACATATTAGCAAATCTATCACAGATTATCAGATTACATGTATTAGGCCTTAAAACCGGCATTTCTAGGGAAATTGACTGCATTGCATGGCATCGCAATATTTCTATATGTCGCAACCCGTGTTTTGAAGTCTGTGCAGGAAAAGGAGAAGCTCGCTCAAATTTACACCGCTCAAATATACGCCAACTCACTAACTTCAAATCTGGTATCAACCCAAAGGAGCAATCACAAATCAACATATCAAAGAAAGCTACAAATATCAGTACAAGACCACAACAGAAGCCACTCAGCCCAAGGCTCCAACTTGGCCGCGGAACCGCGGCCAGAGCCGGCTTAGGCCGCGGTTCCGCGGCGGCTTGATGACATCATCTCCTGAATTTTGTACCACAATGCTTCACTCAGGGCCCACTGCTCAGAAATGTGTCTCAGTTTCCAGAAGACTCCAGAGGTTTCTGCCAGATCAGCAAACAAGGGTTTCCAAGCCTAAGTAAACCTAGCTTAAACCCTAAGCTAGTTCCTAACAAACTACCTTCTAGAAGACTCAACAAACTTTTGGAGGGAACTACCATTTCAAACCTAAACCTAGGGTTTGGGAAGTCTATAAATAGAAGCCTAGACCTAGGGTGAGAAAATATATAGATCATCATATATCATACATCCAAGAGAGGGTGTGATTCATTTTAGTTCATTTTAGCCATTCTCTTTCTTCATCCCCTTCCTCCACAAGTCTAGTGAGAGGGCTTGTGGGAAACCCTAACCCTAATTCTAATTAGAATTAAGATTCCCGAGTACCCATTAAGTAAGAAGCCCTACAACCTTTAGGAGTGGAGCCGATCTTCAACGGAGCAAGCGATCCGAGCCGATCCACGACTCACGAAGCCGAGCGACGCCCGATCAACAATCTAGATTCTTCTTCTTGTAGTTCTTGAAGCGAATGTAATCAAAATTGTTGAGATAAATAAAGGTGATATTCTTTTATCTTGTTTTCTTTAAATTCTGCATCATGATATCTTTACAATTCGTGAATATTTTCTGTGTGGTGATGTGTGAATAAAACTCCGCTCGTCGAGGAGTCGAGACGGTCAATAGAAAGATGATGTAACATAGCTTTAATCGATTCTTGAGTCCTACGTGTTTTGAAAACCCTAGCAAGTTCAAGAAACGACGACCCATTTTGTTTCGATGCTTTCTTGATTGATATCGTTCAAAATTGGGGAGTTACGATCATTTCTTGAATTTGGTAGAGGTTAGAAAAGGAATGATATCGACGAAAGAACAAGGGTTAAAAGATGAAACCCTAGTTTCATCAAGAAAGCCCTAACTCTCGTCGATGATCATCAATCTAGTATCAATCCTTCGAAGGACAAGAACACGAAATCTTAAGATTACATCACGTCTATCGATCCGATCGATTCCTGCGAACCTCTTTTAGATTCTTGATTGTTGATTGGAAATATCATCGATACACCGATTCTTGACTGTTTATCTTTTTCTTGATTCTTGAATAGAATAGTGACACTTGAAAATCAAAACTCTTGAATCATTTTTCGTTTATCTTAGCTTAACTTTTCAATTCAAGCATATCATAATACAAACGAATCGTGCAATCCCTGTGGACGATCCGCACTCACTTACAAACTACATCCGACACCGTAGTTGATTGCGGTCAATATAATTTTTGGTTGTGATGTCTTTACAATTTTCTTAAATCGACACAACAAGATTTTACATCAATCAATTGTCTCTGATCGTGACACTAGATTTCGATCGCAATTTTGGCAAAATCTGCAAGCTAGTTTGGGAACAAGTCTGACCTTCAGCATAACTTATCATCCACAAACAGATGGTCAGTCTAAGAAAACTATTCAGATCTTAGAAGATATGCTCAGAGCGTGTATTCTAGACTTCGGAGGTCGTGGGAAGATCACCTACATCTTGTGGAGTTTTCATACAACAACAGCTACCGAGCAAGTATAGGAATGACACCTTTTGCAGCACTGTTCTCCGCCGGAAGACGCGACGGCGACGTTGGGACGTCTGGGGCTGAATTTCGGGGGCAGATGCTAATTGGTGCTATCCGTCCACCTCTCCGAAGATGCCAAGTTGATTTATGACACCATGTATCGAAGGTTTAAACGGATGCGGCCGATGTAGCAGACTTCGTCAGATTCCCTCTCATGATGAGGGGTTTTTGATTATGGGGACGCTCTTTCCGGCAGGCGCAAGCCCCTGCAGTTAATTATGCTACCGCATCGCGGTAACCATTTTCTCCTTCTCCAGATGGTCACTTCGTGTCGTGGGTGTTTGTTTTGTTTTTGGTTGCCCGTGGATTGTATACGGAGACTAATTTATGTTGTCGCCCGTAGGGCGTGGATTAATCCAAATCTGTATTTTCTTAGATTTGGGTTTGTGGTTGGGTTTAAGGATACGTTAGTCCCATTCGAGACTAAGATCAACTTAAACGTTTGTTACGGATACGTTGGTATAATTTTAGACTAAGATCAACTTAACGGGATCTTTTAGATCCAACAAAAGAGCATTTGGACTCTATTGTTTAGTTTAGGGACATTGCGGCCGGTTACCAGTTTAAGGACATGGTGGTCCAAGGTTAAGGACATCATAGTCTATGGGTTTAAAGGACCCCACAGTCCGAGGTTAAGGACATAATGGTCCATGGGTTTAAAGGACCCCACAGTCTGAGGTTAAGGACAGCATAATCCATGGGCTTAAGGACCTCACGGTCCAAGGTTAAGGACATCATAGTCCATGGGTTTAAGGACCCCACAGTCCATGGAATGATTGGTTATCGGGACCCATCACCTCTCTGAAGACGTTGAAGCATTACAACGACAAATATCAAAGGAGTGAAGAGATGTACCCTTGAACCAATGTTGATTGGGAAGTCTGTAGTCCAATTTGGGACTAAGATCAATTAATTGGATTATGAGCACATGGGCTCAGTTAAATCTGAATTGAGGACTTATGGCCAACTTGGGCTAAGTCCAATTAGGTTTGAAATGTTGGACCTTTGTTTGGACTGTTGAACATTTGTCTGGGTTCATCCCCCCATTATTTAGCAATGCTTAAACAGGGTTTTGGGGTTCTGACAATATTTTGTCTTTGGCTGAGCACTAACCATTCATTATAGCTCTGGACTTTACTTTGAATATCATATGAACTAATTAATTTTGAGGTTCAGTTGAAGGGGAGATTTGCCTCAGGAAAACTTAGCCAATTTGGGCTAAGATTGGTTTTAAAATAGTGTTAAACACTAGAGAATATTTGGCGATCATGTGTTCCCATGTGATGCGCTTAAACTAGTGTTAAACACTAGGGACGAAGCACTTAAAGTAGTGTTAAACACTAAAATCGAAGTGGTCACATGGAGTCACGTGAGGCGCCTGAGAATTGGGCCATACTTCTTTTATTTTACTCTCAAAATCTGCAAATAAGTGTTAAACACTTAGTCTTTGTAATCATCACGCGTGGACACATGAAAGTGCCCAAGTATTGGGTATTAATTTCTCTGTTTTCCCTCTTTTGCCCTTTTAAAAGATGTTTGTCAGGGGTCACGTGGGGAAACGTGAGGCACCATAAATCAGTACTGCCTTTGGCTTTGTTCTCTTTCTTTTGAGGGTCACGTGTGAGCACGTGAGTCATTGCCTCCAAGTTTTTTCTTTCTCATTTTGAAGAGTCTATTTAAGGGTCACGTGGGAGCACGTGACCATATCTCATTCGTTCTTTTCTGATCATTGAAGGGAGGGTCACGTGTTGCCACATGATCAGGTTTACGTGCATGGAGAGTTTTAAGTCCCTTGTTTAAGAATTAAATTTTTTTGCAGGGTTAAACCCTAATTTTATTTAGAGGAATTAAATTCCTATATATTTGGAAGAACTAAATTCTTTAAACCCAACTCTCCCTCTAAGATTTGGATCTGCATGGCAGAATCTCCCCGATGAGAATTAAATTCTCAACTTATGGGGAGATCTGCTTCTGCAGATCTTCAACCATGAAGAAGAACTAAGTTCTTGTTTTAAGGGTTAAACCCTGTCTCTGTTGGAGGAATTAAATTCTTAAGTATTTGGAGGAATTAAATTCCCTAAGCTCAATTCTCCCTCTAAGTTTTGGATTTGTATGGCAGAATCTCCCCGATGAGAATTAAATTCTCAACTTATGGGGAGATCTGCTTCTGCAGACCTTCAACCAAAGGAATAACTAAGTTCTTATTCAGAAGTGTTAAAATCTTAATTTAAGAATTAAATTCTCTTTTTCTTTTGTGGGAGCTTATAGGATGATCTCTCACCTAGAATTTCTTTCTTTTCTCAAGAGACCTTCTTTCTCTCTGGAGAATTAAATTCTCTTTTCTTTTGTATTCTCTCTCTGTTGTTGTCTCCCTCCAGAAAAAATCCTCTTGTTATCTGTATATCCCCTTTTTTCTTCCCTCTTGGCTCTTATTTATAGGAGAAAGAAAAGAATCAGTTTGTTTAGCCAATCTTTCATTGAAAATTTTTAATTGATTTTGTAACCAACATGATCTTTTAGATCACTCAGTGAATTTTATTCACCATTGGATTTTTAATCCAAAAGATATTTTGTCTGTTATTCCTGGCAAATTTCAGGGAAATCTTTCCTTATATAGAATCTTTCTATAAATTGGTGATTTTTAATCACCATTGGATTTTTAATCCAACGGTGGTCCACTTTACAGCGCACAATCTTTTTTGTTTGGAAAGATTTAGAGAAATATTTTTCCAGTTAGGGTTCTCGATTCCCTCTTAATTAGAATTTAATTCTATTAGTTCAGAAGGCTTAAGAGCCTGTCACGTGTTGGCACGTGACCTTCTGATTGACCATTTAATTAGAATTTAATTCTATTATTTCAGAGATCTTAGGATCCGATTACGTGTTGACACCGACCCCCTGATAAACATTTTAACCAGAATTTAATTCTGTTATTTTAAAGAGCTCAGGAATTATCACGTGGCAACACGTGACCCTTGGTCACGTGTGGGCACGTGACGCCCCATTGGGGTTTTCTCTTGCTGTTTTATTATACCTTTTAATTCCTTTCTGTGGGTTTAAAGGCCCATCACGTGTTGGACGTGACTCCATCTCAGGTTGTGTATCTCAGCGCCTATAACTTTGCCCATAGAAGGTCACGTGTCCCCACGTGATACCCGATCACGTGCGGACACGTGATGCTTCTCCTGTATATTTCATTGCTGCTTTATTCAGTTCCCATGAGGGAACAAATGCCCCCACAGCGTTGTTCTCACGTGTTTGCATGTGAGTGCAACGCTGCTATCTTTTGTGGCCGTTGGATCTGCCTAGGGAAGGGGGTAGATGAACCGTTTCCCATCACATCCTATAAATGCAGGGGTCTCTTCAGAGGCGCCTCCACTTTTTCCATCTTCTTCCTTGCTCGTTTTCCTCTGAGAATTTAATTCTCCTTCCCAGAGCTCAGTTCTCTGTTTCAAAAATTTCCAAAGTTTATTTCTGTCAATAGAAGATTTCCTTTTTTCAGGTAAGGATCTTGAACGGACGAAGAACTTCTTATAGAAATTTTCTTTGGATTTTAAATCTACACCAAGGGTTTTTTTTCCTTTAATAAGAACCCATCTTTCCAAGCTTTTTAAAAAATGTCCAATCTTTAAATAATAAACCCCTTTTGTTAGGATTTCTCTGATCTTAGGGATCGATAGTGATACTTGTCCTCCCTGTGGAATTTAATTCCATTTCAAAGAGCTTAGCTCTGAAAATGTTTTTTGGGAATTTAATTTCTCTGTTCAAAAGGAATTTAATTTCTCTAAAGAACTTAGTTCTTCACAGAAAACTTCTGGGATTTTCTTGCCCTGAGTTGTTCTTTGCAACAATGTTTCCAGAGAGCTCCTTCATGATTTGCATAGCTTCTGCAGTGGGTTTTCTCCTTGGGGAATGTGTAGAGTTGTTTGAAATCTACTGTTAATTTATTGAGAATCTTCCTTTTGTTCTCATAATGATTACATTGCCTCATCATTAGTGAGCCGCCATATTGATTTTGTGGGGCCCATGCATTTTGTAACTAATGGTCTCATAAAATAAGTTGTTTGTCGCTTTCTTCCACTGTCTTCTTACACACACACACACACACACATATTTATACACGCGTGGGCTTCACTGTAACAACTCCATTTTTAATGTACAAAGAATTGATTTAAATTCAAAGTATACTTGAAGTATTTAATATTGCTGATATCTCTTTAAGTATTTATTTCACACCATAATTACAAGAAGGAGCTTGTAGCTCATTGGTAATACCTTGTACTGCTGAACCAAGCCACCAGAGTTCAAATCCCATGCCCCACATTATTTTTAATATTATTTTGTTTTAAAATTTCTGGAATACCAACAGTCAACACGTGTTTTCTCACAAAAACCCCACTACCCATGAAAAGTTAGAAGCACCAGTGGCTACCCCCGGAGACCCCCCACCTCCCGACCGCCGGACTCGGCCGGGATCGGTCGAGTCGGCCGGCGGACCGGCCGACTCGGGTCGGCGCCACCGGCCGGACTCGGCCGGACGGCCGAGTCTCCAAAATGAAAAACCTGTCTCTTGGTCTTCTCTACTCTCCTGCATACTTTAATTGTACAGATCGTTTCCAGAGGGCTTTGAATACCTCTTTTACTCCAAATTTTAATGATTTTTCCTATTATTTTTACATTTTTAATTAAAAACCCTACACCTACCCTAACCATAGCCTAACCCTATAAATACACCCCTACCTCCTACGCTCTCATCCCAAAATTCTGAGCCCACTCTCTCAAAATCTCAAGAAAACCTTGTGTACTTTGGAAAATGAGCAAAAGGCGAAACTCCGACGAAATCGACGGCGAAATTTTGGTGATCGTGCTAGGAACTCTCGACGACGAATCAACGCACCGGCGAATCCCCTGCTTCCCTCTCACTCTCTAGTATTGCCCAAACCTGTAAGTCCCATTCTAACCTCTCTCTCTTTTTTCTAAAATACGAATTTACAAAACCCGATGGAATCAGAACAAATCCGATTTCCGATTCGGTTTTCTATAAAATCTCACTTCTCACCAATACATTCATGCTTAAATATCTTTATGTTGACTATTAAACATTTAACAAACAATTTGAACAAGTTTTATCACATGAAATGATAGCCTTTCCAATTTATCGTATTTTTCACTTAAATAACACAATATTTTGTTTTCACATTTAACCCCCTTAACATTGCTATACCTTAAATTAGATCACGAAGTAATGACCTACCTCCTCACACACTCATATGCAAACATAACACGCTACCTTGAAAACTTAGAATACGATAAAACAATACTTTCATTTAAATACCATATTCTTACTAAAACCATTTCTAAAAGTTTTAGCTTTGATACACTTTTAAATAGATACCTCTTATTAGGAAAATACGATAAGTTGGGGACATTGGTCGTTTATCTAAACCTGACTTTGTGGTGTCTAGGCTAGGCAAGTGAGAAAGGTAATTTTAAAAGGCCCGTCTCACGGTGATTCGTGAGTGGATCCCTCCTTTCTTCACTTGTACTTACCTGGCCACAATTGGCGGTGAAGAGGCGATTTGAGGCATCTAACAACTTGTTGTCTAGACCATTTATAAATAGTCTAGTTGAATTAGAAAACCCTAGAATCTAAAATACGGAAATTGACTTTTCACAAATAAATACCATTTACTTTATAAAACCGTTTTCTAAAGGATTTAGTATTTTACAACCTTTGAAAAGCGCCGCTACAACCCACTTTGGGGAACCCATTCGGGATAGTACGATTTATCGTGCATCCTCGGGCTTAGTAGTGCGAGATTCAGATCTCCGCAAGGAGCATTCGGTCTCGAAAGATTTAAAATACGACATCTTGAGAAAATGAGATTTTTAGAACATAAAATATTTATTAAAATTATTTTTGTATAAATATATGTATACTTATCATTAAAACATTTATTTTGTTATGATATAAATATTCCACCTTTTTCTAAAAATCACAAGAATACATTTTACACTAAAATACCATGAACTTCAAATAAATCAATATTACAGATAAATACCTTATTTATAAAAATTAGGATATTTTCACTAGAAATATCACAATATAAAATCCACATTCATTACAACTCTAAAAACGAATAGTAAATACTTGGGGTGTATCTTGAAAACTATACAAAAGTATTTTTACATAAAACCCCCTCAAGTTTTATAAATTACCCTAAGGACCCTAGTAAATATAGGACTTCGATTTACATCTCTACTGTCTGACTCGGGTTTGAGTCTGATTATAATCTGACTTGAATATGATTCAAGTACCATATAAATCTACAATATTATAAATCAACATGAACACACAAATCCATGAATCCAGTTATCAATCTATTCAACTTGACTGAACCAAACCATGGATATACTTTCCATGTACATGAATCCAGTTTACATCCTTTACTGATATCATGGTTTCGGTCAGTCATCCAACTATACAACTTATACAATACAATATAACAATACAATCAAAACACTACGGGGTTTAAGGGGTAGATTTGTACGGAAGGTGTTAAAAGTGCCACGAGACAGTAAGATTAAGACACCTAATATGAATCCTGTTGCTGTTGTACCGTGGAATAATGGTTCCTTGTACTTTCAGTTTGCCCTGGTCTCTAGCATATAGAGACCCCTCTCGTATACACTGGCATCCTTCTGCACCAAGCTACAAACAACAGCGTTAACACAATATTCTACAATATTATACAACTTTAAAAGATACATTCTTATTCTGTCTTTTCTATTTCTCCCTTAACTTTGGGACTTACCGAGCGACCTGTTCGCTGACGACATTCTATTTCTTTCTTCTTTGAATGTCGTCAGGTGATCTGGATACAGCAGAGATCGAGCCCACCAGTGAAGACTTGGATCAGTTCCTCGAAGACTCCGAGCTCTAGACATTGTACATTTCTATTCAGTACCTTTAATTTCCTGTTATGCCATTGTTTAGGCATCGTTTTTACTTCAGTTGTATTTCCTTTTCATGCATTGTACAAAAGAATGTTAATAAATAAAGTTGTTGTTATTTTTATATCTCTTGTCTCTTTTGATTACTTTTATATTGCTTAGATACGCTTAGCGTATTTACTTCACAGTAAATACGTAGCGGACCAGTCGCGTCCCCTTCGCCGTATACCGGGAAGCGGGGCGTGAGATTCACTAACAGTTTCCTTTCCTTTGTTTCAGGAATAATGGCTTCTGTTCCATAATTCCCTTTCACCCACTCGGAGGCTGCCTTTCCTCAGTCACCGTCTGACGAAGAGGTGATGGCGATGATTAGAGCTCACGACCCTGATTGCACCAATTTACTTTTATGGGGGACCTGGTATGGTCATATCATCCGTGGTCGTCGAAGCTTTCTTTACGAGGTACCAACGGAGCCAATCCGCCCATTCTTGCCGATGGACCGTCCGCGGACTACTTTTGCTGTAGAGGTGGCAAATTGGACCCCTACCGGCCGGCTCGAACCGTCGACAACTGGGATACCAAATCAGCCTGTGCCGGCCATAGACATCTTGGGGCGTCGTATCTGCCAAATTGAAGCTCAGCCTTAGGGACAAGTTTACAAGATAAGGCTTACCTCTCGCCATCCCACGGGCTACCTTTTCTGGGCTCGTTACATCTTGTCCGCTCATCGTGCGCGACTGCAGAGGGTCGGGCTTTACCAAGCGGTGTATGCGTCCCCCTTCCATTATCAATCTCCCCATGTATGGTGGGTTAAAGCTTTCATAAATCAATGGAATCTTCCCACCAATACTTTCTTGTTAGGGGACCGCGAAGTTTCGATCTCTTTGGAAGAGTTTCGCAAGATCTCGGGTTTACCGATCAGAGGAGTGCCTTACGAAGAATTGTTGCCCCCTGACGAGTATGTTTTCGAGACTATGCCCGCTATGCTTGACGGCTTGTCGACTGAAAACGCCGTCTGCCACAAGTACCCGAGTCTGATTAAGACGCCGAAGATTTTTGAGAAGCTGTTCATGGAATTAGAAGAACAGGGTGTCACTTTCAAAAGCTTTATTGCCTGCTTTCTTCGTGGGGACATTCTATCAAAGGCGGCTCCGAAGTTCGCGAATATCAACGACCCCTTCGGGTTTGGTTTAAATAGGCTACCGGCTAGAGAAGATGATTTGCCTAAATTCTACATTCCAATCTTGTCAGCTGTACCTTTCGAGTCGATCACAGCTCCTGGCATGGATGAAGAGACTTTTTTCATTGGCTTTATCAGCGTGGCTCAGCTGGTTTGTAATTCCAACGCACTGTCGATTCTTGAAAGCCTCGGTCATTTACCCTGCTCATCGCATCGCCGAAGGGTCGCGACTAGCCGTGGGCATTGCAGGGCTGTCGCATCTGTACCATGGGCTAAGCAGTGCAGCTAATACCTCAACCCTAGGCATGAACGTAGTGAATTTCTCTCTTCATTATTTTACGTCATAGA
This sequence comes from Agapanthus africanus, assembly GCA_030015575.1. NCBI lineage: Eukaryota > Viridiplantae > Streptophyta > Magnoliopsida > Asparagales > Amaryllidaceae > Agapanthus > Agapanthus africanus. The sequence continues at coordinate 374,245,387 of JASDDO010000010.1, forward strand.
TTGAGATGCATGTGCTAGGGGCACTTGCCGCGCATCAGAGACCCAGCTTTTAAGATGCCTATACCTTTCCGCGGCTCATGAGGTTAGTGGACACTTCTGCTCCTGATCCGACTCAATTAGGGGCTCTTTGCGTGCTGCTCAATCCGTATGCTAGTGAAGGAAGAATGGTATTTAATGATCGAATCCTCTCTGCTCCCTCGGGACCTACTCAACAGTTGTTCAATCTGTCAAAAGAGGGATCACCATCTTTGAATCCCAAGGAAGCCATGCATCTGAACTCAATCATACCCGGTTATCTGGTGTTCCGTCGAAACAATGCGGCCCTTTTCATGCGGTACAATCTATACCGCTTTACCCGACAACTAGGATATGATCAGGGTATCCCCTTCGAGGCATTCACAGTGGAGCCAAGCCCTTCTTTGGAAGCTGTTCGTGACGCCACCCACCATTTCATGAGGCTGAACACCGGTTCTCATTTCATGATACCCGAGGCCGATTACATTCCGAGGTGCGTGGGGCCTTTCACGGGTTGGTATCGCCACCGGGTTAGTCCAATAATTGCCGAGGAGAGGAGAATACTTTTTGGGCTTAGAGTTCCCACCCCGATCCAGGCTATGGGAGTCTCGCCGCGACCGCGGGAAGTGGTTTGCCCTCCCCTGAGAGATACTGGTATCGTGCTTATTCCTGAGGCGGCGGATGTGGATTAACTCCCACAGCTGGTATGCCGCTGCGCACTAGAGCTCAAGCAAGGGCCAATAAGGCACCAGTGGCAGTATCATCAGCTGCGGCGTCAGCAATGGCAGTGTCATCATCGCTAGCAATGCCGAGAGAGGATATCGAAGGTGAAGTGGGTCAACGTCGCACTAAAGCACCAAGGGGAAAGAAGCGATCGTCTTCTGGTGTCAGTTCTGGGTCCAAGAGGCGAAAGAAGACGGCCACCAATCTGCTCGACTTTTTAGTGGAATCAGAGCCTATCTCTCAGGACGAGCCAATAGCTATGCAAGAGCCAGATGGTGGTCTTCTTTTCCCAGGTTCATCTGCCGAGAAAGCCGCACAATTGGCTGAGGCTATAAGACGCTCCCAGGATGAAGCTGAGAATGTAAGGGTCCCGAAGAGGCCTTATCCTGCCGTCATTTTCTACGAGGATCCTCCATCGATACGGCGGATATTTATAGGTCCTCTAGAAGAGAGAGGCGAGATAGCCCTTAAGCAGCCTATCTCGGCCGACGCTGAAGACGCGCTGTCGTTATGGACTGGTGGCCATGAGTCTACCCTCGCACCCCGTCGATCACGAATTCTTGAGAAGGAACGCCGGCTTGAAAAGGCCATACTAGAAGCTCCTTTGTGCATTGGTATACTTATATATCTTTTTGTAGTATTTTTCACTGCTCATATACATATACATATATATATATATATATCCTTATCTTCGTGAAAACTTTGCAGGGACTTCGGCAATGGCAGAGGATCTGAGTTCGAGTCGCGCCTTAACTATGGACTCTGCAAATATCCCCGATGAGACACTAGTAAGTGTGGAGGGGGTCGATACAACTGTTGTTCCTGCCACGGAGCTCCCATCGGTGATTCCTGCTCCCTCGGTGCTTGCTCCCCCGGAAGACGCATCTTCATTGGCCGCGGATTCAATGGATCTTTCTGGGGACGGCCCGGAGACTATGGGACAGGTGGTCGAGGCCACCGTCCTTTCATTGGAGCCTGTAGCGATGACCACTGCTCCTCAATCAGAAGTTGTTATACCGGCCCACGTCCCCGATGATGTGCTTGGGGGTATGGAGGAGGCCGCCGAAGCTGCTATCCCTCCAGTCCAGAGTGGGAGGAGTATCGAAGGTATTCTTCTATTTTTTATTTTAATGATCTCTTCATTATCTGAACCTTTCTATCTTTTCAGAGCTACGAGGATTGGCGGCGTCCATCGTGGACTTGTCCCCCAGGAAGTTTTTTCAGCGTCTGTTAGAGATGGCTGCTTCGCAGGCGATATCCCCTCAACGCATCGTCCTCTTTTCCGGACAAGGTTAGTGTCATTTGCCCCCTCCTCACGGCATTATTATTATTTCATATAATAACACTGATGTAGAAATGTAACACCCGAGCCCAGATAATACTATTTCTATTGCTAGTTGAGGTGTTATACATTGCTCATCCCAATTATCCTGATCGTTTGGTGTTTATTGCTAAATTTTAACCGGTTAAGTCATTTTGGCACATAACAAATTTTAACACCTAAAATGAAATTAAAAATATCCATGTTGGCCTACTCGTCGCCACTAGCCGCGTGGTAGCGTCCGCGTGTCGAGATTTCGTCCCGTTTGGCTAAACGGGCAAGCTTGGACGGCTACGCGCGCGTGCAAGTGTCCGACTTGGGGGCATGCATTTTAATCATAAAACACCTCTTTTCAAAATTTGGAACTCGCTTAAAATCCTATAATTTGAATTTGAAACAATTGGGCGCGACCCGGGCGTGATTTGGAAATGTTTCATTTAGCGCCGATTTACCCATTTTAATTTAATATTATTATAACTATATAAGGTTTTTTCCTGTTACTATATATATAACGTAAATCTCTTAACCCCTTAAATTTTTGCCTTTTAAAGATTCCCGTACCTCCTCAGCCTATCGCGAGCGCCCAAATCTGCGCGTGGGCCCCGCCTCAATCTCTCTCTCTCTCTCCGTCTCTCTCTATCTCTCTCTAATCTCTTTCTCTCTCTCTCTCTAACAAACCCTCTCTCTCTCTTCCTTTAAATCTTCTCTCTCTCCTCATCAGATCTCTCTCTCTCCCTCTATATATTTTTTCCCTCACGTCCTCAAGCTTCACACGAGAAACCCCACGAGAACCTCGAACCCTAACCCTAGCCTCGTCGTGACCTCGCCGCCGACCTCCCCGTGACCTCGCCGTCACCATCCACACCTCCACGGCGTCGACCGCAACCTTCCTCCCTCCTTCCCGAACCTGCAAACCCACCCCGACGCCACCTCCTGCACCGCAGATCTCGCCGTCGCCGCCGCCTCCCATCGCCGACGACACCAGAATCCTCCTCCCTTCACCCTCGTCCCGACCTCGTCGTCGTCTTCCTCCTCCCCTCGCCAGACCACCAGAACCCGAGCCCGACCCTAGCATCAACCCCGGGTCACCGGAAAACGTGCTGTTGATCCTCGCCGTCGTCGCCAGAGCCGCCTCCGACCACCTCCGTCTCCCCTCGATCACCAGAGCGGGCCAGCACTCCTCTACTCACCGCACCACCCTCTTTCCAGTGAACCAGAAAGTTCCAGCCCTCGCCGCATCTCCTGTTCGCCGCCGGCGCGCCCATCGCCGTCGGGCCCGTCGTAGTTGCCCCTGGTTCTTCCCGGTGAGCATCCCTTTAGCTTCCATTCAGGTATAACCCCCTCGCTGGTCTTTATTTACGTGTATCGTGTTTGCTAACTTCGTCGCCCTTGACTTTTGCCGGATTCCGGTCGTGCCGTCGTTGGACCCGACGCTCCAGCGAAGTACCCTGGTCCGTGTGGTCCCGCTGTTCACTGTTGGGACTCGATCCGTAGTCCGTGCACCCGTCTCGTGTTTTCTGCCGACATTGCATCCGTGCTTTCCGGTTTGCGAAACCGTCGAGGCAAGTATCCGAATACTTGCTTTAACATGCTAGTATACAATATCAAGTCTTGCTTTACTCTTGATTATCATATTATTTATTATAACCACACAGCTATTAGTAACATCGATATCATTTTTATAACTTAGAATTGACGGTCACAATTATCCCTAACATTAAGTCAGTATAGTAGTTGCTTGTAATTAATCGGTCTGCTATCAATCCACACTTTAACTAACTAAACCAAGTAGGTCGTCCTCGCTTCATTTGTTAAATCACCCATGAGACAATTATTATGCTTTAGTTTAAATTCATGTAGCTTCATTACGTGTGTTGTTGATATTGTTTCACTTTGTGACTATTGCACCCCAAGGGTGCTTGAACCTGTTAATAAGAGAATACAAAGCATCACTGTGTTTACATGGAATAATATTGTTATTTACTGTTCCTGCTGTTGTTCCTTATTCGTTACTATACCTGTATAAGCGTGCATTTGATTGCATTACATATTGACCCGATCTTGATACACCTGACACATGTACTGATACCCGGACATGACACCCTATACATACTGACTCAACCTATTGGACTACAACCTGACTTGGGGTCCTCATGGACCATTCCTGCTGTCTATCCAGACATACCTGTTTTTACCTGATTCTGGGTTGACATTAATCCTGGACTACTGAATACCTGACCTGACATACATAACTTGGGGGTTTGGGGAAATCAAAGGTGAAACCGACTTGTAACTCAACAGTTCGATACTTGTTCTGATCAGTCTTACGGGCTTGGCCTGCCCCGGAGTGATGATGCTGACATCACTCATCCATCCTACTACCTATTACTGCTTAGCGGCACGTCTCGGATTCAGCCCCGAGAACCTTGACCGTGGTCCCGGGCACGCACGGGATACTATTGAGTTACATCGACGATTCATCAATTGATTTCAAAGACTATAGAGTAGAAACCTGATAGGACAGTTTAGTCACCACTGCACATTACCCTGCTCTGTTATTTCTTAGTACTGCTTTATTCATGTTCATACCTGCATTGCTTTTACCATGCTTATATTATATTATTTTGGTTGACATGACGCGCTGACGTCTGGGTTTTGCATGGCCCAGATTCCGTACCACTGTCGACGACCGAGCAGGAGCACTTCAGCCAGCAGGCTGAACTGTGAGTTCCTTAGGGTTTAGTTTATTTATTTCATTTCATATCCAGATGTGAGCCCGCATTATGGGACGTACTGTTTATTTATTGTATTGGATCATTTGCTTCCGCACTTATTGTTTATTGATTCTTGTTATTATAGATTTGGACATGTATTAGATTAGTTTATTTTATTGTTCTTGATACCTCTACGACCGTAATGTGACTGTGGATGGATACGTCCTACCCACAGGTAGCATGGTTGGCTATGTCACGTGCCCAATCTTGCGTACTCTGGGAAGCGGGGCGTGACATGGTTCTTTTGGTATCAGAGCCATAGGATAGTCGGGTTGATTCTTTTGTAGTTGGGTATTGTACCCAATACACGAATCAGAATACCCGTGTTTAGGAAACATGTCCTGCCACCTTGACCGTTTTACCATCCTTGAATCATTCTTCCGGATCATGTCGACATGCGAACTTACTTTGCATTGTCAATTCAAAATCTAACTTCTTGTTATCTCTAGGACTTAGGCGACTTGGGTGGAGTTAAGTAATTGCGGCTATGATACCGCGGCATAGCTACAATGCAGTACTCTATTTAAGTATCTTGGAGTTCTAGCCTTGATTTATATGTTGAATCTATCATCATGCTAATATTGTTTGTTTTGATTTCAGGACCATGGCAGATAAGAATTTCAAGACGTATCAGAGGCGTGTGGATGAAGCCGCCATGTTAGGAGTGATACGTGGGATGTTGGAAAATCAGAAAAGGCAAACTGAGCTGATCCAGCAGCAAGCAGATTCATTCCAGGAGGGTTTGCAGGCTATTCAGCAGTCTGTAAACACCGCTGTAGCGAAGCCAGTTGACCGAGTAGGGACCGTGGCAGATTTCAGACGGTTGGGTCCTACTACTTTCACTGGTCTGGAGGAGCCGTGATTGTTATAATTTCTGTGATTGTGTGTAAATCGAATCAAATAGTATAGAAATCATAACCAAAAATTATTTGACCGCAATCAACTACGGTGTCGGATTGTAGTTAGTATGTGAGTGCGGATCGTCCACAGGGAAAGTGTAATCGTTCGTCTTTTGAATTAGATGAATTGAATCTTTAAAGAAAGAAAACAAAACAATTCAAAATTTATAGTTGATGTTCAAGAATGAGAAAAAACTAGATCTAAGAAAGCATTAAAAGATAGAATCAAGAATTGATAGTTTGTTGATTTTTCCAAACCAAATCTCAAGAATCGAAATGAGGCTCGTAGGAATCGATCGGATCTATAGATGTGATGTAATCTTACAATTACGTATTCTTATCCTTCGATGAATTGATACTAGATCGATGATCATCGATGAGAATTAGGGATTTCTTGTGAAACTAGGGTTTCCTCTTATCCCTTGTTCTTTCGTCGATGTCATTCATATTCTAGCCTGTAGTAAATTCAAGAAACGATCATAGATCCCTAATTTCGAGCGATCACAATTAAGAAAGCATCGCTACGAAACTAGGTCGTCGATTCTTAAACTTGCTCGGGTTTACAAAACTCGTAGGACTTAAAAATAGTATTATAATTTGTTACATCATCATTCTACAATCGTCTCGACTCCTTAACGAGCGGAGTTTTACTCGAACATCACAACAAGAACAACAATTACAAATTGAGATCTAATCATGATGCAAGAATTAAAAGAAAGCAAGATTAACGAATTTCACCTTTTATTTATATCAACAATTTAGTTACATTCGCTCAAGAACTACAAGAGGAAGAACTTGATCGTCGACTTGGCTTCGCTCGTCTCCGTGGATCGCGGATCGGCTTGGATCACTTGCCCGATTGAAGATCGGCTCGGCTCCTAAAAGGTTGAAGACTTCTCGCTTGATTTGGTACTCAAGATCTTAGATTTAGAGTGGAATTAGGGTTAGGGTTTCGCACAAGCTTTGTTACGAGACTTGTGGAAGAAGATGGTGTAGAATGAACCAATGGTTATTGATTTTTGATTAAAAATTGATTAGCCTTTAACCCTAGATCTAGTGCTCTATTTATAGATAACTAACCCTAGATCTAGGATTTCAAATTCTAATTTTCCCTCCTAAAGTTTGTTGAGGGAATTCAAATTTCCCTCCAAAAGTTAGTTAGGGGAGAAGATTCTAGATGAGGATTAGTTAGGAGGAGCTTCTAGAAGAGGATAAATTAGGAGCTTAATTTAGGATTAGCCTTCTTAATCTTCATTTCTGATCTGTAGTAGCTTCGAGAGAATTCTGGTATTTTATGTATCATGAAGCACTGTGGGCCCAGAGAGATGAATTGTGCCCAAAACTTGACAGCTGACGTGGCAGAACCGCGGCGCTTCCGCCGCAGTTAAGGGGTAATTGCCGCGGAAGGGCGGCTGCTTTGGGGCTTTAGAGCTTGGGCTTTCTGGTGACTGTTGGACCTGCGTTGTGGGCCTTCTTCTGATGTACTGAATTATCTAATTCCTTCTGCATTGCTACCAGATCTGAAATGATTGAATTGGCTTAATGTTGATCAGCTCTTTGGTTTTTCTTCCGTATTTTCCTGCACAGACTCAAGACAAGTGTTGCGCAAATACAGAAATGATGCGATGCCATGAAATGCGGTTAATTTCCTTTAAAGTGTCGGTTTAAAAGTCTAATACATGAAATCTCATATTTTGTGACAGATTTGTTAATATGTAGAATATGAATGCCGAACACTTCTAAGTGTATGCAAATGTTAAGGAAATTGCCGGCTAAAATATACAATATTTTCGACTGATCAAATACCCCCAAACTTAATTTCGATCGTCTCGAGCGAATGTTTTATTAAAAAGAGAAGGAGAAAACAAAGAAAGAGAAAACTAACTAGCACACTTTCGTAGGCAACACGATTGCACTGAGCACGTGCAACAAGCCTTTAAACCTCTAGGTGTCCCTAGTAGGAGGAGTGTTGTCTCCTGAGGGTTTTCAGCGGATTGCATCCACAAAATCCAATAATAAAAGTAAGATCATGAATATTACATTTAAAGAAAAGAATTGTAAAAGAAAGACTTTGAAAATTAGGGTTTCCAACTAAGCTAGCTTTTCGGTTGTCATGAGCCCTATCTTAATGGTCATGAAAAAATGTTAGAAATCACGTCCTCCCTCAATAAAACATCGTCTTATTCTTCATTCCTATCTTTATTCCAAACATCGATCATATCACCCTGCGTGTGTGTAAAGACATCCCTACACCCGGAGAATTCAATTCAAGCTATCATACTCTTGCCCATCGGCCTCGGTACTTCTTGATAAACGAGATTGCTTACACACTTTCATGCGACCGTTAATACTTCTTGAGGTACTAACCGACCGATTACTAATGTGCTTGCTAACTTGGTGTATTTTCCTCGTCTTGCACCACCTTAGGCATAGCAGTGACTCCCAGACCAGTTGATCTTGGGGCACTAGGTGAAGAAGCACCCTTTTGCTATATATTTTTATTGCCCTTGGTGATAACAAAACCAGTATCCATTTTTCTCACCACTTTAAAACACAATTTTTTTTCCATACTTTTGGCTTTAAGACAAGAGCATTTCAAGGTATCCTCTACTATCCCAGGCTTGAAGATGTGTGTAAGTGCGAATAGCAGGGTAGCAACGTTCAAAATGTTTGGCTTCCAGAATAGAAACTATTTTTCAGACTTATTTTTATCCTCAGATTAGTGACGTCTTTCATCTTACTAACCCTTGGGACAACGGCTCATAACTACTTATTACTAGTTCGTATAAGAAAACTTCTAATTTTCTTAGTTTTCTTAAATTTTTCTAATCTCATGGATGTAATTGTTCACTATCTAAACTTTCATTATCTTATTTATGTACAAAAAATATTTTTATAGTTTTGAAAATTTTTAAATTTTTATGGTTTTTTTAAAAAATGTTTTGTGCTTATGCAGATGATATGCAAATGATGCGAAAAATAAGCACAAACCTCCCCCAAACTTGTTTTCAACAGTGTCCTCACTGTTGCCTTCTGCTAAATCTCGAAAAAAACCTGTAAGCTTGGGAGGAATTTATTAGTGGGGGCAAAATATTTAAGTGAAGAACTTCCCTGAAACTTATTTTTGGCTCAAAATTTTGTAAATTTTTTTTTTTAAGAGCCAGAAAAAATGTACCTCCCCAAACTTGAGTTATGCAATGTTAAACTTTTAAAATCATATGAGGGGGTCAAAAATCAGTGGTCGATGCCAAGCTTTGCAAAGACCAAATGTTAACACCAACCATTCGAAAATTTTATCATTGCAATGCTCGGGTTGGTGGAAGAAGAAGTGGGGAAAGGGTAAGTGGTGGAATAGAATGTGTGTGCGTCTCGTATTGGAGAGACGATGCAGTGCATGTGATGGATTGCTCGCATTCTTTTTACATTTCAGAAGAGTGGGTGGAGGTTCAATTTCATTGATTGGGAGATGATTCATCTCAACACCCGTGTCATTCAAAAATGCGAGTTCATCAGCGAAGATCTCCTCAAAAGTTCCATTCATTCCCCGGTGAATAATGTCATCATAAAGTGCGGGGTGATCTTCAGACTCTAAAAACAGTTCATAATCCGTGTTAATTGTTGACCCGGACATCTCGGTGGAAGAGTCCGTATGTGTATGATACATAGTTGGGTCAAACAATAACATATGAAAAGAGTCTAGATCGATATCAGGAGGATCATCAAATTCGCTGCTGTCGACATCCATTAAGTCGACAGAACATACCTGAGCAATAGGTTCAGAGGGTACACTTCCCAACTTGTAAATGTTCAGCTCTATTGATCTATTCCCGAAAGATAGGGTCATAGAACCGTTACGACAGTTGATAATTGCATTGGAAGTGGCCAAAAAAGGGCGACCTAAAATCACCGGAATTTGATTCTGTGGGTTCGCTACAGGTTGTGTATCAATTACAATAAAATCTACCGGGAATATAAATTCTCCGATTTTTATTAACACATCCTCCAGTTCACCCCTAGGTTTGGTGATTGATCGGTCAGCCATCTGGAGAGTGCAATTGGTTGGCTTCAACTCTCCGATCCCTAATTGCTCATAAACTGAGTAAGGAAGCAAGTTAACACTAGCGCCAAGATCTAATAGAGCACGGTTAATGTGTTTTTCTCCAATAGAAACGGAAATAGTAGGATATCCAGGATCCTTACGTTTCCTCGGTAATTGCTGGGGGAAAGCCGTGTCTATTGTTTTTTCCATGAAAATCTTCTTAGGCACTGGATTCTTCCTCTTCCTAGTGCACAAGTTCTTAAGAGTTTTCGCATAGGAAGGAACTTGTTGGATGGCATCTAGGAGAGGGATGTTGGTGTTTACTTGCTTAAAAATGTTCATAATCTTCTCCATATGTGGACTCGGTGTGTTAGCCCTTAACCGATTAGGATAAGGTACTTTAGCAATAAGCGCTGGGTCCATCATAGGAGAATAAAGTGTGTGTGGAACCGATCCTAAAATAGAAGTGGGGATCGTCCGTAGAGGGGTAAAAGATGTGGGATGTAATGGCGAGCCTTTTGGGAAATGGAGAATAGGCTCGGAAGAAGATGGTAGGATAGAAGAACTGGGGTAAGAAGTATGTGGAAAGGTCTCAGCCGGGGTTCTATTGATTGATTTATCAGTATCATCAAACTCTTCCCCAAGGTGATGGTCAAGCACTCTTCCAGATCTCAACATGATTGCATCCACATCATGTGAATAGCCAGAATTAGGTAAAGGTTGAGTTGGAAGTTTCCCTTTCTCTCTTGCACTCATTTCGGCTTTTAGTTGTGCAATTTGTTCTTCCATCGATTTGATGTTCTCATTTTGAGAGATAATGATCTTCATTACATTCTCGACGGAAGATTGCAAACTTGCCGTCCCTTGGATGGATTGTTTCATGAAAGTATCCAAGGTTTGTGCTAGTGCAAAGGTGTTATCTGTACCGGTCAATTGCAAAGGACTAGACGGTGCAAAAGTGTTGGCCGGATTTTGGAAGTTTTGTGATTGGAAGGGGTGCTGACTCAATAGAAGTTGTGGGTGCTGTTGTGGTGGAGGGGCCCCTTGGAAATTGTTTTGGTTTGGAACCGTGTTTTGAAATTGGGATTGGTTCCAAGCAAGGTTAGGGTTATTCCTCAAACCCTGATCATATGTGGAGGAAGATGGATCGTTTCTAGGTCTTTGAAATGAGGCATTGGTAAGCTCAGGACCTTGAAACGGACATTCTTCCGTCAAGTGAGACGGATCAGAACAACAACCACATACAGTTTTGGAGAGTGATATTTGACTTAGGGCAGCGGCTAAAAATTTGTTTTCCATAGCGTCAAATTTCTTGTGTAAAGCTGAAATTTCAGCTCTAATTTCTATGGAAATATCATTGCCATCCCTAGACGATTGACTCACACCCTCCCACTGTAAAGATTTTTCAGCGAAATTTTCTAGAAAGTTCCAGGCTTCCCTATCATCTTTAGTCATAAAATTGCCTTGACACATGGATTCAAGAGACTGTCTTGTGTAAGGAGTAATGCCCTCATAAATGATTCGGCACAATTCCCATCTCGGGATGCCGTGATGTGGACATTGGATTAACAGATCCTTGAAGCGGTCAAGACATTTTGAAAATGTTTCATTTGGAAGCTGGGTGAATTGATAGATTTCGCTACGGACTCGAGCTGTCTTTTGATGTGGGTAGAATTTCTTAAGGAATGCTTTAACGAATTCGTCCCAATTTGAAATGGAATGTGCGGTAGTGTTATATAGCCACTTCTCGGCTAAATCGCACAAAGTGAATGGGAGAAGACGAAGACGTAAAGCATCCACAGACAACTGTGAAGTACCCATCATTGCGCATACATTTTCAAATTTCGTGATAAACACGTATGCGTCTTCAGACTCGAGACCGTGAAATTTTGGTAAAAGGTTGATGTATTGGGGTTTTATTTGAAAATTTTCCCCGTTGGCTGGTGGTGTGGAAAGACAGGTGGAAAGTGGGCCTCGTGTAGGATAACATCTCTCTTGGAGAGAGATGCGAGGTGGAATCTGCGCACCAACGGACGGCGGCAGAGTAGTGGAAAAGAAGTTCGATGGAGGTGGATCCATCGATGTGGGTGTGGTGGTGGGTAAAAGAAAGGTAAATGTAGAAATACCGACTTTTGGGTCGATAAAAGGAAACGCGGACTAACGGGCACTAGACACCCGTGTCCAGCCTATCTTGCACTAAAAAGGGTTAGTACAAGTGGCAGCGTGAATTTATAATTAGGGGAAATGATGGATGTGGTGTTTGTTTTGAAAAGATACGGATTTTTGAAAATATGATGCAACAAAACAAATGCAACACACAAAACCCTAAAATCTAGTGGTCACCTAGGTCAAACTCTAGACCGCTCCTAACTGCCAAAAGACAAGTCGCAGGATAAATCCTCCACTGCCTCTTTGTCCCCCTGTGGCCGGATAAGTGCCAGGTAAGTGGGAAGGTACCACCACTACAGTGGGCCTAATTAATAACCACTAGCCTTAGACACACTCGCCTTAGGCACCACAGAAAAACGCAGATAAACAATGAATTACCCACGGCCTTCTCTTGTCCTAATTGAGCGCGACGGTCCTTAGAGTCATCTCTAGATTTCTTTTAATTAATGAGGGTCAAATGCTGATGCAAGTTTTGCGATTTTCGGGGCCTAGGAATGGTAATGAAATCCCCACCTAATTTGAATTTGGTCGTGCCCCTTAAATTCCCGTATTAATATGCAACAACCACAAGAATCAAAACACGCACAAATTTATTATTGCTTTGCGGCGCTGCGATTTATTTGCAAAGAAACCTGCACAAAATATTAGTTGAAGCAGAGAAAGAAGGAGATAAGAAAGTATGTGTCTCACAGAGAAAAATTGGCACAGAGAAGAGCTGGAACTGCGGCTCTTCCGCCGCAAATGCTGCCTATTGCCGCCCTTCCGCCGCGGAATTTTGGGATCAGTGTACAAAATTTTCTGTACAAGCTCCTGTTCACCTACACAGCTCTCTGGAATGCTCAGAAAATTTTTTCTCCAGCTCCAATGATTCCAGATTTTCTCGCAACAAATCACAACACACGTATTAGTGTTTGCAAGAATTTTGATCTAAAAATTATAATGAAATAAATTGTTCAACTCAAATTTCAAAATACGAACTATTAGCGAACTATCCCCGGCAACGGCGCCATTTGATTGTAATAAATTTGGATGTCTAATATCAAATCAAATAGTCCCCGGCAATGGCGCCATTTGATTGTTATAATTTCTGTGATTGTGTGTAAATCGAATCAAATAGTATAGAAATCACAACCAAAAATTATTTGACTGCAATCAACTACGGTGTCGGATTGTAGTTAGTATGTGAGTGCGGATCGTCCACAGGGAAAGTGTAATCGTTCGTCTTTTGAATTAGATGAATTGAATCTTTAAAGAAAGAAAACAAAACAATTCAAGATTTATAGTTGATGTTCAAGAATGAGAAAAAACTAGATCTAAGAAAGCATTAAAAGATAGAATCAAGAATTGATAGTTTGTTGATTTTTCCAAACCAAATCTCAAGAATCGAAATGAGGCTCGTAGGAATCGATCGGATCTATAGATGTGATGTAATCTTACAATTACGTATTCTTATCCTTCGATGAATTGATACTAGATCGATGATCATCGATGAGAATTAGGGATTTCTTGTGAAACTAGGGTTTCCTCTTATCCCTTGTTCTTTCGTCGATGTCATTCATATTCTAGCCTCTAGTAAATTCAAGAAACGATCATAGATCCCTAATTTCGAGCGATCACAATCAAGAAAGCATCGCTACGAAACTAGGTCGTCGATTCTTAAATTTTCTAGGGTTTACAAAACTCGTAGGACTTAAAAATAGTATTAGAATTTGTTATATCATCATTCTACAATCGTCTCGACTCCTTAACGAGCGGAGTTTTACTCGAACATCACAACAAGAACAACAATTACAAATTGAGATCTAATCATGATGCAAGAATTAAAAGAAAGCAAGATTAACGAATTTCACCTTTTATTTATATCAACAATTTAGTTACATTCGCTCAAGAACTACAAGAGGAAGAACTTGATCGTCGACTTGGCTTCGCTCGTCTCCGTGGATCGCGGATCGGCTTGGATCACTTGCCCGATTGAAGATCGGCTCGGCTCCTAAAAGGTTGAAGACTTCTCGCTTGATTTGGTACTCAAGATCTTAGATTTAGAGTGGAATTAGGGTTAGGGTTTCGCACAAGCCTTGTCACGAGACTTGTGGAAGAAGATGGTGTGGAATGAACCAATGGTTATTGATTTTTGATTAAAGATTGATTAGCCTTTAACCCTAGATCTAGTGCTCTATTTATAGATAACTAACCCTAGATCTAGGATTTCAAATTCTAATTTTCCCTCCTAAAGTTTGTTGAGGGAATTCAAATTTCCCTCCAAAAGTTAGTTAGGGGAGAAGATTCTAGATGAGGATTAGTTAGGAGGAGCTTCTAGAAGAGGATTAATTAGGAGCTTAATTTAGGATTAGCCTTCTTAATCTTCATTTCTGATCTGTAGTAGCTTCGAGAGAATTCTGGTATTTTATGTATCATAAAGAACTGTGGGCCCAGAGAGATGAATTGTGCCCAAAACTTGACAGCTGACGTGGCAGAACCGCGGCACTTCCGCCGCAGTTAAGGGGTAATTGCCGCGGAAGGGCGGCTGCTTTGGGGCTTTAGAGCTTGGGCTTTCTGGTGACTGTTGGACCTGCGTTGTGGGCCTTCTTCTGATGTAATGAATTATCTAATTCCTTCTGCATTGCTACCAGATCTGAAATGATTGAATTGGCTTAATGTTGATCAGCTCTTTGGTTTTTCTTCCGTATTTTCCTGCACAGACTCAAGACAAGTGTTGCGCAAATACAGAAATGATGCGATGCCATGAAATGCGGTTAATTTCCTTTAAAGTGTCGGTTTAAAAGTCTAATACATGAAATCTCATATTTTGTGACAGATTTGTTAATATGTAGAATATGAATGCCGAACACTTCTAAGTGTATTCAAATGTTAAGGAAATTGCCGGCTAAAATATACAATATTTTCGACTGATCAAGACGTTACCAGCCGAGCAGTGGCTAGTAGATACGGAGAATTTACTGATTGCGGCACAGATCCAAGAAGACAAGAGAGTTGATGTGGTGCGCATTCAGCTGGTGGATTACGCCCGAGAGTGGTGGCTTGTGGAGGAGACCCGCTTGTCCAAGCCAATCTGTTGGGCGGATTTCTCTAAAAGTTTCTTGGAGAAGTTCTTCCCGCGGACTGCACGGGAGGAAATGGAAGAGAAATTTATCGGGCTGAGACAAAATGGAGCAGCTGTGGATGTACATGCAGCGGAATGGACAAGACTCAGCCGCTTCGCTGGACCCTTAGTCGCCAAGGAGGCAGACAGGGCGCGAAGGTTCTTGCGCAGTTTGGATGTGGACATCCAGAGGCAGATTGTCTCCCTGGGTTTGACCACTTTCTCGCAGGTTCTTACGGCAGCCAGAGAGCAGCAGAGTCTGTCAGGGATGAAAGGGAACCTACAGCAGACAACAGTTGCGGCCAGAAAGCCCGCATTTGTACCTAATCGAGATCATGGGCGCAGAGGTATTCCAGTGGACCGTCGAGGCGTAGCACCCATGAAGAAGCCTGTGATCGTTGACCGAAGGAAGAGCGTGATTTGTGATTACTGCCGTTTACCTGGGCACGTGCAAAAGGATTGTCGAAGGAGACTAGGACTATGCCTGGTTTGTGGGGCAGCCGATCACGCAGTCGGTGCTTGTCCGTCGAAGCTTCGCACGAGAGATGATATACAGAAGCCTCCGCAGAGACCGTTCCAAGGGCAGAAACAGCTGACTCAAGGACCAAAGCAGGCTCGAGCTTTCACGTTGACAGCTGAGGAAGCCAAGGCATCAAGAGAAGTGGTTTCAGGTACTTTGCTCGTTCATGGTTTTCCCGCATTGGCATTATTTGATTCCGGAGCATCCCACTGTTTTATGTCATCCAAATTTATAACTACACACTCGATTTCCTGCACGACCCTGTCTAGTTTCTGGGACATACACACTGGGAATGGGAAAATCATAGCTAGTAAGGAATGTAGAGATTGTACGGTTGTTGTTTGCGGACGGGAGCTTTTTGCAGATTTCTTGGTGATAGATACGGGCAGTTACGAAGTTGTCATGGGAAGGGATTTTCTTGGCACTTTCCACGCCCATATTGACTGTAGGGCAAGAAAGGTAATTTTCCAGATTCCCGGACATCCTGAGTTCACCTTCACTGGGGGAAGCAGCTCTGTCGGGCCAGTCGAGTTTAGGGCTAGGCCGACAAACAGTGTTCTTGCGACAATGGAAGTGAATAGTAATGAAGAGCCGGCAGTTGTTCGCGACTTTAGGGATGTATTTGCAGATATTTCGGGCTTACCGCCGAAGCGAGATGTGGAGTTCGCGATTGACCTTATTCCTGGTGCAGCGCCAGTATCAAAATCTTATTATCCGATGGCACCAGTAGAATTGGAGGAAGTTAAGAAACAAGTTGGTGAACTACTCGAGAAAGGTTGGATTCGAAGCAGCAACTCACCATGGGGAGCTCCAGTTCTTTTAGTAAAGAAGAAGGATGGCACGAGAAGGATGTGCATTGATTATCGAGAATTGAACCGGGTGACTATTAAGAACAAGTACCCGATCCCTCACATTGGAGAACTTTTTGAGCAGCTTAGTGGCGCGAGGGTATTCTCGAAATTGGATTTGCGATCCGGATATCATCAGGTCCGAGTGAAAGCTGAAGACATTTGCAAGACGGCGTTTCGAACTCAATATCGGCATTTCGAATATCTAGTGATGCCCTTCGGAGTAACAAATGCGCCGGCAATATTCATGGATTTGATGAACAGGGTCTTTTCACCATGCCTGGACCAGTTTATTGTGGTATTCATTGACGATATTCTGGTGTACTCGAAGAGTCCGGAGGAACATGCTGAGCATTTAAAGATCGCACTGCAGACGCTGAGACAGGAGAAATTGTTTGCGAAGATGAGTAAGTGCGAATTCTGGCTGGAAGAAGTGAAGTTTCTGGGGCATGTTGTGTCGGGCGATGGAATCGCCGTCGATCCCGAAAAGATTGCAGCAATTCGAAATTGGCCTATTCCAAGAAATGTGGCTGAGATAAGAAGTTTTCTTGGACTCGCCGGATACTACAGAAGATTTGTGGAGAACTTCGCTCGTTTAGCAGAGCCGTTAACCAAGCTTACGCGTAAGGAAGTACCGTTTGTTTGGACGGATAGATGTGCATTGGCCTTCGAGACGTTGAAGCAGAAGTTGATAACCGCCCCTATCCTAACTGTACCGGATAATTCAGGAGGACTGGTGATTCACAGCGACGCATCTGGAAAAGGATTGGGATGTATTTTGATGCAGAATGGGAAAGTCGTCGCTTACGCATCGAGACAACTGAAGACTCATGAGAAGAATTACCCGACTCATGACTTGGAGCTTGCAGCCGTGATCTTCGCCCTGAAGATTTGGAGACACTACCTTTTGGGCGAGAGAGTCGAAGTCTTTACAGATCACAAGAGTTTGAAGTATGTGTTCACTCAGAAGGAGTTGAACATGAGGCAACGCAGATGGTTGGAGCTGATGGCCGACTACGACCTTGATCTTAAGTACCATCCGGGAAAAGTTAACGTCGTGCCAGATGCGCTAAGTCGGTTACCAGCAATTCAGGTATTGACTGCACAGAGGGAGATCATTGCGGATTTTCGGAGATTTGACTTAGAGGTTGTGCTACCACATGCTACGGGGCAGTTGATGCAATTGCAAGTACAATCGTCCTTAGTTGAGAAGATTAAAGTGGCACAATCACAGGATCCTAGGCTGCAAAAGTTTCGAGAGCAGGTTGAAGCCGGACTACGAACCGATTTACTGATCCATGAAGACGGTTCGTTGAGATATGATAGCCGTGTGTGTGTGCCAAAAGGAGATGTGCATGAAGAGCTTATGAAGGAGGCACACAGTTCAGCTTACTCTGTACATCCAGGAGGGACAAAGATGTACCGAGATATTCGACAGCACTTCTGGTGGGAAGGTATGAAACGGGAAATTGCTCGCTTCGTGGCTAAGTGCTTGGTGTGTCAGCAAGTCAAGGCTGAACACCAAAGGGTTGCTGGTTTGTTGCAACCACTTCCGATTCCTCAGTGGAAGTGGGAACATATAACCATGGATTTCGTGACGGCTTTACCGCGGAGTCCAAAGGGCAACAATGCAGTATGGGTAATTGTCGATCGGTTGACCAAGGCGGCTCACTTTATTCCTTTTCGGGTTGGTCAATCGACAGAGACTTTGGCAGAGCGGTACATGCAGGAGATTGTAAGATTGCATGGAGTACCGGTGAGCATCGTGTCCGATCGGGACACTCGGTTCTTGTCACACTTCTGGAGGAGTTTACAAGAAAGTTTGGGGACTCGATTGAAGTTTAGCACAGCTTATCATCCTCAGACTGATGGACAATCGGAGAGAACGATCCAGACCCTTGAAGATATGTTGAGAGCTTGCATGTTAGACTTCAAAGGTTCTTGGGAGGATCATCTACACCTGGTGGAGTTTTCGTACAACAATAGCTTCCAAGCGACAATTCAGATGGCTCCGTTTGAAGCGTTGTATGGTCGTAAGTGCCGTTTACCGGTTTGTTGGGATGATGTTGGTGAACGAAGGTTACTAGGACCAGATTTGGTGGTACAGACAGTCGAGAAGGTGAATACAATCAGGAAGCATATGAAGGCAGCTCAAGACAGACAGAAAAGTTGGGCCGACACGTCAAGAAGACCTCTAGAGTTCGCCGTGGGTGATTTGGTATTCCTGAAGATATCACCGACTAGAGGGATGATTCGCTTTGGAAGTCGGGGAAAGCTTAGTCCTCGATTCGTTGGACCCTTCGAGATATCGGAGCGTGTTGGAGAGGTAGCGTACCGTTTGGCGTTACCACAGTCATTGGCAGGAGTGCACGATGTGTTTCATGTGTCTCAACTACGGAGGTATGTTCGTGATGAGACTCATGTCTTGGATCATTCGGAGTTGACCGTACGGGAGGACCTAACTTTTGAAGAGCGACCAGTTGAAATCAAGGATCGAAGAGAAAATGTTCTTAAGAACAAGGTTATCCCTCTTGTGCTAGTTTCTTGGGGTAATCGATTGCATGGAGAATCCACTTGGGAGCGAGAAGAAGAGATCCGGCAGAAATTTCCTCACCTTTTCCAGTAGTTAGCTATCTTGTATTCTCGGAATTTCGAGGACGAAATTCTTTTGTAGTTGGGTATGATGTAACACCCGAGCCCAGATAATACTATTTCTATTGCTAGTTGAGGTGTTATACATTGCTCATCCCAATTATCCTGATCGTTTGGTGTTTATTGCTAAATTTTAACCGGTTAAGTCATTTTGGCACATAATAAATTTTAACACCTAAAATGAAATTAAAAATATCCATGTTGGCCTACTCGTCGCCACTAGCCGCGTGGTAGCGTCCGCGTGTCGAGATTTCGTCCCGTTCGGCTAAACGGGCAAGCTTGGACGGCTACGCGCGCGTGCAAGTGTCCGACTTGGGGGCATGCATTTTAATCATAAAACACCTCTTTTCAAAATTTGGAACTCGCTTAAAATCCTATAATTTGAATTTGAAACAATTGGGCGCGACCCGGGCGTGATTTGGAAATGTTTCATTTAGCGCCGATTTACCCATTTTAATTTAATATTATTATAACTATATAAGATTTTTTTCTGTTACTATATATATAACGTAAATCTCTTAACCCCTTAAATTTTTGCCTTTTAAAGATTCCCGTACCTCCTCAGCCTATCGCGAGCGCCCAAATCTGCGCGTGGGCCCCGCCTCAATCTCTCTCTCTCTCTCCGTCTCTCTCTATCTCTCTCTAATCTCTTTCTCTCTCTCTCTCTAACAAACCCTCTCTCTCTCTTCCTTTAAATCTTCTCTCTCTCCTCATCAGATCTCTCTCTCTCCCTCTATATATTTTTTCCCTCACGTCCTCAAGCTTCACACGAGAAACCCTACGAGAACCTCGAACCCTAACCCTAGCCTCGTCGTGACCTCGCCGCCGACCTCCCCGTGACCTCGTCGTCACCATCCACACCTCCACGGCGTCGACCGCAACCTTCCTCCCTCCTTCCCGAACCTGCAAACCCATCCCGACGCCACCTCCTGCACCGCAGATCTCGCCGTCGCCGCCGCCTCCCATCGCCGACGACACCAGAATCCTCCTCCCTTCACCCTCGTCCCGACCTCGTCGTCGTCTTCCTCCTCCCCTCGCCGGACCACCAGAACCCGAGCCCGGCCCTAGCATCAACCCCGGGTCACCGGAAAACGTGCTGTTGATCCTCGCCGTCGTCGCCAGAGCCGCCTCCGACCACCTCCGTCTCCCCTCGATCACCAGAGCGGGCCAGCACCCCTCTACTCACCGCACCACCCTCTTTCCAGCGAACCAGAAAGTTCCAGCCTTCGCCGCATCTCCTGTTCGCCGCCGGCGCGCACATCGCCGTCGGGCCCGTCGTAGTTGCCCCTGGTTCTTCCCGGTGAGCATCCCTTTAGCATCCATTCAGGTATAACCCCCTCGCTGGTCTTTGTTTACGTGTATCGTGTTTTCTAACTTCGTCGCCCTTGACTATTGCCGGATTCCGGCCGTGCCGTCGTTGGACCCGACGCTCCAGCGAAGTACCCTGGTCCGTGTGGTCCCGCTGTTCACTGTTGGGACTCGATCCGTAGTCCGTGCACCCGTCTCGTGTTTTCTGCCGACATTGCATCCGTGCTTTCCGGTTTGCGAAACCGTCGAGGCAAGTATCCGAATACTTGCTTTAACATGCTAGTACACAATATCAAGTCTTGCTTTACTCTTGATTATCATATTATTTATTATAACCACACAGCTATTAGTAACATCGATATCATTTTTATAACTTAGAATTGACAGTCACAATTATCCCTAACATTAAATCAGTATAGTAATTGCTTGTAATTAATCGGTCTGCTATCAATCCACACTTTAACTAACTAAACCAAGTAGATCGTCCTCGCTTCATTTGTTAAATCACCCATGAGACAATTATTATGCTTTAATTTAAATTCATGTAGCTTCATTACGTGTGTTGTTGATATTGTTTCACTTTGTGACTATTGCACCCCAAGGGTGCTTGAACCTGTTAATAAGAGAATACAAAGCATCACTGTGTTTACATAGAATAATATTGTTATTTACTGTTCCTGCTGTTGTTCCTTATTCGTTACTATACCTGTATAAGCGTACATTTGATTGCATTACATATTGACCCGATCTTGATACACCTGACACATGTACTGATACCCGGACATGACACCCTATACATACTGACTCAACCTATTGGACTACAACCTGACTTGGGGTCCTCATGGACCATTCCTGCTGTCTATCCAGACATACCTGTTTTTACCTGATTCTGGGTTGACATTAATCCTGGACTACTGAATACCTGACCTGACATACATAACTTGGGGGTATGGGGAAATCAAAGGTGAAACCGACTTGTAACTCAACAGTTCGATACTTGTTCTGATCAGTCTTACGGGCTTGGCCTGCCCCGGAGTGATGATGCTGACATCACTCATCCATCCTACTACCTATTACTGCTTAGCGGCATGTCTCGGATTCAGCCCCGAGAACCTTGACCGTGGTCCCGGGCACGCACGGGATACTATTGAGTTACATCGACGATTCATCAATTGATTTCAAAGACTATAGAGTAGAAACCTGATAGGACAGTTTAGTCACCACTGCACATTACCCTGCTCTGTTATTTCTTAGTACTGCTTTATTCATGTTCATACCTGCATTGCTTTTACCATGCTTATATTATATTATTTTGGTTGATATGACGCGCTGA
This sequence comes from Agapanthus africanus, assembly GCA_030015575.1. Lineage (NCBI taxonomy): Eukaryota > Viridiplantae > Streptophyta > Magnoliopsida > Asparagales > Amaryllidaceae > Agapanthus > Agapanthus africanus. The sequence continues at coordinate 374,267,088 of JASDDO010000010.1, forward strand.
CGTCTGGGTTTTGCATGGCCCAGATTCCGTACAACTGTCGACGACCGAGCAGGAGCACTTCAGCCAGCAGGCTGAACTGTGAGTTCCTTAGGGTTTAGTTTATTTATTTCATTTCATTTCCAGATGTGAGCCCGCATTATGGGACGTACTGTTTATTTATTGTATTGGATCATTTGCTTCCGCACTTATTGTTTATTGATTCTTGTTATTATGGATTTGGACATGTATTAGATTAGTTTATTTTATTGTTCTTGATACCTCTACGACCGTAATGTGACTGTGGATGGATACGTCCTACCCACAAGTAGCATGGTTGGCTATGTCACGTGCCCAATCTTGCGTACTCTGGGAAGCGGGGCGTGACATGTCTTCTACAGTTCTGGAAGCCGATGACGAAGTTGAGATTCTTGACGGGCCTGAGGATCCTTCAGACCCTTCTTGCATGACCGTGGGTAAGTAGAGTTTCAATGTTGTTCTACCCGCTCTTTACTTGCGAGTCTCGCCGATTGTTTTCTATGAATCTTAACAGCTTTTCCAGTTCTTACCACGCTGGAATCTCGCATCGTGATGCCGCCCGGCCCCTACGCTCTACGTGCTTGGGAACGGATGGCAAAGCTAAGCCTTCACTCCTTGTTAGCTCTGATCGAAGACCTTCGCGCTGGTGGTTTGATCACGGCAGAAGAATTTGCCGCCGAAGCCAACAGTTCTCTCCCCTTTCTTGCTGCTTATCATAGCGAAACATTGGTGCAAGTCTGGGTTGAGTTTTGTTGTCGGGTGGAGGCTTGCTTACATAACCTTGAGTGCTCGCATCTTTCTTAGAGATTGTAGCTGCAAAGGCGAGCTTGCGGGGGCTGATCGAACGGTGCACCTCAAATATGCTGTCCTGCGAGAAGAGGCTCAGCCGAAAATTTTCAGAGAGGAAGCTGGCTTCAACTGCGCTGGGAGAACTTCAAGCTAATCTTACGGCCAAGACCACTCGGGCGTATGAACTTTGGCGGGTGCTTCAAGAAGCTATCTGAGAGGTGGTAGCCATTGATAAAGCCGTAATTTTCACTCACGAAATGGTCGAAGCTCATAAGTTTACAGAAAAGAGCTTAAAAGTCGGCTTGCCTCGTACCAGGCCCAGCAGGCTCAAGCGGAGGCCCGTCTCTTAGCGATAATGAATCATGAGGCCGAGGCCCGGCGGAAAAGGGATGAATTGGCAAATCTATTGAATTGTCCGCCGGCTTGAAGAATTGTATATTTTTCTTTTTTATTCTTCTTTTGTACATACTCCTGAATGATGGTATTTTTTATTCTTTCATAAATTGTACTTTGTATTCATTTTGATTCATGAATAAAAGACATATTTCGCTTCATGATGGTGTGTCCCTTTTAGTAAATGCATTTTGTGGATAATCTATTTTGATCTCCTTGTAGGACAACGATGGCTGAGGAGTCAGGTTCAGATCTACCTCCTAAGGATTTCCAACTTTATGAGCCGTGAGGGTCTCATAAAGGTATTTCTCTTTACGAGTCGTGAGAATCTCGTAAGTGTGATTTCTCCTTAGGAATCATGAGGATTCCTAAGTGTGTTATTCTCTTGAGAGTCGTAAGGATATCAGAAGAGAATTTTCTTTCTTACGAGTCGAGATGACCCGTAAGTGATTGTTTCCTTTCTTGTCGGAGAGTGTGGCCTGTAGAAAATCTACCTTGACCTCCCTATGAGGCAATGACGGCTTAAGAGACAGGGTTAGGATCTGCCTCCTAAGACTTTTCAACTTTATGAGCCGTGAGGGTCTCATAAAGAATTTTCTCCCTACAGGTCGAGAGGACCCTGTAGGTGTAATTTCTCCTTAGGAATTGTGAGGATTCCTAAGTGTTTTCTCTTGAGAGTCGTAAGGATCTCAGAAGAGAATTTTCTTCCTTACAAGTCGAGAGGACCCGTAAGTGATTGATGAGTTGACTTGCTCCCGAATCAAAGAATTGCTTTGACGGGGAAGTCGAGGGTTGACTTTATCCGTATTTCACGGAGTCAGGGATTGACCTTATCCGCATTTCACAAAGTCAGGAGGTTGCTCTGGACATTTCCCACGGGGTCAAGATTGACATTAGCCATGTTCTACGAGACCAGGATGTGCTCTGGATGCTTCCCACGGGGTCAAGATTGACATTAGCCGTGTTCCGCAAGGACCAGGATCCGCTCTAGACGCTTCCCACGGGGTCAGGATTGACATTAGCCGCGTTCCACGAGACCAGGATTTGCTCTGGACGCTTCCCACGGGGTCAGGATTGACATAAACCGTGTTCCACAAGGACCATGATCCGCTCTGGACGCTTCCCACGGGGTCAGGATTGACATTAGCCATGTTCCACTAGACCAGGATTTGCTCTGGATGCTTCCCACGGGGTCAGAATTGACATAAGTCGTGTTCCGCAAGAACCAGGATCCGCTCTGGACGCTTCCCACGGGGTTTGACATAAGCCGTGTTCCACTAGATCAGGATTTGCTCTGGATGCTTCCCACGGGGTCAGGATTGACATTAGCCGTGTTCCGCAAGGACCAGGATCCGCTATGGACGCTTCCCACGGGGTCAGGATTGACATTAGCCGTGTTCCACGAGACCAGGATTTGCTCTGGACGCTTCCCACGAGGTCAGGATTGACATTAGCCGTGTTTCACGAGACCAGGATTTGCTCTGGACGCTTCCCACGGGGTCAGGATTGACATAAGCCATGTTCCACAGGACCAGGATCCGCTCTGGACGCTTCCCATGGGGTCAGGATTGACGTAAGCCGTGTTCCATATGACCAGGATTTGCTCTGGATGCTTCCCACGGGGTCAGGATTGACATAAGCCGTATTCCGCAAGGACCAGGATCCGCTCTAGATGCTTCCCACGGGGTCAGGATTGACATTAGCTGTGTTCCACAGGACCGGGATTTTCTCTGGACGCTTCCCACGGGGTCAGGATTAACTTAAGCCATGTTCTGCAAGGACCAGGATCCGCTCTGGACGCTTCCCACAGGGTCAGGATTGGCATTAGCCATGTTCCACAAGACCAGAATTTGCTCTGGACGCTTCCCACGGGGCCAGGATTGACATAAGCCGTGTTCCGCAAGGACCATGATCCGCTCTGGACTCTTCCTATGGGGTGAGGATTGACATAAGCCGTGTTCCACTAGACCAGGATTTGCTCTGGACGCTTCCCACGGGATCAGGATTGACATAAGCCGTGTTCCGCAAGGACTGGATCTGCTCTGGATGCTTCCCACGGGGTCAGGATTGACATTAGCCGTGTTCCATGAGACCAGGATTTTCTCTGGACGCTTCCTACGGGGTCAAGATTGACATAAGCCGTGTTCCACGGGACCAGGAGGGGTTGACTCTCGGTTGTCTATGTATCGCCGAGTCATGGAACTCGAAACTTTGCCGCAGCTCCGATTTGCTTATGTTGCGTCTGTTGTAATGAGGCGAACGTTGAGATGATCTTCAGGCTGTCTGTGAATCGTCGAGATTTGGCTTCTTTTTCTGATGGAGCCTGGTGGGAAGGTATGGTTCCCCTTTTGTTTGTACCCCTGGATTGTATACAGGGATCAATGTGATCTCACTTGTAGGGCAAAAAGTTTCGTTTTATATATTTTTCTTTTCGCGATACTCTATCATTTCAGCTTCTATATCACGGAAGTCGCGATTGCCCAATCATTTCGGCTATTTTTCGCGGTGCCCAATCATTTCGGCTATTTGTTTTATTTACTCGCTATTTTTTATTGTGAGTTGCCCAACCATTTTGGCTATTTTGTTTGCATACATTTTTACTTGCTGATTTTGTTGCAAGTTGTCCCATCATTTCGGCTATTTCATATGCATTTGCCTCGCTGACTTTTCGCCGCGAGTTTGGGATTTGATACCGATTTAGGCATCAACATCGCTACAACTGGGATATTGCCAGGAGCGAATCATCATTTGCCTGTGTCGATGTCGAACAAAGGTGGCTTAGTAAACAGGGTTAGGATCATGTCGACTAAGGCTTTTGACTTCATGAGCCATAAGGGTCTCGTAAAGGTATTTCTCCCTACGAGTCGTGAGGATCTCGTGGGTGCGTTTTCTTCTTAGGAATCGTGAGTATTCCTAAGTGTGTGTTCTCTTATAAGTCGTAAGGATCTTACAAGAGTGTTTTCTCCTTATAAGTCGAGAGGACTTACAAGGGCCGTCCACTGTGTAAACATATCCCTAGTCGCGGGTGGGACTTTGTTAGGGAAATGTTTATTCGCGCCCGTAGATTGTATACAAGGGTCAGTATTGAACCACTTGTAGGGCAACATTGGAGGTTGTGATGGCTTAAGAACATATTCAGATCCCTGTAACTTAAGGCTTTTGAATCCTATGAGCCGTAAGGGTCTCAAAGGGAAATTCTCTTTACGAATCGTGAGGATCTCGTAAGTGTAATTTCTCCTTAGGAATCATGGGGATCCCTAAGTGTGTTGCTCCTTTGTGAGTCGTAAGGATCTCACGCTGGTGGTTTCTCCTTACAAGGTCGAGAGGGCCTTGCTAGTATCTTTTAACGAGATTGCGTCTTTTCGGGTTTTCACAAAACTCGCCGGTAGCCCTGCTGTTTTTACTCATGGAGCCCCTTCGGGTTTTCATCCGTGCCCATTTTGCTTATGGACATACCGTTTTCTTTTTTTTTTTTGGTTTTTTTAATATTTTTTTTGTGTCAGCCTTAGGATGCTGCGGTCCGTAGTAGTTTATCGACGTCTCGGTCAACAGCCAGTTTTAGGACATAGTGGTCCATTGTTAGTTTAAGGACGTTTTGGTCCGTAAGCCGGCTACTACTTATAGAGTTTGTGTTTAGGAAGATAGCGAGAGGACATAGGCGTCGTCATTTGTCGTTGACCTAGGCCGTGACTCGTCAGGCGTAGTATTTTTTCAGGAAGCGACCGTTTATTGGCCTGAAAGGTCTTTCACCATGCATGTTCATGAGTAGATAGGCTCCATCCTGGTAAACTTTGTCTATGATGTATGGGCCTTCATAGTTCGGCTCGAGCTTCCCCCGCTTGGCACGATTGGGGATCATAGGTCTCTTGACTACTAGCACGAGTTCGCCTTGGCGGAATGTTCTCGGCCTAGTCAATCTTTCATATGAGCGCGCCATCTTTTCTTTATAAGCCTCCAAGTTTTGCTGCGCCATGAGCCGAGTTTCGTCGAGGGCATCAAGTTCCTCAAGCCGAAGGTGAGCATTTTCTTCGTCTGTTAGCTCATAGTGAACCGCCATTCGTAGAGAGGGTAACTCTATCTCGAGGGGGAGTACCGCATCTGTGCCGAATACCAATGCATACGGCATTGTGTTTGTGGCCATTTTGAACGTAGTTCGATACGCCCAGAAAGCTTCATGCAGTCTCTCGTGCCAGTCCTTCTTATTTTTGGACACCGTCTTTTTCACGATCTTCGTCAAGGTCTTGTTGAAAGCCTCAGCTAGACCGTTAGCTCGGAGATTATAGACCGAAGAGTATCTCCAATCTATATTATGCTGTTGTGTGAAGCGGCTGATTTTGTGGCTTCTATAGGCTGGCCCGTTATCGGAGATAATCCGTCGCGGAGTGCCGAACCGGTAAATGACGGGTGTCTTGAAGAAATGGAGGATATTCTCCGTCTTCACTTCTCTTAACGGTACTGCTTCTGCCCACTTAGAGAAATAATCAGTTGTCGCCAATATGAACCGATGTCCTCTGGACGATGCTGGTTCAATGGGTCCATTATGTCGGTTCCCTACATTTCGAACGGCCAGCTAGCCACCGTCGGATGTAGTGGATTTGGATGCTGGTGGATAAAGTCCTCGTGAATCTGGCACGAGTGGCATTGCTTCGCGTATTCGAGGCAGTCATGGATCATCGTGGGCCAATAGTAGCCCATCCTTTTGATTTTCAGCTTAATCTTCGGCCCGGCTTGGTGAGAACCGCAGAGTCCATCGTGAGTCTCTTGGATGACCCTCCTTGCCTCTTCAGGTCCCAGGCATCTTAGCCACAGAGAATCAAATGATCTCTTATACAGAGTATCATTGACGAAGGCAAAAGATATAGCTCGTTTCATGAGCTGATGTCTTGAGGACGCATCTTCAGGTGTTTGACGGGATTTGAAGTAGTCTATAAAGACTTCTCTCCAATCCATAGACTTTTCCTGGTCTTTTATTTGCAGGGCCGTCTGCTCGGTAGCTCTCTTCTCTTTGGACGACTCCGGAGATATTTCTGCCGGTGCAAGAACCCGACGGCTTTGCACAACGATCCTCACGTCATCGAGATTCTCGTCGGCCAGTTCTTTTGCAAGTTTGGCTAGTGCATATGCTTTGCTGTTTTCCGCACGCGGTATACTTTCCAACATATAGGAGGGAATTCGAGTCAGCAGTTGCTGCACTCTCTCGCCGTACTTTACCAGCTTTGGCTTGCACGTTTGATAGTCGTCGTTTACTTGACTAACGATCAGCTGTGAGTCTCCGTATATAAGAAGGTTCTCGATTCCCATGTCGACAGCGATCTCAAGACCTGCTATTAAAGTTTCATATTCGGCTTCATTGTTCGTCCTCGGCTCTGTTAAGGAGAAGGCAAAGCGCATTATCCCTCCTTGTGGAGTCACGAAGATGAGGCCTACCTTGGATTTGATTATGGGGGTGCTTTGTTTGCGCTTCTTCATGGAAGATGCTCCATCAAAGTAGAGTTCCCACCGGGTATCATTCTCTCTTCTCTCCCTGTCAATTGTGTCAAATGCGTGCTCGTCGGGCAATTCGCAGTTCAAAGGAGAATCGGCAGGTATCAGATGCTCAACGAGAAAGTCGGCGATGGCCTGGCCTTTCACTGCCTTGAGGGGACGATAAGTTATCGAGAAATCCATCAAGAGCAGGGCCCATTTATAGAGTCGCCCTGTTAATATGGATTTTGACATCAAGTATCCGAGAGGATCCACTTTTGATATGAGATGGACCTCATGTGCCAACGCATAGTGTCTGAGCTTCGTTATTGCGAAGATCAACGCCAGGCAGTGTTTTTTCAATGGGGGAGTATTTGTTTTCTACCCCAGGAGAACTCGACTCAAATAGTAGAGGGCTCTCTCCTTCTCTTGGTCGTCCTTTTGCGCCCATAATGCCCCTAGAGAACCCTCAAGGGCGGTTGTATAAAGAATGAGAAGCTTTCCCTTGACCGGAGCGGTCAGCACCGGCGGATTCTGCAAGTATTGCTTGATTTCGTTCAGTGCGCTTTGGCATTTGCGATCCCAGATGAACGGGGTTCCCTTCTTCATTAGGTGACTGCAAGGACGACATTTGCCGGAGAGATTGGCTATAAATCGCCGGATATACACGAGCTTTCCTTGGAGAGACCGTAGTTGCTTGAGAGTCCTTGGCGGTGACATTTCCATGATCGCCTTGATCTTCAACGGGTCTATCTCGATATCTCGGTGTCGGACGACGAATCCTAAGAATTTTCCCGAGGAAACTCCGAACACGCATTTGAGAGGATTCATCTTCAAGTTGTATTTCCGAAGGCGTTGAAACACGATCTTCAGATGCTCTAAATGTTTCTCGTATGATTTGCTTTTAACTACGAGGTCGTCAATATAGCATTCGACGATTTCATGTATGAGGTCATCGAAAATCTTCGTCATGGCCCTCTGATAGGTGGCACCGGCGTTCTTTAGACCGAAAGGCATCACCTTATAGCAGAATATGCCCAAAGGGTCCGGAAAGCGGTATGCTTCTGGTCCTCGGGATGCATCTTTATCTGATTGTATTCCGATGAGCCGTCCATGAATGAGAAAATTTCGTGAGTGGACATATTATTTATCATCAGCTCAGTGGCCGGTACTGGAAAGTCGTCCTTTAGGCAAGCTTTGTTGAGATCCCGAAAGTCCACACATATGCGCATCGTCCCATTTTTCTTCATCACTGGGACGATGTTGGAAATCCAGTCAGGGTACTGAACTTCTTGGATGAAGTCAGAATCAATTAGCTTTTTGACCTCGGCGTTGATGCTCATCTCAAGCTCGAGCCGCATTCTTCTCGGTGCTTGTTTGATCGGCTTGACATCCGGAGATATCGCCAATTTGTGCACAACAATCTCTGGATCTAGTCCCAGTATCTCGGAATAGTTCCATGCGAAGCAGTCTTTATACTGCATGAGCACGTCTTTAAGCGTAGCCTTCAGACAACAGTTCACTGACGAATGTCGGCCGTGGGTCGTTTTCCGTTCCCAAGTCGATTTTTCTGAGGTCATCTGCAGTAGTATGTATCCCATCTTCTAGCTCTTTTGGCGCCGGTGGAAATTCTGAGATCAACTCATCTTCATTGTTTTCGAAGCACCAGGGGAGGTCATCCATATTCTCGGGTTCTTCTTCTGACAGCGTTATCACGTGACAGGTACGAGATCGCTTCCAAGACCAATATTGGTCTGGTTCTACTCTCATCGCATAAGTGGCTTTTGATTCATGTTTCCGTGGCGGACTTACCCTCCAACTGCTGGATAGAGCGAACCTGCCTTGTTGATATTGGTCTTCGACCCAGTTCTTGAAGGTGAAACAGTCTTCGAGAGGATGTCCTATTACTCGGTGATAGGAGCAATAGTCTGGGTGAGAGACCTCATTTGCTTGCTCGGGGTACTTGGACTCCGGGAGTGTCATCATCTGATGTTTTATGACAAGATCGAATATCTTCTTTGTCTTTTCTTGGGGAAAAGAATATTCTCGACCCATCTTCTTTATAAAAGACGGATCCCGGCTGCTCGATTCTTGATCGCGTGGCTTCTTAGACCCAATTGGCCGTTGTCGAACGTTTTTTCCGTTCTTTGGTTTATTTTTGCCTCTACGCCGGGTTTTTTGTATGACGGGTTGGCGACAAAGAGCATTGTCATTCTCCGCAGCCTGTTGAAGGAGGCGCTGCATCCTGGCTTTCTCGTAAATGGCCATTTCGTGGCTATAGTCATCCCGGACCTTCTGACCCGCTTCCCTTATTAGTTTGCCCATCTGTTCTTCAAACAACGGACTTGGCATTTTGATGGCGAGACCTCGTTTTGGTTCAGGGTTAGCGTCTTCTAACAGAGCATTTCCTTCATCATCGAAGTCATGTATAATGTAGCAGTCATGGAATTGTTCCCGTTTCTTGGATTGAACATATCCAAGCCCGATCGTTTCCATTCCCCCGTTGGGCAATTTTCGTTGAGTTCCAGGAACGCTCTAGATCCTGTTGTAGAACTGAGCTTGTCGAGCAGTCTGTTTGAAGGGTACACCTTGACGCTTCAATTGCCTTTTTAATCCTTCTGTGTAGTATCTGGGCAGACGGATGGGCTGGAGCCTGTCAAGTGTCGAATCGGCACCATGCCGAACTTCTTTCTCCACTTTGGTTTCCGTTGATCGATAAAAAAGGATCGCCTTTTCATCTCTTCGCCTGGGAGGGACATAGAATGTCTGCAGTTCCTGCACATTATACGTATTAAGTGCGTCGGCTCTTTGTAATGCTCTTGCAGAACCATAGTAATTTGCAAACTCCGATCATCGCCAGCGAAGGCTTGTATTGATGGACGAACAGAAAATACGGTATTGACCTCATCTTCCGAGTCGCTGCCGAAGATCAACATAAGGGTGGACGGTCCCGGCTTGTTGCATTGGGGCGGCCTGAATAAACTATTTCTTCTTCCTCCTCAGTGTCACTCCCGAAGACTGGAATAGTGGTAATAGATTTGTTCTTCGATTTGTGACATCTTTCCGTCTCTTCGAAATCTGGTAAGAAGTATTTTGCATCTTCGTACTTTCGGACTTCATTCATGGAAAATGGGTTCAACTCCCCCGTCACAGTATATTTGAGACCATCCTTGAAATACTTCATACACTGATGTTGTTTAGAAGGGATGATGTTGTACTCGTGTAACCAAGGCCTGCCGAGCAAAGCATTATAACATGTCTTAGCGTCAATGACGTGAAATTTGATATCAGTGATGAGCAGCCCAAAGCGTAATGTCAGTATCACAGACCCGAGCGTTCGTGATGACTGGGAGTCAAACCCGAAGATGGTGATTTTATCACGAGCGAGGTGTTGAACGCTCATGCAGATTTCATTTAACACTCTTACATCGAGGAGGTTGACGGAGGACCCATTGTCAACCAGGATTTTTCCTATCTTGATATCATGACAGTATCCGGAGACATAAAGGGGATGGTTATACTCGCACATCCTGAGGAGGAGATCCTCGTCGCTGAAGGTGATATCGGCCGTGTGCACTTCTTCCAGCTCGTCCTTCATCTTTTCTTTGGCGAGGAAAGCTTGGAACTGCTCGGGCTCTTGTAGTGCCTTGATCAAAGAATCTCTCGCCTCTTTGGATAGCAGAAAGGCATCGAGAATGCTTAGCTATGAGGGTATCTTCCTCAGGTGTGCCAGAACGTTGTAATCCACCTTGTTATTCTTGGGCGGATCCTTGGCTGTCAGCTCTTCGACGGCTTGGTCATCGAGGGTGATTGATTGAAAGAATTTGAGTTTACCGCAATCAAGACGGTGTCGCTTTGCAGCTAGCCGGTTGAGCATGGGTCGGTCCACAGGGAGATGGTGGTATTTTACCTTCTTGTTTTAGACGAGTCAAAAAAGAATTTGTATGAGTTTGATTCTAACCTATGTGTTTATTTTCAAGTATAAAGTTGTTAAGAAAAAGATACGAGATTATAAGCTAAAGAAATCCGTACTCAAAACCTTTGAGCCGAATCTTGACCAATTGAAGCTAGAGCAATCGGCAACAACGTGGATTAGGGGATTTAAGCGCGGTATTCGTGGAATACGGCTTATTTACCCTTGTCCTTCCGTTCTTGTCTCTTGCTTTCGCCTCCGGCCAACCGAACGCAACCGGTCGCGGTTAGGAATCACCGTTACCTTGTCAGGGTACGGTGCCTAACGGAGCGCTTGCGTATGGTTTGGGCGGAGTTCAATGGAAAATACGGGAAAAGGAAATGGGCAAAGAAACGTTAACTTATAATACCGTATTATTTCTTAACAACGACAGTTACATTCATTCACAAGAAAGAACCAAAAAGAGAGAACAAAAAGAAAAGAACAAAGAAAAGAAAAGATTACAAGAAATTAAGTGCATGAATAAAATTGCAAGAAAGTAAAGCAAGATAATAATAAGCGAGTAATAAAAAGCGATAAAAAGAACAAGAAAGTAGGACTCAAGACAAGCATGGGATCAATAGCCAACCCTTAAACTTGCAAGCTCAATCAAGAGGTTACAAGATCAAGAGAAGGGTAGAGAACGCATGTGAATTGAAGCGCTAATTCCATGACAAAATACGACCCTTAAGATCAATAACTAATCCTTAACCATTCAAGCTCAATGAAGAGGTTGAATGATCAAGAGAAAGCAAGAATCTCAAGGGGAAGAAGAAACAAAAGAGAATGATACAAAAAGCCCTCATCTTCATTGATCTCCCACTCAAAAAGCTCTCACTACAATTTTCATGGAAAAAGAATGAAGAAGAAGAACTATACAAAAAACTACAAAAGAGTGGACACAAAATTGGACCCTTGGCTTAGCTCAATTCTGGAGTATTTATAGGAGGGAAACTGGAAACCTAGGGCAACCATCAGCCCATAAATGAAGTACCCAAAATGCCCCAGAAAAACGACGAAATGAGGCCACAGTACGGCCGCGTTTCCGCGGCCAATACCCCTATTGGCCGCGGAAACGCAGCTCCCTTGGTGAGTTGGGCTCTGGGCTTTTGTGAGGTTTCCTGTTTTACTGTGCCCTTCAGTGTGGTATGGTTCTTTTCACAGAAACTCTTCACAATAATTCCCAGAATTTCAGCACAACAAAAAGGTGATGTGATGTGGATCTTTTGCCATGATTTCCTCGAGCTCCGCGTAGATTTCTCGGATCTTGTGTTGACCTAGAGCTTTGTGCATGACCTGACAATTGATTTGCCATTTTGTCCATTAAACTGGCATGTGGTAACACACGGATAGAGAGCGGAGACCGTGTTTTATCAGTTGTTGGCAGTAATCCGGAATTTGTCGTACTTTTCCATGATATTCACTGTTCAGAGCTGAGAATCTGTATTCTGCAAATATGTAGCAAACACTGATCAAAAGCACCTACCTATAAACACACGAGCGTAAGAATGAGCGGTATAAAATGTAATATTCTGGTATGAACAAATACCCCCAAACTTAACTTTTGCTCGTCCCGAGCAAAACCAATTATTCACAAAAAAATAAAATCCTAACCGCACTTTCACAGGGAACGCGATTGCACTGAGCGCGTGCAACAAGCCGTTAAACCTCTAGGTGTCCCTAGTAGGAGGAGTGTTGTCTCCTGAGGGTTTTCAGCGGATACTACCCACAAAATCCCGTCAAGCTAGTGTAATAAGTTAACATTGATTCTACTCCTACAGTTTAGTTTTTACGTTAGAAATTCTATCATCCTAAGTTAGAAATATCCAACCCTTATTTTTCACACCTCCTATCTATTTAACCTTAGGTCCTATACGTTCCAAAAAAGTTTAGAAAGATGTTGGTTCTCCTGAGTTTTCTTTCTAAAGCGCGGCCTCAAATCAGGGATTTTTATCAACTTTACAGAAAACACAAGTCTTATTCTTTATTTCTATCTTTTATTTAAACATCGATTGTATACCCCTACGTGTGTGTGTATTTGCACCCCTACACTTAAGAATTCAATTCAAGCTATAATACCTTTGCCCTAATACTTAATACTACTTCTTTTCATTAAGGATGGACGGATTTGCTCACACACCTTTCATGCGACTATTAATGCTTCTTGAGGCACTAACGACCGATTACTGAATGTGTGAACATTAAAGCGTAAATAGCAGTTTCCAGGTCTTGACTCTATTCTATATTTTTTTTTTCTTTTTCTTTTTCTTTTTCAAGACCGGATATATTTTTCACATGCTCTTTTGGTGTTTAGCTTTAAATACCGTTTTTTCTTTCATATTAGGCTTTTAGGCAAGAGTATTTCTAGGTATCCTCTACTATCCCAAGTTTCAAGGTGCGTGTAAGTGCAGTTTGTAGGGTATATACTTTCTAAATTTAAACTCAAGAAAAGAAACTATTTTTCAGACTTATCCTCCAGTAAAGCTTCAATACTTTCCCTTCATCTTGACTTAACTAAAGAACTGAACTTAAGATTACCTATTTCTCAAAAAAAACTGTAAGGACGTATACTTACCAAGTTTAAACAGAATAAGGGTTATTTTTAGGGTTTTCAATTCCTAAGCCTAGAATTTAGTTATTTCTATCATATCAACTAAACTTTCGGAATAAAGATCTAAGTTACCCTATTAGCTAACTTGACGACAAAGTTTTTATATTTTTTTTGGAAATTTTTTGATTTTTGTGGGTTTTTAATAAGGTATGCAAATGCAAAATATACAAATGAATGCGAAGGAAAAAAGCTTACCGAGCACACCCCCAAACTTAAACTTGACAGTGCCCTCACTGTCAGGCTATACCAAGAGGGTCAAAATTGTCGGCGCTCCCCCTAAAAACAAATTATATACAAAAAGGAAAAGAAAAAATATATACAAAAAAGGTGCCCCCCCAAACTTAAGTAAAACAGTGTTTCCACTGTTAAGCGTTGAAGTTCAGGATTAGGGAGGAAAGAACAGTATCAAACTATACAAGGCCTTACACAGGCCAAAAGTGAGCACCAACCATTCAAAGATCTTATTGCTATAATGTACCGGTTGGTGGAAGAAGGCGTAGAGAAAAGAGATGGAGAATACGCGAGACCATATTGAGATAGAAGCGGGATATGGTCTCGGTATATGAGAGGAAGAAGAATGGCAGAAGAGAAAAAGAAGTGGAATACGAACTTGAGGGTGCAAATTTAGTAAATAGATTAGCACAATCTGTGATGACCGATGTGTGAAAAGCGATTGTGCTAATATATTTACCCGTCGGGAAATTGGATCAAATCCCTCAAGATTCGTAAGAAGCCATGGGTACGCCGAACTTGGTAAACCAGATATATGAAATGTAAGTGATACGGGTTCTTGCAAGGTCGGAACGATGGAAAGGATGGAGGGAAGTGGTTGAGGAAGGGTATCGGTTAAGGGTTCTGGAGGGTGTACACAGTCAGTGAAAGGAACAGGATGAATTGGAAAATCTGACTCATCTTCTAGAACTGTTTCATCCTCAAAAATATCCTCAAAATTCTCCTCAAAGTTAAGCTCATCCATGCATATTTCATCAATGTCCAGACGCATATGGGGTTCGGGAAAAACATTTAATGACTCGGGATGATGATTTGAAGAGACAAATTCAGCCAAATCTATGGGTTCATCATCCAAAATATTCCCAGCGTCAATATCCTTAATCAAGTGAAAATCAAAATTCTCTGACACCTCAACCAAAGCATGGATATTAATCAATTCAGGTTCTAAGATGGAGGTGTAGAGGTCAAAAGGATTGGGTGTGGTTTCACTTGGCAAGGTCCCTTCACAATCGGGCAAATCAAACACTACAAAGTCGCACAACTCATTAAACATTCTATCTTCAACTGATAATTTATTTGGGACACTTGATAGACTTTCAACACAGGAGTTGTGGGATTCAATTTGAGACGGGTAGGTTTGATTTGGAAGGGGGTATATCTCACTCTCTCCACTCAAATTCACAGCCTGTCCTGCCGCCTCATCATACATTGAAAAAGTTGGAGCTAGTTGGAAACTAGCTATCGGGTCAGTAGGTTGTATGAGAGCGGCCAATGACGCATTCAAATCCATCATCTGTTGGCTTGACGCTACCCTAAAGTCTTCCAATGACTGTTCCAGACTAGACATGGGTTGTGAAGGGGTTTCAGTAAAAGATTCAAAGTTGTTTGGATACTGAAAATTCCCAAATGGCGGTTCTGAAGCAATGTCTAGGGAATGTGCAAAAGTAGGGTAGGACTGGTAGGAATTGAATGGCTGGACAGGAGCAGGATCAACATTTGGATAGGAAGGTGAATGGAATTGTTGATCCCAAGAACTTGAAGTGGTGAAAGGAGTGAAAGATCGGCTACGGGGTTGTTCAATACGTTCAGCGATGGACATAGGTCTTGGAGTTGCAACATGACTCGAAGAAGGGGTATCAACGTAAGAAGGGGTGAATGTTTGAAATGGTTGATACGAAGTGGATTGCGGAGTCAAATTGTTTGTCCTAGACGCGTCTATCCAATCTCTCAATGAAATTTTTGGCATGGATGGATCGTTCGAAGTTTGGCCAAAGCAAGAACCGTAGGAAGTTATGTCTGGTTGTGGGTACCAAAGCTCGGCAAGAGTTTTGCGAGGTGGGGTACCCATGATATGATGAGAAAAGGAAAGAAGGGAAGAGAAAAGGAGGGAAAAAGAATGTGATTTTTATATATATATATATTTTTTTTATAGAAATATATTAACAAAAGAATGAAATATACACACAAAATGAATATTGAAAAAAAAAAACCAATCACGACACGAAAATACCATACACCTAATCGTTCTAGGGTTCACCTAGGTCAACTAGACCTGCTCCAGAACTTGATTGTCGAAGTAAAACTGTGTCGAGAAACAGGCTCAAGATACACTGATCACGAGGCCAGGTAAGTGCAGAGATAAGGGGAGGTTTTCCAACGCTTTCGCGAAGTTCCTTAATTAAATAACCCTTTCTCTTTTGGCGGTTTCGCCGTTAACACTTTCCTAGACACCCCGTAAACAATATACCGTTAAGCAAGGTTCTAAACACAGTTAACTTCTCCTAGTGAGCGCGAAGTCCTTAAGGCTTAAAGTCTAGTTTCTTTTAGAATTTGTGCGGGTAATACGTTATGCTCAAGTTCGTGATTTGTGGGCCACGGAAAAGGTGATGAAATCCTTTACCGTATGTTGTGGGGTTCGCTTGCCCTTAAGTCCGTATTAATTGATACAATGCACAATTCAATAAAAATTCTATAAAGAATCAAAAAATTGTTTTATTTTTTTTAGTTTAAGCGCGGCACTGCAACAAATACGGGTTAGTCAATTTTTAGCGTTTGCTAGCGAACTTGCAAAGAATCCTGCAAAGAATAGTATATTGGATGCGTCGGATTTGAGAAGAAGGTGTTAGTAAAATACGTACCGTTAAGTTTTGGGTTAGGAAACCCCCGTTGAATCAAATCCGGTAAGCTTGAAAGGTTCGCTTGCGTGGGTCAAACTACCCGGATCTTTGGCACTGTACTTCGTAATCACCTTAACTTTGAATGTACACTTTGCTCCCACAATCGCAGTTTGCAAATACGCAAAAATCTGCACACTTGCCCACAAAATTGATCAAAAATAACAAAAAGATTTTTTTTTAAAGAATATATACAAAAAGAATATTAACCCGAATAACAAGAAAGAAAATACGCTACCGTCTCCCCGGCAACGGCGCCATTTGATTGAAAGAATTTGAGTTTACCGCAATCAAAACGGTGATTCCTAACCGCGACCGGTTGCGTTCGGTTTGGCCGGAGGCGAAAGCAAGAGACAAGAACGGAAGGACAAGGGTAAATAAGCCGGATTCCACGAATACCGCGCTTAAATCCCCTAATCCACGTTGTTGCCGATTGCTCTAGCTTCAATTGGTCAAGACTCGGCTCAAAGGTTTTGAGTACGGATTTCTTTAGCTTACACTTTTGTATCTTTTCTTAACAACTTTATACTTGCAAATAAACACATAGGTTAGAATCAAACTCATACAAATTCTTTATTGACTCGTCTAAAACAAGAAGGTAAAATACCACCATCTCCCTGTGGACCGACCCGTGCTCAACCGGCTAGCTGCAAAGCGACACCGTCTTGATTGCGGTAAACTCAAATTCTTTCAATCAAAACGGCGCCATTTGATTGAAAGAATTTGAGTTTACCGCAATCAAGACGGTGTCGCTTTGCAGCTAGCCGGTTGAGCATGGGTCGGTCCACAGGGAGATGGTGGTATTTTACCTTCTTGTTTTAGACGAGTCAATAAAGAATTTGTATGAGTTTGATTCTAACCTATGTGTTTATTTGCAAGTATAAAGTTGTTAAGAAAAAGATACGAGATTATAAGCTAAAGAAATCCGTACTCAAAACCTTTGAGCCGAATCTTGACCAATTGAAGCTAGAGCAATCGGCAACAACGTGGATTGGGGGATTTAAGCGCGGTATTCGTGGAATACGGCTCATTTACCCTTGTCCTTCCGTTCTTGTCTCTTGCTTTCGCCTCCGGCCAACCGAACGCAACCGGTCGCGGTTAGGAATCACCGTTACCTTGTCAGGGTACGGTGCCTAACGGAGCGCTTGCGTATGGTTTGGACGGAGTTCAATGGAAAATACGGGAAAAGGAAATGGGCAAAGAAACGTTAACTTATAATACCGTATTATTTCTTAACAACGACAATTACATTCATTCACAAGAAAGAACCAAAAAGAGAGAACAAAAAGAAAAGAACAAAGAAAAGAAAAGATTACAAGTAATTAAGTGCATGAATAAAATTGCAAGAAAGTAAAGCAAGATAATAATAAGCGAGTAATAAAAAGCGATAAAAAGAACAAGAAAGTAGGACTCAAGACAAGCATGGGATCAATAGCCAACCCTTAAACTTGCAAGCTCAATCAAGAGGTTGCAAGATCAAGAGAAGGGTAGAGAACGCATGTGAATTGAAGCGCTAATTCCATGAGAAAATACGACCCTTGAGATCAATAACTAACCCTTAACCATTCAAGCTCAATGAAGAGGTTGAATGATCAAGAGAAAGCAAGAATCTCAAGGGGAAGAAGAAACAAAAGAGAATGATACAAAAAGCCCTCATCTTCATTGATCTCCCACTCAAAAAGCTCTCACTACAATTTTCATGGAAAAAGAATGAAGAAGAAGAAGAACTATACAAAAAACTACAAAAGAGTGGACACAAAATTGGACCCTTGGCTTAGCTCAATTCTGGAGTATTTATAGGAGGGAAACTGGAAACCTAGGGCAACCATCAGCCCATAAATAAAGTACCCAAAATGCCCCAGAAAAACGACGAAATGAGGCCACAGTACGGCCGCGTTTCCGCGGCCAATACCTCCTATTGGCCGCGGAAACGCGGCTCCCTTGGTGAGTTGGGCTCTGGGCTTTTGTGAGGTTTCCTGTTTTACTGTGCCCTTCAGTGTGGTATGGTTCTTTTCACAGAAACTCTTCACAATAATTCCCAGAATTTCAGCACAACAAAAAGGTGATGTGATGTGGATCTTTTGCCATGATTTCCTCGAGCTCCGCGTAGATTTCTCGGATCTTGTGTTGACCTAGAGCTTTGTGCATGACATGACAATTGATTTGCCATTTTGTCCATTAAACTGGCATGTGGTAACACACGGATAGAGAGCGGAGACCGTGTTTTATCAGTTGTTGGCAGTAATCCGGAATTTGTCGTACTTTTCCATGATATTCACTGTTCAGAGCTGAGAATCTGTATTCTGCAAATATGTAGCAAACACTGATCAAAAGCACCTACCTATAAACACACGAGCGTAAGAATGGGCGGTATAAAATGTAATATTCTGGTATGAACAGTGATATCCTCAGGGGCCTTTTCTTTCCCCTTATCCTTTTTGTTCGATCCCTTATTTGCTGGTCCGAAATTCCTTTCAGGTAATGTGCGATTGCGCAGCTGAATGTTCTTACAGCTCTTCGGTTCTTCCTCTTTTCCTGAGGTGGATTCTTTGAAGAGAGGGCCGAGAGTCATTTCTTCGTCAGAGTCGCTCCCGAAGGTGAGAACTTGCGATTCCCCATAGTCAACCATATGGCAGTTGCTAGCAGTTCTTTTGCGCTCATTTGTCGCGCTTTTCCGCTGCCGACGAGCTTCCCGTTTCATCCTTTTGAAGTGTTGCCTGTGAGTGACATATCCCTGCCACCATCTTTTAAAAGCGTTGCACTCTTCAGTAGGGTGTGTAACCTTTCGATGATATAAGCAGTAGCTAGGATGTATATCCGCTTCATCAGGAGTGTTTCCTTCGGAGGGTGGCAGCTTTATTCCCATCGATATGGCTTTGGCGAACCTTTTCCTCGTCTTGAGACTGCTTTTATTTGCGGCGGATGTACTTTGACCTGGTGGGAGTGTTTCGACCCTTTCGTCCAGTCGTCGGCGTTTGGCCTTTTCAAATATGGCCATCTCGTGCTCCCGATCAGCTTTGCTTTTCAAAAGAGCTTCGTTTAGGAATGCATCAATCATTCCGTCTGATGGTCCTAGAAGTTCCGGCTCAGGATCTGACCCCAGTTTTTTTGCGTAAGGAGCTTCTTCATCGTATATCGACGAATGAGAGATCACATGGCAGCTTGCCACATAATCTTCAGGCTCATCCGACGAGTCTTCTCCATTGTCATCATCTCCGTCCTCAAGGACGTGGCTGAGAAATTCTTGGAGTGTGACTGGGGTCCGCGCTTTCTGGTTATATTCTTCCAGCGCGTCGATATATTTTTGTAGGTCCGTGCGCTTGTCATTAAGCTTCACGGGCTTTTTGGTCTTCTTCTTCTTCTTTGAAGACTTCGACGTTTGGGTGTGGGCGTTTTGACTATCACCACCAATTTTTGGAGTTGGGCGCAGCTTCAGCATTCCCTCGATGATTTCGGGTTCTAGCTGATTTTTCCATTTGATCGCCGGGCATGTTTGGAGATCATCCAGCATCCTTTTTATTTTGGCTGAAAGAGCGACCTCCCATGGAGATTCTTTGACAAAAGAGCTCGATGCTCCCAGTGTGTCCCCTCTTTTAAGAGCGTGCGGTTGAGGCGGGTTTACTTTCCAATTCTCGGACAATGCGAATTTGCCCTGTTGGTATTGATCTTCAATCCAGCCTTTAAAGACGAAGCAATCCTCAATTGGATGGCCTATCGCTAGGTGATAAGGACAATAATTGGTATTATTAGCCTCACCGGGTTGCAATGGGCATTTCGGATTCGGCAAATTAATGAGCCTGTTGTGCATCACCAGCTCAAACAATCTCCTCGTTTTATCCCGGGGAAGCGAATAAGGGCGCTTTATTTTCTCATTATAGAATCGTCGTTTCTCGTCTAGGTGAACCATTAATTTTGGACCACTGGGCTGCTGTTGAGCATTGGCGACGAAGGTCGCTTTCCTTTTCCCTTTCCTTTTTTCATTTCGCGGCTCCGACTTCGAAGAGGAAGGCCTGTGTCCCATCTGGTCCATTTGGGCCAGCTTATCAATCAAGGACTGGAAAGTGGTCGGCTTGAAAAACATCATGAATTGGGAGATGGTTGCTTGAGGGTCAAGAGTGCCCACGAACATGCCCTCCGCAGGCGCTTCTTCGATGTGCTGCTCACACTTCGACCATAAATTCCGCCACCGTATCGCGTACTGGACCCAAGTTTCTCCAGGCTTCACCCTGGCATTGATCAATGTCGTGATTGGGGTACGTTCACTAACACTCGTGAAACGCTGGGTGAATAGTAGCTCCATCTCTGCAAATGTATTGACAGAGTTGTTCGGGAGTTCGGAGTACCATTCGAACGCTGTTTTCGACAAGCTGCCGACGAACTAGCGAAGTAGTAGTTTATTGTCACCTCCAGTGTTGCCATATGGAGCCCTGAACTGGGCGACATGCTGGTGGGTATTGCCCGTCCCTTTATATACATAGAATTTAGGGATTGTATATCCCGGCGGGTACCTTATTTGGTCATACCAGTCTGGATAGGGTCGTCCAGTCTTAACGATCTGCCCTACCGTTTCGCTCGCATGATGAGTTCGTATTTGCTGAGCGATATAATCATCCAGAGCGACCTTAGAGATGGTCTCCTCCTTGGCTGCTGAAAGAGCCGGAGGAGGGTTCGATGTCTCCCCTCTGTCGTCTTCAATGATAATCGAGGGGTCTTCAGCTGGAGGTTCTAGCTGTAACATCATCCCGGCCATGTCTTGGAACAAAAGAGCCATTCGTTTTATGTTGGCCGCCTGTTTCGCGGCCTCTTTTTCTTTCCTCTCGAGCATTCTTCGGAGGAATTCAGCATCAGTTTCTTGTTCTTGAAGCTGCTCTGAGGTCTCTGGATTTTTTTTCGGCCCAGTGAGTGCGGCCATTGCAGTCAGCATCTCCTGAAGTTTTTGTTGTTGCTGCTCCTGAGCCTTTGTTATCGATCGAGTAAGCGGTCGATGACCCGTAGAAGCACGGCTTTCCTCTTTTCTGAACGCTATGTAGACGGTATGCACCACCATGTCCCTAGACTTAGGGCGTTTAGGCTCAGTGGTCTTGCGATTCATCGCAGACTCATGGATTTTCTCCGGCCTTCTCCTCTTGTGAGCGGTCGAAGTTGAGGGGGCCGTTGCAGTGGCCACCCAAGTGGCTGTCGCCTTTTGTGGCTTAACAGGATAGTCCTTTTCTCGTTGAACTTTCACTTTTTCCTGCCGGCAAGAGTAATCTTGATCAATTACTGATTCCTGAACCTGTCGCCAAACTTTGTAAATTTTAGAGGACAACCGCTGAAGGGGCTACTCTAGCTTCACCTTTGGGGCATTCTCCACGGGTGGAGGAGATCTCTTCAGCACGGCAGTCGGAGAGTTTTTACGCACCCTCCTTAGTGGTTCAAAACTGTTCCCAGTTGGAACAGCAGCATCGACGTCCACCGTTAGAGCCGACGGAGTCAGTCCAGAAGGAAAGTTGCCCCAGCCTTCCTTACTCGGCGCCAGTGGCGATGTCGAGCGTGTCGAGCCGTTGGGATTGTCTCAGCTGTAGGGGTGACTTCCTCATGCCCCTCGTGTTGGTCAGAAGTTGTCGTTGTCAGCCTATTGAAGACCGATGTCCGCTGAGTAGGGATAACCAACCTATCGAAGGCAGACTTCCGAGCAGGGGAAGCAGTCTTGACGATTTCGCCTGGAACATGAGTTGAAACAGTCAGTCTTGTGAAGACCGACCCTTTGGCAGGAGAAGCCGCCTTGGGGACTTCGGGAGTAGGAATGGCTATCCGCTTCGAGATAACGCCTTCTGGTATTGCGGAATTCTTCACGGGACCATCTGAGCTTCGGCCCAGTCTGTTGAAAACCGAGGCAGTGGACTTAGGCGACCCGTTGAGAGGAGCCGCTGTAGTTGCAAGCCGATCAAAGACCGACTTCTTCGGAGCTTCTTGTAATGGTATAGGAGCGCTGAAGCTTGTTGGCGGGAGCATGGTCTCGAAGAATAGTCCAGTGGTGGCCTGAGTCACCTGCTCCACCGGCATAGTGAAGATGGAGGCCGCTTGGGGCCCGTAAGTCACTCTTCCGGACGGGACAGAGCGAGAGTTGCAGTTGCAGTTAGCACAGTTTGAGGCCATTGATGTTCTTTTTTCTGCACGGGAGCAAAACCAAATCTTAGTACCTCGAACCCAAGGGCAACCATATTAAACCGCGATTCGTTCGCGAACACGACACACGAAGTGTGGAGTGGAAAGAGGAAGAGGTCCCACCGGGCGTGCCAGAATCTGTTCTCCGCCGGAAGACGCGACTGCGACGTTGGGACGTCTGGGCCTGAATTTCAGGGGCAGATGCTAATTGGTGCTATCCGTCCACTTCTCCGAAGATGCCAAGTTGATTTATGACACCATGTATCGAAGGTTTAAACGGATGCGGCCGATGTAGCAGACTTCGTCAGATTCCCCCTCATGATGGGGGATTTTTGATTGTGAGGATGCTCTTCCCTGCAGGCGCAAGCCCCTGCAGTTAATTACGCTACCGCATCGCGGTAACCATTTTCTCCTCCTCCAGATGGTCATTTCGTGCCGTAGGTGTTTGTTTTTTTTTTGGTTGCCCCTGGATTGTATACGGAGACTAATTTATGTTGTCGCCCGTAGGGCGTGGATTAGTCCAAATCCGTATTTTCTTAGATTTAGGTTTGTGGTTGGGTTTAAGGATATGTTAGTCCCATTCGAGACTAATATCAACTTAAACGTTTGTTAAGGATACGTTAGTCTAATTTTAGACTAAGATCAACTTAACGAGATCGTTTAGATCCAACAAAAGAGCATTTGGACTCTATTGTTTAGTTTAGGGACATTGCGGTCGGTTACCAGTTTAAGGGCATGGTGGTCCAAGGTTAAGGACATTATTGTCCATGGGTTTAAAGGACCCCACAGTCCGAGGTTAAGGAAATCATAGTCCATGGGTTTAAAGGACCCCACAGTCCGAGGTTAAGGACATCATAGTCCATGGGTTTAAAGGACCCTACAGTCCGAGGTTAAGGACAATCATAGTCCATGGGCTTAAGGACCCCATAGTCTAAGGTTAAGGACATCATAGTCCATGGGTTTAAGGACCCCACAGTCCATGGAATGATTGGTTATCGGGACCCGTCACCTCTCTGAAGACATTGAAGGATTACAACGACAAATATCAAAGGAGTGAAGAGATGTACCCTTGAACCAATGTTGATTGGGAAATCTTTAGTCCAATTTGGGACTAAGATCAATTAATTGGATTATGAGCACATGGGCTCAGTTAAATCTGAATTGAGGACTTATGGCCAACTTGGGCTAAGTCCAATTAGGTTTGAAATGCTGGACCATTGTTTGGACTGTTGAACATTTGTCTAGGTTCATCCCCCCATTATTTAGCAATGCTTAAACATGGGTTTGGGGTTCTGACAACATTTTGTCTTTGGCTGAGCACTAACCATTCATTATAGCTCTGGACTTTACTTTGCATATCATATGAACTGATTAATTTTGAGGTTCAGTTGATGGGGAGATTTGCCTCTGGAAAACTTAGCTAATTTGGGCTAAGATTGGTTTTAAAATAGTGTTAAATACTAGAGGATATTTGGCAATCACGTGTTCCCACGTGATGCGCTTAAAATAGTGTTAAACACTAGGGACGAAGCACTTAAAGTAGTGTTAAATACTAAAATTGAAGTGGTCACATGGAGTCACGCGAGGCGCCTGAGAATTGGGCCATACTTCTTTTATTTTGCTCTCAAAATCTGCAAATACGTGTTAAACACTTAGTCTTTGTAATCATCACTTGTGGACACGTGATAGTGTCCAAGTATTGGGTATTAATTCATCCGTTTTCCCTTTTTTGCTCTTTTAAAAGATGTTTGTCAGGGGTCACGTGGGACACGTGAGGCACCATAAATCAGTACGGCCTTTGGCTCTTTTGCCCTTTTAAAAGATGTTTGTCAGGGGTCACGTAGGGATACGTGAGGCACCATAAATTAGTACTGCCTTTGGCTTTGTTCTCTTTCTTTTGAGGGTCACGTGTGAGTACGTGAGTCATTGCCTCCAAGTTTTTTCTTTCTCATTTTGAAGAGTCTATTTAAGGGTCACGTGGAAGCACGTGATCATGTCTCATTCGTTCTTTTCTGATCATTGAAGGAAGGGTCACGTGTTGCCACGTGATCAGGTTTATGTGCATGGAGAGTTTTAAGTCCCTTATTTAAGAATTAAATTCTTTTGTAGGGTTAAACCCTAATTTTATTTAGAGGAATTAAATTCCTATATATTTAGAAGAATTAAATTCTTTAAACCCAACTCTCCCTGTAAGTTTTGGATCTGCATGGCAGAATCTTCCCGATAAGAATTAAATTCTCAACTTATGGGAAGATCTGCTTCTGCAGATCTTCAACCATGAAGAAGAACTAAGTTCTTGTTTTAAGGGTTAAACCCTGTTTCTGTTGGAGGAATTAAATTCCTAAGTATTTGGAGGAATTAAATTCCCTAAACTCAATTCTCTCTCTAAGTTTTGGATCTGCATGGCAGAATCACCCCGATGAGAATTAAATTCTCAACTTATGAGGAGATCTACTTCTGCAGACCTTCAACCAAAGGAAGAACTAAGTTCTTATTCAGAAGAGTTAAACTCTTAATTTAAGAATTAAATTCCCTTTTGCTTTTGTGGGAGCTTATAGGATGATCTCTCACCTAGAATTTCTTTCTTTTCTCAAGAGACCTTCTTTCTCTCTGGAGAATTAAATTCTCTTTTCTTTTGTATTCTCTCTCTGTTGTTGTCTCCCTCCATAAAAAATCCTCTTGTTCTCTGTATATCACCTTTTTTCTTCCCCCTTAGCTCTTATTTATAGGAGAAAGTAAAGAATCAGTTTGTTTAGTCAATCTTTCATTGAAACATTTTAATTGATTTTGTAACCAACATGATCTTTTAGATCACTCAGTGAATTTTATTCACCATTGGATTTTTAATCCAAAAGATATTCTGTCTGTTATTCCTGGCAAATTTCAGGGAAATCTTTCCTTATATAGAATCTTTCAATAAATTGGTGATTTTTAATCACCATTGGTTTTTTAATCCAACGGTTCTCCACTTTACAGAGCACAATATTTTTTGTTTGGAAAGATTTAGAGAAATATTTTTCTAGTTAGGGTTCTCGATTCCCTCTTAATTAGAATTTAATTCTATTAGTTCAGAAGGCTTAAGAGCCTGTCACGTGTTGGCACGCGACCTTCTGATTGACCATTTAATTAGAATTTAATTCTATTATTTCAGAGATCTTGGGATCCCATCACGTGTTGACACGTGACCCCCTGATAAACATTTTAACTATAATTTAATTCTGTTATTTTAAAGAGCTCAGGAATTATCACGTGTCAACACGTGGCCCTTGGTCACGTGTGGGCACGTGACGCCCTATTGGGGTTTTCTCTTGCTGTTTTATTATACATTTTAATTCCTTTCAGTGGGTTTAAAGGCCCATCACGTGTTGGCATGCGACTCCATCTCAGGTTGTGTATCTCAGCGCCTATAACTTTGCCCATAGAAGGTCACGTGTCCCCACGTGATGCCCGATCACGTGTGGACACGTGATGCTTCTCCTGTATATTTCTTTGCTACTTTATTCAGTTCCCATGAGGGAACAAGCACTTTATGGAAAGAAGTGTCAATCGCAATTAAGTTGGGACGATATCGGAGATAGAGAACTCCTTGGACCTGAGATGATAGTAGCAACTATTGATATAGTTCGTACTATCAGGGAAAGAATACGCATAGCCCAAGATTGACAGAAGCACTGGGCTGATGCAAAGCGCCGTCACTTGGAGTTTCAATCGGGAGAACATGTATTTCTGAAGATATCTCCGAACCGTGGAGTGATTCTCTTTGGAAGACGGGGTAAACTTAGTCCGGGGTATATTGGACTGTTCGACATACTCGAACGAGTCGGTGAAGTGGCATATCGCTTGGCACTTCCTCCTTCATTGGAAGGAGTGCACAACGTGTTCCACATATCCTAACTCAAAAGGTATATGAGTGACCCCAGCCATATTCTTGATCACTCCGAG
The DNA here is from genome assembly GCA_030015575.1 of Agapanthus africanus. NCBI lineage: Eukaryota > Viridiplantae > Streptophyta > Magnoliopsida > Asparagales > Amaryllidaceae > Agapanthus > Agapanthus africanus. Next base: position 374,293,306 of record JASDDO010000010.1, read on the forward strand.
CTCACTGTACATCCAGATTTATCCCGTGAGCAACAACCTGTTGAGATCCTGGATAGAAAGATGAAGTCATTTCGAAACAAGGAAGTCAACTTGGTTCGAGTGATGTGGAGAAAAGATTCACCACGAGAATCAACATGGGAATGTGAGGACGACATGCGTGCAAGATACCCTCATTTATTTGTAAACCGGTCCTTAAAAATAATTTGTAAATTTCGAGGACAGAATTTTTGTTAGAAGGGTAGGTTATAACAACTCCAATTTCAATGTACAGAAAATTGTTGAAAAGTTAATGTAGAAATGGAGTATTTGCAATCCCGTGTACTCTATAAGTATTTGTTTTACTTTTAAACATCAAGAAAGTACTTGTAGTATAATGGTAAAGATTTGCACTGCTGTGACGTAACCCTGTTCCTGCCAAAATCTTCGGCCAAGAGCTATTTGTTCCTGTTTATGCCGACTTAAGTTTCGTTTACAGATATGTGTGAAACCAGGCTCATTCATATACTCACATGCACATATCAGAGGAAGAACATGTGTTCAACGATAAAAACAAAGCATTTAATTGAACATTTTTTTCTACAGGAAATAGATCACCAAATATGGGATCGAAAGTATAGGGATTCACAAAACTATGGATAAAATTATCTAACTCTCTCTTTGCCTTCTCCACCATGATAAAGCGGCGATCTTCACGAAGAGTAGCTACCCATCGGTCAGCACCGCACCCATCAGCAAAGGCAGACATGACGACCCGCTGAGCCCATATTTAGCTTAGCAGCCGGACAGAGCGATCCCTCAGAGCTATGGTGATCAAAAGTGTCTCGTGGAAGCACTCGATCTTGTCTTCCGCGGCGTCGAGCATTGCCGGAGTCATCTCCGTCGGAGGAGGGGGAATATCATTGATCACAGACAAGAAAACTATACGGAGCCAAATAGAGCCGATAGGGAGAGGAGATCCTATACGAGTCAAGAGCTCGTGCAACACCGTTTCGCATTGGTCCTCCGTAAGAGTAGGGTTCACCAAGCGCACATCAAAACGATGAACAATATCCTCAATGGGCACCTCCCATGGCTGACGTTGAGCATGTGGGCGATTACAAGCTATAGCTCTTCTCTGTTAAAATGATTCTCTGAAAATGAGATAGAAAAGAAGTATTGCTTCAGATTATGAAGGGAGACATTTAAGTCTAGTAACAGAAAATATTGTGCATGATGGAAGTATTTCCAAGCTCTGGGAAAGAGAGGCTTGACTCAGGAAAAGTGGAGAAGGAAGGTGAAAAGACACCTTCAGTAATGAGGCAGCGCCTCACGTGCAAAGCACGAGAGCGCTGAGAGCCAGCGCCATGAGTCAAAGACTCTGAGGCAGCGCCTCACGTGCAAAGCACGAGAGCGCTAACGCCAGGAGCGCCAGCGCTAAGAGTCAAAGACTCTGATGCGGCGCTCACGTGCAAAGTATGTGAGCGCTAGTGCTGGAACTAAATGTTCCCCACCCTTGGATTAAAGATCCAACAAAAATGATTAAAAATTATCAAATTATCTGAATAAAATTCTGTTGAGGAAATGCTCCTCAAATCTTTCCAAACAGGAAAGATTGTCCTCTGAAAATCAGAGTATCGTTGGATCAAAGATCCAATGGTGATTAAAATTCACCAAGATACAGAATAAGTTCTGTATGGGAAAATATTTTCCCAATCTTGTTAAAAACAAGAAGATTGCCTTCTGTAAAACAGAAGCTCTAAGATCAAAGATCCAATGGTGGGGAAACATCCCCAAATCAATCAGAAAAAGATCTCCTTAACTGATTCAACAAATCAGCCTCCCCTATATAAAGGACCCAAGATTTCAAGTCTTGTATAGAAGAGACCCCCCATAAGTTTCAAGAAGAAACATAGAGGTACCCCCCCCCCACACACAAACTTTAACAAATTTTAAAGAGAAGAGCGAGCTCTCGGATGAAGAATTTCTTCAAGGTAAATAAAACAGAGAGATCAAAGTATCTCATAAAAAAGAAGAAGAACTTAGTTCTTTTTCTTGATCATAGATCTATAAAGACAGAAGTCTTTCATAAAAATAGAAGAGATTGAAGCATCTCACCATAAAAAGGGAGGGAGAAGAACTTAGTACTCTTTAGATCACAGATCTATAAGACAAAGACAAAGTCTTTCACAAAAACAGAAGAGATTATAACATCTCTTATTAAAATAAGAACTTTGTTCTTAGATCCACGAGACAGAGTCTCCTATAAACGAGAACTTAATTCTTAGAGCACAGAATTGATAAAAAGCACTCTTCGCCCAAATCTGGCGCTCAGCGCAAAGCACGCCACGTGCTCCTCACGTGTGCGCTGCTTCATAAGAAGCTTCTTAGCGCTCTAAATCTGGTGATCAGCGCCAAGCGCACCACGTGCTCCTCACGTGTGCGCTGCTTCATAAGAAGCGCCTTAGCGCTCTAAATCTGGCGATCGGCGCCAAGCGCACCATGTGCTCCTCACATGTGCGCTGCTTCATAAGAAGCGCCTTAGCGCTCCAAGTCTGGTGCTCAGCGTCAAGCGCACCACGTGCTCCTCACGTGGGCGCCGAGGGAATATAAAGTGTTCTTTAAATAAAGCCCAACGCCATAAAGAGTGCTCAACACTTAGCAAAAGACAAAAAGAAAAAGGGTGTCAGAACCCAAATTAATGCTCAGCATTGTTAAATAAAAAGGGACTGAGCCCAAATAAATGTCCAACATTTTATTCAAAACTGAGTGGGCTGAGCCCAAGTTGGTCATAAATCCCCAATTCAGATCAAACGAGTCCATGTGCTCACAATCTTTTTTGGTCGTAGTCCTAAACCTAATTATAGATCTCCCAACCAGTATTGGTTAAAGGGTATATCTCTTTATACCTCTGATACATGTCGTTGTAATCCTTCAACGTCTTCAGAGAGGTGGAGGGTCCCAATAACCAATAACTTTTGGTGCATCCCCAAACGGTTAAACCAAAACCAGACTATGATATCTTTAAACCAGACTACGATGTCTTTAAACCTTAAAGACTACGATGTTTTTAAACCAGACTACGATGTTTTTAAACCTTATAAACTACGATGTTTTTAAACCAGACTACGATGTCTTTAAACCAGACTACGATGTCTTTAAACTTTACAGACTATGATGTCTCTAAACTTCATGGACTATGTTGTCCTTAAACTTATGGACTGCAATGTCCTTAAACTAAAACAATAGAGCCCAAATGCTCTTTTGTTGGATCTAAATGATCCTGTTAAGTAGATCTTAGTCTAGAATTAAACTAACGTATCCTTAACAGACGTTTAAGTTGATCTTAGTCTCAAATGAGATTAACGATCCTTAAACCCAAACCAAAACCAATTCTAAGAAAATATGGATTTGGACTAATCCATGCCCTACGGGCGACAACATAAATTAGTCTCCGTATACAATCCACATGCAACCAAAAACAAAACAAACACACACGACATGAAGTGACCATCTAGAGAAGGAGAAAGTGGTTAACGCGATGCGGTAGCGTAATTAATTGCAGGGGCTTGCGCCTGCAGGGAAGAGCATCCCCACAATCAAACACCCCTAACAATAAGGGGGAATCTGACGAAGTCTGTTACATCGGCAACATCCGTCTAAACCTTTGATACATGGTGCCATAAATCAACTTGGCATCTTCGGAGAGTTGGACGGGTAAAACCAAATAGCATCTGCCCCCAAATTCAGGCAAGACGTTTGTCTTCCCGGTATTCGGCGGAGAACATATTCCGGCACGCCCGGTGGGACCTTTTCCTCTTTCCACTCAACACATCTTGTGTCATGTTTCGCGAACTAAATCGCGGTTTGCTATGGTTGCCCCTGAATTCGAGGTACTAAGATTTGGTGTCTTGCTACGTGCAAAAAACAGAAGATCAATGGCTTTCAACTGCAACAACTGCAACAACGACAATAATTCCCACTCCGTCATTATTAGAGGAGTGACCTATGGGCCTCAAGCGGCCTCCGTTTTCATGATGCCAGTGGAAAAGGTGGCGCAAGCCAGTACTGGGCTGTTCTTTGGGACCATGCTCCCACCAATGAGCTTCAACACCCCGCTGCCGTCGCAAGAAGCTCCGAAGAAGTCGGTCTTTGATCGGCTTACAACTACCGCGGCCCCTCTCAACGGGTCACCAACGCCTCGGTCTTTAATAGACTAGGCTAGAGCTCCAACGGGCCCATGAAGAAGCCCGCAATACCCGAAGGGGTTATCTCAATGCATATAGCCATTCCGGCTCAAGTAGAGGAAATCGTCAAAGCGGCTTCTCCTGCTAAGGGGTCGGTCTTCACAAGACTGGCCGTTTCAACTCCCACTCCAGGCGAAGTCACCATGGCTGTTTCCCCTGTTCTAAAGTCAGCCTTCGCAAGATTGACTATCCCCTCTCAACGGACGTCTGTCTTTGATAGGTTGGCACCGGCAGCAACCCTTCACCAGAACAGGAGGCATGATGGAGCTACCCCTGTGATTAAGCCAATACCATCTACAAGACATGCTCGACATCGCCACTGGCGCCGAGTGAGGATGGCTGGGGGCAGTTCCCCTTCTGTACTTACTTCGCCAGCTCCAACGGTGGAAGTCGATGCTGCTGTTCTAACTGGGAACAGGTTTGAACCACTTAAGAGGGTGCGCAAAAACTCTCCGACGGTCGTGCCAAAAATATCTCCTCCACCTATGGAGAACGTTACAAAGGTGAATCCAGAGCAGCCCCCTCAGCGGCTGTCCTCTAAAATTCACAAGGTGTGGAGACAGGTCCAAGACTCGGTGATCAACCAAGACCACTCCCGCTGACCGAAGTGGATGAAGGTTCGGCAAGAGAAGGACCACCCTGTCATACCACAGAAGGTGTCATCTACTTGGGTTCCCGCTGCAACGGCTTCCTTAACTTCGACCGCCTACAAAAAGAGAAGGCCGGAGAAGATCCCTGCGTCGGCGACGAATCGCAAGGGCATTGAATTCAAATGCCCCAAGTCTGGGGGCATGGTAGTGCATACTGTTTATATGGATTCCGGAAAAGGGAAAAACCGTGCTTCTACGAGTCATCGACCATTCACACGATCAATGACAAAGGCTCAAGAGCAACAACAGCAAAAGCTTCAAGAGATGCTAATGAAGATGGCCGCACTCACTGGGCCAAAAGAAAGTCCGGAAACATCGTCGGAGCAGTGCCAAGAACTGGAAACCGATGCCGAATTCCTCCGAAGAATGCTCGAGAGGAAAGACAAAGAGGCCGCGGAACAAGCGGCCAACATAAAACAAATGGCGCTTTTATTCCAAGATATGGTTGGAATGATGATACAACCGGATCCTCTAGCTGAAGACCCTCCGATTATCCTTGAAGACGACAGATGGGAGACGTCAAACCCTCTTCTTGCTTATTCAACAGCCAAAGAGGATACAATCTCGAAATCCACCCTTGATGATTATATAGCTCAACAGATACGAGCTCATCAGGCGAGCAAAACGGCTGGCTAAATCGTCAAGACTGGACGACCCTATCCGGATTGGTATGACCAAATAAAGTACCCACCAGGATATACGATCCCTAAGTTCCACGTATATAAGGGGACAGGCTACCCCCATCATCATGTCGCTCAGTTCAGGGCTCTCTGCGGCAATACCGGAGGTGACGACAAATTGCTACTTTTCCAGTTCGTCGGCAGCTTGGCGGAGACGGCCTTTGAATGGTAATCTAAGCTCCCGAATGACTCCGTTAAGACATTTGCAGAAATGGAGCTACTGTTTACACAAAGGTTCGCAAGCGCCAGTGAACGCACCCCAATCATGGCATTGATCAATGTTAGGGTGAAGCCAGGCGAAACATGGGTTCAGTATGCGATACGGTGGCGGAACTTATGGTCGAGATGCGAACAACGCATAGAAGAAGCTCCTGCCGTGGGCATGTTCATGTGGACCCTCGACCCTCAGTCGACTATCTCCTAATTCATGATGTTCTTCAAGCCGACCGCGTTCCAGGCCTTGATTGACAAGCTAGCCCAAATGGACCAGATGAGCCATAGGCCTTCCTCTTCAAAGTCGGAGCCGCGGAATGAAAAGGGGAAAGGGAAAGCGACCTTCATCGCCAACGCTCAACAACAGCCGAGTGAGACGAAACCAGCTGCTCACCAAGGCAACAAGCGGCGATCCCTCGATGAGAAGTTAAGACGTCCTTACTCATTTCCCCAGGATAAAATAAGGAGACTGTTCGAACTGGCAGTGCGCAATAGGCTCATCACTTTGCCGGATCCAAGACATCCGTCGCAACCTGGTGACGTTAACCATCCTAACTATTGTCCCTACCACAGAGTAATGGTCACCCATTTGAAGATTGCTACGTCTTCAAAAACTGGGTTGAAGATCAATACCAACAAGGCAAATTCGCGTTGTCTGAAAACTGGAAGGTGAACCCGCCACAACCACATGCTCCGAAAAAGATGGACATGCCGGGGGCATCGTGCTCATTCATAGAGGAACCTCTATGGGAAGTTGTTCTTTCGGCAAAAACTAAAAGAACGCTGAAAGATCTTCAAACATGTTCAGCGATCAGGTGGAAAAGCCCGCAAGAGTCGGAGATTGTCGATGGGATGCTGAAACCACGCCCAACATCGGGAGTTAGTAGCAATGGGAAAAAACACCCAGGCCCAGCCGTCAAAGTCTTCGAGGAAAAAGAAGTAGACCAAAAAGCCTGCGCAGTCTGGCGACAAGCGCACGGATCTGCAAAAGTATATTGACGCGCAGGAGGAATACAATTAGAAGGCGCGAACCCCGGTCACGTTTCAAGAGTTTCTCAATCATATCCTTGAAAGTGAAGATAACGATGAGGGAGACGACTCGTCAGAGGAACCCGAAGATTTTGTGGCAAGTTGCCACATGATCTCTCATTCGTCGCTAAGAAACAAAGAAGCTCACTCGGCGCTAGAAGATAACGTAGAGGAGCTGGGGACAGGAGCAGTACCAAAATCCTTGGATTATGTGACAATGTCTATCAAGGGGAAATCTACTTGTTCATAGAGCATCCAGCGAAACTTCGCCTCAAAGCTACTATGGACTGAAAAGTCCGTAAACTAGAAATTCGCCTGAAATATGGCAACAATGGATCGTAATGTCCTAAAACTAGCTATGGACTGTAACGTCCTTAAACTACTACGAAACGTAGCATCCGAAGGATGGCGCAAAAAAAAACGGTACGTCCATAAGCAAGATGGGTACGGATGAAAACCCGAAAGGGCTCCGTGAGTAAAAACAACAAGGCTACAGGGGATGTTTGTGAAAACCCGAAAGGACACAGACTTGTAAAAAAAATGTATGTCCATATGCGAAATGGGCACGGATGAAAACCCGAAAAGGCTCCGTGAGTAAAAACAGTAGGGCTACCGGCGAGTTTGTGAAAACTCGAAAGGGCGCAATCTCGTTAAAAAACACTTGCAAGGTCCTCTCGACCTTGTAAGGAGAAAATACCTGTGTGAGATCCTTATGACTCACAAAGGAACAACACACTTAGGGATCCCCACGATTCCTAAGGAAAAATTACACTTACGAGATCCTCACGACTCGTAAGGAGAATTTCCCTATGAGACCCTCACGGCTCATAGGATTCAAAAGCCTTAAGCTACATGGATCTGAACCTGTTCTTAAGCCGTCATACACCCCCATCGCTGCCCTACAAGCGTTTCAATATTGACCCTTGTATACAATCCACGGGCATAAATAATCATTTTCTTGCCGAGTCACACCAACGACGAGGAATGCCCTCATTTGATGGACAAACACTTGTAGGTCCTCTCAATTTACAAGGAGAAAACACTCTTGCAAGATCCTTACGACTTACAAGGGGAATGTTCCCCGCCGAAAGACGCGGACGAAGACACGTAGGTTCGTCTCGCCTGAATTTCGGGGCAGATGCTAATTGGTGCTATCCGTCCACCTCTCTGAAGATGCCAAGTTGATTTATGGCACCATGTATCGAAGGTTTAAACGTATGCGTCCGATGTAGCAGACTTCTTCAGATTCCCCCTCGTTTGAGGGGGTTTTGATTATGGGGACGCTCTTCCCTGCAGGCGCAAGCCCCTACAGTTAATTATGCTACCGCATCGCGGTAACAACTTTCTCCTTCTCCAGATGGTCACTTCATGTCGTGGGTGTTTGTTTTGTTTGTGGTTGCCCGTGGATTGTATACGGAGACTAATTTATGTTGTCGCCCGTAAGGCGTGGATTAGTCCAAATCCGTATCTTCTTAGATTTGGGTTTTGGTTTGGGTTTAAGGATACGTTAGCCTCATTTGAGACTAAGATCAACTTAAACGTTTGTTAAGGATACGTTAGCCTAATTTTAGACTAAGATCGACTTAACAGGATCATTTAGATCCAACGAAAGAGCATTTGAACTGTATTGTTTAGTTTAGGGACATTGCGGTCGATTACCAGTTTAAGGACATGGTAGTCCATTACCAGTTTAAGGACATGGTGGTCCAAGGTTAAGGACATCATAGTCCGTGGGTTTAAAGGGACCCCACAGTCCGAGGTTAAGGACATCGTAGTCCGTGAGTTTAAGGACCCCACAGTCCAGGTTAAGGACACCGTAGTCCATGGGCTTAAGGACCCCACAGTCCAGGTTAAGGACATCGTAGTCCGTGAGTTTAAGGACCCCACAGTCCAGGTTAAGGACATCGTAGTCCATGGGCTTAAGGACCCCACAATCCAGGTTAAGGACATTGTAGTCCATGGGCTTAAGGACTCCACATTCCAGGTTAAGGACATCGTAGTCCGTGAGTTTAAGGACCCCACAGTCCGGTTTAAAGACGTCATAGTCTATGAAATGTATGGTTGTCGGGACCCGTCACCTCTCTGAACATGTTGAAGGATTACAACGACAAATATCAGAGGAGTAAAGAGATGTACCCTCGAACCGGTGTGAGTTGGTTGAACAATCTGTAGTCCAATTTGGGACTAAGATCTGTTAAGTATTCATGAGCAGATAGGCTCAAGTAAATATAAGTTGAGGACTTATGGCTAAATATTGGGCTAAGTCCAATCTGGTTAAAATGTTTAACATTTTATTCTGGATATTGAGCCTTTATTTGGGTTTGGCCCTTTTAATAATGCCGAGCATTAGATCTTGGCAAAAAAAAATCTTTTCTTTTGTCTTATATTGAATGCAAAGCATTCAGCAGAGCTCTGGCTCATTAAGGAACAATTTGTGTTCAGTCAGCGCAATCTATGGTGCACTAGGCGCTTTGCGCCAATGCAGTGCGCTTCTGCCACGTGGCGCACATGTAAGGGACAAGTGTTGCGCTTTGCTCTAGGCGCCAGATGATGAGCGCAGATGCCTGTTTGTGAGCGCTGGTCCATGAGCGCATTGCGCTTTTAATTTAATGGCGCACCCGTGAGTGACACGTGGCGCGCTTGGTGCTGAGCGCCAGCCCATGAGCGCAGTGCGCTATTTCAGAAGTGTAAAGCGCAAGTTGCATACGTGGTTGACACGTGGCGCATTTTGGAGCTGAGCGCCGATCCAAGGAGCGCAGAAGCGCAGTTTAAGAGCGCAAGGCGCATTTCAATAGTGCAAAGCGCATTTGATCAATTTCTATGATCTATGAACAAATTTATGTTCTTTTGAAAGAGACTTTGTCTCAAGATTCAAGAACAACAGTTCTTATTTTTGAAAGGCTTTGCCTTTATAGATCAATGATCTGTGAATGAAGTAAGTACTTCTTTGTTTTTATGATGAGATCTTTTGATCTTTTTATAAAAGACCTTGGTCTTTATAGATCTATGATCTTTTAAGAAGATAATTCTTCTTTTTATAGATGGTTTCATCTCTGTGTTCATCGTTCGTGATCTTTACCTTGAAGAAAAATCTTCTTTCAAGAGCTTGCTCTCTTTCTTTTGAGTTTTCTCAAAATTTATAGGGGGGTTTCTCTATATTAGACTTGAAGTCTTGGGGCCTTTATATAGGGCAAGTTGATTTGTTAAATCAGTTAAAGAGATCTTTCTCTGATTGATTTGGGGATATTTCCCACCGTTGGATCTTTGATCCCAGGGCTTCTGTTTTTACAGAAGGCAATCTTCTTGTTTTAAAAAAGATTGAGAAAATCTTTCCATAACAGAATTTTAATTCCGATTAATTAATGTTTTATCATTATTATTAGATCTTTTGATCTAACGGTGAGGAATTTTATAATTCCAGCGCTGGCGCACCCATGCTTTGCATGTGGTGCGCTGCTCAGAGCGCAGTGCACTTTGCGCTTAGCGCACCTGTGTTTGACACGTGGTGCGCTGCTCAGAGCGCAGCGCAGCCTGCGCTAGCGCATCCGTGTTTGACACGTGGCGCGCAGCGCGCCTAGTGCTAGCGCACACATGGTGCACTGCCTAGGGCGCAGCGCACCTGGCGCTAACGCATCCGTGTTTGACACATGGCGCGCAGCGCGCCTAGCGCTGAATCTGAAGCGTTGCTTCAATTTTTGAATTTCAAAACAGAGTTTTGCTCTGATTGGGGGAAACAAATGACCCCCCCACCATTGCACTCACGTGGCCCACATGTGAGTGCAACGGTGGCGACATCTGCGCCCTTGGATCAACTCAGAAGTTGAATAGGCGTTTCAATACCTATAAATAGGACCTTTGGTCTCTTAGATGATTTTCATCTTCTTCTTGAGAATTATCTCTTCTTTAGAGCATTGCTCTTCAATTCAAGAACTTTTCAAGAGTAAAAACTCTGTTAAAATTTTAGGTAAAATTTAAATCTTTTAATAAACTAGGGTTTACCCATTAACAGAGCCTTACTCTTCATAGATCTTTGATCTAAAGAAAACCCATTTAGGGTTTCATTAACAGAGCTTTGCTCTCCTGAACATGTAGATTTTTTAATCTCTTGTGAATAACTCTTAAGAGTCTGTTCATGGATCTTGAAGATCAAAAATGAAATTTTATTTTTGATGGATCATCTTCTCAGAGCAAGGCTCTTCTTGAGGAATTTTATTCCTTCATCATTAGACTTTGACAGATGTCTGTCTAGTGAAGAGCGCTGCTCTCAATGGGAGTTTTACTTCCCTGCCCGAGGGATTTCTCATTTAATGAGAATCTCTTGAGGATTTCCTCTTTTAATGACGGCCTCATCTAATGATGAGGCTGTTTTATTAGTGATGAACTGTCATCTAGATTTTGTGGGTCCCCTTTGGCCCCTTTTAACTGCATTGCAGTACAGTACGGATTTTTGCTGTAACGCCTTAGATTTCGGTTAGTGTTCGTAGAGACGTTAATGCGGGTTTACTGTAAAAAGTTTACCAATTCGGGTTCCTCACATTTTATAACATTTAATTAATAATTTATTGTTAATTGTTATAAGCTTGCACGCACGTATGCACGTAAATGCGAGGATTTGTTTGTGCTAATTTTGTTCTTAGCAACCATGACACTTAACCCTAATCTAATCTTTTTGCTTTAATCCTAGTTAATCCAATCCTTAACCCTAATCCCTAGATCTTTTGTGAGATGAGAGAAAGATATTTTGTTTGAGTGATGAGGTGTATGGGAATGCATTAATGGTTAATTAATGCATTGGATACACTCACTCTCTTTTCTCTCCTGCACTTACCTCCCTCTCTCTTTAACCTCACACCCTCTCTCATTTCTCTATCTCTTTTCATTTCCTCATCTCACTCTCTCTCTCAACAGAACACTCTCCCATTTCCAACACAAATCCATCACAAATCACCAAAATCATCACAAAATCACATCTTTTTGCATCACTTGCCTCTTGGATGCCTTGGTGTGCACAAAGCTAGGATCTTTGTGTTCTTTTGATTAGGTATTGTTTCTTTTCTGTTGTTTAAGTTATTTTTGTGTAGCTTAGCTTTAAAGTTGCTGTTTTTATCGTGTATCGTATCGTTTCGGGTAAATATCGTATTTTTAGTGTCGTTTTATGGTCCCGAATGATCTGCTGTTAAACTAAAGGCGAGTTGCAAAAATTGACTTGACAGTAACCTAGTATAGAGACCTAGAACTTACCCACAAAATACGAGCCCATTTCCCCATACTACGGCCGCAGATTTATTCGATCTGGCCATAATTTGCGGCCAGAGTAGGGACCTGGGTGTTGGGTTTTGGTGCAGGGGGTCTCTAGTGTTATGTGTAGGCTCATGGTACTTGCAATTTTTACAATTAGTTAGCACAGAAAAATCTGGGATCATTTGCCTATTTCTAGTGTTTCGTTTCGTGCGATATGTTATCCGATACGGTGCGTGTTCTGTGTTGCTGTTAGTCTGAGTTGGTTTCGTAGTGTAGCTATACGCGTTAGCTACAATACGAATCCTTTAGTGTACGTTTGTGTGTCGTGTTGGTCTGTGTAGATTGTTTGTATTTCAGGTTATTATTGATGTATATTTGCTTTATCGTATCTTGTTGTAGGTTCGCAGGCGGGAACTTCGGACGCTGCTACAAAAGGAAAACAGGTGGTAGACTTCACCTAGCCAGGAGCGTTGGTGAGTAGATTTAACATCTACAGGGGAATCTCCCGCATGGCGTTATGCGTCTGGGCTAGAGATGTTACTTTTGTCGCATATTCTATGTCAGATTTAGGATTTGCGCATTTACTTTATTGCTTAGATATTGTTGTGCTTAGACTAGTACCCTTAGGACACTGCACATATTATTGACGATTCATGTTGCATGAGCACCGATTGTATGCTACACACACCGTCAATAATTGTCATGTCACACACAAACCACTTATAGTTAGGATATTGTTTGGTTAGGGACATATTGACTTTGATTTATATTTCTTATCACATATGACATATAGCATACCCGTATATCCACATGCTTACACACATATGCCTTCACATACTTACATGCTAGTTACCTGTATACCTATAGGGTATCGTACCTTTAGTGATAGGTACATACATACCTCATGACATAGCTACAGGTATACCTTGCACTCATATTTCACTTATACCCAGGTGGGGTATACTACATCATTACTTATAGGTAGATACATTATCTTGCTATACCTTCATGTTTTCACATACATCTGGTTATAGCTACATATTTACCTTTACTAGATGTTATTTTTAGAATTGGAGAAATTTAGGAACTACATGATTTCTATATTAACTGGTTGCAGTTAATTAGTGGTTTTTCCTTTATGCTCTTTAATTACAGTTTTATGTTGCATATATTATATTCATGGATTTCCGCATGGTTATATGGATTTTTCATGATGTTTTCTGGATTTGGGGACCGCGGGAGTTCATGAAATTATGCATTATTTGAAAAACCCGATTTCCTTGATATGATATTTCAGCAGCCACCATGAGATTTGTCGTTTACGATGTATATACCCTACGCGAGGAAAGGAGGGGTCCGTGTGTGGGTACATGGTAGGGCCCGGAGGTACCCCGAAGCAAGAACGATGTCGTGGTGTCAGGCGATGAGGCTTAGGAGAACCATACTTTCCGGTGACAGGACCAATGACTCAGCGACTATCATGTGGATACCGACGGGAGTCACGTACGTTTGGATATGTCGAGAGGCGAGGGTCAGAGTTAGGCACTCGAACTTTCGGGATAGCGTATGATACGTACCTATCAGGGGGCCAGTCATGGAGACAACACCTGATGGATCAGCATTTCTGTGTCGATGCTTGGCACATTGGTTTCATGATATTTCTAATTACTTGTATATATAACAGGGGATTTAGCCGCTGTTATATATACCCTTACACCAATATTAGTGGAATGGGACGCTAATATATGTGTATCGACATCATCATATTTAGTTATGCAAATATAATTAGGATGTTAGAATGTTACTTGAGATCTGGTACTTGGGATATAGGAGATTCATTTGAGATTGGATATTGGATATATATACGAGACTCACTTGATTTTATACATTCGGGATATAGGAGATCTATTCGATATTGTACATTGAGGAGATGTGAGACTTATATGATATGAGAGCCCAACTTGGGGGCTGATTTGAGAAATTTGGTTTTGAACTTGTCTTGATGGATTGCGATCCTACCACGATGTCAGGATTCCGTGGAAATAACATACTTCTTTCCATACTCCACATTTTTTGTTTATGCACTGCTTCATGTATTAGTAGTACCTGTTAGTGTACCTTTCATGATTGTTGCATATTTATATCCTCATATCATTATTGCATGATTATTGCATACTGTTGTCATATCTTTACTGTTAAATATATTGGTTGTACCTGCTAGTGTACTTTCCATTATTCTGCATTCATATGACCTGTTATAGCGGTTAATTGCATATCTTAAATTCACGCTATACGTGCATACTTGCGATTACCTGCATATGTTATTTATTATTCACGAGTTGCCAACTCACCCCCGTTGTGCCACAGGTGTTGCAGGTGTTCTCAAGAGTAGTCGAGACAGGCTATTCATCTATCATCTTTTGCTACAGATACCGCATCGGCTCACAGCGTGTCGTTTTACTTAGGTGGGTTTTGGGTGGTTATCTGTATTTTGTATTGTATACTCGTTGTATTTTGTACTCTCCATCTACTATTACTTGATGACTTAGAGACTTGGTGAGGATGATATTGTATATTATTGTGGATTTGTTGTCTTTTATACAGTTTCCTTTTTATTGTCTCTTATTTCTTCGCTTTGGCGTCGTATATTTGTGGTGGTGGTTGTTTTCCGCTTTTGGGCGTGTATTTGCTCCCGTTTGGGGATGCTTTACTTTATATTTATGTTGTACCCATTTTTGGGGCTAGCTTTTATAAAGGAGGTGCTGCCAAAATTTTACAGGAAATAAAGTTGGAATTTTAAAGAATTTGGGTTGTGATTTCAAATGTTTCGAAACTCCTATTAGCTTTTTCTTGTCTTTTTAATGGTTTAGATTTCTGGGTTTTAGCTTTCTTTTACTGCGTTGCGTCTGTAGGCGTTGCGTAGTATTAGGGCCGTCACGTGCCAATTTCGTGTCGTGACAAAATTGGTATCAGAGCGCTAGGTTTTTACCTTACGGAGTGTAGGATGACCTTGATATGATGGAGTAGGTAGCTTAAGCAGAGTAACGTAGTGTGTGTATGTCTGCTGCATACTCACGATGCAGTACTCCGCCTAAAGTGACCTAAGTACAAATTGCTTGAAATTCTTTCCTTGTGATTCGATTTCCGTGTTCTTATTGAATCCTTTTTCCATTTATAGCCTTGTCACCGATGACTATGGGAACTCAGAGTGATGCAGCGAGGGCTGAGGTCAGAGTTGGTTCGGGTGAGACAAGCACTGACCAGGATGGCACGCTAGTTGCACAGGTGCAGACGGATTCTCCTTCGACAGACAGTATCGCTAGGCTTGTGGCAGAGATGCAGGACATGCGCCAGGCGATGAGTTCATTGATTGAGGTTGTTCGAGCGCAGCGACAGGAGGTTGTCACCCCTGTTAACCAGTTGTTCCTTGCGATCAGCATGCAGCAGTCCGTCACCTACATAGCACCAGTGGATGCAGCCTCAGTTTACGAGACACGTCTTCCAGAGACTCGGAGAGTTCCGGAACAGTGGAGAACTCGTACCGGTGTACTATCCCAGAGACAGAGGCCTAGTCATCGAGACAAATTTCGTGACCGTCGCGGGAGTGGCAGAGGCTTAGGACGTGGACAGTCGTTCTGCTCTCATCCCTAGGAGGGTCAGCAGTCGCCGCGTGGATGTTTCTGGTGTGGAAGCCTTCATCACCTTATCAGGAATTGTTCCTTAGCACCGCATCAGATGCGTAATCGGAGAGGTCCTAGTCGCGAAGGGTACGCTCAGAGGGGTCAGGTTGGCAGAGGAAGATTTCAACCAGTTGCGGGTAGAGGGCAGACACAAGAGTCTTCTTCTACTCATCGGGATGCGCGAGCGTCCAATGCAGAGTTTTCAGGTATTCATAATTCGTATGTTCTTTTGATGTATTTGCTTGTTGTTTTACACACTTTGTGCCATAGTTGGGACGAGAGTCATGTTAGGTAGATCAGCCGTTTGTAGTGTTAATTTCTGTCAGCGATTCTTTTGTTTCGCAACATGTATTCAGTTGTGTGTCAATCGGGTAGGAGATTCGTCCGTCGTTTGATCCTTCTTGAGATGTTTGATTTGACGTTCTCCTGGGCACGGACTGGTTAGTTACGTGATAGGCGTCTGTGGACTACCGTGGGAAAATAGTCAAGGTGTTGTTTTTCCTGGAAAGTCAATTCTTGTTGTGCGGGTGGATAGTTGTGCTACTTCTCACAGCTCGAATTTAGCCTTTTTTGCTAGTTGGCTTTTGAGGAGAGGATGTCGTGGATTCTTGGCGTTCATTCGTGGTACCGGACCCACAGTTGGTTCGTTGGACCGAGAGTTATCCGACGTTGTTCCAGATGAGCCGGTGAAGCTTAGGGAACTTAAGGATCAGCTGCAGAGTTGTTTGTTGGGAGGCTTGTGCGTCTGAGTGTTTCGTATTAGGGAGCTCCTATTTCTGTTCGTCAGGGAGGAAGACGACAGTTTATGTTGTGTATTGATGGATCGTTAATTGAACCAGCTTACGGTGCGGATAGGTATCCTTTACCTTGCATTGACGATTCTTCGATCGGCTCCAGAGTGCGAGACATTTTCTAAGTTTGTCCGGGATCAGGTCATCATTGTTGCGGGTTCGGAGTGATGACATTCCGAAGACTACCTTGTGCGTGCTACGGGCTTTGTGTGTTTTGGTGGTGTCGTCGGACTAACCAATGCCCTAGCAGCATTCGTAGATATGATGAACCGGATTTCTTCAGGCCGTTCCTCGAACAGTTATTGTGGTGTTACTGATGACATTCTGGTCTATTCAATGTGTCTTGAGAAACAGGAGCAGCACTTGAGGATTTGTTTTGCAGATACTGTATGGATCCTAGGCACACAAATGAGGTCTCACATGGCATCAACCATGCCAATTTCAAATTTTATAAGTGCCGAGAAACCCTAATACGGATCGTTGACTAGAGATTAGGCGAAACATGCAACTGGTTAACAACTTAACTAAGTGAAAGAGACTACAACCTTTGTAGATCCGGTCCTCCACCTCCATAGCTCCGTGATGAAGTCCCTCCGCTGTACCCATCGGATCCCGGACTCTCGCGGTGGTTTCATCGAAGAGATGATCGGGCTAGGTCGTCGACTTCGATGCCGAAGATGATCTACGTCGAGGCAACACAAGATCAAGCTCCCACTTCACCAAGTCATGAAACTTGTGAAGAAAACACCCTATACTACATGGCAAGTGGTAGAGGATGAAGAAATAGGAAGTGGGTTCACTTTAGAATTGGATTTCTCACTCTTTTTCTCAAGTTACCATTGAAGCTTGCAAGCTTTTTCTTCTTGAAGAAGAAGAGGAAGAAGAAAAAGAATATGATAAGTGTAAGTCCATATTGCGACCCCCGGTACTTGCGGGGAGGCGGAAACGGTATAAAAAAACAAATTTTTATCGCAAGAGGCAACATGGACTACACTAGGTCGGGATCGTGTCTAAACTAAACTAGCAAATACGCTAAAAGGAGTTAGCTACTATGGAAGATGGTTATACCTAAACTTGAACTCCTTCTTCTTTAAACCTTGTAGAGGTTGATGGTTCTCTTCTTGTCGCCTTCCTCCGTCGAAGATGGATCCACCTCGAAGGTTCGACCTTTGGGCTCTTCCTCGATCTTTGAGTGAACTAGGGTTTCCGGTTTGCTAAACCTTGAACCTAGAATGAGTAGAGAGTGACTAGGGTTTGCTTTTCTTTTCAAGGTGATGGATTCTCAACACATGAGAAGGGGTCACCTTGAGCTTGAGGAAGAAGAAGATGAAGAGAGGAGAGAGAAGCTAAATGAGATAATGAGCTAGGTTTTTCTTTCTTGCAACCATAATGCCAAAAGAAAAGAATTATCTAAATAATAATAATTCAAAATAAGAATAGTTGATGGTAATTTAGAATGACCACTATCATGCTTCTTTAAATGAAGTGTAAGCATGAATCAAGGAGGATCTTTCAAAGCATGATGGTGGTCAATGGTCAACAATTCAACCAAGGTCAATAAGTCAACAAAAATCAACCATAACATAATTCTCATTTAATTACTATTATTAATAGATAATTCATAAATCCATTAGGGTTTGGAAAAAGATAACTGTCAACTGTGCATACGCACCCGTTCCGAAACCCTAATGAAAAATCTCATCCTCCGCCTCAAGCAACTGTGCATACACACCTGCATTCTCGTTCCGAGAAACAAGAATACCGAGATATAAAAGCAACCCCCAAAACATATACCAGTATCTGGCTCAAACCAGAGCCTGCCAGTATAATCCGTCCGGACTCCAAACGTGCACAAGTGCGCGGATGAGAACGAACCCTGTCGCAAAACCATGCGACCTCTACTCTGTTTTGCCCAGAGGCGAATACCCTCTGTGTGGGACTTTAAAGACTCGGCACTACGCTGGCAGTGGGTTTAACCACAGACCGCAAGCGGCACTAGCTGTGCATAACGGTCCCCAGGTAGATGCCGACAAGAAGGCTGACGAGGTGAAACCCCATCTGTACTCCTACTGAGTCTGAATGTGACAGTCTCCGTACAGTCCGGTCTGTTCGTCTGATACATCGCATGTCGGGCCTAGGGGGCGGTAAAACGTCAGTCCCCCAATAGCGGTACAAGTCGTGTCGGAGTGAAGCCCAAAACACCCTGAGATAACACTGGAACCTACCAGTATATCTCGCTTGCCCTGGCCAGGGACTACTCGTGTAATGGCTCTCCTAGACACAGCGCGATGTCAACCCCCAATACCGGGAGAGACGAATCCTGTCTAACCGTCACTGCCTCCAGGTGCTTCGGGACTGCACCCAACCACCACCTGTTTGCACGACTCCTTTGAGCCGTGGTAGGGTAGTGATCAAAGTGCAGTGGGAACACACTCGAGGCGAAGTGCCAGTGTCAAGTCAGCGGACTAAGCTGTACTCATGTCACCTGGGAACTGATAACTGACGATAGGTATAATACCAACCTTTCAGTTCCCGACGAGTCCTGTCCAGTGTACTCGTAACCCAACGAGCACCCGTATACTATCTCCAGTACGACGTACTGATGGCTGTGGGACAGACCATCTCCCACACTGGGATGAGAAGCGCATACGCTAGTCTACTCCGGAGTATCGATGCCCTGTCTCGATAGTCCTACGACTAGGGACCTGTATAAGGATGTGCTTATAGATTACCCAGCCCCCACTAGTGTGACTGCCATCACAACGCTGGTAATCAAGCAAAGATCCTAAGGGCTCCACTAATGCGTATAAGTGATATACTGAAATAAACACAAGTACACATTGAAGTAGAAACAAACCAAGTAGCATACTACTATATTGAGCAAGATTGTTTATACAAGGTGAATATCCGAAGCTTCCATCAAGTAATATACAAACTAGTATGATACAGTAATGGCCTCTAGGGCATATACACTAACAATCTCCCACTTGCACTAAGGCCATGAACTGGCGTACCGAAGACCTATCATCTCGATCAGCCGCTCGAACTGAGTCTGGGGTAAGGCCTTGGTGAATGGATCTGCAGTGTTCTCTTCTGAAGCAACCCTCCGAACCTCGATCTCCTTGCGATCCACGATCTCTCTGATCAGGTGATACCGCCTCAAGATGTGCCTGGATCTCTGATGGGACCTGGGTTCCTTTGCTAAAGCTATAGCCCCATTGTTGTCGCAATACAGAGGTATTGGGTCAACAATGGACGGAACCACCTGAAGTTCTTTTAAGAACTTCCTTATCCAGACAGCTTCTTTAGCGGCATCAGATGCAACAATGTATTCCGCTTCCATAGTTGAGTCTGCAACGGTTTCCTGTTTGGAGCTCTTCCAACACACCGCCCCTCCATAGAGGGTAAAGACAAAACTCGACATGGACTTGGAATCATCCTTGTCACTCTGGAAGCTGGAGTCAGCAAAGGCCTCGATCTGGAGGTCTTTTCCGCCATACACCAAGAACATCTCCTTAGTCCTTCTCAGGTACTTGAGAATGTTCTTTACCGCTATCCAGTGTTTCTCCCCAGGGTTTGACTGATACCGGCTTACCACGCTCAGTGCATAAGCTACATCCGGTCTGGTACACAACATCGCATACATTATAGAGCCTACCGCAGAAGCGTAGGGTATAATAGACATGCGATCCCTCTCCAAATCAGTCTTGGGAGACATCTCTTTAGAGAGGGTGATCCCGTGACAAGCCGGTAGGTTACCGTGCTTGGAATCTTCCATACTGAATCTCTTCACTATGGTGTCGATGTACCTGGACTGAGAAAGTCCTAATATCCTCTTGGATCTATCACGATGGATCCGGATCCCCAGGATGTATGAGGCATCACCCAGGTCTTTCATGGAGAACCTGTGTGACAAGAACCTCTTGACAGATTGTAGCATAAGAATGTCATTTCCTATTAAGAGAATGTCATCCACGTATAAAACGAGGAATACTACAGTTCTCGCTACAAATCTACTATAGATGCATGGTTCATCTGGATTTTTGATAAAGTCAAATTCCTTGACTGTCTCATCAAAACAGATGTTCCAACTCCGCGATGCCTGCTTTAGTCCATAGATGGACTTAAGCAACTTGCACACCTTTCCGCTGCTCCCACTCTGAATGAAACCCTCTGGCTGATCCATATAGACACACTCCTCTAAATTTCCATTTAGAAAAGCGGTCTTTACGTCCATCTGCCAAATCTCATAATCGTGGAAGGCAGCAATGGCAAGAAGGATCCGAATGGATTTCAGCATAGCCACTGGAGAAAAGGTTTCGTCATAGTCCAAGCCAGGTCTTTGACGGAAACCCTTTGCTACAAGTCTAGCTTTATAGGTCTCAACCTGTCCATCTACACCAATCTTCCTTTTGAAGATCCACTTGCATCCTACGGGTTTTACCCCGTCTGGAGCAATGTCCAACGTCCATACTTTATTGGTGTACATGGACTCCATTTCGGTCTGCATTGCATCCAGCCATTTTACCGAGTCAACGCTCTGAACGGCCTGCTGGAAGCTAGTAGGCTCATCATAATCTATGATGCAATCCTCTCGATCCCCGTCTATGAGAAAACCGTAGTATCTCTCGGGCGGATGAGACTGCCTACTACTCCTGCGGAGCGGCATAGGAATGTCCTGTTCATTTGAACCCTCAGGTTCCATCAAGCTTTCAGTAATAGTCTGTGGTTCTGGAATTTCTTCCAGCTCTACTGTGCTCCCACTTGTTTCTTTTTCTATGAACTGGTGTTCTAGAAAGTGGGCATGACGAGAAACAAGAACTTTTTGTTCCTCTTCGTAGTAGAAGAGATATCCCTTGGAATTCTTTGGATATCCCACAAACTTACACAGTACTGAGCGCGCCTCGAGCTTGTCCGCATGCTGCTTTTTAACATAAGCTGGACTTCCCCAAGTCTTAATGTGACTGAGATGGGGCCTCTTCCTACACCACATCTCATATGGTGTAGTAGGCACAGTTTTAGTAGGAACTCGGTTCAAAAGGTACGCAGCTGATTCTAGCGCATACCCCCAGAATGATCGCGGTAACTCAGCGCTACTCATCATGGACCGTACCATATCCAATAGGGTTCGGTTCCGTCTCTCCGATACACCGTTGTGTTGCGGAGTGTATGGAGGAGTAAGCTGAGAGAGAATTCCGTTCTCTTTTAAATAATTCAGGAACTCGGCACTCAAGTATTCTCCACCTCGATCCGATCTTAGAATCTTGATACTTTTGCCGGTCTGTTTCTCTACTTCATTCTTATATTCCTGGAACTTTTCAAAGGCTTCGGACTTATGTTTCATTAAGAAGACATAACCGTACCTTGAGAAATCATCCGTAAAAGTAATGAAGTAAGAGTAACCGCTTCGTGCATGTGTAGACATTGGACCGCACACGTCGCTGTGTACGAGCCCCAAGAGCTCGCTCGCTCTTACTCCGTGTCCAGTGAACGGAGTCTTTGTCATCTTTCCCATGAGACAAGATTCACAAGTGGCATAAGACTGATACTCGAACGGATCCAAGTATCCTTCTTTATGTAACTTAGTCAACCGTGTCTCATTGATGTGACCCAGTCTACAATGCCATAAGAAAGCCTGATTGATATCTGGAGACTTTCTTTTGTGTGTATTCTGGACATTGAAAATCTGTGGTTGGTTCAATACGTATATACCATTGCTCAGTGTACCTGACCCAATCAGAACTTGATTAAGGTGAATGTTTACAACATTACTTACAAACGCAAATTCATAACCTTCTTTAGAAACCAAAGATACAGAAATGATATTACAAGTTGCGTTGGGTACAAAAAAGCAATTACGCAAAACCAAAACATGCCCATCTGACATTCCCAGGTGATAGTCCCCCACGGCTTTAGCATCCATGCTAGCTCCGTTTGCAACTCTGAGGGTCATGTCACCTTCCTTCAAAAACCTACGATTTCTCAACGCCTGCAATGAATTACAGATATGAGATCCTGATCCGGTATCCAATACCCAGGAAGTAGAGTTTATAGAAAGACAGTTTTCAATAACATACACACCTGAAGCTGAAGCCGCAACCTGCTTCAGTTCCTGTGTCTTGGCCTTCCAAGCCCTGCAATCTTTCTTCCAGTGTCCACTCTTATGACAATAGAAGCATTCTTCTTTACCCACAAGCTTCCCCGCAATCTTTGTTGCCAATTCTTTTCCCTTCGAACCCACTTTACTAACACCGCCTCTTGGTTTGGCGGAGGCTTTCTTCCTCTTTCCCTTGGCTTTTGCCTTGGACCTAGAGGAAGAAGATCCTCCTACAAACAAAGCGGGTGTTTCCCTACCCTTCTGTAGGGTGCCCTCTGCGCTCCTCAGCATGTTGAGGAGTTCTGAAAGTTCAACTTCCTTTTCTTGCAAGTTGAAATTCAGTATGAACTGGGCGTAAGTGGATGGAAGGGACTGGAGAATTATATCCGTATAGAGTTCACTGTCCAACGTGGTCCCAAGTTCCGCGAGCTCCTCAGTGTAGCCAATCATCTTAAGCACGTGGTCCGCTACCGATGATCCGACGGCCAACTTTGTCGAAAACAACTTCTTCGACACTTCGTATCTTGCGATACGAGACTGCTCTCCATACAGTTCTTTTGTATGAAGAAATATGGATTCCAAATCCATATTCTCGTGCCTCCTCTGATGTTCGTTGTCCATCGAGGCAAGTACGAGGCACCTGGCCTTCGCGCTGTCAATCTCCCAAGTCTTACGGATTTCCTTATCCGCGACGCTGGAGGTGGGACCTGGGACGGGGGGAGCTTTGGTGGTAAGAAGATACCCCAGCTTGTCGTAAGTGATTGCCAACTTGACATTCCTGAGCCAATCTTTGTAGTTTGGCCCTGTCAATATGTTTTTATCTAGAATCAACTTAAGTCCAGTCATTACGATTTGGTCGCTGCAGGGGGGAGAGAAGGAACACTTTAGCACGATGCTCTTGCAAGTTTAGAATGGTTTTTAATTTTGTCTAAACAGGATGGCTCCCACTGTCTCTCGAATCCCTCCTCAAACCACAAAGGAAGAATTAGCCGGGATCAATCCCACCGTGCAATACTTGCTTAACCGTTCAGCCAGGCCAGTGTCGGTACTTCGAGGGAGGTTTTCCAACGCTTTCGCGAAGTTCCTTAATTAAATAACCTCTTTTCTCTGGGGGCGTATCCCCGCTGACACCTTTCTAGGCACCTACTAGGTTTATAGCATTGATCGTCTAGTGAGAAATTTCCCGAGGAGTAGCATATACTCACAGTAGGATCGGGATCCAAATATCATCGCGCGACGAAACTGAAGGAATCCTACCAGAATCACCACACTCCAAATGGTATGCAAATCTAGCAAGTTTCAGTACTTATGAAACTCCCGATGTGGATTTTTGCCCCATGCTCTTATGACCTTGACTTTGGCCAAAATATCATAAGTCACATGTCAAGTTCTGCCCGTCACTATCCGGGTTAATTTGGATCCATCCGTACATACCCTTGACTTTGGCCAAAATGGCAGCACGACTGTCCCAAACCAACGCATCTATCTATGCTACACATGAACACCCAATAGCTACCAATCACTATGCCTTGACTTTGGTCAAAATACGTAGCTTGAATACTACTGCTTATTCATGCGAAGCGACGGAGGGCTACGAATGGTTTTGGTAAAACCGTGAACGTAGTGAACTTGATATAATCGATGGAACGAGGTAGCTTTTAGAAGGAGTGGCTCAAGCTCCGCATTTAAAAGTTAGTTTTGAAAAGAACCGAGTGGTTTTTCGAAAGTGTTCCAACGATTTTAACTTGGTTTATTATCTTGCATTAGTTCTTTTAATGCGTGATATTCTTGCATCAGTACTTTTAATGCGTCCCATCATTTAATTCCTACCATTGCAGAAAACAACCAAAATATGACGTACGCTTATGCCATTCGCATTCGCCACGGGGTCCCGTCATCACTCGTTAGGTTACTTAACTAACGACAGAGCGGGGGCTGGGCTAGCGCGGCTGTAAAACATAAGCAACGCCTAAATAGAAAGCAATGATAGACATTACAGATCACAGATGAATACATTGGATATACTAGCAATCCGCAATCCTTTCGATCCTGAAACGAAAAGCGGATAACACGGTCGCGGTGAATAGCCAATACCCCACCCAAGACCCCTACGGGTGCGGCAAACTACCCGCCAAGTACCCGGCAGTTTGTGCACCCCTCCATGGGTCTATCCTAGGAGCAAAAACAGTAAAAAGAATTATACAATGACGGCTACAACCCCGACCCGGTTGTGCGGCCAAACAAATAATAATTATTACATCAATTTACATTTACAATGAATGAAAGAAAAACAAAAGCTCATCTCACATCCACCCCGGCTATTCACCCGCGACAGTCCAACACATTCATATACACATTCCAATATCAAACACAGATCATGTATAACCCCGACTAATCGTCTTATAGCGATTAGCCGACGTTCAATACATGCAAGCATCACAGATATAACCATCATAGTCAAAGTGCAGTGAAGTTCGGAAAAAATACGGAATCATAGGACCCCAAAAGCAAATTTCAGTTCTGGAAAATCTGGGCACATATAATATATTTTAAAAATCCCAAAACCAACTCACAAACACACTGCACGAAAAACGATGCACAGAGGAAGACAAAGCGCGGCGCTTCCGCGGCAAATACCCACCTCGTGCGGCGGAAGGGCGGCGGTTTGGACGAATCACTGTATCGTTTTTCTTGGGTGTTCACACAAAACCCTGAGCCGAATTTACAAGTATAAAGTTTTTCATTTAGAGCAGAAAAAATTTCAACAGAAACTTAGGGTTTTGTATTTCCGGTTTTGCGATTTTTTTCGGTTCCGAACTTCGTTACACTTCACTACCAAGCTAGTTTAAGTTTAGTTAGGCTCTGATACCACTGTAAGTCCATATTGCGACCCCCGGTACTTGCGGGGAGGCGGAAACGGTATAAAAAAACAAATTTTTATCGCAAGAGGCAACATGGACTACACTAGGTCGGGATCGTGTCTAAACTAAACTAGCAAATACGCTAAAAGGAGTTAGCTACTATGGAAGATGGTTATACCTAAACTTGAACTCCTTCTTCTTTAAACCTTGTAGAGGTTGATGGTTCTCTTCTTGTCGCCTTCCTCCGTCGAAGATGGATCCACCTCGAAGGTTCGACCTTTGGGCTCTTCCTCGATCTTTGAGTGAACTAGGGTTTCCGGTTTGCTAAACCTTGAACCTAGAATGAGTAGAGAGTGACTAGGGTTTGCTTTTCTTTTCAAGGTGATGGATTCTCAACACATGAGAAGGGGTCACCTTGAGCTTGAGGAAGAAGAAGATGAAGAGAGGAGAGAGAAGCTAAATGAGATAATGAGCTAGGTTTTTCTTTCTTGCAACCATAATGCCAAAAGAAAAGAATTATCTAAATAATAATAATTCAAAATAAGAATAGTTGATGGTAATTTAGAATGACCACTATCATGCTTCTTTAAATGAAGTGTAAGCATGAATCAAGGAGGATCTTTCAAAGCAGGATGGTGGTCAATGGTCAACAAGTCAACCAAGGTCAATAAGTCAACAAAAATCAACCATAACATAATTCTCATTTAATTACTATTATTAATAGATAATTCATAAATCCATTAGGGTTTGGAAAAAGATAACTGTCAACTGTGCATACGCACCCGTTCCGAAACCCTAATGAAAAATCTCATCCTCCGCCTCAAGCAACTGTGCATACACACCTGCATTCTCGTTCCGAGAAATAAGAATACCGAGATATAAAAGCAACCCCCAAAACATATACCAGTATCTGGCTCAAACCAGAGCCTGCCAGTATAATCCGTCCGGACTCCAAACGTGCACAAGTGCGCGGATGAGAACGAACCCTGTCGCAAATCCATGCGACCTCTACTCTGTTTTGCCCAGAGGCGAATACCCTCTGTGTGGGACTCTAAAGACTCGGCACTACGCTGGCAGTGGGTTTAACCACAGACCGCAAGCGGCACTAGCTGTGCGTAACGGTCCCCAGGTAGATGCCGACAAGAAGGCTGACGAGGTGAAACCCCATCTGTACTCCTACTGAGTCTGAATGTGACAGTCTCCGTACAGTCCGGTCTGTTCGTCTGATACATCGCATGTCGGGCCTAGGGGGCGGTAAAACGTCAGTCCCCCAATAGCGGTACAAGTCGTGTCGGAGTGAAGCCCAAAACACCCTGAGATAACACTGGAACCTACCAGTATATCTCGCTTGCCCTGGCCAGGGACTACTCGTGTAATGGCTCTCCTAGACACAGCGCGATGTCAACCCCCAATACCGGGAGAGACGAATCCTGTCTAACCGTCACTGCCTCCAGGTGCTTCGGGACTGCACCCAACCACCACCTGTTTGCACGACTCCTTTGAGCCGTGGTAGGGTAGTGATCAAAGTGCAGTGGGAACACACTCGAGGCGAAGTGCCAGTGTCAAGTCAGCGGACTAAGCTGTACTCATGTCACCTGGGAACTGATAACTGACGATAGGTATAATACCAACCTTTCAGTTCCCGACGAGTCCTGTCCAGTGTACTCGTAACCCAACGAGCACCCGTATACTATCTCCAGTACGACGTACTGATGGCTGTGGGACAGACCATCTCCCACACTGGGATGAGAAGCGCATACGCTAGTCTACTCCGGAGTATCGATGCCCTGTCTCGATAGTCCTACGACTAGGGACCTGTATAAGGATGTGCTTATAGATTACCCAGCCCCCACTAGTGTGACTGCCATCACAACGCTGGTAATCAAGCAAAGATCCTAAGGGCTCCACTAATGCGTATAAGTGATATACTGAAATAAACACAAGTACACATTGAAGTAGAAACAAACCAAGTAGCATACTACTATATTGAGCAAGATTGTTTATACAAGGTGAATATCCGAAGCTTCCATCAAGTAATATACAAACTAGTATGATACAGTAATGGCCTCTAGGGCATATACACTAACAATAAGAATTATTGGAAAATAGAAAATAAGTCATTCTTATCATATAGCAACCATGGTCAAGTGTAGAGAATAAACTAGGGTTAGGTTTAATGGTTAGGTTTAAGGAATAAAACAAAATGGTCAAAGCTTTTTCAAAGCTTCATGAAGCTTCAACAAAATCCAAATAAAGCCACAATTTTATCTTAAGCCAAAATGAAATAAATAAGTAAATAAATCAAATGAAACCCTAACCATTAACTAACCATGGTTTAATCAAACATACACCCAATTTTGCATGTATCATCAAACATGATACTAACAAGTGCACAAAAATATATCACATATACAACTTGTGCAATTCAAGTGAGAAAATCAATCTTGAGTGAACCAATACTAGTTAATGTAAAGTAATATATCAAATATATAATTATACATTAAATCATTAAATCAACACTTGATTTAATGATCCGGTCATGTAACACATAACCGACTAGTATTAAGTGTATCAACGTATCGAATCAACACTTGATTCGATAACCCGGCTATATCACATACAACCGACCGATGATACAAATCGCGAGAATAGAATTCAGTATCACATACTGGTATTATTCTCGGTCCCGCACATATCTCATATGCTCTCCTATTTCGTTTCGCTTGAGCCAGGAAACCTCTGTGTAGGACTCTAAAGACTCGTCAATACGCCGGCAGCAGGTGATGATCATATCAAACATCCACAAGAGGCAAGCGGTCTGCTAAACGTAACGGCCACCCGGGTATTGAGCGATCAGAAGATCGACGAGCAAGCCCGCTCACACTCCTGTGAATCCAACCAGTAACACTTACCGTACAGTCCGGTCTGTTCGTCTGATATGTCGCATATCTCGCCTAGGGGTGGTAAACGTCAGACCACAGTAGCTCGATAAGTCGTGTCGATATGAGGTCTATAACAGTTCGAGAAACTATTGATAACACTTACCAGAAAATCTCAGCAACCCTAGCCAGGGATTTCCGGTTATAGCCAATCGAACACAGCGCAACATCAACTCCCTATACCGGGAGAGACGAATCCCCTCCTATCGCTCATTGCCTCCATATGATTCGGGACTGTACCCAAAAACCACCGTTTTGTACGTCCTCTTGGACGTGTTAAGGTGGAAATCAAAGCACAGTGGGAATCACACAAGACTCTATGACGATCTCGGGTCAACAGACTACTCTGTACCAGTGTCACCAGAGAACTGCCATCTGACGTAAGGTATAATACCATCTGGGAGTTCTCGGCGAGTCCGTCCAGTGTACCCAGTCTCCACTGAGCACCCGTATATCATCTCTGATGTCAAACACCAATGGATATGGGATCATCCATCGCCCATCTGTATGGGTCGAGAAGGTATACGCTAGTCTACTCTGGTATATCGATGCCCCGTCTCGATATAACCATGACTAGGGACCTTGAAGGATGTACTTATGGACTACCATGTCCCCACTAGTATGATCTGCATCATAGTCCAGGTAGTCAAGTACACATCCTAAGGGCTTTACCAACATGTAATAGAGAGACAATCAGTGTACACGTTAAGGTAAAGAGTAACCAGATAGCATACTATCATATCGAGCAAGAAAGTCATCCCTATATATGTCCAAGCATCCACTACAATATACATCCTATTATAGTAATGGCCTCTAGGGCATACATATAACTAACAATCTCCCACTTGCACCAGGGCCATCTGATAGCAGTGGTTGAAGTATCTTATACTCAACCATCCCATAAAAATCTCTCTCTGGGAAAAGGCCTTTGTGAGTGGATCCGCCGTGTTGTCCTCTGAGTCTGCTCTCCTAACCTTGATCTCCTTGGAGATCAACCATCTCCATGATCAGGTTATACTGCCTTAGAATATGTCTGGATCACTGACGGGACGGGTGTTCCTTGGCATAAGCCAGAATTCCATTGTCACATAATGGGAGGAACTAAGTTCATCTCATGAACAAATATACATCCAGACTGCCTCTTTGGTAGCATGTTAAGTAGCGATGTATCCAGCCTTTATCGTCTAGTATTCCACGGTAACTAGCTTGGAACTCTTTCAACATACCGTCCCTTTACTGAGGGTAAAGACAATGCCTGTGACTGACTTTCAGTCGTCCTTATCACCCTGGAACCTTTCCCGTGATTCTCCCCAGGATCAATTGATACCATCTCACTACAACTAGTGAGTATCCTAATAGCCAATTAGATCTATCTCATAGATCCAAAACCCTGGATTTAGGAGGTATCACTTTGATCCTTTATGGAGAATCATTGTGATAAGTGGAGATTGATCGAGCGTAGCATAAGAAACTCCTTCCCTATCAAGAGTATGTCATCCACGTACTCTACGAGGATCGTCATCATACTCCCTACTACCTTTTTGTTTATACAAGGTTCATCTACCATTTTGATGAAGTCAAACTCTTTGACTAAGACATCAAAACAGACGTTCCAACTCCACGATGCCTGCTTTATCAGATAAAACATCTTGCGCACGTTTCTGCTGCTCCCACTGTCTACGAAGCCCTCTGGCTGTGTTCTTATAGACGTTCTTTTCTAAATCATTATTTAGAAAAGTAGTCATGGCACCCAACCGCCAGATATCGTAGTCATGGTATGTAGCCGTGACAAGTAGGATCTGGATGGACTTAAGCATAGCTACTTAGAAAAGGTTTCATCATAAACCATACCTGGTCAATGATGCAAACTTTTAACAAGTCTAGCTTTGAAAGTCTCAACTTTTCCATGTACACCAAGTAATCTTCTCAAGATTTACTTGCTCCTAATGGGGATTTAACCATTCAGATAAAGCAACTAAAGTCCATACTTTGTTGGTGTTTAAGGATTCCATCTCAGATCGCTAAACATCCAGCCATTCTTACAGAGTCTCACTCCTGATGGCCAGCTCGAAACTAGTTGGGTCATCATCTCATGATGCAATCCTCGCTCCCACTATCATAGAGAAACCGAAGTAACTCTCAGGTGGGTGAGGAACCCTACTAGATCGGCGGAGAGGCTGAGGTTCGTTGGTTACTATTGAATCCTTCGGTTCTACCAAATCATCAGCTGCAGTTTGTATAGCTGGAACGTTTCCAGTTCTACAGAACTAATCTTGCCTCGATTTTGTTCGGATTTTGCTTTTAGACATAGGCCGGACAACCCCAAATCTTAATTATCTTAAGAGACGGGTTCTTCCCTTACCATATCTCACATGGAGTGGTAGGCAACTGATTTGATTGGAACCCTATTCAATAGGTATGCAGCTTCTTAAGTGCATAACTCCCAATAGGAAAAAGGTAACTCAGTAGTACTCATCATAGAGCAAACCATATCAAATAGGGTGTATCTGCTCCACCCCGATACACCGTCGTGCTGTGGTGTATACGGAGGAGTAATGCTGAGAGAGAATCTCATTCTCCTTTAGAATAGTTCAGGATTTCCATGCTCAAGTATTCTCCTCCTTGATCTCATCAAAGGACATAATACTTATACCCGTATTTGGTTCTCTACTTCTATCTTATATTCTGTGAATATCTCAAAAGGTTCGGACTTGTGTTTCAACAGGAACATATGTCTGAATCTCGAGAGATCATCAGAGAATGTAATGAAGTATAAAGAACCAGTCTTGGCATGTGTAGACAGGGGAGCTTACATACATCAACATGTATCAATCCTAAGAGTTACTAACTCTTTCTCTGTTTCCAGTAAACAGAGCTATGGTCATCTTATCTTTGTGACATGACTGGCAAGTTTCACAAGATGTAAATTCAAACTAATTTAAATATGCATCTATGTGTAACTTAGCTAGTCGGGTCGCATTGATATGACCTAGTCTACAATACTTCAAGAAGGATCCGTTCATTTCTGAACTCTTCCTCTTGTGTGTGTTCCGTATACTAAAGAACTGTAGTTTGATTTAGAACATCAATGCTTTTAGATAACGTGCCTGAACCGATCAACTTTTGATATAGGAAATGTTCAAAACATTATCCAACAATACAAAATTTTATCATTTCTTTACTAACAAAGAGACTGATATGATTTTGTATATCAGGTTCGGTATCTAATAACATTCGTTCAGAATCAATGTATTGGTAATACAGGGTGACAGTGACCAACAGACTTGGCTGCAACATTTGCACCGTTTTCTGTCTCATGAAACTTATCACCCGTTCTCAGTTCTTTACCTTTCTGTAGCCCTACGTAACAGATTACATATGCGGAATCCTGATCCGGTATCAAATACCCAGGACGAAGAGGATACTGAGAAACAGTTCTTTATAAGGAACACACCCGAAGATGATGCATCAACATGCACTTTCTTCGTTTGGGTGGCAGGGAAAATCTGGTATTCCCCAAAATCCTGCTCTGTCTTATAAAATTTATAAGTTGGAGCGGGACCAACGTTCCCCAGCACAGTATAACAAGCGGGTTCGGTTAATACATCTGTATTATTCTCTTGATTAAGGCGTGATATGGTCGCTACCTGGAGAGAGAGAGAAGAAAACACTCAGCGTGCGCTCTTGCAAGATCAGATTGATTATTATTTTATTTAATCTGGATGGCTCCCACTGTTTTTATCAAATCTTCCTTCAAACCCTAAAAGGAAAGACTAGCCGGGATTAATTACACGCTACAAGTTCGCCAATCTTTCAGCCAGGCCAGTGTCGGTACTTTGAGGGAGGTTCCCCGTGCTTTCGCACGGACTAATTACAGTAAACCTCGTTTTCCCAGAGGCGTAACCCCGTTGACACCTTTCTAGACACCTACTTGATCGGCTAATTGTAATGTGTAAAACTCTTCCAGGAGTAACTCTTACTCACAGCAGGTATTGGGATCCAACTATCACATAGAAGGTATGCAATCTCATTGCAAATTTCAACACTTGAAATTCCCGATAATTTTGCCCCTAGCATCCTATGACCTTGACGAAAGCCAACAAACCATAGGGTACTAGTCAAGTTCAACCCGTCATTTCCTGATTGAATTAAACCCACCCGCACGACCCTTGACGAAAGCCAACAAAGCCGCACGACTACCCTAATCCAATCGCATCACATGCAGCAGATAAGCAGCATATAGCTACCGCATACTACACCTTGACGAAAGCCAACAAATGTAGCACGAATACTATATACAACTTATCTGAAATGACGGAGGGCTACGACAGGTTTTTCTGAAAACCTATTGCGTAATGAACTTGATATCGTTGTAGAATCAAATGATTTTGAAATTGAGTGCTTTTGAGGCTATTCTAGCTTTGCTAAAGGGGTCACTCCCGGTGAAGGGATCGTCGGCCCTTTCCTCGTCGAATGAAGTACGGGATATATCATATATATCACTGTGCAAAGCAGAAACTATAGAAGCAATCAAAAGACAAACCGAGAGTTGTAGCATCTGCCAGTTATTGCTAAAGGAGTCACTCCCGGTGAAGGGATCTCGGTCCTTTCCTTATCGAATAAGGTGCAGGATGTTCTACAAGGAACACCGCGATGCAAATCAAGAACTGTAGCTACCTATTTTATTTTGAAATTCGATTCCACAATATCTTAGGTTTCTTTTCTTTCATTAATCACATTAATGAAGTCCCATCATTTAAATTTACCTAAACATCACAGATAAATACGACATACACTTATGCCATCCGCATTCGTCTCGATGTCCACTCGTGCACCGTTAGGTTAGGTAACTAACGGCAGAGCGGGGCATGGCTAGCGCGGGTGTAAAACATAAGTAACGCCTATATAATATATCATATATACTATATACAGTATTTATCACAGAACATATCAAATGATCACATCACAGATATCGCAGCAGAAGAAACATATGAAATATTGGATATACTAGGACGTCCGTGTTTTCAATACGAGCTAGTATAAAACACGGATTCCACGGTCGCGATGAATAGCCAAACCCACACCCCTAGACCCCTACGAGAGCGGCAAGCAACCCTATCAATTCTAGAGTTAGGAGACCCAGACTCGACTCCTCGAGTTGGTCTCCTACTGGACTCTAGAACCCGGTTACTTGTGCCCTCCTCCTTGGGTCTATCCTAATGCGGAAAAGTAAATAATATACAAATGGTGACATCTTCCGCAACCTGGAAGTGCCCCAATAAAAGAATATTACATACAAGTTTTTACATGAATGAAAATGAAAAACACTCATCTCACATAAAAAAACCCCGGCTATACAAACATGACGATCCAATATAACATATCCAGCAACACATAACATCACATGTCATCAACGTAAGTAAACATGCGTATCCCAATTGTCGTTGACATATAGCAACGAAACCGGCGATATCACATATTACACTTACGGTCACAGAAAAGAAAGTGTAAAATTACAACAGTTGGAATCCGCAAACTCATTAGACATCGCATGCCTAATCAAATGAATTCCTTAGACATCGCATGCCTAACAATTATAAACCCCGCATTTTAGTCTCAAAATCGAAAACACTTTTCAATACTAAGTCGGGAAATTCAACAAGATTCCCGACATCCTGATCGAATGCTCGTCGCAAACTTTATTAGACGGCCGCACCCCCGATACCGTCGACGAAGTGCACCAAGGCGGAACACCGCTACCGCGAGCACCCGAACGGATGCTTTCGGCGACGGGGTTCTCCTACAGTCACTTGGTCGAGGCTATAGGGCGTGGCTATCTATTAAGTTTTACCGCCGAGTATCCGCGTACGCTACGTGATTGCGACAGACTTTTGATCACATCAAAATTCCGTGGCAACCGATCAAGTGAGACTAAACTGCTATGTTTATAACATTCAAATCAGTTATCTCATAACTACATGTGGATTCCAAATATTGTATCCCATTCCAGATAAATAGAAAATGTTAAACTTTCCGATCGAACATTCAAACACCCAAGTTTTCCCAAAACAGCTCAACACATGAAACAAGTTTAAAAACATCCAGTTCATACCTCAGTACCAACGGTCCAGCCGTAGAAGGGTCAAGCCAACGCCTCACATGTGCCACGCCGTACTGCCCCAAACCCGAAGTTTCAAAAGGCAGTTCAAGACGGTCACATAATCGAGTTAAGGTTTGTTGTCTTCTAGAGGGTTCATCGCGTTACTTGCACTACTTAGAACGTCTTTAAACTACGGACATATCCAACACTTGGAAATTTCCCGACAGGGGAAAAAATGGGTATTTATATCCGGTCGAACTTTTTTAACATATTCTAAAATTACCCGGAAAAGGACATAAACAAAGTTTGAAATTTCCGATCGAATCATCGAAGCTCCAAAACACCCCAGAAAACTCAACTCTTGAGTGCAAATTAAAAATTCCCAGAAAACTCAGCACCTGAAGAAACAAATTACTGTGCAAAAATTAAAGGCCGATCTCATCATTTGGCCGCGGAACCGCCGCAGAAGCCAAGCTTCTGCCGCGGTTCCGCCGCGCTTTAGGCGTATCGTTTGGTCGTTTTTGCACCGTAATTCTTAGAACTTCCTGCTGAATTTTAACCCAGTTTTAAAAAAATGTACAGAGAGGGGTTATGGATTGGGGTTTCGGGTTCGATCGGGTTTCTAACTCCGTCTACGCATCGCCTAAGGCTCTAGCTAGGCTCTGATACCACTGTAGGGATCCTAGGCACACAAATGAGGTCTCACATGGCATCAACCATGCCAATTTAAAATTTTATAAGTGTCGAGAAAGCCTAATACGGATCGTTGACTAGAGATTAGGCGAAACATGCAACTGGTTAACAACTTAACTAAGTGAAAGAGACTACAACCTTTGTAGATCCGGTCCTCCACCTCTATAGCTCTGTGATGAAGTCCCTCCGCTGTACCCATCGGATCCCGGACTCTCGCGGTGGTTTCATCGAAGAGATGATCGGGCTAGGTCGTCGACTTCGATGCCGAAGATGATCTACGTCGAGGCAACACAAGATCAAGCTCCCACTTCACCAAGTCGTGAAACTTGTGAAGAAAACACCCTATACTACATGGCAAGTGGTAGAGGATAAAGAAATAGGAAGTGGGTTCACTTTAGAATTGGATTTCTCACTCTTTTTCTCAAATTACCATTGAAGCTTGCAAGCTTTTTCTTCTTGAAGAAGAAGAGGAAGAAGAAAAAGAATATGATAAGAATTATTGGAAAATAGAAATAAGTCATTCTTATCATATAACAACCATGGTCAAGTATAGAGAATAAACTAGGGTTAGGTTTAATGGTTAGGTTTAAGGAATAAAACAAAATGGTCAAAGCTTTTTCAAAGCTTCATGAAGCTTCAACAAAATCCAAATAAAGCCACCATTTTATCTTAAGCCAAAATGAAATAAATAAGTAAATAAATCAAATGAAACCCTAACCATTAACTAACCATGGTTTAATCAAACATACACCCAAGTTTGCATGTATCATCAAACATGATACTAACAAGTGCACAAAAATATATCACATATACAACTTGTGCAATTCAAGTGAGAAAATCAATCTTGAGTGAACCAATACTAGTTAATGTAAAGTAATATATCAAATATATAATTATACATTAAATCATTAAATCAACACTTGATTTAATGATCCGGTCATGTAACACATAACCGACTAGTATTAAGTGTATCAACGTATCGAATCAACACTTGATTCGATAACCCGGCTATATCACATACAACCGACCGATGATACAAATCGCGAGAATAGAATTCAGTATCACATACTGGTATTATTCTCGGTCCCGCACATATCTCATATGCGCTCCTATTTCGTTTCGCTTGAGCCAGGAAACCTCTGTGTAGGACTCTAAAGACTCGTCAATACGCCGGCAGCAGGTGATGATCATATCAAACACCCACAAGCCGCAAGCGGTCTTCTAAACGTAATGGCCACCCGGGTATTGAGCGATCAGAAGATCGACGAGCAAGCCCGCTCACACTCCTGTGAATCCAACCAGTAACACTTACCGTACAGTCCGGTCTGTTCGTCTGATATGTCGCATATCTCGCCTAGGGGTGGTAAACGTCAGACCCCAGTAGCTCGATAAGTCATGTAGATATGAGGTCTATAACGGTTCGAGAAACTATTGGTAACACTTACCAGAAAATCTCAGCAACCCTGGCCAGGGATTTCCGGTTATAGCCAATCGAACACAGCGCAACATCAACTCCCTATACCGGGAGAGACGGATCCCCTCCTATCGCTCATTGCCTCCATGTGATTCGGGACTGTACCCAAAAACCACCATTTTGCACGTCCTCTTGGACGTGGTAAGGTGGAAATCAAAGCACAGTGGGAATCACACAAGACTCTATGACGATCTCGGGTCAACAGACTACTCTGTACCAGTGTCACCAGAGAACTGCCATCTGACGTAAGGTATAATACCATCTGGGAGTTCTCGGCGAGTCCGTCCAGTGTACCCAGTCTCCACTGAGCACCCGTATATCATCTCTGATGTCAAACACCAATGGATATGGGATCATCCATCGCCCATCTGTATGGGTCGAGAAGGTATACGCTAGTCTACTCTGGTATATCGATGCCCCGTCTCGATATACCCACGACTAGGGACCTTGAAGGATGTACTTATGGACTATCATGTCCCCACTAGTATGATCCGCATCATAGTCCAGATAGTCAAGTACACATCCTAAGGGCTTTACCAACATGTAACAGAGAGACAATCAGTGTACACGTTAAGGTAAAGAGTAACCAGACAGCATACTATCATATCGAGCAAGAAAGTCATCCCTATATATGTCCAAGCATCCACTACAATATACATCTTATGTATAGTAGTGGCCTCTAGGGCATACATATAACTAACAGATACTGGGAGAGCACCAGCTGTTTGCTAAATTCTCGAAGTGTTCCTTCAGGCTTGTTTGTGTTGACTCCTAGGTCTTGTAGTTACGGAGACGGTTTTCGTATGGTTCCGAGGAAGATCGAGGCCGTACAGCTTAGGCCCAGACTTGTGTGCGGGACGGAGGTCCTTAGATTTTTGGGCTTAGCAGGTTTTTACCACCGTTTCATGCAGGATTGCTAGTGTAGTGCTGCACCGTTGACTGGACTGACCTGAAAGGAGGTTTCTTTTCTTTGGACTGAGGCTTGTGTGTAGAGTTTTTCAGAAGTTGGAGATTCGGTTAACAACAGCACCAGTTCTTTCTTGCTTTTTGGTTCGGGCGACTTTGTTGTTTTAACTGTGATGTTTCGTGAGTGGGGCTCGATTGTGTACTGAGGTGACACTATAGAGTTATCGCTTTTGCTTCCCTACATTTGGAGGAAGTACGAGCATGATATCCCACTCATGATCTGGATATGGCCGTGGTGATAGTGCGTTGGGGATTGGAGACACTACTTGCTCGAGAGTCGTGTCAGATTTTCACGGATCACCAGAGCTTAATGTATATCTTCCTGCAGCGGGTTTTGATTGTTGAGACAGCGCCGTTGGAGGGAATGTATAGAGGATTGTGTTTGTGAGATCCTTTATTTCCCTTGGCAAGGCGATTGTGGTAGCTAATGCTGGAGTCGTAGGCCCGGGGTTAGTTTGTTCCAGTTGTGCGCAGTCAGAGACAGTCTTCTGCAGATTTACAGTTCTTGTGCGATCGTGGAGTACAGCTTTGTTTCGCCTCTACTGAGGGAACAGCTTGCTCATGTCCGCGCCCGACCATTTTTCCTTAATCGCTTTCGCCAGGCACTGCAGCCGATGCTCGTTCGTCAGACATACTTGAGCATACACGGCTGGTTAATGATTCAGAGTCCTTGATTTGTGACAAAGATGTGTTATGTTTAGGGACGCATTTGTGTGCCCGTTGCTGATGGGCAGAGATGCAAAATCCTAGAACAGGCGCATCGGTCAGCTTCGGTGTTCGTTCGAGTTCCACCAGCATTTGACGTGACTTGTGAGATAGTTACGGGTGGATAGGAATGAAGAGTGAAGTTTTGGATTTCGTTTCACGGTGTCTGTCTTGTGGTGTGCTTTGGTTGAGCATCTGAGACCGGCTGGAGAGTTGCAACCTTAAACCGTTCCGAAGTGGGAATGGGAGCAGATCTCCATGAATTTCGTTATGGTGTCTATCCAGGTTTAGTAAGGGTGTGACTTAATTCGGATTCTTGTTGTCTGGTTTTACCCGGTTTGCTCAGTTGTTCTTTGTCAAGTTGTGCGTTGCACGGAGTTCCTTCATGGGTCGTATCCAATGAAGGCACCATGTTCACTTGCCGTGTCACGCCCCGCTTCCCAGAGTACGCAAAATTGGGCACGTGACATAGCCAACCATGCTACCTGTGGGTAGGACGTATCCGTCCACAGTCACATTACGGTTGTAGAGATATCAAGAACAGTAAAATAAACTAAACTAATACATGTCCATATCCACAATAACAAGAATCAATAAACAATAAGTGCGGAAGCTAATGATCCAATACAATGAATAAACAGTACGTCCCATAATGCGGGCTCACATCTGGAAATGAAAAGCAATAAATAAACTAAATCCTAAGGACTCACTGTTCAGCCTGCTGGCTGAAGTACTCCTGCTCGGTCGACGACAAAGGAACGGAATTTGGGCCATGCAAAACCCAGACGTCAGCGCGTCATGATATCAAGTATATAGCATAAACATGGTAATAAACAATGCAAGCATGAACATGAATAAAGCAGCACTAAGAAGTAATAAACAGGGTAATGTGCAGTAGTGACTAAACTGTCCTATCAGGTTTTCTACTCTATAGTCTTTGAAACCAATTGATGAATCGTCGATGTAACTCAATAGTATCCCGTGCGTGCCCGGGACCACGGTCATGATCCTCGGGGCTGAATCCGAGACGTGCCGCTAAGCAGTAAAAGGTAGTAGGATAGATGAGTGATGTCAGCATCAACACTCCGGAGCTGGCCAAGCCCGTAAGACTGATCAGAACAATGTATCGAACTGTTGAGTTACAAGTCGGTTTCACCTTTGATTTCCCCATACCCCCAAACTATGTATGTCAGTCAGGTATTCAGTAGTCAAGGACTAATGCCAACACAAGTCGAGTAAAGGTAGGTCTGTCTGGATCGACAGCAGGAATGGTTAGGTTTGTCGGCATTAGGCATGAGATCAGGTAACAGGTCAGGTTACTTTCAACAGGTAGAGTCGATATGTACAGGGTGTTGTGTCCGGTGTATCAGTACATGTGTCAGGTGTATCAAGATCGGTCAATATGTAATGCAATCAGGTATATGATGATAACAGGTATAGTAACAAATAATGAACAGTAGCAGGAAACGGTAAATAACAAATATTATTCTATGTGAACACAGTGATGTCTGTATTTTCATATTAATCCGTTTCACGCACCTTTGAGGTGCAAAAGCCACAAGACGAAACAATATCGATAATATACGTAATGGAGTTACATGAATTTGAACTAAGCATAACAATTGTCTCATGAGTGATTTTAACAAATGAAGTGGGGATGATCTACTTGGTTTGATTAGTTAAGTATGAATTAATAGCAGACCGGTTAATACGAGCAATGATTTCATTGATTTAAAGTTACGGATAATTGTGACTAGCAATTCTAAGTTATAAAAGGTATCGATGTTATACTAGTTGTGTGGTTATAATATGATGATTAAGTTGTAGCATGTTAAAGCAAGTATTCGGATACTTGCCTCGGCGGTTCCGCAAACCGAAACACGGATGCGATGTCGGCAGAAACTGCGATATGGAAGCACGGGCCACGGATCGAGTCCCAACAGAGATCAACGGGATCGTACGGACCAGGGGACTTCGCTGGAGCGTCGGGTTCGTCAGACGGCGCGGTCGGGTTCCGGCAAAATGTCAAAAGTAACGGAGTTAGCGACAAAACCCACACATCCAAAAATACGGACCAGCAGGGGGATGATCTGCACAAAGGAAGGAAAGGGGACACTTACAGAGAGATGTACCAGGTGACCCCGGCGAGCTCGACGGCGCTGGAACGCCGGCGAAGCGACGGCAGCGGCTGCAGCGAGGGTTGAAAGCTTCGGGGTGCGCGGAATAGTGTGCTGCGGCGAGCTGGAGGAGAGGGGTCGGCTCTGGTGGTCGTGGGAGAGAGGGAGGTGGTCGGAGGTGGTGTCGACGGGGTCGCCGGCACGTTTCTCCGGCGAACAGCGGGGGTAGGCGAAGGATGAAGGCTAGGGTTCACTGTTCCGGCGAGGGGAGGAGGGAACGACGACGAGGTCGGGTCGAGTAGGGTGAAAGGGTGCCGCGGGGATCGTCGACGACGATGGGTGGCGTCGGCGGCGAGGTCTGCGAGGTTGGAGGTGAGGCCGGGGTTGCGTGCAGGTGCGGGAGAGAGGAGGAAGGAGGGAGGAGGAAGGTGCGGCGGTCTCGTGGTGGCGAGGGCGGCGACGGCGAAGTCGCGGGGAAGTCGGCGATGGGATCGCGAGGGCTAGGGTTAGGGTTTGCGTGAGGTTTCTCGTGGTCGCGGCAGAAACATGGGGAGGCGGCTGCATGCGTGGGTTAAATAAAGGAAGAGAGAAAGAGGGATTAGAGAGAGAGAGAGAGAGATTTGAGAGAGATTGAGAGAAGAGAGAGAGAGAGAGAGAGAAGAGAGAGAGAGAGATGAGGAAAGGAGGCGGGGCCCACGAGTTTTTATGATGGCTCGTGATTGGCCACGAGAGGGATTTGATAGAGGAATTGCGTAGATCATGCTGTTAGGAGAAAAATATAGATTAGAATATATATATTAGATATTAAATTTAAATGGGCTATTTTGGCGCGAAATGAAACATTTCCAAATCGAGCCCGGGTCGCGCCCAAATGTTCCAAATTCAAATTATAGGATTTTAAGCGGGTTCCAAATTTTGAAAAGAGGTGTTTAGTGATTAAAATGCATGCCCCCAAGTCGGACACTTGCACGCGCGTGTAGTCGTCCAAACTGGCCCGTTTAACCAAATGGAACGGAATCTCGACACGCGGACGCTACCACGCGACTAGTGGCGACGAGTAGGCTAACATGGACATCTTAAATTTCATTTTCGGAGTTAAATTTTGTTATGTGCCAAAATGACTTAACCGGGTAAAATTTAGCAATAAACACCAGAAAATCAGGAAAATTGGAATGAGCAATAAATAACCCTCAACTAGTAATATACATAGTATTATTGGGCTCGGGTGTTACATGCCGTCTTGGGCAGGAACTTCAGGAAGCCTTGGGTACTTGTAGAGCTTTAGCTCCGCTTTTCCATCTGCAGGATGATGGTTTTGTGAGAGCGGGCTATACCGACTATGGAGGATATGCTTGTGCGTGCGTTTTAGTTGTTGTCGGTGGTTGGGGATCGTCACTCGCCACTGTTAAGGTTCTCCTTCGATAGCTATTATCAGGAGTCACTCCAATTGGCAACCCTTAGATTTAGGGGTTATGTCGTGTCGATCACCAATCTGTTTTTCTAACTCTGCGTTGTTGGATTTGTGGACCCCAGCTAGTTTAGAGACTTCGGAAATGATCCAGTTGGTTCAGGTCAGGATGATGGCAGTCCTGTGCGGACAGATGTCTTATACCGACCGTGTTGGTCGCAGACTTGAGTTCGCAGTGGGAGATCATGTATTCCTACGGATTTTTCCGATGAAGGACGTGTTGAGTTTTGGGAAGATTACCCAGAATTGTAGGTCCTTTCGAGATCCTTAAAGTGAGTTAGTTCCGTTACCTTTAATTTGGCACTTCCGCCCAGATTATTGAGTATTCACCCCGTATTCCTTGTGTCGATACTTTGCAATTACCTTCATGACCTTTCTCACATGATTCAGCACCAGACCATTTAGCTTGGACGTGATCTTTCATCCACCCGCAGCCAATTGTGTTAGCGGCTCGGCAGATGGAGAAACTTCGGTCAAGGGTCTTGCCAACTGTGGAGAGTCTTCTTGGACGTAGCCATATAGTGAGGTGATCACTAAAGAGGCTGCGAGCGAGATATGAGACTTTGTAATCTTCTCTTTGAAGGTACGCTTAGTAAGAATTTTAAATTCGGGGACGAATTTTTTATGGGGGGGGGGGGAGATTGTAACGCCTTAAATTTCGGTTAGTATTCGTAGAGACGTTAATGCGGGTTTACTGTAAAAAGTTTACCAATTCGGGTTCCTCACATTTTATAACATTTAATTAATAATTTATTGTTAATTGTTATAAGCTTGCACGCACGTGTGCACGTAAATGCGAGGATTTGTTTGTGCTAATTTTGTTCTTAGCAACCATGACACTTAACCCTAATCTAATCTCTTTGCTTTAATCCTAGTTAATCCAATCCTTAACCCTAATCCCTAGATCTTTTGTGAGATGAAAGAAAGATATTTTGTTTGAGTGATGAGGTGTATGGGAATGCATTAATGGTTAATTAATGCATTGGATACACTCACTCTCTTTTCTCTCCTACACTCACCTCCCTCTCTCTTTAACCTCACACCCTCTCTCATTTCTCTATCTCTTTTCATTTCCTCATCTCACTCTCTCTCTCAACTGAACACTCTCCCATTTCCAACACAAATCCATCACATATCACCAAAATCATCACAAAATCACATCTTTTTCCATCACTTGCCTCTTGGATGCCTTGGTGTGCACAAAGCTAGGATCTTTGTGTTCTTTTGATTAGGTATTATTTCTTTTCTATTGTTTAAGTTATTTTTGTGTAGCTTAGCTTTAAAGTTGCTGTTTTTATCGCGTATCTTATCGTTTCGGGTAAATATCGTATTTTTAGTGTCGTTTTATGGTCCCGAATGATCTGCTGTTAAACTAAAGGTGAGTTGCAAAAATTGACTTGACAGTAACCTAGTATAGAGACCTAAAACCTACCCACAAAATACGAGCCCATTTCCCCATACTACGGCCGCAGATTTATTTGATCTGGCCACAATTTGCGGCCAGAGTAGGGACCTGGGTGTTGGTTTTTGGTGCAGGGGGTCTCTGGTGTTATGTGTAGGCTCATGGTACTTGCAATTTTTACAATTAGTTAGCACAGAAATATCTGGGATCATTTGCCTATTTCTAGTGTTTCGTTTCGTGCGATACGTTATCCGATACGGTGCGTGTTCTGTATTGCTGTTGGTCTGAGTTGGTTTCATAGTGTAGCTATACGCGTTAGCTACAATAGGAATCCTTTAGTGTACGTTTGTGTGTCGTGTTGGTCTGTGTAGATTGTTTGTATTTCAGGTTATTATTGATATATATTTGCTTTATCGTATCTTGTTGCAGGTTCGCAGGCGGGAACTTCGGACGCTGCTACAAAAGGAAAACAGGTGGTAGACTTCACCTAGCCAGGAGCGTTGGTGAGTAGATTTAACATCTACAGGGGAATCGCCCGCATGGCGTTATGCGTCTGGGCTAGAGATGTTACTTTTGTCGCATATTCTATATCAGATTTAGGATTTGCGCATTTACTTTATTGCATAGATATTGTTGTGCTTGAACTAGTACCCTTAGGACACTGCACATATTATTGACGATTCATGTTGCACGAGCACCAATTGTATGCTACACACCTTCAATAATTGCCATGTCACACACAAACCACTTATAGTTAGGATATTGTTTGGTTAGGGACATATTGACTTTGATTCATATTTCTCATTGCATATGACATATAGCATACCTGTATATCCACATGCTTACACACAT
The DNA here is from genome assembly GCA_030015575.1 of Agapanthus africanus. Taxonomy (NCBI): domain Eukaryota; kingdom Viridiplantae; phylum Streptophyta; class Magnoliopsida; order Asparagales; family Amaryllidaceae; genus Agapanthus; species Agapanthus africanus. The sequence continues at coordinate 374,337,487 of JASDDO010000010.1, forward strand.
ATGCCTTCACATACTTACATGCTAGTTACCTATATACCTATAGGGTATCGTACCTTTAGTGATAGGTACATACATACCTCATGACATAGCTACAGGTATACCTTGCACTCATATTTCACTTATACCCAGGGGGTATACTACATCATTACTTATAGGTAGATACATTATCTTGCTATACCTTCATGTTTTCACATACATCTGGTTATAGCTACATATTTACCTTTACTAGATGTTATTTTTAGAATTGGAGAAATTTAGGAACTACATGATTTCTATATTAACTGGTTGTAGTTAATTAGTGGCTTTTCCTTTATGCGCTTTAATTACAGTTTTATGTTGCATATATTATATTCATGGATTTTCGCATGGTTATATGGATTTTTCATGATGTTTTCTGGATTTGGGGACCGCGGGAGTTCATGAAATTATGCATTATTTGAAAAACCCGATTTCCTTGATATGATATTTTAGCAGCCACCATGAGATTTGTCGTTTACGATGTATATACCCCACGCGAGGAAAGGAGGGGTCCGTGTGTGGGTACATGGTGGGGCCCGGAGGTACCCCGAAGCAAGAACGATGTCGTGGTGTCAGGCAATGAGGATTAGAAGAACCATACTTTCCGGTGACAGGACCAATGACTCAGCGGCTATCATGTAGATACCGACGGGAGTCATGTACGTATCGATACGTTGAGAGGCGAGGGTCAGAGCTAGGCACTCGAGCTTTCGGGATAGCGTATGATACGTACCTATCAGGGGACCAGTCATGGAGACAACACCTGATGGATCAGCATTTCTGTGTCGATGCTTGGCACATTGGTTTCATGATATTTCTAATTACTTTGTATATATAACAGGGGATTTAGCCGCTGTTATATATACCCTTACACCAATATTAGTGGAATGTGACGCTAATATATGTGTATTGACCTCATCATATTTAGTTATGCAAATATAATTAGGATGTTAGAATGTTACTTGAGATCTGGTACTTAGGATATAGGAGATTCATTTGAGATTGGATATTGGATATATATACGGGACTCACTTGATTTTGTACATTCGGGATATAGGAGATCTATTCGATATTGTACATTGAGGAGATATGAGACTTATATGATATGAGAGCCCAACTTGGGGGCTGATTTGAGGAATTTGGTTTTGGACTTGTCTTGATGGATTGTGATCCCACCACGAGGTCAGGATTCCGTGGAAATGACATACTTCTTTCCATACTCCATATTTATTGTTTATGCACTGCTTCATGTATTAATAGTACCTGTTAGTGTACCTTTCATGATTGTTGCATATTTATATCCTCATATCATTATTGCATGATTATTGCATACTGTTGTCATATCTTTACTGTTAAATATATTGGTTGTACCTGCTAGTGTACTTTCCATTATTCTGCATTCATATGACCTGTTATAGCGGTTAATTGCATATCTTAGATTCACGCTATACATGCATACTTGCGATTACCTGCATATGTTATTTACTATTCACGAGTTGGCAACTCACCCCCGTTGTGCCACAGGTGTTGCAGGTGTTCTCCAGAGTAGTCGAGACATGCTATTTATCTATCATCTTTTGCTACAGATACCGCATCGGCTCACAGCGTGCCGTTTTGCTTGGGTGGGTTTTGGGTGGTTATTTGTATTTTGTATTGTATACTCGTTGTATTTTGTACTCTCCATCTACTGTTACTTGATGACTTAGAGACTTGGTGAGGACGATATTGTATATTATTGTGGATTTGTTGTCTTTTATACAGTTTCCTTTTTATTGTCTCTTATTTCTTCACTTTGGCGTCGTATATTTGTGGTGGTGGTTGTTTTCCGCCTTTGGGCGTGTATTTGCTCCCGTTTGGGGATGCTTTACTTTATATTTATGTTGTACCCATTTTTGGAGCTAGCTTTTACAAATGAGGTGCTGCCAAAATTTTAAAGGAAATAAAGTTGGAATTTTAAAGAATTTGGGTTGTGATTTCAAATGTTTCAAAACTCCTATTAGCTTTTTCTTGTCTTTTTAATGGTTTAGATTTCTGGGTTTTGGCTTTCTTTTTCTGCGTTGCGTCTGTAGGCGTTGCGTAGTATTAGGGCCCTCACGTGCCAATTTCACGTCGTGACATTTGGAACTAGGGATTTTTCCGTGGCTCCGTTGTTTGATTGTCGCGTCTGAATCCTGCTGGAAGAAGAACGCTGTAGTGACATCTTGTCTGTTGTATCGATACAAACGTCGAGGTGGTGACCACTCTGCGCTAGCGTGGGATGATCTCTGATAGTCTTTCAGGTTTCATATGAGTTGCCGTCAAGACCTTGAAGCTAAGAATTTGGCCTTCGCTTCTTTTGTTTTGGCGTGTCCGAATCCTGTTGGAAGAAGAACGCTGTGATGGCATCTTATCTGCTGTATCGAGACGAACGTCGAGGTGGTGACCACTCCGCGCTAGTGTAGGATGATCTCTGATAGTCTTTCAGGTTTTATATGAGTTGCCGCCAAGACCCTGAAGCTAGGAATTTGGCCTTCGCTTCGTTTGGTGGCATTGCGTCTGCTGTATCGAGACGAATGCCGCGGTTGTCTCTAGGTTGTTGGTGAACCGTCGAGGCTTGGAACTAGGGATTTTGCCGTGGCTCCGTTTGGTGATGTTGCGTCTGCTGTAACGAGACGAATGTCAAGGTGATCTCTAGGTTGTCTGTGAACCATCGAGATTTGGAACTAGGGACTAAGCCGTTGGTCCGTTTGGTGATGTTGCGTCTGAGTCCTGCTGTAATGAGGAGGAACGCTGTTGTGGGTCTCTAGGCTATCCCTGAACCATCTATATTTGGCTTCGTTTTCTGATGAAGCTTGGGGAGGGAAGGTGTGATTCCTTCTTTGTTTGCGCCCCTGGATTGTATACAGGGATTGATGTGATATCACCTGTAGGGCATAAGTTTTATTTATATTTTTTTATTTCTTTCCGTGATGCTCTATCATTTCAGCTTTTATATCGCGAAGGTCGCGATTGCCCAATCATTTCGGCTATTTTTCGCGGCGCCCAATCATTTCGGCTATTTATTTCATTTTTACTCGCTGCTTTTTATTGCGAGTTGCCCAATCATTTCGGCTATTTTGCATGCATATATTTTTACTCGCTGATTTTTTTTGCAAGGTGCCCCATCATTTCAGCTATTTCGTATGCATGTGTGGCTCGCTAGCTTCTTGATGCAAGTTTGGAATTAGACACCGATTTCGGCATCAGCACCGCTACAACTGGGATATTGCCAGAAGCGAATCATCATTTTCCCCTGTCGATGTCGAACAAAGGTGGCTTAGCGAACAGGGTTAGGATCCTGTCAACTAAGGCTTTTGGCTTCATGAGCCGTAAGGGTCTTATAAAGGTATTTCTCCCTATGAGTCGTGAGGATCTCGTAAGTGCGTTTTCTCCTTAGGGATCGTGAGGATTCCTAAGTGTGTGGCTTCTCGTACGTCGTAAGGATCTTACAAGAGTGTTTCCTCCTTATAAGTCGAGAGGACTTACAAGGGTTGTTCATCATGTAGACATATCCCTAATCACGGATTGGACTTTGTTAGGGAAATGTTTATTCGTGTCCGTGGATTGTATACAAGGGTCAATGTTGGGCCGCTTGTATGGCAAAATCGGAGGTTGTGATGGCTGCTTAAGAACAGGTTCAGACCCCTGTAGCTTAAGGCTTTTGAATCCTATGAGCCGTAAGGGTCTCATAGGAGGATTCTCTTTACGAGTCGTGAGGATCTCGCAAGTGTAATTTCTCCTTAGGAATCGTGGGGATTCCTAAGTGTGTTGTTCCCTTGTGAGTCGTAAGGAGCTCACGCAGGTAGTTTCTCCTCACAAGGTCGAGAGGACCTTGCAAGTGTCTTTTAACGAGGTTGCGCCCTTTCGGGTTTTCACAAAACTCGCCTGTAGCCTTGCTGTTTTTACTCACGGAGCCCTTTCAGGTTTTCATCCGTGCCCATCTTGCTTATGGACGTACCGTTTTTTTTACCACGTCATCCTAAGGATGTCGCTGGTTGGTAGTAGTTTAACGACGTTTCGGTCATAAGTCAATGTATGATTACGCAGCTAGATTTTGCCGCAAATCTTCGCATGTTTTGTGTCGGAGGTGGATTCCTTGAAGAGAGGGTTGAGGGCGATTTCTTCGTCAGATTCGCTTCCAAAGGTGATAACTTGCGATCCCTTAGCGTTGGCTATGTGACAGTTGCCAGCAGATCTTTCGTGCTCATTTGTCGTGCTTTTCTGTTCCCGACGAGCCTTGCGCTTCACTCGTTAGGATGTATGTCTGCCTCATCAAGACGTATATTGCCAGGGGAATTTCCTTTGAAAGAGGGCGACTTCATTCCTATTGCCAGGGCCCTAGCGAATCGTTTCCTTACTTTAAGCTTTCTTTTGCCGGCGATGGGGATGCTTTGCTCCAGTTGTGGTGTCTCGACCTTTTCCTCCAGTCGTCGGCGTTTGGCTTTTTCGAATATAGCCAGTTCACGCTCTCGATTGGCTTTGCTTTTCTGACGGGCTTCGTTCAGTAGCAAGTCGATCATCTCGTCAGACAGTTCCAAGGGTTTTGGCTTCGATCCTTCCCCCAGCTCTTTTATGCTATCTTCTATCGCCGAGTGCGTTTCTTCATTAGTTAATGCCGAATGAGAGATCATGTGGCAACTTGCCACATAGTCCTCAGATTCTTTTGACGAGTCATCCCTGTCGTTATTGTCGTTATCTTCGTTCTCAAGGATATTGTTGAGAAATTCTTGGAGTGTGACCGGGATCCGCGCCTTCTGGTTATATTCTTCCAGAGCGTCAATCTTTTTTTGCATGTCTGTGCGCTTGTTATCAAGCTTCACGGGCTTTTGGGTCTTCTTCTTTTTCTTCGAAGACTTTGACGGCTGGGTGCGAGCGCTTTGACTATCATCACCAATTTTTATAGTTGGGCACGGTTTCAGCATTCCCTCGACGATCTCGGGTTCCAGTGGATTTTTCCACCTGATTGCCGGACACGTTTGGAGATCCTTCAGCATTCTTTTCGTCTTTGCCGAAAGAACAACTTCCTATGGGGCTTCCCTTATGAATGAGCATGATGCCCCCGACACATCCACTTTTATAGGGGTGTGAGGTTGTGGCGAGTTTACCTTCTAGTTTTCGGATAATGTGAACTTGCCTTGTTGGTATTGGTCTTCAATCCAGCCTTTGAAGACGAAGCAATCTTCGATTGGATGGCTTACTGCTTGGTAGTAAGGGCAGTAATTAAGATTGTTGACATCATCTGGCTGCAATGGACGTTTTGGATCCGGCAAATTTATGAGTCTGTTGTGCATTTCCAGCTCGAACAGTCTCCTCGTTTTATCTTGGGGAAATGAGTAAGGACGTCCTAGTCTCTCCTCAAGGGATGGGCGTGGACGCATATTTTTTTGGCGAACAACCGGCTTTAAGTTGCTCGGCTGTTGTTGAGTATTGGCGACGAAAGTTGCTTTTCCTTTCCCTTTTTCATTTCGAGAGTCCGTCTTTGGAGGAGATGGTCTATGACCCATCTTGTCCATTTGGGCCAGCTTGTCAATCAAGGCCTGGAACGTGGTCGGCTTGAAGAACATCATGAATTGGGAGATAGTCGACTGAGGGTCAAGGGTCCACATGAACATGCCCACGGCAGGAGCTTCTTCTATGCGTTGTTCGCATCTCGACCATAGGTTCCGCCACCGGATTGCATACTGCACCCACGTCTCTCCCGGCTTTACTCTGGCGTTGATCAATGCCGTGATCGGGGTGCGTTCACTGGCGCTTGCGAACCGTTGAGTGAATAGCAACTCCATTTCTGTAAACGTTTTGACGGAGTCGTCGGGAAGTTCAGAATACCACTCGAATGTTGTCTCCGATAAGCTACCAACGAATTGGCGAAGCAGCAGTTTGTCGTCACCTCCGGTGTTGCCACAGAGAGCCCTGAACTGAGCGACATGTTGATGGGGATTGCCCGTCCCCTTGTACACATGGAATTTAGGAATCGTGTATCCTGGCGGGTACTTTATTTGATCATACCAACCCGGGTAGGGCCATCCAGTTCTGATGACTTGGCCAGCCGCTTCATTCGCCTGGTGAGTTCGTATTTGCTGAGCAATGTAGTCATCCAGAGCGGCCTTGGAAATGGTTTCCTCTTTGGCTGCTGAAAGAGTCGGAGGGGGTTTCGATGTCTCTCCTCTGCCGTCTTCAATGATGATTGGAGGGTCTTCAGCTGGAGGTTCCGGCTGTAACATCATCCCAGTCATGTCTTGGAACAAGAGAGCCATTCGTTTTATATTGGCTACCTGTTCCGCAGCCTCTTTTTCTTTCCTCTCAAGCATTCTTAGGAGAAACTCGGTGTCAGTTTCTTGTTCCCGACGCTGCTCCGAGGTCTCTGGATTTTCTTTTGGCCCAGGGAGTGTGGCCATTGCAGTCAGCATCTCCTGAATCTTCTGCTGTTGTTGTTCCTGAGCCTTAGTCACTGATCGCGTAAGCGGTCGATGACCTATGGAGATACGGCTATCCTCTTTTCCGGATGCCATTAGACGGTATGCACCACCATTCCCTCAGACTTAGGGCGTTTAGGTTCAGTGGTCTTGCGATTCGTCGCAGACTCAGGGATTTTCTCTGGCCTTCTCCTCTTGTAAGCGGTCGAAGTTGAGGGGGCCGTTGCAGTGGGCACCCAAGTAGCTGTCGCCTTTTGTAGCTTGACAGGATGGTCCTCTTCTCGCTGAACTTTCACCTTTTTTTGTCGGCGAGAGTAATCTTGATCAATCACCGAGTCCTGAACCTGTCGCCAAACTTTGTAAATTTTAAAGGACAGCCGCTGAGGGGGCTGCTCTAGCTTCACCTTAGTAGCGTTCTCCACGGGTGGAGGAGACCTCTTCAGCGTGGCAGTCGGGGAGTTCTTGTGAACCCTCCTAAGCGGTTCAAAGCTGTTCCCAGTTGGAACAACAACATTGATTTCCACCATGGGAGCTGGCGGAGTTAGCCCAGAGGGGGAGTTGCCCCCGACCTTCCTTACTCGGCGCCAGTGGCGACGTCGAGCATGTCGTGCGGATGAGATTGCCTCAGCTGTAGGGGTGGTCTCGTCATGCCCTCTGTTCTGGTGTGGCGCCGCTGGTACCAGCCTCTTAAAGAACAACGTCCGTCGAGTAGTAGTATCCAATCTGTCAAAAACAGACTTTTGAGTAGGAACGGGAGCCGGGGTGGCCATCCTCGTAAAGACCGATCCCTTGACGGGAGAAGCTTCTTTAGTGACCTCGGGAGTAGGAAAGGCTATCCGTTTCGGGGTGGCCGCTTCAGGTATCATGGGCTTCTTGATAGGCCCATTGGAGTTCAGGCTCGGCCTATCGAAGACTGCTGTTGTTGGATTGACATCGGACGACCCGTTGAGAGGGGCCATGGTAGTAGTGAGCCGATCAAAGACCGACTTCTTTTGCACTTCTTGCGGCAGCGAGATGTTAATGTACACTGGTGGGAGCAGGGTCCCGAAGAACAAACCGGTGGTAGCCTGCATCACCTGGTCTATCGGCATTGTGAACAGGGAGGCCGCATGGGGCCCGTAAGCTATGCCTCCAGACGAGGCAGAACGAGAGTTGCAATTGCAGCTGGAACACTTCGTGCAAGTAGACGCCATTAATCTTTCGTTTTCTGCACGGAGCAAGACACCAAATCTTAGTACCTCGAATCCAAGAGCATCCATATCAAACCGCGATTCGCTCGCGAACATGACACACGAAGTGTGGAGTGGAAAGAGAAAAAGGTTCCACCGGGCTTGCCAGAATCTGTTCCCCGCCGAAAGACGCGGACGAAGACGCGTAGGTTCGTCTCGCCTGAATTTTGGGGCAGATGCTAATTGGTGTTATCCGTCCACCTCTCCGAAGATGCCAAGTTGATTTATAGCACCATGTATCGAAGGTTTAAACGGATGCGTCCGATGTAGCAGACTTCTTCAGATTCCCCCTCGTTTGAGGGGTTTTTGATTGTGGGGACGCTCTTCCCTGTAGGCGCAAGCCCCTGCAGTTAATTACACTAGCGCATCACGGTAACAACTTTCTCCTTCTTTAGATGGTCACTTCGTGTCGTGGGTGTTTGTTTTGTTTGTGGTTGCCCTTGGATTGTATACGGAGACTAATTTATGTTGTCGCCCGTAGGGCGTGGATTAGTCCAAATCCGTATCTTCTTAGATTTGGGTTTTGGTTTGGGTTTAAGGATACGTTAGCCTCATTTGAGACTAAGATCAACTTAAACGTTTGTTAAGGATACGTTAGCCTAATTTTAGACTAAGATCGACTTAACAGGATCATTTAGATCCAACAAAAGAACATTTGAACTCTATTGTTTAGTTTAAGGACATTGCGGTCGATTACCAGTTTAAGGACATGGTGGTCCATTACCAGTTTAAGGACATGGTGGTCCAAGGTTAAGGACATCATAGTCCGTGGGTTTAAAGGGACCCCACAGTCCGAGGTTAAGGACATCGTAGTCCGTGAGTTTAAGGACCCCACAGTCCAGGTTAAGGACATCGTAGTCCATGGGCTTAAGGACCCCATAGTCCAGGTTAAGGACATCGTAGTCCGTGAGTTTAAGGACCCCACAGTCCAGGTTAAGGACATCGTAGTCCATAGGCTTAAGGACCACACAGTCCAGGTTAAGGACATCGAAGTCCATAGGCTTAAGTACCCCACAGTCCAGGTTAAGGACATCGTAGTCCGTGAGTTTAAGGACCCCACAGTCCGGTTTAAAGACGTCATAGTCTATGAAATGTATGGTTGTCGGGAACCGTCACCTGTCTGAAGACGTTGAAGGATTACAACGACAAATATCAGAGGAGTAAAGAGATGTACCCTCGAACCGGTGTGAGTTGGTTGAACGATCTGTAGTCCAATTTGGGACTAAGATCTGTTAAGTATTCATGAGCAGATAGGCTCAAGTAAATATAAGTTGAGGACTTATGGCCAAATATTGGGCTAAGTCCAATCAGGTTAAAATGTTTAACATTTTATTCTAACTATTGAGCCTTTATTTCGGTTTGGCCCTTTTAATAATGCTGAGCATTAGATCTTGGCAAAAAAAAAAAATCTTTTCTTTTGTCTTATATTGAATGCAAAGCATTCATTAAAGAAAAATTTGTGTTCTTTCAGCGCAACCTATAGTGCGCTAGGCGCTTTGCGCCAATGCAGTGCGCTTCTGCCACGTGGCGCACATGTAAGGGACAAGTGTTGCGCTCTGCGCTAGGTGCCAGATGATGAGCGCAGATGCCTGTTTGTGAGCGCTGAGCGCTGGTCCATGAGCGCATTGCGCTTTTAATTTAATGGCGCACCCATGAGTGACACGTGGCACGCTTAGCGCTGAGCGGCAGCCCATGAGCGCAGTGTGCTATTTCAGAAGCGTAAAGCGCAAGTTGCATACGTGGTTGACACGTGGCGCATTTTGGCGCTGAGCGCCGATCCAGGGAGCGCAGAAGCGTAGTTTAAGAGCGCAATGCGCATTTCAATAGCGCAAAGCGCATTTTTTCAATTTCGATGATCTGCGAACAAATTTATGTTCTTTTAAAAGAGACTTTGTCTCAAGATTCAAGAACAACAGTTCTTATTTTTGAAAGGCTTTGCCTTTATAGATCAATGATCTGTGAATAAAGTAAGTACTTCTTTGTTTTTATGATGAGATCTTTTGATTTTTTTATAAAAGACCTTGGTGTTTGTAGATATATGATCTTTTAAGAAGATAATTCTTCTTTTTATGAGATGGTTTCATCTCCGTGTTCATCGTTCGTGATCTTTACCTTGAAGAAGAATCTTCTTTCAAGAGCTTGCTCTCTTTCTTTTGAGTTTTCTCAAAATTTATAGCGGGGGTTTCTCTATATTAGACTTGAAATCTTGGGGCCTTTATATAGGGCAAGTTGATTTGTTTAATCAGTTAAAGAGATCTTTCTCTGATTGATTTGGGGATATTTCCCACCGTTGGATCTTTGATCCTAGGGCTTCTATTTTACAGAAAGCAATCTTCTTATTTTTAACAAGATTGAGAAAATCTTTCAATAACAGAATTTTAATTCTGATTAATTAATGATTTATCATTATTATTAGATCTTTCGATCTAACGGTGGGGAATTTTATAATTCCAGCGCTGGCGCACCCGTGCTTTGCACGTGGTGCGCTGCTCAGAGCGCAGCGCACTTTGCGCTTAGCGCACCTGTGTTTGACACGTGGTGCGCTGCTCAGAGCGCAGCGCAGCCTGCGCTAGCGCATCCGTGTTTGACACGTGGCGCGCAGCGCGCCTAGCGCAAGCGCACACATGGTGCACTGCCTAGGGCGCAGCGCACCTGGCGCTAGCGCATCCGTGTTTGACACGTGGCGCGCAGCGCGCCTAGCGCTGGATCTGAAGCGTTGCTTCAATATTTGAATTTTGAATTTCAAAACAGAGCTTTGCTCTGATTGGGGGAAAGAGGGAACATACACTTAGGAATCCTCATTATTCTTAAGGAGAAAACGCGCCTGCAAGATCCTCACGACTCGTAGGGAGAAATACCTTTATGAGACCCCTTCGGCTCATGAAGTCGAAAGCCTTAGTCGACAGGATCTTAACACTATTTGCTAAGCCACCTTTGTTCAAACTGACAAAAGCAGATGATGATTCGCTCATGGAAATATCCCAGTGGTAGCGATGCTGATGCCTAAATCGGAATCAAATTCCAAGTCCATTCACGGCAAATGATGATTCGCTCCTGGCAATATTCCAGTCGCAGCGATGCTGATGCTAAGGCTGGCACCTGATTCCAAGTTCCGTACTCGCGATAAAAATCAGCGAGCCAAAAATGCATATGAAATAGCCGAAATATTTAGGCAACTCATAATAAAAATTAGCGAGTAAAATATATGCATACAAAAATAGCCGAAATGATTGGGCAATCGCGACTTTCGCGATATAAAAGCTAAAATGATAGAGCATCGCGGAAAGAAATAAAAAAAAATGAAATGAAACTTTTTGCCCTGCAGGTAAGTCCATACTGACCCCTGTATACAATCCATGGGTATAAACGAAAAGGGAACCACAATTCACAACAAACTCTGTCAAAGGGAAAGTCAGATCTTGACAGCAATATCTGCATCCCAGAAGACCAACAACAGCGTTCTTCCTCCCCTCCAGCAGGACGTAGACGCGACATCAACAAACGGAGCCACGGAAAATTCCCCTAGTTCCAAATCTTGACGGTTCACAGACAACCTAGAGACTACCTCGGAGCCATGGCAGAGTCCCTAGTTCCAAGTCTCGATGGCAATATCTACAGCCTAGAGATCAACAACAACATTCTTCCTCCTTCCAGCAGGATGCAGACGCGACATCAAAAAACGGAGCCACGACAAAGTCCCCTAGTTCCAAATCTCAATGGTTCACAGACAACCTAGAGACTATCTCGGAGCCATGGCAGAGTCCCAAGTTCCAAGTCTCGACGGCAACATCTATACCCTAGAGATCAACAACAACGTTCTTCCTCCTTCCAGCAGGATGAAGATGCGACATCAACAAGCGGAGCCACGGCAAAGTCCTCTAGTTCCAAATCTCGACGGTTCATATACAACCTAGAGACTACCTCGGAACCATGGCAGAATCCCTAGTTCCAAGGCTCGACGGCTACATCTACGGCCTAGAGATCAACAACAACGTTCTTCCTCCGATACAGGCGCGACATCAACAAATGGAGCCACGGCAAAGTCCCCTAGTTCCAAACCTCGACGGTTCACAGACAACCCAGAGACAACCTCGACATTCGTCGTAATATTGCAGATACAATGTCAACAAACGAAGCCAAGGAAAATCCCTCACTTCAGGGTCTTGACGGCAACTCAAATGAGACCTAAAAAGACTATTGGAGATCATCCCACACAGTGCGGAGTGGTCATGACTCATCGGGGCTCCCAAACTGAGCCTAACCTAAAGTAGAAAGCGACATGGATACCCTAACGCTTGCTCTTTCGACGGTAATTTTACCTGGAAGATTACTTGAAGACGTCTTGTCCAGCCCCCGAAGGGATCAGAGACACGGCAGTCGTGGGGCTACCCGAACAGCAAGATTGCATATCGGGGAATATATCGACCAACGCGACGGTGCGACGGGTAAAAAACCCTAGTACCACAGACCCTAACGGACTTCTATTAGCAGGAGTTAACTGTGACGTTAGGACACCCTTGCGAGAACTTCTCGATTCGTCTCGACTCGTGAGGAAATTAGTGTCCTTGCGAGAACTGCTCGATTCGTCTCGACTCATAGGGAAAAGCCTTATGCAATGGGGATAAGGACCTATTTCATAATAACTGGGGCCCTGCAAGTCGGTCCAAGATGAACTATTGCATACTATTCATGGGCCACACTCTCCGAAGTCGAATATCGATAAGGAGGGAAACAACCACTTATGAGTCCTCTCGACTTGTAAAGGGGGAAAATTCTCCTTTGAGATCCTTACGACTCTCAAGGAAAAGCGCACTTAGGAGTCCTCACGACTCCTAAGGAGAAAATACGCCTACGGGATCCTCTCGATTCGTAGGGAGAAAACCCTTTATGAGACTCTCACGGCTCATAAAGTTGAAAAGTATTTGGCGGCAGATCTGAACCTGTTTCCGAAGCCATCGCTCCTCGATTCGTGTCGACCTGTAAGGAAATCAACGTCTTTGCAGGAATTTTTCGATTCATCTTAACCCTAAGGAAATTAGTGTCCTTGATAGATATCTCGATTCAGGGAAATCAGCGTCCTTGACGAGAACCTCTCGATTCGCGTCGACTCGCAAGGAAATCAGCGTCTTTGCAGGAATCTTTCAATTCGTCTCAACCCCAAGGAAATCAGTGTCCTTGACAAATATCTCGATCCAGGGAAATCAACGTCCTTGACGAGAACCTCTCGATTCACATCAACCCGCAAGGAAATCAATGTCAGGAATCTTTCGATTCGTCTCAACCCAAGGAAATCAGTGTCCTTGACAAATATATCGATCCAGGGAAATCAGCGTCCTTGACGAGAATCTCTCCATTCGCATCGACCCGCAAGGAAATCAACGTCTTTGCAGGAATCTTTCGAATCGTCTCAACCCCAAGGAAATCAGTGTCCTTGACAAATATCTCGATTAAGGGAAATCAGCGTCCTTGACGAGAACCTCTCGATTCGCGTCAACTCGTAAGGAAATCAGTGTCTTTGCAGGAATCTCTCGATTCTACTTAACCCCAGGGAAATAAGTGTCCTTGGCAAAACCTCTCGATTCAGGGAAATTAATGTCCTTGACGAGAACATTTCGACTCGCATCGACCCACGGAGAAATCAGTGTCTTTGTGAGAATCTCTCGATTCGTCTCGACCGGCAGGGAAATTAGTCTCCCTGCACATGAAAAGAAAATTCTCTTGTGAGATCCATACGATTCTCAAGAGACAACGTACTTAGGAGTCCTCACGACCCCTAAGGAGAAAATGCACCTAAGAGATCCTCTCGACTCGTAGGGAGAAAAGTCTTTATGAGACCCCCACGACTCATAAAGTTGAAAAGTCTTAGGCGGCAGATCCTAACCCTGTTTCCTAAGCCATCGCTGTCCTACAAGCAGGTCCAAACTGACTCTTGTACATTATTCACGGGCCACACTCTCCAAAGTCAAATCTTGACGAGGAGGGAAACAACCACTTACGAGTCCTCTCGACTCGTAAAGGGGAAAAATTCTCTCGTGAGATCCTTACGACTCTCAAGAGAAAACGCACTTAGGAATACTAACGACTCCTAAGGAGAAAAGACACCTGCGGGATCCTCTCGACTCGTAGGGAGAAAAGTCTTTATGAGACCCTCACGACTCATAAAATTGAAAAGTTTTAGGTGGCAAGTCATAACCCTGTCTCCTAAGCCATCACTGCCCTGCAAGAGATGGACTATCCACGGGCCACACTCTCCCAAGTCGAATATCGAAAAGAGGGGAAACAACCACTTACGAGTCCTCTTGACTTGTAAGGGAGAAAATTCTCTTGTGAGATCCTTACGACTCTTAAGAGAAAATGCACTTAGGGATCCTCACGATTCCTAAGGAGAAAATATACATACGAGATCCTCACGACTCGTAGGGAGAAAAGTTTTTATGAGACCCTCACGGCTCATAAAGTTGGAACAGATCCTAACCCTGTTTCCTAAGCCATCGCTACCCTATAAAGAGTTCAAGATGAACTGTTATCTACCATCTATGTGCCACACTTGCCAAAGCTATATGCTACTGAAATGGAGAAGTTACTCATGAGCATATAAACTACTTCACGCCAGAGTAAGACATAAAGAAATAGAAGGGTTCAGCTCATGGGGCTGAGGGTTTGGAACTATATCCCTTAAGAGTTGAGATTTGAGTCAATGATAAATGACGACGCTTGTGTCCGCTCGTTATCTTCTCAGATCAAGATTCTGAAAGTTATATATCAACCCGAAACTGGTCATACACTATGAATTACTCTGCACTACTTCACCCATGTATATACTTACGTGGGCAAAGTAGTGGGGCGCATTTGTTCCCACCAAAATCTTCGGCCAAGAGCTATTTGTTCCTGTTTATGCCGGCTTAAGTTTCGTTTACAGATATGTGTGAAACCAGGCTCATTCATATACGCACATGCACACATCAGAGGAAGAACATGTATTCAACGATAAAAACAAAGGATTTAATTGAACATTTTATTCTACAGGAAATAGATCACCAAATATGGGATCGAAAGTATAGGGATTCACAAAACTATAGATAAAATTATCTAACTCCCTCTCCGCCTTCTCCACCATGACAAAGCGGCGATCTTCACGAAGAGTAGCTATCCATTGGTCAGCACCGCACCCATCAGCAAAGGCAGACATGACGACTCGCTGAGCCCGTATCTGGCTTAGCAGCCGGACAGAGCGATCCTTCAGAGCTGTGGTGATCAAAAGTGCCTCGTGGAAGCATTCGATCTTTTCTTCCGCGGCGTCTAGCATTGCCGGAGTCATCTCCGCCAGAGGAGGGAGAATATCATTGATCACAGACAAGAAAACCATACGGAGCCAAATGGAGCCGATGGGGAGAGGAGATCCTATACGAGTCAAGAGCTCGTGCAACACCGTGTCGCATTGATCATCCGTAAGAGTAGGGTTCACCAAGTGCGCAGCAAAACGAGGAACAATTTCCTCAATGGGCACCTCCCATGGCTGACGGAGAGCATGTGGGTGATTACAAGTCATAGCTCTTCTCTGTTAAAATGATTCTCTGAAAATGAGAGAGAAAAGAAGCATTGCTTCAGATTATGAAGGGAGACATTTAAGTCTAGGCACAGAAAATGTTGTGCATGATGGAAGTATTTCCAAGCTCTGGGAAAGAGAAGCTTGACTCAGGAAAAGTGGAGAAGGAAGGTGAAAAAACACCTTCAGTAATGAGGCAGCACCTCACGTACAAAGCACGAGAGCGCTGAGCGCCAGCGCCAGCGCCATGAGTCAAAGGCTCTGAGGCAGCGCCTCACGTGCAAAGCACGAGAGCGCTAACGCCAGGAGCGCCAGCGCTATGAGTAAAGACTCTGATGTATCGCTCACGTGCAAAGCACGAGAGCGCTAGATGTTCCCTACCCTTGGATCAAAGATCCAACAAAAATGATTAAAAATCATCAAATTACCAGAATAAAATTCTATTGAGGAAATAATCCTTAAATCTTTCCAAACAGGAAAGATTGTTCTCTGAAAATCAGAGCACCGTTGGATCAAAAATCCAATGGTGATTAAAAATCACCAAGATACAGAATAAGTTCTGTATGGGAAAATATTTTCCCAATCTTGTTAAAAATAAGAAGATTGCCTTCTGTAAAACAGAAGCCCTAGGATCAAAGATCCAATGTTGGGGAAACATCCCCAAATCAATCAGAGAAAGATCTGCTTAACTGATTCAACAAATCAGCCTCCCCTATATAAAGGTCCCAAGACTTCAAGTCTTGCATAGAAGAAACCCCCCATAAGTTTCAAGAAGAAACACAGAGGAACCCCCCCCCCCCCCCACACACACACAAACTTTAACAAATTTCCAAAAGAAGAGCAAGCTCTCAGAAGAAGAATTTCTTCAAGGTAAATAAAACTGAGAGATCAAAATATCACATCAAAAAAAGAAGAACTTAGTTCTTTTTCTAGATCATAGATCTATACAGACAGAAGTCTTTCATAAAAATAGAAGAGATTGAAGCATCTCATCATAAAAAGGGTGGGAGAAGAACTTAGTTCTCTTTAGATCACAGATCTATAAGACAAAGACAAAGTCTTTCACAAAAACAGAAGAGATTGTAACATATCCTATTAAAATAAGAACTTTGTTCTTAGATCCACGAGACAGTTTCTTATAAACGAGAACTTAATTCTCAGAGCACATAATTGATAAAAAGCACTCTGCGTCCAAATCTGGCGCTCAGCGCCAAGCGCGCCACGTGCTCCTCACGTGTGCGCTGCTTCATAAGAAGCGTCTTAGCGCTCCAAATCTGGCGATCAGCGCCAAGCATGCCACGTGCTCCTCACGTGTGCGTTGCTTCATAAGAAGCGCCTTAGCGCTCCAAATCTGGCGATCAGCGCCAAGCGCACTATGTGCTCCTCACGTGTGCGCTGCTTCATAAGAAGCGCCTTAGCGCTCCAAGTCTGGTGCTCAGCGTCAAGCGCACCACGTGCTCCTCACGTGGGCGCCGAGGGAATATAAAGTGTTCTTTAAATAAAGCCCAACGCCATAAAGAGTGCTCAACACTTAGCAAAAGACAAAAAGAAAAAGGGTATCAGAACCCAAATCAATGCTCAGCATTGTTAAATAAAAAGGGACCGAGCTCAAATAAATGTCCAACATTTTATTCAAAACTGAGTGGGCTAAGCCCAAGTTGGTCATAAATCCTCAATTCAGATCAAACGAGTCCATGTGCTCACAATCTTTTTTGGTCTTAGTCCCAAACCTGATTATAGATCTTCCAACCAATATTGGTTAAAGGGTATATCTCTTTATACCTATGATACATGTCGTTGTAATCCTTCAACGTCTTGAGAGAGGTGGAGTGTCCCAATAACCAATAACTTTTGGTGCATCCCCAAACGGTTAAACAAAAACCAGACTATGATGTCTTTAAACCAGACTACGATGTCTTTAAACCAGACTACGATGTCTTTAAACAACCTTACAGACTACGTGTCTTTAAACCAGACTACGATGTCTTTATACCTTACAGACTACGATGTCTTTCAACAAGACTATGATGTCTTTAAATCAGACTATGATGTCTTTAAACTTTACAGACTATAATGTCTCTAAACTCCATGGACTATGATGTCCTTAAACTTATGGACCGCAATGTCCCTTAACTAAAACAATATAGCTCAAATGCTCTTTTGTTGGATCTAAATGATCCTGTGTCTTTAAACCAGACTATGATGTCTTTAAACCTTACAGACTACGATGCCTTTAAACCAGACTACGATGTCTTTAAACTTTACAGACTTTGATGTCTCTAAACTCCATGGACTATGATGTCCTTAAACTTATGGACCGCAATGTCCCTAAACTAAAACAATATTGCCCAAATGCTCTTTTGTTGGATCTAAATGATCCTGTTAAGTAGATCTTAGTCTAGAATTAGACTAACGTATCCTTAACAAACGTTTAAGTTAATCTTAGTCTCAAATGAGATTAACGATCCTTAAACCCAAGCTAAAACCAAATCTAAGAAAATACGGATTTGGACTAATCCACACCCTACGGGTGACAACATAAATTAGTTTCCGTATACAATCCACGGGCAACCAAAAACAAAAAAAACACACATGACACGAAGTGACCATCTGGAAAAGGAGAAAGTGGTTACCGCGATGCGGTAGCGTAATTAACCGCAGGGGCTTGCGCCTGTAGGGAAGAGCGTCTCCACAATCAAAAATCCCTCACAATGAGGGGGAATCCGACGAAGTCTGCTACATTGGCCGCATCCGTCTAAACCTTCGATACATGATGCCATAAATCAACTTGGCATCTTCGGAGAGGTGGACGGGTAAAACCAAATAGCATCTTGCCCCAAATTCAGGCAAGACATTTGTCTTCCCTGTATTCGGCGGAGAACAAACCCCTGTGATTGAATCCCCCCAGTCACATTATCTTTTTATTAAATTTTCTTTTAATTTTTTAGAAGCCCAAGGGTTTGCACATGCACCACACGTAAAAGGATATGTTACAGAGTAATCAAATACATTCACTGAGGAAAACCAAGCGTCAATAACACGTGGAACAAATCCCACCGCCCACCATCGGTTTTGGACCGGCGATGCTTGTGTTGGGGACCGGCACCGCCGGGCCGTCCGTAGGGGATGCTCCTCATATTTTCTCTCGAGCACCCCTTGACCTACCCCACTTCTCCCATATTATTTGAATTCTCTGCATTCATACAGAGAACAATAAAATGCTTTTTAGTCTAATTTTTAATACAAATTTTAATGCATTCTTTAACTCTCTAGACCCTAATTTTTCCTATAAATACCACACTCCATTTCATCCATCCTCACTCAGAAATTCCCTTCCAAAACTCTCAAAAATTCTCAAGTCCTTATAATGTGCAAGTGGAGTTAGCAAAGGGTGAAATTCCAGCGAAGTTCCTAGAAGATTCCGGCGACGAAACGACGCCCCGACAGCTTCCTTAGCTTCCCATCTCTCTTCTCTTGTTCTCTAGCCAGTAAGTCCCTTCTCCCCCTCACGAGGTAATGACCTACCTCATCACAACACATATTTTTGACATAGCACGATGAAAGTTTGGGACATTGGTTATGGGATAATACGCCATTACACATAAATGCCATCAACTTGCAAAGCCATTTTTTAAAAATGTGTATTAAATCAATTCCTTACAATTATGCTTCTACAACCCACTTTTAGAGACCCCGTTCGGGATGGTGCAGGTTATCGCACATCCTAGGGCCTATTAGAGCGAGATGCAGACCTCCGAAAGGAGCATTCGATCTCGATGGAATTTTAATGCATTTTTCTTTAGAAAATGAGATTTCTATAAAAATAAATAAAATTATTTTTATTATATATATATATATAACTATTATCAAAATATCTATTTTTATTATATTATATAAATATTCCAAGTTTTCTAAAGTAAAGGAATCACCATTACAGGAAATACCATTACAATTCAATGCAAAATACCGATATTTCAATAAAATACCATATACAATATAAACTCGGTTTCTACTCACTAGAAATTTCACTTTTATAAAATAAACATCTATATATACATATATGAAAACCCTAAAAACGATAATTAAATACTTGAGGTGTATTTTGAAAGTATATCAAAACTATTTTTACATAAAACCCTTTCAAGTTATACTAAATTACAATAAGAACTGTAGTAAATATAGGTTTAAGCGGGATCAATTCTCTTGAGCCTCAGAGAGTCGGAGAATGTGGGTGCTTGCTTATCTAAGATAGACAATCTAACAAACGGTGTTATCAACACAGTAATTGTTTTGGAAAAAGACACAAATCATGCCGTCCATATGCAACAGTTACCGATAATATCAAAACTAATTCAGGATTTCAAGTTTTTTTCAAAAGTGTCTGACTCAGACCGAGTCTCAATCTAATCTGACTTGAATATGATTCAAATATAAAGTACAATATAACGTGAATCCATGAATCCGTCTATTCAATCTATATCAATTTATATTGACTGAACCGAATCATGAATATACTCCGTCTACATGACTCTTCATTTATATCCATTCCATTTACTGATATTATGGTTTCGGCAAGTCATCCATCTATATAATAAAACAATACAATCAATATAAAAGACAACGCGGGATTTATAAGGGGTAGATTGGTACGGAATGTGTTAGAAGTGCCACGAGACTGTAACCTTAATACACCTAACCTGAATATCCATTGCCGTTGTACCGTGACTGAATGGTTCCTTGTGCTCCGTATATCTTAGTCTCTAGAATAGTGAGACCCCTCTCGTATACACCGGCCTATTCTATATCAAGCTATAAACAACTGCGTTAACAATATAATCAAATATTACTAGTCTTATTCTTTTTCTGTCTATTCTATCTTTATTCATCTTTGGGGTTTACCGAGCGATTGTTCGCTGACGACATTTCTTTCTTCTTTCTTTGGAATATTGTCAGGTGATTCGGACACATTAGAGACCGAGCCCAGAACTGAGTATTTTGAGCAGTTTGCTTTTGATCCGGAGTTTTAGACACTTGTATATATTTATTTCATTTCAGTTATACCATTGTTTAGGCATTGGTTTCCATCATTGTATTTACATTTCAGTTGGACCTGTAAAAGAATGTTTAATAAATAAAATTGTTGTTCATTTACATTCATGTCTCTTGTATACTTTACTTTATATTATTTAGTTACGCTTAGCGTGTTTATTTCTGAGTAAATACGTAGCGGGCCCCGTCCCGTCCTCTTGCCGTACACCGGGAAGCGGGACATGACATGCACTAAGTTCAATTGGTGGTTATCTTTAGTATACAATGTGAACCACGTATGTTTCGAGCAACCAAGATGTTTCGAGCAACCAAGATGTGCAAGCCGAATTGTGTACGCGTGTGCCTATGGATTTGGTTGCAGAGGAGGGACCATAAAATTCCTCCTGCAAAGATAAAAAATTAAGAAGAGCTTTTTTTACTATTAGCCCCACGACTCTTAGCTATTTTGAAAAACCCTCCCAAATCATTCTATTTTGAAAGAAGCCCCCCTCTCCAAATCCTACTCATTATTGCAAAAAGTCCTTCTGTCAAGTTAACTCGGATAACACTTGAGTTAACTTAACCATGGATCTTTAATTTCCTAAACTATCCTCAACCCTCCTTCACAACCAATTTCTTGCCGGAGTTTAGATTTGAGGGTTTTTGAGACGCGATCGGCGATAGAGTCGTGATCGGTGGAGATGTTGATGTCATTATCAGAAGCGGAGGAAGGAAAGTAGGGTTTAAGGGAGAGGAGGTGTGAGAAAGAGGAGCTATTGAGAGAGAGGAGGGTAAAAGGACACTAACAGCTTAATTGGACACCGTTAATATGTTAGCTAACAGAGGGGACCGATTTTATATATTTATATATTTTTGGACACCGGTCCGTAAACCCTAACCTATGTATACAATACACAACACATCCACTCACACATCACACACACGGATCCAAAGATCCAAGAATTAGCCCCGCAATTATTAATTTGTGGCCACTTTTTCTCCTGAGATTTGAACCCTGTATTCTCTCCTAGTAGAAGGAAAGCGCCCATATCAACTGAGATATAGCTCATTGGTAAGTGAGCTTTTTTAGTTGAGTTAGACTTGGGGGGGGGGGGGGGGGGGGGCTTTTATGGAAATAGCAAAGATTGGGGTGGGGGTTGGGGGGAGGGGCATATATTAAAAACCCAATTAATAAAGAGTCATTGTTTGGAAAATATAATAAGAAGAAGTATTACCGAAAGACTTAAAACACCCAAATTTTAACACCTAAAAATCAGAAAGAAATTCAAAGAGAGAGACCAAGTCGTTGGTCATCCTTTTCTCTAAACCCGCGTCTACCCTTTCAAGTTTCAACCATTAAACACCAAACACAAATTACATCTCCAAAAATCAATCCCAAATTTGAAGAAACCTCTTCTCTGTCTCTGTCTCTCTCTCTCTCTCTTCCCCCTACGATGTTATTTTCCAACTCCAAAACCAACCTCCTCTCAATATTCCAATGTCTTCACCAAACCTCTCCTTCTCCTTCCTCTTCCTCTTCTTCTTCCTCCTCTCTCTGTCCTCCTCATCTCCTCTCTCTACAATTGCCATCTCACATTTACCAAACAACAAGACCCTAGTGTGTGCTCTTCTCCCTTCAACCTCAGCCTCAGCCTCAAACCAATCCCAATTCAGTCTCAACTGCACAAGTTTCCCCAATGGCACAACACACCACTACCCGTCCGGGCTCAACCCGTACTCCGCCATCGCCGCGGGCAACGGCTTCTTGTGTGCCCTCACCTCCCCTTTCGGCTCCAACACCTCGTCGATGCGCTGGTGGGACTTCGCCCACAACAAACACAGCACCTCCATCCCCGACGCCAAGAGAGTCTATCTTGGCCCGTCGTTGGTTTCTTTGTCCGCGGGCGATTCCCATGTATGCGGCCTCGTCGGGAATACTAAGTCCCTTGACTGCTGGCGATGGTCGCAGCTCGATATTCCGTCGGGAATAAAAGCGACACAGATCGCCGTCGGTGCTAATTTCGTCTGCGGGATTCTTGGAGATGGAGTGGTCAAGTGTTTTGGGAATGATGACGGGGTCGTCGGTAATGAGCCTGCAGGTAATTATGCGACTATTTCTGCCGGCAGGAGCCATGTTTGCGCGATTTCTGTAAACGGGGGATTGGATTGCTGGGGTTTTGGAGCTCCGAAGATTACGGAAAGTTCGCTGAGTATCGAATCGATGGCGTTGGGTATGAATAAAACTTGTGTTTTGGATACCGTCGCCAAAGTGCATTGCTACGGCGAGAATTTTAGAATTCCTGCAGATGTAGAGCATGAACCGTTTGTAGCGATTCAGGCTAGAGGAGACGATTTCTGCGCGGTTCTGATGTCGAATTTCTCCTTGATTTGTTGGGGGAGTGAGAAATTTTCTCAAAATCATGTTGTTTTTAAGCAGGTTTTACCTGGAGCTTGTGCATTGAGCTGCCCGTGGTTGCCCATAGCCGGAACGGGGAATATTTGTGGCAATGGAGCTCAGGTTTGCAGGCCTCGCCCGATGACAGCGAACCCGAATTCTCCGCGGATGAAATCTTATGAGGGCAGCAGTAGTCACAATAGAAGAAGGCTGATCTTCATAATTCTTGGTTCGGTCGGGTTTGTGATCGGCATAGCCGCGGCCGCTTGCTTCATTTTCTTTAAAATCAGGCAGAAACACCGCCGGATTCATGATTCGGAGCGTCTACAAGGTCCGAGATGGGTCAGAGGAACAAACCAGCTCCGGTCGAGTCCGACACCGGATTTAGCCCAGCTATTCAACAAAGGGCACAGCACCACAGTTGAGGAGTTCCCGATCAATTTCTTGTTAGCTATTACAGACGGTTTCTCGGAAGAGCACAAGATCGGTTCCGGCAGTTTCGGATCAGTTTACCGTGCAACGTTAGCCGACGGACGAATCGTAGCTATAAAACGTGCGGGGTCGACTGCATCGACGTCCACCTCCCGCGCACGCACGCCCAATCAGTATGTAGGTCGCCAGGACAAAGACTCGGCTTTCTTTTCGGAGCTGGCTCTGTTGTCCTGTGTCAACCACAAGAATCTGGTCAGATTGTTTGGGTACTGTCAGGAAGGCTCGGAGCGGATTCTCGTCTACGAGTACATGCCCAACGGGACCCTCAACGATCACCTCCACAAGGCGGACCAACAATTGGGCTCGCCGCTCGGCTCATGGGCAGCCCGAATAAGGGTTGCGCTTGACGCAGCGCGAGGCATCGAGTATCTACACACTTATGCGGTCCCACCTATCATTCATCGGGACATCAAGTCGTCCAACATTTTGTTGGATGCTTCGTGGACGGCGAAAGTTTCGGATTTCGGGCTCTCTCTGATGAGTCCCGGCGGTGCTGAGAACAAAGATGGATCTGACGTGCAGCTTAGTGCGGCAGGCACGGTTGGGTACATGGACCCTGAATACTATTTGATGCAGCATTTGACGGACAAGAGCGATGTTTACAGCTTTGGGGTGGTACTGCTGGAGATTCTGACCGGATGTAAAGTGATACAAAAATACGAAGAGAGCGGGACCCCGAGAAATGTAGTGGAGTTTGCGGTGCCGCGCATTCTTGCGGATGATATACATTTCGTGCTCGATGCGAGGTTGCCATTACCAATGCCTAGTGAGATTGAGGCGGTGGCTTACGTTGGGAATTTGGCGGCGGACTGTGTGAATGCAGAGGGGAGAGATCGGCCGACGATGACGCAGATTGTAAATGGATTGGAATGGGCGTTGGGGGTGATTTCAGGGCCGTCGGGATTGCTCTCACGATCACCGACGGCCTCTACGGCTGAAGCAAGTTGTCCATAATTTGTTCCCCTTATTGGTTTTGTTTTTTGATTTTCTTTTCTTGAAAAAAATTGTAATGCAATTGATTAATGAAAGATTTTGGGAATGCATTTTCTTTGTTTTTTCCCTCAATTAATTCGTGCTGAAGAGTTTCATAAATGTAACTTTTTGTTCAAGCTGTGTGCTGTATTTTGAAGTATAAACATTTTCTATTCAAGAAAATGGAAAACACCTCAAATTTTAATTGAAGGGTTCACCTCAACATGCCAACTCATTCCCCACACACATCATTAAAATAAAACAACCATAGAAAATAAATAATCTCGTCTAAACAGTAAATGATATCAACTTTTCCGTGTTTTTCTACGGTATGTGAGAATGATGTTATATCAGCAGCCAGCGACGTCCAGTCTAACTAAATGAAGAAAATAAGGCTTAGATGGTAACGACTATAGATTAAGGAAATTAAGTATGAATATTTAAGGGAATCATCGTGAGGAGGTGGTTAATTATGATAAGGAGAGGAAAATTTCAATGGCTTGGTTGTATTTAGTTTATGATATAAATTGGTTTTTTTTGGAGAGGGTCATTATAGGAGTAGATTAAGGATTTTGAATGGGTGGGCTAGGACCGGCAAATGAGGCAGATGTGGACGAGTCGACTTGCCTCGTCTAGCCGAGTTGGGCAAGACGGGCAGGTTCCCAAATTTCTTGATATTGCCTTGCTCCAGTTCGTCTCGTCTAACTCGTCCCTCGTCTCGTCTCGTCAACTCGCGAGTGATTTGTCTCGCCTTGCTTCGTCAGCAACTCGTCTAGACTCGTCAACCGACTTGCGAGCCGACTCGCTCCAATTCGCTTCGCCTCGCTCCTTAACTCGCCTCAAGATTCCAATCCAACGGTCGTCAACTGTGGGATTCCAAACGAATCGCCTCGTCTCGTCTCAAAACCCACATCCAACGGTCAAAATTTGCTTCCCCTTGCCTCGTCTTGAAATCCAAACCCAACGGTCAAAATTCACTGGATTTCACCTTGCCTCGTAACCACTGAAAATTTAAAAAAAAATTGAAATCCCTATAAATACAACCCCACACCCATTTCATCTCAGGCCAAATCTATTTATCCTTCAAATTATATAAAAAAAAACCTTCTCTCAAATTTTTACTCTCAACTTTCAAGTTTTTTAGAATTGACACTCCGACTCTGAGTTTTCGATGCTTCGACCGAATTATTCTACTCTACCGCTCTTCTGTTCAATTGCTCTAATACAGTATTTTAGCTATTCTTGCTTTTATTCTATTAACTCTCTTTTTACGGCTAAATTGGTTTTGGTAATATTTAGTATTTAATCTTTTAATTAGTTAAAAAAATTATTTGGAGGGTTAATCTGATACACTTCACATCTAAATTCCTAATCATGATTTAGAAATGCATGCAGAAAGAGAAGAACCCACACAGATATCTTGAGAAGCTAGAAAACATACACTTAGCAGTAATGTTTGGAAAAACCTAATAATTGAACATAGGAAAAGAGTTAGATACGTAATATGCAAATATTGTGCCACTGTGTATAAATATAAGGAAGGTACCGTCACCAGTACTTTACATAAATATGTAAAAAAAAAACATTTAGACAGTACGGCTGGTTCCTCCTCTACATAATCACAAATTAATTTCTCCGGTGAAGATCTTTTTCGATATAATCATGATGATCTAATAGAAGGGATCTTCTCTGAATTTGTGATACTGCACATTGAATAGATTTTGACTGTTATTTGCAAAAAAGAATTATTGCTTTTAGACAGTTTCAATTCCCGCATAATATTTTTAATATATCTTCTGAAATTAAATCTGTTTTAGAAAAATAATAATGTGTAAATAATTTTTTTCTGTTTCTTTTAATAATGTTAACAATAATTCTGCTGTTACTGAACTTATTAGACTGTACAAACCAATTTGCAATGGTTGCTTTTTTCATATTCAATGTGCCTGTCATATTACTTAATTTTGTTGTACATGATGCATATTAAGTATGTTCTTCAAATATTCGAATAAATAAAGATGCATGTGGATTTATTTAAAGTTCTAGAAAAGGAAAATCTGAATATAAAATTAAATGCCAGGCTGCAGAAATAAGGCCATCTCTTAGAAAAGATTTGGCCACTAGTTGGAATAATACATATGACATATTTCGTACTGTATCAAAAACTAACGGAATTATTAGTAATATGTGGAATGAGCAAATACCTGTAGAAAACCACTCAACAGATAATTATTGGACGGTTGCAGAACTTTTCAAAAAATTTCTTATGACTTTTGAAATAGCAACCGAACGTATTTCTGCTATTTATAACCCTACTTTTTATATTATTATTTCTGAATTGTATAATATAGCTTAATATTTTGCTGGTCATTGTAATAATGAAATACTTTAGCCCGTTGTACTTGTCATGCTGCTAAGATTTCCAAATATTATTCTGAAATTCCAATTGTTAACAGTTTGTGTTTGATAATGGACCCTATAATTAAATTAGAAGGTTTGGAGTTTTTTTTAAAGGGGTTCCATGAATACATGGGGCATACTTTAGATATTGATGTTTATATTAATACTATAAAACATACTTTAAATGAAGTGTTTAATTTATATGTTGCACGGTCTTCTACCGGTAGAAGTATTAGAGTATCGGCCGCAACCAGTTCACGTGCTTCCACTCCCGTCTTTGCATTTATTTAACAGTCGAAAAGGGCACGAGATCCCATGGACTCATCATTGTCAACTTTAAATAAATTAATAATATATTTACAGACTGGGTTAGACGTAGGTTATACTATAAATGAGATTGATATTTTAACCTGGTGGAAAATCCGGTGCTTTCTACCATGGCTTGTAATTTACTAACCATTCCAGTGTCTACAGTAGCGTTGGAAAGCGCTTTTAATACATGTGGCAGGATATCAAGCGAAAAAGGATGTAGTTTGGCATACGACACTATGGAATGCATGATTTGTCCACAAGAAGAACTTACCGGATCGGAAAAGTCCAACACCGAAAAAAGCATCACAACCGGCGGGGACGAGTAGTGAGTAAGAACTAGTAATAGTGGAAAAAGAACTACATAGACCCGATTCTCTCTCATTGAGATCAATATTTGGAAGGGAAACATAGGCAGCCTGAGTGGGTTCAGTCTTTAATGTTAAAAAAAAATTGTATTATTTAATTATAATTTGATTTATATTAATGAAATTTTTTGTTTATTTTTCATTTATTTTAACTATTCATTTTTTAATAATTTTTAAAGATTTTTTTATTAAAAAAAAACATAGCCAGGTGAGTCACGAGTCGCCTCGCCTCGCGATTTTCTGTGGCGAGGCGAGCAGGGTCGGCGACGGTTGCTGTTGAACTCGCCTCGCCAATGAAGCGAGTTAGGCTTTGTTTCGCGAATCGGCCGTGATCCTTTCATTGGGGGGGGTGGGGGGGGGGGTTTTGGGTAGGACTGTTCAATCCAAAGATTATTATTAATTATATGTTGTTACAGGATTATAATCCTTTTGATTTATTTTAATGAGGCAGCTAACAACCTCTTCTAACTGGAAATTAAAGAAAGGAACACGACAGCTAACTACTAATTGGCTGCAGACGCAAACTTAATTAATATATAGTTATGTGTAAAATATATTTAGCATTTAGCATGAGTCCAATAAGAAATAGCACAGAAATGCTAGCATCATCCATTTTTGAGACCTTAGGCCACATCAGCAATGGAACAACCTATGCTTTTTTCTTGCTTTAAGAGGTAGATCCATGTTCAGAAAAGGATGGTAAAATTTACTTTTGGATGAAAGCTGTAAGAATAATCTATTATTAATTCATCTCATTTTTCACTTCTGTGTAAAAAATCGGTATCAGAACATATTAACTAATTAGAAAATGTAAAATACAAAGCGATGCAAGAGTTTGTGTGGTGGATGCCATCTGAACATGACGTACGAGGAAAGTTGTCAAGTTTAGGATTTAATATTATTTTATATTTGGGTATAGGTTTTAGAAATATTAGTTTATATTTCATTTTTCAGAATATAATATTTAGTTTGGTAAGTTTTTATCTAGATTGTTAAGTTTAGGTTTGATTTTGTTTAAGTCATGTATATTATTAGATCAAGGATTCTTTTATGTCTTTACAAAAGATCTTTTTGCAACTCTTTCGACAAAGTTTTGATTTAATACAACATTAGAGAAGTTCTCTCTGTTGCTTAGCGCTTTAGGTTCTTATATTCCATCTGATATGACAATACCTATTTTCCGACGTTCGTAAAATGATATCTTCCACAACACCGGTATGCTAGTTTCTTTATTGAAGATTATGTAAGACGCATGAAAGATACAACTATAATTCCTAAGCCCATGGGACGGTTTATGAAATAATAGGATTTTGTGATGTTTTGGGATCATCTATATTCTGGTTAATATGAAAAGAATGAATCGATAGAAATTTTAATAAAAGCTATAAGTCCATTGATGGGATTATATGTTGGATTGACTGAATGACTTTAATCTGCTAAGGAGAAACATTGGACCGTGTTTTGAAGAAGGCAAGGATTTACCGTTGGGATGTCCTGAATCCTAACTAATTTGTTATGTTTATATTTAAATATATTTGTTTGTTTATTTGGAGATAAAGATTTAGTTAGTTATTTAGAGATAAATCCTAATTAAATTAATGCTATCTCTAAGTATTATTGTATAGGCTATAAATATGGAGCAATAGTTTAGGGCTTGGATGGTACGAGCAAGAGAGAGCCACCGCAATGTAGGTTAATATTTGTGAGTCATCTCTCTCCTTTTGAGGAGAGATTTATAAGGGCGAGAGTTTATTCTGTATTCTCTATATAATCTCTCTCATCTGAAATAATGAAAATGATCTCTGCTGTACTTGTGGGTTTTCCCGTTTGGGGTTTCCATTTAAAAATCTTTGTGTTCGCTGTGTTGATTCTTATTTCTAGTTTTATGTTTTATTTATATATGTTTATCTCAATCATCTCTAATAAACTGGTATTAGAGCTAAGCTTGATTCTATTGATCGAGTACATAAATTCAGGATATGTACGCATGCAAAAATAAGCGACTTAGACGGCGCATGAGACCGATGGTACCACATTTTTGATTCCTCATAAATCGGAGTCGTTGGCACGACAATGTTGGATATAGGTGCCCTCAAGTCAATTATTGTGATTGCAAGATGGAAATTACTAATTGAAGGAGGGCCTATACGGAGAACAATATTGCTCGAGATGATAGTATGCTATCTGATTTGTTTATATGTTTCATGTGTATACGTTTTACTCGTTATCATGTATCGCTAATACATGAGATAAAACCCATAAGATGTTTGCTTGACTACCAGGATTAATGATAGAGATCATACTAGTGGGGTCTGGGTAGTTCATAAGTAAATCCTTAAATGTCCCTAGTCGTAGGAGTATCGAGACCGGGTATCGATATTCCAGTTTAGACTAGTGTATATGTTTCCTGACCCGGTTGGAGGGCGATAACTGATCCCACAGCTATTGGTGTTTGACGCTGAGAATTGTATATGGGTGCTCGTTGAAGTATGAGTTATACTGGAAAGATTCACCGAGAATTTCTAGATGGTATTATACCAATTGTCAGATAGCAGTTCTCTGGTGACGATATTATAGGGCAGTCCTTTGACCTGAGATCACTATATTGTCTTGTG
The DNA here is from genome assembly GCA_030015575.1 of Agapanthus africanus. Lineage (NCBI taxonomy): Eukaryota > Viridiplantae > Streptophyta > Magnoliopsida > Asparagales > Amaryllidaceae > Agapanthus > Agapanthus africanus. The sequence continues at coordinate 374,367,290 of JASDDO010000010.1, forward strand.
TGTGTGCCTACTATACTTTGATTACTACCCTACCACGGCTCTACTGAGATGCGTAAACATGTTTTAGTTGGGTATAGTCCCTAAGCATATGGAGGCAGTGTGCAGTCGAGGGGATTCGTCTCTCCCGGTATAGGGAGTTGATATCGCGCTGTGCAGGACATGACTGTAACAAGAAGACCTTGGCTAAGGCAGACGAGATAAACTGATAAATGTTATCATTTGTATCTCAGATGGTTTTGAGTCCTATGTCGCACGACTTATCAGATTATTGGGGGTATGACAATTTCCACCCCCCAGACCCGGTATGGAATACTTTTTGACGAAGAGACCGGATTGTATGGTATTCGTCGCCCATAGACTTTGTTGGGTCCGGATAAGTTTGTTCGTCGACCTGCCTTTATCTTGATCATACATGGGTAGCCGTTACATGCAGCTAGTACCGCTGACGACCTAGTGGGTTAACTCGTGAGGGATTGAATCTGAAAGATATGATCCTGTTTAAGCTACTGCCAGCGTATTGACAGGTTTTTAGAGTCCCGCAACAAAAGTGTCTATCCGGAAGAAATGATGATGTGGCGTGCGTATGGAGATACGTGCGAGTGTTCGATTAAATACGTTTATATGATACACGTGATTTAATCGGACGGTTGATATACTAGCCGGTTTATTTATAAGCCGGAATATTAAGTCGAGTGTTGACTTAATAACCGTATATGCAGTATGGTTTCTTGTATTGTGTATTTGATACACTCTCTCTCTGTTTCTTACATTGGTATACGATACTAATGTATTATTATGTATACGATATATAATATGGATATGTATATGATACACATATTATTTCTCTTTATAATTATATTATTATGTATATGGATACATAATATGTAAATGGATACGGATACATACACACTCTCTCTTTTATATGTACTGGATACATATAAAATATGCTATATTTGATACATTGTGTATTTGTATTTTGATACAAATACATTTTCTTTATATTAAAACATATAGAAAGCATGCGGGGCACACTTTCTTTTTGGATTAACATTAGAAGGGAGAGTGAGGGGGAGAGAGTGGGGTGAGAAGAAATTTCTTCTCACATTTTATATATATATATATATATATATATATATATATATATAAGAGAAAGAAAAGAGATACAAATGCAAGATATTCTTTTTTAAAGAATATTCACGCATCTAATTCTTCATAGAGCTTCTTCTTCTTCTTTCTCAAGAGCTTGCCTTCCACAAAAATGGCAAGTCATGAAATAAAGGAAGGCATTAGCAAAGGGAGAGTTTTTATTAACCACACCAACTCTCTCTTTAACCTAGCGAGTTCAAAGAGCGAGTTTCTCCACTCGTTGATGGAGATGGAGTTTTGGGCAGCTTATTTTCGCCATGGATCATCTACGGCGAGGCGGTCGGCATCCATGCTCATTCGGGAGCTCACGGGTCTAGTAAGGATCTTCCGACAGGCAATTGGACACGCTACAATGGTTGTAGTCTCCTCTTAAACGCCCTCTTGAGTTTCTATGTTTGCAATTCTTTAGTAAATGGTGATCTTGAGTGTTGGGATCGGTCGCTATGTTTAATAAAATTTTGATTTTGCGCTTCCGTCGGGTCCGCGAGTGTTGCAACCCTTGCGTCGATCCCTACAGTGGTATCAGATCCACTCATTTACTAGTTAATTGCATTGATTGATTCAATTGTTTCAAAAACTGCTCTTTCCTAACAGTTTTCAATAATCAAGTTTCTGTTGGAAAAACTTTTGTTCTTTGAAAATTTTTTGCACCCTGTTTTTGAACCAGTTTGATGATTCTTTTGAATTCCCAAAAACCCGAGACCCCACTTTGATCCCCTAACCGACCACGGCGGTTTTAAGGCTGCTTCAGGCAGCTGGAGTTTAGAATTGGGTGTCAGGGTTTGGCCAATGACTTATATATTTGAAAACTTAGCTACTTTGATACATCAAAGTTTCCTAGATTTCATATAGTGTAATCTGGAAGGTTTTGAACTCCGGGAAAGATTCGTTTTTGAAATAAATTGCATCATTTTCGTTTTGCATATGTTGATATGTGTTTGTTAACGTCGACGAATTGATGTTTGATCAATTTGACGGGGTTGCGCATAGTGAGTCTGCTATGTTGGTGTGCTGCTTTAGTTCGGATTTTCGCAACGAATAACCCTGCATGTTTGAATGTATGTAATACTTGTTTGTATTTTGATTCATGTATAAGCCAAATTTATATTCTTTTATCCGGACGACCGGCCGACTTGTTGCTGTCGTTGACGTTGTTTGTATTATTATTTATCAGAACACGGCCGGGTTGAGGTCGTTGTTGTCGTTGTATATAATACAGGTTTTACCCCGTAATGAAGTGCTCAAGCCTCCAAGTTCTAGAATGCAGCGGGTGGCCATCTCAAGGAATTGAGACCGGGCCGCCTCATTCTAAGATTGGCAGGTTGCTTGTTGCGCTTGTAGGGAATATATGATAGACCCGCGATGGAGTGCTCGAACCGCCGAATTCTAGAAAGCGTCGGGTGACCCTCTCATGGCATTGAGGTCGGGTTGCCTCGTTTTTAGGATTGGCGGGTGGCTTGCCGTGCTCGTAGGGGTCTTGGTTTGGATTTGTATGGGCTATTCACGTGATCGGGGAATGTCGCGGGTTTTTTTGCGGCTTAAACGAAATACGGGATTCCTAGGAAATCCGACTATTCCATTTCTGTTGATGTTTACCGCATGCTTTTAATATGATTACCTACCTGTGATGATATTTACCGCATGCCTGTAATGTGATTATCTATATGTGTTGATGTGTGTATGTGTGTGTATAAATACTTCTATATGTTTTTCATTCGCGCTAGCTCTGCGTTTGCCCTGCCGTAAGTTAAGTAACCTTATGGTGAAGACCCGATATCCTGTGGCGAATGCGGATGGCATATAAAACATTCTATTTTTCTTTTCATATCATACTTTTCTATAATGGTGTAGAAAGATACTAGATAATATATGATGTTATCTAAATGATAGGAATGCATTAAAATGTTTAATGCAAAGGAAAACAAACCTAAAACACGTTATGGAACCAATCTATTTTTTCAAAAGAAACTATAGCCGTTTGCTTTTGCTTTAAATAGTGGTATTCGGTTATGAACATCCTGCACCTCATTCCATGAGAAAAGAGCCTTGATCCCCTCATGGAGAGTTCGCTCTTGAGAAAAAGTTTATGTTATTATAAACTTGCAAAACCACTCGGTTCCTTCAATGATATCAAGTTCATCACGTTAAAGGTTTTGTTCAAAACTAGTCGTAGCTCTTTATCATTTCAAGAAGTAGATTACTTAGTATTCATGCTGCATTTTTTGCCTATGTTAAGGTGTAGTGTATGGTAGCTAAGTGATGTCTTCGTGCTAGCATATTGATGCGATTAGGTAGGACAGTCGCATAGCCTTGTTGACCGTGTCAAGGGTTCATGCGGGTGGGTCTAAATTAATCACGAAATGATGGGTTGATCTTGACTAGCGACTTATGGTTTGTTGATCGTGTCAAGGTCATAAGCCGTTAGGGATAAAAACCAATATCGAGAGTTTCAAGTGTTGAAACTTGCAATGTGATTGCATACCATTATATATGATAGTTTGGTCCTAATTCCACTGTGAGTAATAGTTACTCTTGGAAGATTTTCACGTCACAAATAGCTAACCCATTAGGTGTCTATAAAGATGTTCACAGGATTATGCCTATGTGAAAACTTGGTTATTAAATTGGGTTCATGTGAAAGCACGGGGGACCTTTCTCGGAGTACCAACACTGGCATGGCTGAACGGTTAGCGAACTTGTGTGTGTACATGATACCTGCTAGTTCTTCTTTTAGGTTTTGAAAGAGAATTCGACGAAACAGTGGGAGCCATTCTGATTAGATAAATTAATAAACCAATCTAATATTGATAGAGTGCACGTTGAATGTTTCTTTTCTCTCTTTCTGGCAGCGACCGCAATTGACCTTAAACTAAAACTCGTAAACTAAGTTAACCAAAGCTTTTTACAATTGTTGGTTTTGGAATGTCATGATTGTCCTATTTCATGACATAATCGCATATGTCCTTCCCCCTCCCACTTCCCTTTTTGCTTGCTCCAGAACACTCTGTATCCGATACAAAGATCCATATTGCATGGAAGACCATCTCGTATAGTTACATACGAACTCGGAGAAAGTGTTTCAGTCGAGAATGGCCACTGGTTCTGGAGAAAGTGAATTGTATATATATAATTCTCTCCACCTTATCTCAAATTTGAGAGCTTTTTAAATAAGGAGAATATATAAGTTATAATAGGAGTTTTGGTATATCGATATCGGATATTTGGTTTTATTTGATATAAATATACTATTTCCTATTCATATTTTTCCATCATCAAAAAATGGAAGATTGATAACTTATGGATTTTGATGATGCATTTATTTAGTTTTGATGATAGCTTAAACATGAATAGTTCGTTTAGTGTCACTTACTTATCTTGCTTATCATATCGACACTAAATTTGTATACACTTGATATTTAGCTTGCATATCCTATATTTTGTGTATACCGAGTAATTTATCAATATATCTTGCTATACTTGTGTTATGTTCTTGATATCGATATATTACTTTCATTCATTGTTTTGGTAATTCATAATATGAATTTGTATATACATGTGATCTATATCTTTCTTTTCTTATATATATATATATATATATATATATATATATATATATATATCATGCTTTGAGTTTGAGTTATATCTTGATATTGATATACTATTCATGATTATGATATCAAAACAATGAATGTTCATATACTTGTGTTTATTAACTTTCGTATATTTTATAACAATGTATATGATGAGTTTGGTCTTTGAGATTGGATTTCAGGATTCTATGATATCGGATAACTCGAAACGAATCTCTATGAAGGGGGATGGAGGAAATTGAGTTAAAACGGCAATTCTATTTGAGGTTAGAGGGTAATGAACTAGAGCTCCTCAATGTTCACATTCAAGCTTCATAAAGTTAAGGAGCCAAAGTCTAACTACAAAAGAATTCAAGAATCAAAGAAATCGAAGAAATCAAGAGTTCGACCAACAAGTGTATTCTCTAGAAAATTAATGTAAGTACTTCATGGTTTATGAGATTAGGATGAAAAGCTCAAACACATACACTATTGCATGCATGAAATCTTTGGGCAAAACTTGGCATAGTTTTTCATTCAAAACGATTTTCAATTTCAAGTTCAAAATTTTCTGTCCATTTCTTCTTCAAACGTCTATCCAAGTCTTATTCAGACGTCTGTACACTATTGTAAAATATGCACAAGTTTTGAAATATCATTTTCTTCTTCAGAACAAATGCCTGAAGCATTCTAGAACAAAAGTCTGGTCGTTCTCTGGACTTTCATTGTATAAAATTGATTTTCATCACAAAACATAAGTTTCTGAGTTTTTACACTTCAAACGTCTGTCCCCATGTGCTTCAGACGTCTGTCGTTTTTTTGTGTTTTTACAAAACCCCCAAATGTCAGAAATATCAATTTTCATACGTTTTTTAACTTCAGACGTCTGTTTCTTGCTTATTCAGACGTCTGTCTATTCTCTGTGTTTTCATATAGCCTATTTTTTATGAGATACAGACGTTTGATGTTCATTTGGACAGACGTCTCATGAAGGATTTCAAAATGATATTTTTCTTCAGACGTCTGCCCATTGTTCTTCAGATATCTGTTTACGATCTATATTTTTTATTGCCTTCTTTAAAATGATCGATAGACGTCTGCAGCTATACGGGGCAGACGTCTGAAGAAGAATTTTTTTGAAAATATAGCCGTTGAGTTTTATTTTGTTAAAACTTCAGATGTCTGTCCGATTGTTCTTCTGGCGTCTGTTCTTACTGAAAATGTTGATTTGACTTATAACGGCTAATTTTTTTTAGCTCTAATCACTCAATATTTTAGTTTTCTAAATTCCTAAGTGATCAAGAAAGAAAAATCTCATATCTTATGAGAGTTTAAAAGAGATTTTCATCTTCTTATCCAATTTCTCACATACACACACTCAAGAGCTATATTTGATATCCATCTTCTTGAGTAATTATTGAGCTTAATTGTAAACTCATTTGAGAGTCTTCTGCTTCAAGTATAACCTCTTATTTCTTTGTATTTGGGATCTTGAGTGCAAAATTGCTATTGTACGAAAGGAGAGCATCTTTGTAGAGAGAAGAGCGACGAGCTTGTAACAGTGGAGTGTTTCTCGTGTGTCGAGCAACATGAGGTCTTTGTAAGAAACATGTTGGTTTAACCTCCTCCGGAAGCTGGGTCATTTGTTGCGGGTGCGCAATGTATGTATCTCCAAAAAAGACGTGAATTAGTAGAACGGGCTCGTGTGCCTAAAGAAAGTGGACCAGGGGATCTCTTGAACCACTCTAAAATCTTTGCTTGTTTGCGATTGATTGTGTTTACAATTTCTTAGCTTGCTTGTTTTCTATATGCTCCATTTGCTAATTACTCTTGCTTGATATTGCTCTTGCTTGCTATTTGTTTAGTTTGTCACAATTATAGCTTAATTAGCCACTTATCATATTGATATATCTTTTGATAAGTTATTCTTTGGTGTCTCCTTTAGCAAGTGCAGTATAAATTTTTAATTTGGGCATATAATTAGCATATTCCTATTCACCCCCCTCTAGAACTATTTGGTGTGAGCTTCCGCTATTTTTCAATTGGTATCAGATCTTGATACTCATATTTTCGTAGGCTTAACATCCTTGAGTGATCCATAGCTTCTTCTTGCTGTTATTCTATTTATGATCCTCCGCTTTTTGATGGAAATAATTTTGAGTTGTGGAAAATAAAGATGGAGTATTTTCTTGAACGTCGGGGTAGGGATTTTTAGAAAATTGTTATGAACGATTATTCTATTCCTTCTATTGCTAAATCTAGATAGAGTAGTTGTAACGACTCTGAATTTACTGTACGGAATTTTCTATTTTAATGTACTGAAAAGAGTTTTCAGCATGAGTTTGAGTTATAAGTCAATTTTGTTAAAGAACAGCAAGAAGCCACTTGTAGCTCACTGGTAAATCCTTTGCACTGCTGTGACGTAGCCCCTGTGTTCGATTTCCATTAGACACAATATTTTTTTCTGATTTTTTCTTTTTGCTTTTTGGAAGCCTAAAAGATTGCACTTGCAATACACAGAAAAATGAGAAGTCAGAAAAAATCAAACAGGCACAAAGTGGAGTAAACCCTAATTTGATCATGTGGCACGAATCTCTAGGCAAAAACCTCGAGATCGACCGGCCAAAACACCCAAGGGACTGGCGGGGATGGTTGATTTGAATCCAATTTTCCCCGTGCTTTGCACACACACCCCTAACTCCTCTGCACTGTTTGATTTCCCTGCAATCAAACAGAGACCTTTCATTTCACCATTTATCATCTTTTTAATGCATTTTAATTCACCATTTTAATTCCAAAACCCTAATTCTTCACTATAAATACCACCCCATATTTTGGCTCAACATCATTCTGAAAATTCTAGCCAAAACTCTCAAAATTTTTCTAAGTACAAGTGGAGTAAAGAGGAGTTAGCAAGTGATCAACTTCCGGCAAACATCGAAGCAACATCCAGAGCTCCCGCGACACCCCAAAGCTTTCCTTCTCTTCTTCTATCTTTTCTTAGCATGATCAAATAGTAAGTCCCTCTCAATCTCTTTTCTTCTTTTTTGAAATTCCATTTCAAAACGTATATCGGTAAGTGGAGTTAATACTGATATCTTTTTCAAAACCCTAGAAAACTCATTCTCTTTAATATTTTGTTCAATATAACTTGTACACATCACTTGTAACCTTAAACCATAATGTTTAGAATCAAATTTCATCAAAATTCATATGTGAAATAACTTTAATTTCACTTTTTCATTAAAATACTATGAACTTTAATATCATCCCTTTTAGTTTTGTTAAAACTATAATTTTAGGAAAAAATTTACAGGGTAACGACCTACCCCTCACGTACACTCTTGTTTCATAGCACGATGCCTTTTATATGAATTTTTGTACGAAGAAAATATTACATTAAAATACCACTTACTTCAAAAACGGTTTTCTTTTAAAATAGTATTTTGATTCCTTTACGATTATGCCTTTACAACCCTCTTTAGGGGACCCGCTAATGGATGGTGTGGATTATCGCACATCGTTGGACTAGTAGAATGAGATGCAGACCTCCTCACGGAGCATTCAGTCTCGAAAGGTTTTAAATACGGTTCTTAAGAAAAACGAATTTTCTAAATAATTAAAGAAATTTAATTTTTAATAATTATATAAAAATTACAAATCCTTATTTTCAAAATATAATAAACTTTTTTTCAAAATTGAAAAGATTAACAAGTTTTAATAAAATACCATAAAATTACCAAAAGACAAATCTTTTCAATAAAATACCTGAACTTCCAAAAGTTAATTGTTTATTACTAAAATATCTCAAATCCTTAAAACTCATGCTCATGAAAACCCTAATAATATAAATAACCCCTTGAGATTTATTTTTAACTATATTATATTACTTTTCATAAAACCCTTTCAAGTTATATAAAAACAATATTTAAGGACTTTAGTAAATATAGCTTTAAGCGGGATCAATTCTCTTGAACCTCAGGGAGCCGGTGAAAGTGAGTGCTTGCCTATTTAAGGTAGAAAACTTAATAGAGTTATCAATGGTAATTGTCTTGGAAAAAGACATAAATCCTGCCGTCCATGTGCAGCAGTTGCCGATGACTTCCGAACCTAATTTAAAATCCAAATCAGTTTACAAGTGTCTGACTTAGTCTGAGTCTAACTCAAACCTGAATCTAATTCAAACCGGAATCCAATATCAAACATGAATACTTGAACACGAACATGAATACTTGAATCAAACAACAATATCAAACATGTATACTTGATCTGACTTGACCGAACCATGGTTATAACTTGACTTGACAACTTGATTATATCCTGAATATGACTATTTGAACAACTTGTTTCCATGGTTTCGGCAAGTCTGATAATTATAATCTATACAATACTTTACGCGGGGATAACGAGATAGATTGGTATGGAACGTATATCGTGGCACGAGAGGTCACTTAAAAGACACCTACATGAATTCACGTGCCGTTGTCCCGTGAGTTATGACGGGGCCTTGTACTACATGTTACCATAGTCCACGGGGTAAGATGGAATCTTCTCGTATACATGAATACCTTCTGTATCAACCTACAAACAACCACGTTAGAATAACAATCTTATACTTGTGCAAATTATCAGTTCATTTCTCATTACTTTTTATATTCCATTTCTTCTTTTGGGACTTACCGAGTGCTAGTTCGCTGACGACATTCCTTTTTATTTCTTTCTTTGGAATGTTCGTTGGGAGGACAAGACTCTCAGGAGAATGAGCATAGCCAGGAGGACTTGGATCAGCTCGCGGCATAGCCTGGCTTCTAGTTCCTTATACCTACTTCAGTTTGTATGCCACTGTTTAGGCACTGCGTATTTCATTGTATCTTTTCTTTTCAAATATTTGTATATAAAGATGAATGTAAATAAAGTTGCTGTTTATTTTATACTCTTGTCATTCTTGTACATTTTATATATTGCTTAATTACGCTTAACATATTTATTTCTTAGTAAATACGTTGATGCTTGCCACATCACCGTATCCGTCTACTGGGAAGCAGGGCGTGACAGGTTTTGTTGGCGGCCCATACAGGTCAGTTCTGCATGAAATATTAAGCAATATATCATAAAAATTATAAGAATCAGCAACTATATATTCCTTATATTTCTGATTTCTTGAATCTATTCTAACCATTCCTTTTTTATCAAGGTCATAGATTCTCCCAATAACACCAGCACGAACGTCAATGGCAATACTCCACCGCCGACTCTACCACCACCTCCTACTGTTGTAGCTCCCATCAACGAGCAAACGGTACTACTCGAGGCGATCAAGAGGTTTCTGGAGGGTCGTCAGCAGCAGACTGCTATCCTCATGCACCGCTCAGAAGTCGAGGCACCTGGAGTCAAGCAATTCCGGGCACTGCACCCGAAACATTTCTTTGGGAAAGAGAGCCCACTAGAGACAGAGAAATGAGCTCAGTCTATCGAAGATGATCTGGTAGCTGCTTAAGTGCCAGATATTGCTTGGATGAGAGTTGCGAAGATGCAATTAACAGACAACGCCAGAGTCTGGTGGAAGGCTGAAGAAAGCCCTCTCTCCCAACCGATTGAATGGAAGACGTTTCGCGATCTGTTCGATGCGTAGTACTTCCCTGAGATTGCCAGTTTCGACATGGAGAAGCAGTTCATTCATCTACAACAGGGCTCGATATGGGTCAAGTCTGTAGATGAATACGATACTGAGTTTACCATGCTTAGCAGGTAAGATATTGCCTCAATATTCAAATTCCTGATTTCACTCTTTACACTGCTAACACAAGGTCGTAACAGGTTCGCTTCACACTTGATTCCTACTGCTGAGATCCAGGCACGACGATTTCAGCAAGGGTTGGACCCGGAAATCCAAGCTGCACTCGCTACAGGGCATTTTCCGACCTATGATCTTGCTCTGAAGGCTACCCAATGCTATGAGGCAGTTGTGAAGAAGAAGGGCAGACCGCAAACTGCCGGCATGAAACGCCCTGCTACACAGATGGTAGGAGGAGCCTCTTTTAGGCCAAACTTTGCACCCAGGAGACTGAGAGGAACATTTAACCGGCCCTGTCTAGAATTTTCTTCTACTGCAAAAGGACTGGACATCTGGCGAAGGATTGAGGCGTGCAAATGGCCTGTGTTTGATTTGTGGCACATCCACTCACGCCATCGGAGCATGTCCATATCGTTTCAACACAGCTCCAACATCCAGACCTACAATCACGATCTCGCAACGGCCAGTCATTCAGGCTCTTGCACCCCGACTAGCCTTACCTGCACCACCTCCACGTGGACCTCCTGCACAGCCTCCTCGTCAATTCCATCAGGAACAGAGAAATGTACCTCAAGGACATAGAAACGTACCCCAGGGACAGAGGAATGTGCCTCCAGCAAGGAGAAATGTACCCAGACGTCAGGCTTTCATAATAACGGTTGAGGAAGCCGAAGCCACCGGTCAAGTAATCACTGGTAATTCCCAATCCTTTCATATCTTTTCAATCCTTGTATATTACTATATTTTTCCTGTATCTAAAACCAACTGTAGGGTTTTCTTAACACCTCTATGAAGGTTTAGAAGCATCATGCATGCTATAACAATAAATTTTTGAGGTGATAAGCAAACTATACAAAGAATCGAACTAGAATATATGAAGTAACAATTAATAGTATCAAGTTTAAGAGTTAAGTTATGCTAAGTGTTGAAACTACAACCTTTGTAGTTCACTTTGGAAGACTCCTAAGCTTTGGAAAGGTCCACTTGATCGACTCCTCGTCCACGACGATCCACCCGAAGCGCTTTGCCCTAAGCTTGATGCTTCCTACGATCTTTGAAAATCCTTGAAGCACAACACCCTACACAAGATGGCTAGGGTTGTGTAGGATGATGAAGTGGTTGATGTTCTTATTTATTACCTTTTCTTTTCTTTTTCTAACTCTTTTTAACTATTTAAAAAGAGCTAGGGTTTGAGGAAGAAGAAGAACTCTCACTCTTTTTCTTTTTCTAAGATAATGATAATGTAAAAGGATAATGAGAGAGAGTGAGAGATCTTATCATAACTTTAACCATAGTAGAATAAAAATCTAGATATTTCATCTAAGGTTAAATGGCAAAAGGAATGGAAACTATGGTTGAGTTAAAGAAGTGTGTAGATGAGTGTGGAAGAAATGACTCATTAACCATTCTTTTTGCCTTTAAACTTTAATGAAAAATCTAAACATTATCATGTCTACAATATGATTCTTATATTGCCTTCCTCTTTGTATCAACAACCATGATACATTTCATGCATGTATGTATGTGTGCACATCATCATGTACATATACATCCATGTATCCAAAATAAGAAAAGGATTTAAATAAATAATATAAAAGCCAATATTAAATCAACACTTGATTTAATAAATCCATCATATCTCATATGACCCGACTAATATTAAATTCCCGATTAAAATACAGTATCATATACTAGTATTTAATCGAGGCTCTGCGCATATCTCATATGTGCACCACTTCGTTTCGCCAGAGCCGAGAAACTTCTATGTAGGACTCTAAGACTCGTCAATACGCCAGCAGTAGATGATGATCATATCAAACACCTACAAGCCGCAAGCGGTCAGCTAAACGTAACGGCCACCCGGGTATTGAGCGATCAGAATAAGAACAAGCGAACCTGTCAAAACTCCTGTCAATCCATCTGGCAACACTAACCGTACAGTCCGGTCTCTTCGTCAGATATGCTGCATATCGAGTCTAGGGATGGAATCGTCGACCCCAATAACTCAATAAGTCATGCCGGTATATGGTCTATAACAGATCGAGAAACTTACTGATAACACTTATCAGTAATATCTCAGCAGCCCTGGCCAGGGACTTCCCGTTATAGCCAATCGTGCACAGCACAGCATCAACCCCCAATACCGGGAGAGACGAAACCCCTCCTATCGCTCACTGCCTCCACATGCCTCGAGACTATACCCAAAATCCACCTGTTTGTACGACTCAGTAGAGCCGCAGTAGGGTGGAGATCAAAGTACAGTGGGAGGACACACAAGACTCTATGACGATCTCGGGTCTACAGACTAACCTGTACCAGTGTCACCTGAGAACTGCTATCCGACGTATGATATAATACCATATAGGAGTTCTCGGTGAGTCCGTTCAGTGTACCCAGTCTCACTGAGCACCCGTATACTATCTTCGGTGTCAACACACCAGACGGATATGGGATCATCCATCGCCCATCATATGGAACAAGAATGGTATACGCTAGTCTAAGCTGGAATATCGATGCCCTGTCTCGATATACCTACGACTAGGAACATTTCAAGGATATGCTTATAAACTACAGATGTCCCACTAGTATGATCCGCATCATAATTCCAGTAGTTAAGCCAATATCCTTAGGGCTTTATCAACATGTACCAAATGAATATAAACATGATCAAGTGAACATATGATAAAGTAAAACCAGATAGCATACTATCATTTTGAGCAAGACTGTTACCCGAATATATATATATACACATCAGTACATACACTATCTCATAATGGCCTCTAGGGCATACATATATCCAACAATCTCCCACTTGCACTAAGGCCAGTTATTGGCATATCTCATACCTAACATCTCAAAAAGTCGCTCATGCTGCGGCTGAGGGAGGGCCTTGGTGAATGGATCTGCAGCGTTGTCTTTTGTGTCTACTCTCTTAATCTCGATCTCGCGGCGATCAACTATCTCCCGGATCACATGATATCTCCTCAGGATGTGTCTGGACTTGTGATGGGACCTGGGCTCTTTGGCCAACGCCATAGCCCCATTATTGTCACAATACAGAGGTATTGGATCAATAATGGTTGGAACTACTCCTAGCTCCGCGATGAATTTTCTCATCCAGACAGCTTCCTTGGCAGCATCATTTGCAGCAATATATTCAGCTTCCATCGTTGAGTCTGCAACGGTATCCTGTTTGGAACTCTTCCAACTCACCGTCCCTCCATTGAGGGTAAATGCAAACCCTAAGATAGACTTGCTGTCATCCTTGTCACTCTGGAAGCTCGAATCGGTAAAGGCCTCCATTTGGAGATCCCCATTACCATACACCAAGAACAATTCTTTAGTCCTTCGCAAGTACTTAAGAATGTTCTTTACAGCAATCCAGTGATTCTCCCCTGGGTTAGATTGATACCTGCTTACTACACTAAGTGCATAAGCAACTTCAGGGCGTGTACATAACATCGCATACATTATCGATCCTATTGCCGAAGCATAGGGAATAATGCTCATGCGAGCTCTCTCTATATCAGACTTTGGGCAATCGTCTTTTGAGAGAGTGACTCCATGGCAAGCGGGTAAGGCACCCCGCTTGGAGTCTTCCATACTAAATCTCTTTAGGATGGTGTTAATGTACTTGGTTTGGGACAATCCCAATAACCGTTTGGATCTATCCCTATAGATCCGTATACCTAATATGTATGTGGCATCTCCCAGGTCCTTCATGGAGAACCTTTGTGATAAGAATGATTTGACCGACTGTAGCATAGGAATGTCATTTCCTATCAGAAGTATGTCATCTACGTACAATACGAGGATTGCGACATTTCTTCCTACAGTCTTCTTATAAACACAAGGTTCATCTGGATTTTTGATGAAATCAAACTCTTTGATAGCATCATCAAAACAGATGTTCCAACTCCGTGATGCCTGCTTTAATCCATAAATGGATTTAAGTAACTTACATGCTTTACCGCTGCTCCCAATATCAATGAATCCCTCTGGTTGATCCATATAAACGCATTCCTCTAAATCACCATTTAGGAATGCAGTTTTAACGTCCATCTGCCAGATTTCATAGTCGTAGTGAGCAGCAATAGCGAGTAGGATCCGAATGGATTTAAGCATGGCTACCGGAGAGAAAGTCTCGTCATAGTCCAAGCCTGGTCTTTGACGAAAACCTTTCGCTACCAACCTTGCTTTATAGGTCTCTACCTGTCCATCTACACCGATCTTTCTTTTAAAGATCCATTTGCATCCCACAGGTTTTATCCCGGAGGGTACATCTTCCAAAGTCCATACTTTGTTGGTGTACATGGACTCCATTTCAGATCTCATGGCATCCAGCCAATTCACAGAGTCACCACTCGTGATAGCCTGATGAAAACTGGAAGGATCATCATCATCCATGATGCAGTCTTCTCTATCACCATCAATGAGAAAACCGTAGTATCTCTCCGGTGGGCGAGAAATCCTACCAGATCTACGGAGTGGCTGAGGTTCATTAGATTCTGTTATAACTTCAGGTTCAGCCAAGTTGTCATCTGTAATTTGTGTTTCTAGAACTTCTTCTAGATCTACCACATTGCCATTTGTATTGTTTGAAAAAATTTCATCTTCTAAAATGGTGGCATACTGAGAAACAAACACTTTTTGTTCCTCTTTGTGGTAAAAAAGATACCCAAACGAATGTTTAGGATATCCTACAAATATACATTTGACTGATCGTGTCTCGAGTTTGTCTGGATTCTTCTTTTTAACAAAAGCCGGACAACCCCAAATCTTAACTCTTTTAAGAGATGGTTTCTTCCCATGCCATATCTCATATGGAGTGGTAGACACGGTTTTGGTTGGAACTTTGTTTAACAGAAAAGCTGCTGTTTCCAATGCATGCCCCCAAAACGAGAGAGGTAACTCAGCATCACTCATCATGGATCGTACCATATCTAATAGGGTACGGTTCCTTCGTTCTGACACACCGTTGTGCTGTGGTGTGTAAGGTGGAGTGTGCTGAGAGAGAATCCCATTCTCTTTTAGGAAGTCTAAGAACTCAGTACTTAAGTACTCTCCACCTCGATCCGATCGAAGTATCTTGATACTCTTTCCTGTTTGGTTTTCTACTTCATGTTTATACTCCTTGAATTTCTCAAAAGCTTCAGATTTATGTTTTATCAAATATACATGACCAAATCTTGAGAAATCATCAGTAAAAGTTATGAAGTATGAAAAACCGCCTCTTGCATGTGTAGACATTGGTCCGCATACATCACTATGTATGAGGCCTAGGAGCTCAGTAGCTCTTTCTCCGTGTCCTGTAAACGGGGTTTTGGTCATTTTACCTTTGATACAAGACTGGCAAGTTGCATAAGATTTATACTCAAATGAATTTAAATATCCATCTTTATGAAGCTTGTTGAGTCTTGTTTCATTAATATGACCAAGTCTACAATGCCAAAGAAAAGCTTCATTTATTTCTGAAAATTTCCTTTTATTTTTGTGTTGTATGTTGAAAACTGTGTGTTGATTAAGGACGTATATCCCGTTATTTAATGTACCACAACCAATCAACTCTTGATTCAGTTTAATGTTCATAACATTGTGTTGCACAGCAAAATGATATCCTTCATTGTCTAACAAGGAAACTGATATAATATTACAAAGCATAGTTGGTACAAAATAACACGGGTTCAAAACCAATATACAACCCGAAGGCAAACCTAGGTGATACTCTCCTACTGAAACTGCATTTACATTGGAACCATTTCCAACTTGGAGAGTATGATCACCTGTCTTCAGAACTCTGCTATTTCTCAACGCCTGCACAGAATTGCAAATATGAGAACCTGAACCGGTATCCAATACCCAGGATGCAGAATTAATAGAAAAACAGTTTTCAATTACGAACACACCTGAGGCTGAAGCATCATCATGCTTCTTCTTGAGTGCTAGGTACTCGATACAGTTCCTCTTCCAGTGTCCCGTCTTCTTGCAATGGAAACATTCGCCTTTCTCTGATGCCCCAACCTTGGACTTGCCTTTTCCCTTTACCTTTTTGACTCCACCCTTAGGTTTGGTGGGTTTCTTCTTCATCTTTCCCTTGGCCTTAGCCTTTGGGTAAGATGAGGAGGATTGCCCAACAGACATAACGGGAGTCTTCACTGACTTCAGTGTGCTCTCTGCACTCCTTAACATATTAAGGAGTTCAGGCAGTTCCTTCTCCATGTTGTGCATGTTGAAGTTAACGATGAACTGAGCAAAGGTGGAGGGGAGAGACTGTAGAATGATATCTGTATACTGTTCATTGTCCATTGTCCACCCAAGGTCCTCAAGCTCTTCTATGAGAGCTATCATTTTTAGAACATGGTCTCCTACTGATGTGCCAGCGGTCATGCGCATCTGAAACAATTTCTTAGACGCTTCGTATCTTAATACGCGAGATTGCTCTCCATACAACTCTTTTGTATGGAGGAATATGGCTTGTACGTCCATATTCTCGTGCTGCTTCTGATGTGTGTTATCCATCGATGCAAGCGCGAGGCATTTTGCCGTGGCACAGTCAGTGTCCCAGGTTTTGCGGATATCCCTATCCGCAACTGAAGGTTTAGGACCTAGGGGGGGCAAGGCTGGTGCGGTAAGGACATATGATACTTTATCATAAGTCAAGGCTATGTTTAAATTCCTCAGCCAGTCTTTATAGTTTGTCCCATTCAGCTTGTTTTTGTCTAATAGAAGCTTAAGTCCTGTCATGGGTATCTGCCATTAAGAGAGAGAAAAGAATACACTTAGCGAATGCTCTTGCAAAGATCAGATTGGTTATTATCTTGTCTAATCGATGTCTCCCACTGTTTTTTATCAAATTTTCTTTAAAACCTTTTAAAAAGAAAACTAGCCGGGATTAATTACAATCTACAACTTCGCCAACCTCTCAGCCAGGCCAGTGCCGGTACTTGAGGGAGGTTCCCCGTGCTTTCGCACGGACCTAATTAGAGTAAACCTCGTCTTCCCAGAGGCGTAGCCCCGTTTAGCACCTTTCTAGACACCTACCGAGTCAGCTAATTGTAAAGTGCAAAATTCTCCCGGGAACAACATTTGCTCGCAGTGGGATCAGGATCCTATTATCATATAGTAGGTATACAATCTCATTGTAATTTTCAACTCTTGAAATTCCCGATATAATTTTTTTTTTTTTACCCCTAGTACTTATGACCTTAACTAAAGTCAACATATCATAAGTACTAGTCAAGTTCTTCCCGTCATTTCGTGATTAACTAGACCCACTCATATGACCCTTAACTAAAGTCAACATAATCATATGAATGTCCTAATTATTCAGCATCATATGCAGTGTAGGAAGACATCACTCAGCTACCGTACACTGCGCCTTAACTAAAGTCAAAATACGCAGCACGAATACTAAGTACTCTACTTCCTAAAATGACGGAGGGTTGCGGATAGTTTTTAGAAAAACTTTTGACGCTTTGAACTTGATATCGTTGTAGAATCTAATGAGTTTAAAAGGAGTGGCTTAAGCTCCGCATTTTGAAACTTGCTTTTTTCTTACAAAAAAGGCCGAGTGTGTTTAAAATCTGATTCTACAACATCTTTTTAGGTTCATTTATCTTTTACATTAATCTCATTAATGTAGTCCCATCATTTAAATCCTAAGCCATTACAGAGAGAAACGAAAATATACATTAAAAGATCACATCAGATAATAAAAGCAGCAGAAGCACATAAAGGATATCTAGGAGGTCCGTATTTTATATTTAGCCAGCAATAAAAATACGGATTCCACGGTCGCGATGAATAGCCAAGCCCACATCCCTAGACCCCTACGAGAGCGGCAAGCGACCCTACCAATTCTGGAGTTTAGGAGACCCGGTCTCGACTCCTCGAGATGGCCTCCCACTGAACCCAAGAACCCGGTCACTTGTGCCCTCCACCTTGGGTCTATCCTAATGCGGAAAAGTAAATAATATACAACACTGGTGACATCAACCTCACCCCGGAAGTGTCCCAAATAAAAGAATATTACATACAAATTAATATTACATGAATTGAAAGAATACTCTCATCTCACATAAAAAGAAAACCCCCGGCTATTCATTGCGACAATCCTGCATATCAAATCTCATTCGACACAGAGAAATAAAAAGGAAATATACAACAATTGGAATCTTTAACCGCCTTTAGACAACACAAATCCGGAATATCACATATACAAGATTTCATGCCTAAACAATGTAAAGCTCGCATTTGGGTCTCATTCAAGAAAACACCTTTTCAAAACTAACCGGATAATTCAACAAGATTTCCGTTATTCCCGAGACCGAATTGCTAGATTTACACGCAACAAACAAATTTGTAGATTTCAATTATTGTAACATATACTATTAAACTAAGCGACGTTGGAACATCGGATCAAACACATTAAACAACCAGAAACTGCTCTGTAATCTCAACACCTGGGCAGATTCTAAATATACCAGTAACACCAGAAAACACATACGGGCCAGCACAAGAAAAATGGGCCCATAATTCAACTATACCGCCGCGGAACCGCCGCAACAAGCCACTCTTGGCCGCGGTTCCGCGGTTGAATAGGTGAATTAGGGCATCGTTTTTCTTGTGGGTCCATACAATTTCCTGCTCTATTTTTTACATATTTTTAATTTGAAAAATACCAGGTTTTTAAAAAATTTCCAGAGAGCACTTTTCGGGTGTCGGTTTTCGTCCGTTCGATGTTTTCAATATCGTTTAGGCTACTACAAAGCTCTAGCTTGGCTCTGATACCATGTAGGGTTTTCTTAACACCTCTATGAAGGTTTAGAAGCATCATGCATGCTATAACAATAAATTTTTGAGGTGATAAGCAAACTATACAAAGAATCGAACTAGAATATATGAAGTAACAATTAATAGTATCAAGTTTAAGAGTTAAGTTATGCTAAGTGTTGAAACTACAACCTTTGTAGTTCACTTTGGAAGACTCCTAAGCTTTGGAAAGGTCCACTTGATCGACTCCTCGTCCACGACGATCCACCCGAAGCGCTTTGCCCTAAGCTTGATGCTTCCTACGATCTTTGAAAATCCTTGAAGCACAACACCCTACACAAGATGGCTAGGGTTGTGTAGGATGATGAAGTGGTTGATGTTCTTATTTATTACCTTTTCTTTTCTTTTTCTAACTCTTTTTAACTATTTAAAAAGAGCTAGGGTTTGAGGAAGAAGAAGAACTCTCACTCTTTTTCTTTTTCTAAGATAATGATAATGTAAAAGGATAATGAGAGAGAGTGAGAGATCTTATCATAACTTTAACCATAGTAGAATAAAAATCTAGATATTTCATCTAAGGTTAAATGGAAAAAGGAATGGAAACTATGGTTGAGTTAAAGAAGTGTGTAGATGAGTGTGGAAGAAATGACTCATTAACCATTCTTTTTGCCTTTAAACTTTAATGAAAAATCTAAACATTATCATGTCTACAATATGATTCTTATATTGCCTTCCTCTTTGTATCAACAACCATGATACATTTCATGCATGTATGTATGTGTGCACATCATCATGTACATATACATCCATGTATCCAAAATAAGAAAAGGATTTAAATAAATAATATAAAAGCCAATATTAAATCAACACTTGATTTAATAAATCCATCATATCTCATATGACCCGACTAATATTAAATGCCCGATTAAAATACAGTATCATATACTAGTATTTAATCGAGGCTCTGCGCATATCTCATATGTGCACCACTTCGTTTCGCCAGAGCCGAGAAACTTCTATGTGGGACTCTAAGACTCGTCAATACGCCAGCAGTAGATGATGATCATATCAAACACCTACAAGCCGCAAGCGGTCAGCTAAACGTAACGGCCACCCGGGTATTGAGCGATCAGAATAAGAACAAGCGAACCTGTCAAAACTCCTGTCAATCCATCTGGCAACACTAACCGTACAGTCCGGTCTCTTCGTCAGATATGCTGCATATCGAGTCTAGGGATGGAATCGTCGACCCCAATAACTCAATAAGTCATGCCGGTATATGGTCTATAACAGATCGAGAAACTTACTGATAACACTTATCAGTAATATCTCAGCAGCCCTGGCCAGGGACTTCCCGTTATAGCCAATCGTGCACAGCACAGCATCAACCCCCAATACCGGGAGAGACGAAACCCCTCCTATCGCTCACTGCCTCCACATGCCTCGAGACTATACCCAAAATCCACCTGTTTGTACGACTCAGTAGAGCCGCAGTAGGGTGGAGATCAAAGTACAGTGGGAGGACACACAAGACTCTATGACGATCTCGGGTCTACAGACTAACCTGTACCAGTGTCACCTGAGAACTGCTATCCGACGTATGATATAATACCATATAGGAGTTCTCGGTGAGTCCGTTCAGTGTACCCAGTCTCACTGAGCACCCGTATACTATCTTCGGTGTCAACACACCAGACGGATTTGGGATCATCCATCGCCCATCATATGGAACAAGAATGGTATACGCTAGTCTAAGCTGGAATATCGATGCCCTGTCTCGATATACCTACGACTAGGAACATTTCAAGGATATGCTTATAAACTACAGATGTCCCACTAGTATGATCCGCATCATAATTCCAGTAGTTAAGTCAATATCCTTAGGGCTTTATCAACATGTACCAAATGAATATAAACATGATCAAGTGAACATATGATAAAGTAAAACCAGATAGCATACTATCATTTTGAGCAAGACTGTTACCCGAATATATATATATACACATCAGTACATACACTATCTCATAATGGCCTCTAGGGCATACATATATCCAACACCAACCTCACACAACTTAGGTGCTATACTACTAGCCACCCTTCCTGCACTTGCACTGTTCGACATTGGAGCGTCACACTG
This sequence comes from Agapanthus africanus, assembly GCA_030015575.1. NCBI lineage: Eukaryota > Viridiplantae > Streptophyta > Magnoliopsida > Asparagales > Amaryllidaceae > Agapanthus > Agapanthus africanus. Next base: position 374,388,708 of record JASDDO010000010.1, read on the forward strand.
CTTCATGTCGCAACGATTCGTGAGAACGCATGTGATTCCCGTGAAGCCACTAATTTCAAGCTGGAATGTCAGTTCTGGGAATGGAGTCTTGAAAGCAACTATGGGATTTGATCAGTGTCTAGTTCTAGTTTGCGGACGAGAATTCTACGTGAATTTCAAAGTACTGGACATCCCAAACTTTGATATTGTGTTAGGAATGGATTGGCTGGGAGTTTTGTATGCTACGATTGACTGTCGTCAAAGGAGGATAGTATTTGAGATACCAGATCACCCAGTCTTCTACTTCAAGAGTGGAGATAGAACTTTGGAGCTAGGAATCATCTGTGCTAAGCTAAAGAATGCAGAAGTGTTTACTCTACCGGCGGAATAAGAAAAGCCAGAAGTAGTTCGAGAGTATGAGGATGTGTTCCCTGAAGATATATCAGGTTTGCCTCCTGATCGAGCTCTTGTGTTTAGAATTGACTTAATACCTGGTGCGCAACCTATAATCAAAGCCCCGTAACGGCCAAGTCCAGAAGGATTGAAGGAGATCCGTATTCAGTTGGACAAACTCCTGAAGAAAAATTGGTTTCGTCCCAGTACTTCAAGTTGGGAATCTGCGGTTTTACTGGTGAAGAAGAAAGAAGGTTCATACAGGATGTGTGTAGATTACCGAGCTCTGAACGAAGTGACGATCAAGAACAAGTATCCACTACCGCGCATCGATGATCTTTTCGATCAGCTAAGTGGGTCTTGTGTATTTTCAAAGCTAGATCTTCGTTCGGGTTATCATCAGGTGAAGGTCAAAGAGTCCGATATTCCGAAACGGCGTTCATTACTCGATATGGTCATTATGAATATCTCGTAATGCCATTTGGAGTGACCAATGCACCTGCTATCTTCATGAATCTGATGAACTAAGTTTTCCGAGAGTACTCAGATAGGTTCGTTGTCATCTTCATCGACGACATCCTGGTGTATTCATAGAATCGGAAAGAACACGCCGAGCATTTACGGATTGTCCTGAAGATATTGCGACAATGTCAGTTCTATGCCAAGTACAACAAGTGTGAATTTTGGCTAGATCAAGTCGGATTTCTTGGTCATATCATTTAAGGAGAAGGAATCTCAGTAAATCCAGCTAAGGTGTCAATGGTCAGCGAATGGCTGACACCAAAGACGGTGAAAGCTATACGAAGTTTATTGGGATTAGCAGGATACCACTGACGATTCATTGAAGGTTTTTCGAAGATTGAAGCACCCTTGATCAAGCTCATACGTAAAGATAAAGCATTCGTGTGGTCAGAAGCATGTGAAAACGCTTTTGTAGAACTCAAGTCAAGATTAACTTCTGCTCCTATTCTTGTAATACCGGATCAATCTGGAGGAATTGTTGTACATTGCGATGCGTCCGGTAAGGGATTATGATGTGTTCTACATCAGCATGGAAAAGTTATGGTTTTTGCATCAAGACAGCCGAAAGTTCATGAGCTCAACTATCCAACACATGATCTGGAGTTGGCATCCGTTATCTTCCCATTAAGATTTGGCACCACTATCTTTTGGGTGAACGAGTGGATATATACATTGACCACAAGAGTCTGAAGTATGTATTTACTCAGAAGGAATTAAACATGCGGCAGAGAAGATGGCTAGAACTCATAGCGGAATTCGACATCAACCTATAGTATCATCTTGGGAAGGTAAACATAGTTCTTGATGCACTTAGCCTCCAGCCACTAGCAATGAATCTCACCGCTCAGTGGAAGCTACAGCAGGAATTGCACGGATTGGCGATCGAAATAGTTATGCCAGGTAACGCTTCGTATTTGATGAACTTACAAGTCCAGTCTACTCTTCTCAATCAGATCAAGGCAGCTCAAGCAAATGATGCCAAGCTACAAAAGATCCGAGAACAAGTAGAAAGTAGACTTCGATTTGAATTCATCATCCACGAAGATGGATCCTTGAGATATGGAAGTCGATTATGTGTACCAAACGGTCCAGTTCGAGAAGAGTTGATGAAAGAAGCTCACAACTCTCCTTATTCTGTACACCCCGGTAGTACAAAGATATACAAGGATCTACGGCAACACTACTGGTGGCATGGAATGAAGCGCGAAGTAGCAAGGAGCGTAGCCAAGTGTTTGGTATGTCAGCAAGTGAAGCCTGAACATCACAGAACTGCTGGTCTGCTTCAGCCGTTACATATCCCAGAATGGAAATAGCAGCACATTACCATGGACTTCGTGACCGCCCTTCCTCGCAGCACGAAGGGTAACGACGCAGTATGGGTTATTGTGGATCGACTCACCAAGTCGGCTCACTTTATCCCCTTTCGAGTTGGCCAATCTACCGAGACATTAGCAAAGAAGTACATGGAGGTAAGCATGAATTTAAAGTACTATTTAACCTCAAAGTGTACTAAATTTGATACCCATGAACTCATGCAGGAGATCGTGAGATTACATGGAGTACCGGTTTGCATCGTCTCCGATCATGATACCAGATTCCGATCACAGTTTTGGCAGAGTCTGCAAGCTAGCCTGGGAATGAGTTTGAACTTCAGAACGGCTTAACATCCATAAACGGACGGATAGACCGGGCGAACAATTCAGATTCTAGAAGACATGCTAAGAGCTTGTGTGTTAGACTTCGGAGGTTCGTGGGAAGATCACCTACACCTTGTGGAGTTTTCATACAACAATAGCTATCAGGCAAGTATTGGAATAGCACCATTCGGAACACTCTAAGGACGGAAGTGTCGTTCACCACTAAGTTGGGACGACATCGGAGATCGTGAACTCTTTAGACCAGAGATGATTGGAAACTGTAGACGTAGTTCACACGATCAGGGAAAGAATGCATATAGCCCAAGACCAACAGAAATATTGGACAGATGCAAAGTGGCGATATATGGAGTTCTAACCTGGCGACCATGTTTTCTTAAAGATCTCTCTAAATAGAGGAGTGATCTTCTTTGGCAAGAGGGGTAAGATAAGTCCAAGATATACAGGACCGTTCGACATACTTGAACGAGTTGGAGAAGTGGTATACCTTTCAGCACTTCCACCCTCATTGGAAGAAGTGAACAACGTGTTCCACATATTCTAGCTACGACGATATGTGAGCGACCCTACCACATCCTTGATCACTCCGAGTTTACAGTACATACGGACCTGACTTGTGAGCAATAACACGTTGAGATCCCGGACCGAAAGGTGAAGACACTGCGGAACAAGAAAGTAAATTTGGTCCGAGTGATGTGGAGAAAAGATTCACTAGGAGAATCAACTTGGGAACGAGAAGAATACATGCATGCAAGATACCCTTACTTATTTGAAAATTAGTCCCTATGTAAATGTAAATTTCGAGGACGAAATTTTTATAAGGAGGGTAGAATGTAACGACTCTGAATTTACTGTACAAAATTTTCTATTTTAATGTACAAAAAAGAGTTTTCAGCCTGAGTTTGAGTTATAAGTCAATTTTGTTAAAGAACAGCAAGAAGCCACTTGTAGTTCATTGGTAAAGTTTTTGCACTGCTGTGACGTAGCCCCTGTGTTCGATTCCCATCAGACACAATATTTTTTTTCTGATTTTTTCTTTTAACTTTTTGGAAGCCCAAAATATTGCATGTACAATACACAGAAAAATAAAAAGTCAGAAAAAATAAAACAGGCACAAAGTGGAGTAAACCTTAATTTGATCATGTGGCATGAATCTCGAGGCAAAAGCCTCAAGATCAACTGGCCAAAACACCCAAGGGACCGGCGGGGACGGTTGATTTGAAGACAATTGTCCCCGTGCTTTGCACACACACCCCTTCAGCTACCCCTAACCCTCCCGCAATGTTTGATTTCCCTGCAATCAAACAGAGACCCTTCTTTTCACCATTTATCATCTTTTTAATACATTTTAATTTACCATTTTAATTCCAAAACCCTAATTCTCCACTATAAAAACCACCCCACACTTTGTCTCAACATCATTCTTAAAATTCTAGCCAAAACTCTCAAATTTTTTCTAAGTACAAGTGGAGTAAAGAGGAGTTAGCAAGCGATCAACTTTCGACAAAGATCGAAGCAACATCCGGAGCTCCCGCGACACCCCAAAGCTTTCCTTCTCTTCTTCTACCTTTTCTTAGCATAATCAAATCGTAAGTCCCTCTCAATCTCTCTTCTTCTTCTTTGAAATTCCATTTCAAAACGTATATCGGTAAGTGAAGTTAATATCGATATCTTTTTCAAAACCCTAGAATACTCATTTTCTTTAATACTTTGTTCAATCTAACTTGTACACATCACTTGTAAGCTTAAACCATAATATTTAGAATTAAATTTCATCAAAATTCATATGTGAAATAACTTTAATTTCACTTTTCATTAAAATATCATGAACTTTAATATCATTCCTTTTAGTTTTGTTAAAACTATACCTTTAGAAAAATCTTTACGGGGTAACGACCTACCCTTCATGTACACTCTTGTTTCATAGCTCGATGCCTTTTTGTATGAATTTTTGTACGAAGAAAATATTACATTAAAATACCACTTACTTCAAAAATCTTTTTCTTTTAAAACAGTATTTTGATTCTTTTGCGATTATGTCTCTACAACCCTCTTTAGGAGACCCGCTAATGGATGGTGTGAATTATCGCGCATCCTTGGGCTAGTAGAGCGAGATGCAGACCTCCTCACGGAGCATTCGGTCTCGAAAGGTTTTAAATACGGTTTTTAAGAAAAATGAATTTTCTAAATGATTAAAGAAATTTAATTTTTAATAATTATATAAAAATTACAAATCCTTATTTTCAAAATACAATAAACTTTTTTTTCAAAATTGAAAAGATTAACAAGCTTCAATAAAATACCATCAAGTTACTAATGTAGGGTTAGCTTAGCACCTTAGCAAGGTTTTGGCAAGCATCAATCATGCTACTTTTAAAATTTTGGGGTGCTAAACAAACCCTAACCAAGATCTTAACTAGAGACTTAGGATTAAACAAGATATGCAAACTCTTTACATCTAAGTGAACAAGGAATGCAACCTTTGTAGACCGGTCCTTCACTTCAATAGCTCCGTGTTGTAGTCCCTTCACTGCGATCCCGATCCCCCGGACTCTAGAAAGGCTCCCATGAAGAAACGAACAAGCTTGCTTCGAAGTCTTCGAGACCAAAAATGATCTACGTCGAGGAGACACTAGCTCATGCTATCTCTTCACTAATTGTGTAGATTAGTGAAGTAAACACCCTAAACTAAATGGCTAATAGTATAGGCTGATGAAGTAGGAAGTGAGCTCACTTTAGATATATTTTTCTCACAAGGCATCATCACTTAGAAAAAACTAGAAAGCTTTTTCAAATGAGGAAGAAGAAGAAGTGATGAAGAGATCAATGAAATCATGAGGTTAGAAATGCAACCATGGTTTGTGTATGTCATCCACTAACCATTGTAGAGACTTAACCATAGCTATGAGTTAAGGGTTGGGTTGAAAAATATCTTAAGCTAGACAAACAAGTGGACTAAGTCAATGTTTTCCACAAGCTTCTCCAAGCTTCTACCATGACTCATTATCCAAGTGTTTGAATTACTTAAAACAAATAAAACCTTAACTTAACCCTAGCATGGTGTGAGTCTTATACATATATGTTGCATGTGTAACTAGCATGACACAACAATGTATATCACATATATATTTTGTGCAAAAAGAAAAGAATACATTTAACATATATCGCATATATATCAATATATCATAAAGTGAGAAAAGAAATCTTAAGTGAGCTAATATTAGTCAATGTAATTTAATATATCAAATATATAATTATACATTAAATTATTAAATCAACTCTTGATTTAATAATCCGGCTATAGTACATATAACCGACTAATATCAAATGAATCAACTTATCGAATCAACACTTGATCCGATAACCCGGCTATATCACATATACCCAACTGATATCACATATCGCGAGAATAGAATATAGTATCACATACTCGTATTAATCTCAGTCCCGCACATATCACATATGTGCTCCTACTCCGTTTCACATGAACCAGGAAAACTCTGTGTAGGACTCTAAAGACTCGTCAATACGCCGGCAGTAGGTGATGATCATATCAAACACCCACAAGCCGCAAGCGGTCTTCTAAACGTAGCGGACACCCGGGTATTGAGCGATCAGAAGATCAACAATCAAGCCCGCTATAACTCCTGCGAATCCAATCAGTAACACTACCGTACAGTCTGGTCTCTTCGTCTGATATGTCGCATATCTAGTCTAGGGGTGGTAAATGTCAGACCCCAGTAACCGATAAGTCGTGCCGATGTGAGGTCCATAACGTTTCGAGAAACTACTGATAACACATACTAGTAAATCTCAGCAACCCTGGCCATGGATTTCCTTTTATGGCCAATCGAGCACAGCGCAACATCAAACCCCAATACCGGGAGAGACGAAACCCTTCCTATCACTCATTGCCTTCATGTGATTCGGGACTGTACCCAAAAGCCACTGTTTTGCACGATCTCTTTACCGTGGTATGGTGGAAATCAAAGCACAGTAAGAATCATACAAGACTCTATGACGATCTCGGGTCTACAGACTGTCACGACCCGAAATTGGCACGTGATGGCCCTAATACTACGCAACGTCTACAGGCGTAACGCAGTAAAAGAAAGCCAACACCCAGAAATCTAAACCATTAAAAGACAAGAAAAAGATAAGAAACATTTTTAAAACCTTTGAAATCGCAACCCAATTTTTTTAAAAGTCCAACTTTATTTCCTTTAAAATTTTGGCGGCACCACCTTTGTAAAAACCAGCCCCAAAAATGGGTACAACATAAATATAAGTAAATCATCCCCAAACGGGAGCAAATACACGTCAAAAGGCGGAAAACAACCACCACAACAGATATACGATGCCGTAGCGAAGAAATAAAAGACGATAAAAAGGAACTGTATAAAAGACAACTAAGTCACAAAATAATATACAATATCGTCCTCACACCAAGTCTCTAAGTCAACAAGTAAATAGTAGATGGAGAGTACAAGGATACAACGAATATACAATACAACAACGAATAACCACAAAAACCACCTAAGCATACTGCACACTGTGAGCTGATGCGGTATCTGCAGCAAAAGATGATAAGATAGATGATAATAGTCTGCCTCGACTACTCTGGGGAACAACCTGCAAAACAACTGTGGCACAACGGGCGTGAGTTGCCAACTCGTGAATAGTAAATAACATATGCAGGTAATCGCAAGTATGCACGTACAACGTGAATCTAACATATGCAATTAGAAGTAATAAAGGTCATATGAATGCAATAATCATGAAAGGTACACTAGCAGGTACAACTAATACATGAAGCAATAATATATGACAATCAGTATGTTAGTTATATGTATGCCCTAAAGGCCATTACTATACATGAGATGTATATTGTAGTGGATGCTTGGACATATATTGGGAGGACTTTCTTGCTCGACATGATAGTATTTTATCTGGTTATTCTTTACCTTAACGTGTACACTGATTGTCTCTCTGTTACATGTTGGTAAAGCCCTTAGGATATGTACTCGACTACTGGGACTATGATGAGATCATACTAGTGGGGCCACGGTAGTCGACGAGTATATCCTATAACTGTTCCTAGTCGAGGGTGTATCGAGACAGCGCATCGATGCACCATAGTAGACTAGCGTATACACATCTTGACCCATATGATGGGCGATGGATGATCCCATATCCATCGGTGTTTGACATCAAGGATGGTGTGCGGGTTCTCAGTGGAGACTGGGTACACTGGACGGACTCGCCGAGAACTCCCAGATGGTATTATACCTTACGTCAGATGACAGTTCTCTGGTGACACTGGTACAGCTTAGTCTGTTGACTCGAGATCGTCATAGAGTCTTGTGTGATTCCCACTGTGCTTTGATTTCCATCATACCACGTCCAAAAGGGCGTGCAAAAAGGTGGCTTTTGGGTACAGTCCCGAATCATATGGAGGCAATGAGCGATAGGAGGGGATTCGTCTCTCCCGGTATAGGGAGTTGATGTTGCACTGTGTTCGATTGGCTATAACCGAAAATCCCTGGCCAGGGTTGCTGAGATTTACTGGTAAGTGTTATCAGTAGTTTCTCGAACTGTTATAGACCTCATATCGACACGACTTATCGAGCTACTGGGGTCTGATGTTTACCACCCCTAGGCGAAATATGCAACATATCAAACGAACAGACCGGACTGTGCGGTAAGTGTTACTGATTGGATTCACAGGAGTGTGAGCAGGCTTGCTCGTTGATATTCTGATCGCTCAATACCCGGGTGGCCGTTACGTTTAGCAGACCGCTTGCGGCTTGTGGGTGTTTGATATGATCATCACCTACTGCTGGCGTATTGACGAGTCTTTAGAGTCCTACACAGGGGTTTCCTGACTCAAGAGAAACGAAATAGGAGCACATATGAGATATGTGCGGGACCGAGAATAATACCAGTATGTGATACTGTATTCTATTCTCGCGATTTGTATCATTGGACGGTTATATGAGATACAATCAGGTTACCGAATCAAATGTTGATTCGATATATTGATACACATGATACTAGTCGGTTATATACAATATGACCGGATCGTTAAATCAAGTGTTGGTTTAATGATTTAATGTATAAATATATATTTGATATATTACTTTACATTAACTATATTTGTTCACTTAAGATTGATTTTCTCACTTGATGTGCACAAGTTGTATATGTGATATATTTTTGTGCACTAGTTTGTATCATGTTTGATGATACATGCAAACTTGGGTGTGTGTATGACTTACACCATGTTTAGGTTAATGGTTGGGTTTTATTTGTTTATTTATTTATTTTGGTAAAACTAAATGGTGTCTTTTCTTGTTTTGGCTTCAAGCTTCATGAAGCTTCTTAGCATCTTTGAAAAAGTCTAACCATTTTGTTTTGTTCTTTGACTTAACCATCAACCTAACCTCTAGTTTATTCTCTACAAAAGTTAACTCACCCATGGTTGCAAGATGATAGACTTCACTTGATTATTCATTTTTCCAATAATTGATTATTCATTCTTTTCTTTCTTCTTCTTCTTCTTCAAGATGAAGAAGAAAGCTTGCTTGAAATTTTTAAGTGAAGATTTAGAGTGAGAAATCCAAATCCAAAGTGAACCCACTTCCTATTTCTTCATCCTCTACCACTTGCCATGTTGCATAGGGTGTTCTCTTCACAAAGTTCTTGACCAAGTGAAGGAATAGCTTGAGTTTGAGTCTCCCCGACGTAGATCATCTTCGGCCTCGAAATCAACGACCTAGCCCGCTCTTTTCTCCGATGAAACCAACGCTAGGGTTCGGGATCCCGATGATCGCAGCGAAGGGACGTCAACACGGAGCTTTAGAAGTGAAGGACCGGATCTACAAAGGTTGTAATCCTTTTCACTTAGTCGGTAAAGTAGTTTACTTGCTTGCTTTCGCCTTACCTCTAGTAAACGATCTTAATTAGGGTTTCTCGGCACATAGAAAAATTTGATTTTGGTATGGTTGATGCCTTGTGGAACTTCTTGAGTGTGCCTAGGATCCCTACAGTGGTATCAGAGCCAGGTTAGAGCTTTAGACGAAGTGTAGACGAAATTAGAAACCCGATCGAACCCCGAAACCCTAATCAAAACCCTTCTCTGTATATTTTCTGAAACTGTGGATTTTTCCAAATTAAAAATATCCAAAAAAAATCAGCAGGTAATTATAAGGAACTGTGTGAAAAACGATCCAGTAACACGCTTAAAGCGCCGCGGAACCGCGGCAGGAACATGCCTTCCGCGGCGGTTCCGCAGCGCTACAGTGCGTTCATGGTGCGCTTTTTACACAGTAACTTTTGTACAAATTTCCTGACATTTATGGGAATTTTTAATTTATACTCAAGAGTTGAGTTTTTTGGGTTGTATTGGGGACTCGATGATTTGATCGGATTATTTAACTTTGTTTATTTTGTTTTTCCGGGTATTTTAGAAAGTGTTAAAAAGTTCGACCGGATATCAATAACTCACTTTTTCCCGACCCGGAAAATTTCCAAGTGTTGGATTTTTCCGTAGTTTAAGAACGTTCTAAGTAGTGCAAGTAACGCGATGGACCCTCTAGAAGACAACAAGCCTTAACTCGATTATGTGACCGTCTTGAACTGCCTTTTAAACCTTAGGGTTTGGGGCAGTACGGCGTGCCACATGTGAGGCGTTGGCTTGACCCTTCTACGGCTGGACCGTTGGTACTGTGGCATGAAATGAATGTTTTTAAACTCCCCTCAAGTGTTGAGCAATTGGGAAAACTTGGGTGTTTGATTATTCGATCGGAAAGTTGAACATTGTCTATTTATCTGGAATGTGATACAATATTTGGAATCCACAAATTGTTATGAGATAACTAATTTGAATATTGTAAACATAGCAGTTTAGTCTCAGAAGATCGGTTGCCACGGGATTTTGATGCGATCAAAAGTCCATCGCAATCACGTAGCGTACGCGGATACTCGCCGGGTAAACTTAACAGACAGCCACGCCCCATAGCCCCGACCAAGTGACTGTAGGAGAACCCCGTCGCCAAAAGCATCCGTTCGGGTGCTGGCGGCAGCGGTGTTCCGCCTTAGTGCACTTCGTCGACGGCATCCGGGGGTGCGGCCGTCTCCTAAAGTTTGCGACGAGCATTCGATCAGGTTGTCGGGAATCTTATTGAATTGCCCGACTTGATATTGAAAAGGGTTTTCGATAATGAGACTAAAATGCCGGGTTTATAATTGTTAGGCATACGATGTCTAAGGAATTCATTTGGTTAGGCATGCGATGTCTAAGAAGGTTGCGGATTTCAACTGTTGTAGTTTTACACTTTCTTTTCTGTGACCGTAAGCGTAGTATGTGGTGTATCGCCGGCTTCGTTGCTATACATCAACGACAATCGGGATACGCATACTTGCTTACGTTGATGATATGAGATATTATGTGTTGCTGTGATATGTTATATTGGATCGTCGCGTTTGAATAGCCGGGGGTTTTATGTGAGATGAGAGTTTTTATTTTTCATTCATGTAAAATTCAATTGTAAGTAATATTCTTTTATTGGGGCACCTCCGGGCTGAGGATGATGTAACCATTGTATATTATTTACTTTTCCGTATTAGGTAGACCCAAGGCGGGGAGCATAAGTAACCGGGTTCCAGGGTCCAGTGGGAGACCATCTCGAGGAGTCGAGACCGGGCCTCCTAACCATAGAATTGGCAGTTTTGCTTGTCGCTCTCGTAGGGGTCTAGGGATGTGGGTTTGGCTATTCATCACGACCGTGGAATCCGTGTTTTATACAGGCTCGTATTGAAAACACAGACGTCCTAGTATATCCAATATTTCATATATGTTCTTCTGTTGCAATGTTCTGTGATGAGATCATATTACTGCCTGAGACGAGTGTTTATATTAAATATATGAGATATATATTATATATTGTTTATTTCGTTTCATATCTTTGTAAGTGCACGGCGGCGCCCCGGCCGTCAATCTGACGCCGGAATGCGGAAACGAAACTTTTTACGTACTTGTAAACCGGCACCACCGTGCACAAAAATCCTGGATCGGGCCATTAATCTAGTCCTAGCTAACAAGAGAAGGGTTAGAGAGATATACCGAGCGATCCGTGTCTTTCGGTCTTCTCATCGTCGTCCCGATCTCCCCGCGGAATCTCCGGTCTCCACCAAGTCGCCGGAAGGACACCACGTCGCCGGCTTCTTTTACGGGCTCCCACCTCTGGACCGAGGCAACTCGGACACGAAGTTGGCGATCCGACGTGCCCAAGGATTGCTGTAGAATACGTGTAGTGCTCTATGTCTCATTTGGGGTTACTAGAAGTTGCCTTTTGGTGGAGGTATGAGATGTGAACCTTTTGCAATGAACTAGGGAATTTTTGTAGCAAGAATAGAACAAAAATTCCCCACCCAAAATTTTGGACAGCCCCTATCACCCTTGGCCGGCCCAATCTCATGGAGAATAAGAAGAGGGAGTGAGGAATGGAGAGAGAGAGAGAGGAAAGGTCAAAGGGTGGGAAAGCAACTCATACAAGCAAAAAGGAAAATGATTATCATATGAAATGATGATCACAATCCAATCCAAAACCACTCCCATCATCAACAACCATGATGAACCAAAAGTTAAGCCATGATGAAAAAAAGAAGTCAAATGGTGGAGGAATTATCATGATACAACAATATGCAAATAACACCCTCCAAAATGCTTATTTGCACAAATGCAAATAAGCCCTCCTCCACCAATCTTCAGCCAATAAAAGATACAAAGAAAATTGGCCGAAACGGAAAAACAAACTGGCAACTTCAAGAAACTAGTCCCGTAATAAATTACAGGAAAACCCCGCTACTGTATATACATATCCGCATTTGTATTCCGACCGAAATACAAATGCAATGAGACAAAATCTACACTGTACAATACTAGGATCCGGCTTAAACCAAAGCCCGCTAGTATTATCCGTCCGATCATGATCCGTGCAATACCGCACGTATCTGTTCGAACCCTGCCATATCTCCATACGGCCTCTACAGCGTTTCGCCCGAAACTTGAGAAACTGGTCTGTAGGGGACTCTAAAGACTCGTCAATACTTTGGTTGTGGATTTAACCACTAGCACGTCAGAGGTATAAGCCTATACGTAACGGGCTACCAGGTATTGACCAAAAGGGACGTCGATGAGCGAACTCATCCTGACACCCTACTGAGCCTGTCAGTGACAATATCCATACAGTCCGGTCCGTTCGTCTAAGAGCATCGCATGGCGGGCCTAGGGGGTTGGTAAAAGTCAGACCCCCAAAAGCGGTACAAGTCGTGTCGGAGTGTAGCCCAGAACACCCTGAGATACTACTGGAATACCTACCAGTAAATCTCCTGCCTCAGCCGAGGGCTTTGTGTAATGGCTCTCCTAGACACAGCGCGACCTCACCCCCAATACCGGGAGAGACGAACCCCTGCAGATCCGCTCACTGCCTCCATGTGGCTCGGGACTGTACCCAACTAAAACCTGTTTGCACGTCTCCTTTGAGCGTGGTAGGGTAGTAATCAAAGTACAGTGGGAACTCATACGAGACAAATGACGATCTCAGGTCGATGAACTAACCTGTACACATGTCACCAGGGAACTGCTATCTGACGTCAAGTATAAGACCAACTAGCATGTTCCCGTGAGTCATGTACGGTGTACTCATAACCCAATGAGCACCTGTATACATCTTAGGTGAACCAACTAACACCAGTGGCTTGTGAGACCGGCCACCGCCCCTCGTCGGGGTCTCGACTGTATACACTAGTCTACTCTGGAGTATCGATGCCCTGTCTTGAAACTCCCACGACTAGGGACCTTTTAAGGATGTGCTTATAGACTACCAGCTCCCACGTATATGACCGCCCTCATACTGCTAGCAGTCAAGCAAGAATCCTAGGGGCTCTATCAACGTGCAATAGTGACCTGTAAGGTCACCTAAAGCAGTACACGATGATAAACCTAAACCAGATAGCATACTATCATCTTTAGTAAGACTGTCCTATCAGGATAGGTCCTCCCTCAATCATTGCAATCACGTGCCTGTGATCCAATAATTGACTCTGAGGGCACTATCTCCAACAATCTGTTGCTTGTGAAGCATAATAAAATGGGACTTCATTAATAAGATTAATGAAATAAAAGAAACCTAAAGATGTTGTAGAAACTTGTTTAAAAACTGGTAGCTCTAGTTCTTGCTTTGCATAGCGGTGTTCCTTGTAGAACATCCAGCACCTTATTCGATAAGGAAAGAGACGAGATCCCTTCACCGGGAGTGACCTCTTTAGTGAAACTAGCAGATGCTACAAACTCGGTTTGTCTTTTGATTACTTCTATAGTTCTTGCTTTGCATAGTGGTATATATGATATACCCTGCACCTTATTCGATGAGGAAAGGGCCGGCGATCCCTTCACCGGGAGTGACCCCTTTAGCAAAACTTGAAAAGCCTAAAAAACACTCCATTTAAAAATCACTCGATTCTACAACGATATCAAGTTCATTACGCAAAGGGTTTTCTGAAAAACCCGTCGTAGCCCTCCGTCATTTCAGATAAGTACTTCATAGTATTCGTGCTGCGTTTGTTGACCTTGTCAAGGCGTAGTGTGCGGTAGCTATTTATGCTTATCTGTATAAGCATATGATGCGATTGGATTTGGGTAGTCGTGCGACTTTGTTGACCTTGTCAAGGGTCGTGCGGGTGGGTTTAATTCAATCAGGAAATGATGGGTTGAACTTGACTTGCGGTCTATGGTTTGTTGACCTTGTCAAGGTCATCGATCGCTTGGGGCAAAATATTATCGGGAATTTCAAGTGTTGAAATTTGCAATGAGATTTCATACCTTCTATGAGATAGTTGGATCCCGATACCCACTGCGAGTAAGAGTTACTCCTGGGAGAGTTTTACACATTACAATTAGCCGATCGAGTAGGTGTCTAGAAAGGTGTTAACGGGGTTACGCCCCTGGGAAAACGAGGTTTACTTTAATTAGGTTCGTGCGAAAGCACGGGGGACCTCCCTCAAACTACCGACACTGGACTGGCTGAAAGATTGGCGAACTTGTAGCGTGTAATTAATCCCGGCTAGTCTTTCCTTTTAGGGTTTGAAGGAAGATTTGATTAAAACAGTGGGAGACATCCTGATTAGATATATTAGATAACCAATCTAATCTTGCAAGAGCATACGCTGAGTGTTTTCTTCTCTCTCTCTCCAGGTAGCGACCATATCACGCCTTAATCAAGATAATAATACTGATATATTGACCGAACCCGCTTGTTATACTGAGCTGGGGAACGTTGGTCCCGCTCCAACTTATAATTGTTATAAGACAGAGCAGGAAATTGGGGATTACCAGAATTCCCGTGCCGCCCAAACGAAGAAAGTGCATGTTGATGCATCATCTTCGGGTGTGTTCATTATAGAGAACTGTTTCTCAGTATCCTTTACGTCCTGAGTATAAGACACCGGATCAGGATCCCGCATATGTAATCTGTTACATGGGCTACAGAAAGGTAGAGAACTGAGAACGGGTGATAAGTTTCATGAGACAGAAAACGGTGCAAGTGTTGCAGCCAAGTCTGTTGGTCAGTGTCACCCTGTATTACCAGAATACATTGATTCTGAACAAATGTTATTTGATACCGAACCTGATATACAATATCATATCAGTCTCTTTATTACTAAAGAAGGATATAATTTTGTATTGTTGGATAATGTTTTGAACATTTCCTATATCAAGAGTTGATCGGTTCATGCACGTTATCTAAAAGCATTGTCGTTCTAAATCAAACTACAGTTCTTAGTATACAGAACACACACGAGAGGAAGAGTTCAGAAATGAACGAATCCTTCTTGAGGCATTGTAGACTAGGTCATATCAATGCGACCCGACTAGCTAAGTTACATTTAGATGCATATTTAAATCTGTTTGAATTTACATCTTGTGAAACTTGCCGGTCATGTCACAAAGATAAGATGACCATAGCTCTGTTTATTGGAAACAGAGAAAGAGTTAGTGAACTCTTGGGATTGATACATGCTGGTGTATGAAAGTCTCCTGTCTACACATGCCAAGACTGGTTCTTTATACTTCATTACATTCTCTGATGATCTCTCAAGATTCAGACATATGTTCCTGTTGAAACACAAGTCCGAACCTTTTGAGATATTCACAGAATGTAAGTTAGAAGTAGAGAACCAAAATACGGGTATAAGTATTATGTCCTTTGATGAGATCAAGGAGGATAATACTTGAGCACGGAATTCCTGGACTCTTCTAAAGGAGAATGCGATTCTCTCTCAGCATTACTCCTCCGTATACACCACAGCACGTCGGTGTATCGGGGCGGAGCAATAGCACCCTATGTGATATGGTGTGCTCTATGATGAGTACTACTGAGTTTCCTATTTCCTTTTGGGAGTTATGCACTTGAGAAGCTGCATACCTATTGAATATGGTTCAAATCAAATCAGTTGCCTACCACTTCATATGTGATATGGAAAGGGAAGAGCCCATATCTTAAGTTTGTTAAGATTTGGGGTTGTCCGGACTATGTCTAAAAGCAAAATCCGGACAAGCTCGAGGCAAGGTCTGTTATGTAGAACTAGAAAGGTTCCAGCTATACAAACTGCAGCTGATGATTTGGTAGAACCAAAGGATTCAATAGTTTCTAACGAACCTCAGCCTCTCCGCCGATCTAGTAAGGTTCCTCACTTACCTGAGAGATACTTCGGTTTCTCTATGACAGTGGGAGCGAGGATTGCATCATGAGATGATGACCCAACTAGTTTCGAGCAGGCTATCAGGAGTGGGACTCTGTAAGAATGGCTGGATGCTTATCGATCTGAGATGGAATCCTTATACACCAACAAAGTATGGACTTTGGTTGCTTTATTTGAAGGGTTTAATCCCCATCAGGAGCAAGCATTTCTTGAGAAGATTACTTGGTGTACATGGAAAAGTTAAGACTTTCAAAGCTATGCTTAAGTCCATCCAGATCCTACTTGCCATGGCTACATACCATGACTACGATATCTAGCGGTTGAGTGTCATGACTGCTTTTCTAAATGATGTTTTAGAAAAGAGCGTCTATAAGTACACAGCCAGAGGGCTTCGTAGACAGTGGGAGCAGCGGAAACGTGTGCAAGATGTTTTATTTGATAAAACAGGCATCGCGGAGTTGGAACATCTGTTTTGATGTGGTAGTCAAAGAGTTTGACTTCATCAAAATGGTAGATGAACCTTGTATATACAAAAAGGTAGTAGGGAGTATGGTGGTGATCCTCGTAGAGTACGTAGATGGCATACTCTTGATAGGGAATGAGTTTCCTATGCTACGCTCGGCCAATCTCCGCTTATCACAAGGATTCTCCATATAGGATCAAAATGATACCTCCTAAATCCTGTGTTTTTGGATCTATGAGATAGATCTAATTGGATGTTAGGATTCTTACTAGTTGTAGTGAGATGGTATCAATCGATCCTGGAGAGAATCACTGGAAAGGTTCTAGGGTGATAAGAACGACTGAATGCAAGTCGCAGGCATTGTCTTTACCCTCAGTGGAGGGACGGTATGTTAGAAGAGTTCCAAGCTAGATACCGTGACTTACTAGACGATTAAAGGCAAGATACATCATTACCAAGGATGCTACCAAAGATGCAGTCTTGATATATATAAGTTCATGAGATGAACTTCGTTCCTACCATTGTGTGACAATGGAGTTGTGGCTTATGCCGAGGAATCCCCGTCCCATCAGAAATCCAGATATAATTCTTAGGCAGTATCACCTGATCATGGAGATGGTTGATCTCCAGGGAGATCGAGATTAGGAGAGTAGACCCAGAGGACAACACGGTGGATCCACTCACAAAGGCTTTTTTCCAGAGAGAGACTATTATGGGATGGTTGAGTATGAGATACTACAACCACTGTTATCAGATGGCCCTAGTGCAAGTGGGAGATTGTTAGTTATATGTATGCCCTAGAGGCCATTACTATACATGAGATGTATATTGTAGTGGATGCTTGGACATATATAGGGAAGACTTTCTTGCTCGACATGATAGTATGCTATCTGGTTACTCTTTACCTTAACGTGTACACTGATTGTCTCTCTGTTACATGTTGGTAAAGCCCTTAGGATATGTACTCGACTACTAGGACTATGATGAGATCATACTAGTGGGGCCACGGTAGTCGACGAGTACATCCTATAACTGTTCCTAGTCGAGGGTGTATCGAGACAGGGCATCGATGCACCAGAGTAGACTAGCGTATACGTATCTTGACCCATATGATGGGCGATGGATGATCCCATATCCATCGGTGTTTGACATCAAGGATGGTGTACGGGTGCTCAGTGGAGACTGGGTACACTGGACGGACTCGTCGAGAACTCCCAGATGGTATTATACCTTACGTCATATGGCAGTTCTCTGGTGACACTGGTACAGCTTAGTCTGTTGACCCGAGATCGTCATAGAGTCTTGTGTGATTCCCACTGTGCTTTGATTTCCATCATACCACGTCCAAAAGGGCGTGCAAAAAGGTGGCTTTTGGGTACAGTCCTGAATCACATGGAAGCAATGAGCGATAGGAGGGGATTCGTCTCTCCCGGTATAGGGAGTTGATGTTGCGCTGTGTTCGATTGGCTATAACCGGAAATCCCTGGCCAGGGTTGCTGAGATTTACTGGTAAGTGTTATCAGTAGTTTCTCGAACTGTTATAGACCTCATATCGACACGACTTATCGTGCTACTGGGGTCTGACGTTTACCACCCCTAGGCGAGATATGCAACATATCAGACGAACAGACCGGACTGTGCGGTAAGTGTTACTGGTTGGATTCACAGGAGTGTGAGCAGGCTTGCTCGTTGATCTTCTGATCGCTCAATACCCGGGTGGCCGTTACGTTTAGCAGACCGCTTGCGGCTTGTGGGTGTTTGATATGATCATCATCTACTGCCGGCGTATTGACGAGTCTTTAGAGTCCTATACAGGGGTTTCCTGGCTTAAGCGAAACGAAATAGGAGCACATATGAGATATGTACGGGACCGAAAATAATACCAGAATGTGATATTGTATTCTATTCTCGCGATTTGTATCATTGGACGGTTATATGAGATATAACCGGGTTACCGAATCAAATGTTGATTCGATATATTGATACACATGATACTAGTCGGTTATATGCAATATGACCGGATCGTTAAATCAAGTGTTGGTTTAATGATTTAATGTATAAATATATATTTGATATATTACTTTATATTAACTAGTATTTTTTCACTTAAGATTGATTTTCTCACTTGATGTGCACAAGTTGTATATGTGATATATTTTTGTGCACTAGTTTGTATCATGTTTGATGATACATGCAAACTTGGGTGTGTGTATGACTTACACCATGTTTAGGTTAATGGTTGGGTTTTATTTGTTTATTTATTTATTTTGGTAAAACTAAATGGTGGCTTTTCTTGTTTTGGCTTCAAGCTTCATGAAGCTTCTTAGCATCTTTGAAAAAGTCTAACCATTTTGTTTTGTTCTTTGACCTAACCATCAACCTAAACTCTAGTTTATTCTCTACAAAAATTAACTCACCCATAGTTGCAAGTTGATAGACTTCACTTGATTATTCATTTTTCCAATAATTGATTATTCATTCTTTTCTTTCTTCTTCTTCTTCTTCAAGAAGAAGAAAGCTTGCTTGAAATTTTTAAGTGAAGATTTAGAGTGAGAAATCCAAATCTAAAGTGAACCCACTTCCTATTTCTTCATCCTCTACCACTTGCCATGTTGCATAGGGTGTTCTCTTCACAAAGTTCTTGACCAAGTGAAGGAATAGCTTGAGTTTGAGTCTCCCCGACATAGATCATCTTCGGCCTCGAAGTCAACAACCTAGCCCGCTCTATTCTCCGATGAAACCAATGCTAGGGTTCGGGATCCCGATGATCGCAGCGAAGGGACGTCAACACGGAGCTTTAGAAGTGAAGGACCGGATCTACAAATGTTGTAATCCTTTTCACTTAGTAGGTAAAGTAGTTTACTTGCTTGCTTTCGCCTTACCTCTAGTAAACGATCATAATTAGGGTTTCTCGGCACATAGAAAAATTTGATTTTGGTATCGTTGATGCCTTGTGGAACCTCTTGAGTGGGCCTAGGATCCCTACACAGTATGCAATAATCATGCAATAATGATATGAAATTGTATATATACAACAGTCACGAAAGGTACTCTAACAGGTACAACTAATACATGAAGCAATGCATATAAATAAAGGTATGTGAATGCAACAGTCATGAAAGGTACACTAACATGTACTACTAATACATGAAGCAGTTCATAAACAATAAATGTGGAGAATGGAATGAAATATGTCATTTCCACGGAATCGTGATATCATGGTAGGATCAAAATCCATCAAGACAATCTAAATCCTAAATTCCTCAAATCGGCCCCCAAATTGGCTCTCATATCATATAAGTCTCACAAATCCTAAACGTACAATATCGAATAAATCTCATATATCCTGAATGTACAAAATCAAGTGAATCTCATATATCCTTTATGTACAATATCAAGTAATCTCAAATGTCCTAAATCCAATATCAAGTGAATCTCTTATATCCTAGGTATATTTGCATGAATAAATATGATGAAGTATATGAATTTATATGTATAAATATATACAATATCGAGCATATAGGCCCCGAGCACATAGGCCCCTCACATCGACCATATAGGCCCCTCACATCGAGCACATAGGCCCCGAGCACATAGGCCCCATTCATCGACCATATATGCCTACTCATATAATGAATAAATATATTGCATATATCATCATGATGATATATGATGTAGGTGTATATATATATATATCAGCGTCCTATACCACTGATACACACACACACACACACACGATAGGTATACATATATATATCAGCGTCCCATACCACTGATATATATATGCAGGAGTAAAACAATCCATAAAACATCATATGAAAACCATATCTCAATGCGAAAATCCACGAATATAATATATGCAACATAAAACTGAAATGTAAGCATATAAAGGAAAAGCCGCTAATTAACTGCAACAAGTTAATATAAATATCATGCGGTTCCTAATTTCTCCAATTCTAAATAACATCAAGTAAAGGTAAACCTGTAGCTATAACCGGATATATGTGTAAACATAAAGGTATAGCAAGGTATATGTATCTACCTATAAGTAATGATGTAATATACCCCCTGGGTATAAGTGAAGTATGCGTGCAAAGTATACTTGTAGCTATGTCATGAAGTGTGTATGTACCTATCTCTAATGGTACAATACTCTATAGGTATACAGGTAACTAGCATGTAAGTATGTCAAGGCATATGTGTAAGCATGTTGGTATACAGGTATGCTATAAGTCATATGCATAAAGAAATATGAATCAATGTCTCAATGTCCCTAACCAAATCATAGCATTTCTATATGTGGGTTGTGCGTGACATGGCAATTATTGACGGTGTGTGTGGCATACAATCAGTGCTCGTGCAACATGAGCCGTCAATAATAGTGCAGTGTCTTAAGGATACTAGTCCAAGCACAACAATTTACTAAGCAGTAGGGTAAATGCGCAATTCTAAATATGACATAGAATATGCGACAAGTTAAGTCATCTCTAGCCCAGACGCATAACGCCATGCGGGCGATTCCCCTGTAGATGTTAAATCTACTCACCAACGCTCCTGGCTAAGTGAAGCCCACCACCTGTTTTCCTTTTGTAGTAGTGTCCGAAGTCCCCTCCCGCGAACCTACAATATTAAGACAATAAAACAAGTGTATATTAGTAATAGACCAAAAACACGTACAAACTACATTTGACCAACGCAACAACACAAAACTTACTCTCAACTGTTCGTATTGTGACTAACGTGCGTAGCGACACGACGAAACTAACCCAAGAGCAAAATCACACAAAGTGCACGATCCGTGTCGTATAATGTATCGCGCTTAAACGAAACACAAGAAACTACCTAGGTGATCCCAGATTTTGCATACTGAGAAAACTCAACAATCAAACAAGACCAAAAACACCTAAACCATTGCAGACACCTACCCAGAAAAACCCAAACCCTAACTCCTACCCACGGCCGATCTCGCCGGAATTCCCTTCAGACGTCGCCGGCCGAGTCCGAGCTGATAGGGTTCGTGCTCCAGGTGAGGTCCTATGGTCACTGGTACAACACAACTACATTGTTTGGTTTTTTAGTACACTCTTCGGGTCACAGTAGATCACAGAAGTCACATATGACACTAAAAATACGATATTATGCACAAAACGACACCAAACGCTATCTAAACTGAAACTAACGAGCTAAGCTACACAATAAACACCTAAACAACAGAAAGAGAACATTACCTACACAAAAGAACTCAAAAATCCAAGCTTTGCATGCTCCAAGGCATCCAAGAGGAAAATCCAAGGAAAAAATGTGATTTTTGATGAGATTTGTGAATAAATGGGATGGATTGTGAAGGAAATTGTGAAGAAATGGAGAGTGTTCAGTTGTGTTGAGAGAGGAAATGAAAGAATAAAAGAGTTAGAGAAAAGAGAGAGAGTGATTGATCAAGAGAGAGGGAGGTGAGTGTTGGGTGAGGTGAGAGGTGAGTGCTACCATAGCATTAACTCCCATTTAATGCTTTCATACAAGTCACCATGCCACCTTATCATCCAAACAAATATCTCCCCTTCTTCTCACAAAAGATCTAAGGAATTAGGGTTAAGGATTAAAGCAAAGGGATTAGATTAGGTTAAGTGTCATGGTTGCTAAGAACAAAATTAGCACAAGCAAATCCTCATATTTACATGCACATGTGTGTGCATGCTCATAACAAATAATAATAAATTATTAATTAAATGTTATATAATGTGAGGAACCCGAATTGGTAAACTTTTTACAGTAAACCCGCATTAACGTCTAAACGAACACAAACCGAAATCTAAGGCGTTACACAGACTAACCTGTACCAATGTCACCAGAGAACTGCTATCCGACGATAGGTATAATACTATTTAGGAGTTCTCGGCGAGTCCGTCCAGTGTACCCAGTCTCCACTGAGCACCCGTATGCCTTCTCTGATGTCAAACACCAATGGATATGGGATCATCTATCGCCCATCATATGGGTCAAGAAGCGCATACGCTAGTCTACTCTGGAGTATCGGTGCCCTGTCTTGATACTCCCACGACTAGGAACATTTGAAAGATGTACTTATCGACTACCATGTCCCCACTAGTATGATCTGCATCATAATCCTGGTGGTCAAGTAATCATCCTAAGGGTTTTATCAACATGTGATCACAAAACAGTATTTATTAACATGTTAAGATAAAGTGCAACCAGATAGCATACTATCATGTCGAACAAGAAAGTCCTCCCTATATATGTCCAAGCATCCACTACAATATACATCGTATGTACAGTAATGGCCTCTAAAGCATACATATAACAAATAACTAAAAGACAACTCTTTTCAATAAAATACCATGAACATCCAAAAGTTAATTGTTTATCACTAAAATACCTCAAATCCTTAAAATTCACGCTCAAGAAAACCCTAATAATATAAATAATCTCTCTAGGTTTATTTTTAACTATATTATATTATTTTTTCATAAAACCCCCTCGAGTTATATAAAAATAATATTTAAGGACTTTAGTAAATATAGGTTTAAACGGGATCAATTCTCTTGAGCCTCAAGGAGTTGGAAAAAGTGAGTGCTTGCCTATTTAAGGTGGAAAACTTAACGGAGTTATCAATGGTAATTGTCTTGGAAAAAGACACAAATCCTGCCGTCTATGTGCAGCAGTTACCGATGACTCCCGAACCTAATTCAAAATCCAAATCAGTTTACAAGTGTCTGACTCGGTCTGAGTCTAACTCAAACCTGGATCTAATTCAAACCAGAATCCAATATCAAACACGAATACTTGAACATGAACATGAATACTTGAATCAAACTACAATATCAAACATGTATACTTGACCTGATTTGACCGAATCATAGTTATAACTTGACTTGACTACTTGACTACTTGATTACATTCTGAACATGACTACTTGAATAACTTGTATCCATGGTTTCGGCAAGTCTGATAATTATAATCTATAAAATACACTACGCGAGAATAATAGGGTAGATTGGTACGGAACGTATATCGTGGCACGAGAGGTCACTTAAAAGACACCTATATAAATTCACGTGCTGTTGTCGCGTGGGTTATGACGGGCCTTATACTACATGTTACCACAGTCCACGGGGTAATATGGAATCCTCTCGTATACATGAATACCTTATGTATCAAGCTACAAACAACCACGTTAGAATAACAATATTATACATGTGCAAATTATCAGTTCATTTCTCATTACTTGTTATATTCCATTTCTTTTTTTGGGATTTACCGAGCGCTAGTTCGCTGATGACATTCCTTTCTATTTATTTCTTTGGAATGTTTGTCAGGAGGACAGGACTCTCAGGAGATCGAGCCTAGCCAGGAGGACTTGGATCAGCTTGCGGCACAACCTGACTTCTAGTTTCTTGTACTTACTTCAATTTGTATGCCATTATTTAGGCACTTCTTATTTCATTATATCTTTCTTTTCAAACATTTGTATGTAAAAATGAATGTAAATAAAGTTGTTGTTTATTTTATACTCTTGTTATTCCTGTACATTTTATATATTTATTAATTACGCTTAACATAATTTCTTCGTAAATACGTTGTGGCTCGCCACCTCACCGTATCCGTCTACTGGGAAGCAGGGCATGACAGTAGTCATGAAAAAGATTTTTATTTTTTAAACATCAAAGCAATACAATGTTTACAATTTGCTTTAGATGTCAATATTTTAAACAAGTTTTCTTCTTATAAAACGACTCATGGTATTTGGTGCTCATTGGAGCAAATTTATGGAGAGCACGTTGCTTGCAAGGATATGGAGAAGAACAAGAAAGTGACCTGCTTAGCGACTTTGGATGATTCTCAACAAAATACATATCAAGAGGGAACATCCAACTCTAAAGAGTCTATCGAGCACTCTTTTGATCATAGCGTTGTAAGTAATTCATCTTATGATTTTTGCAAACTTACACACGATCAACTTCTTGATGCATATCATGATCTTAACGAAAATTTTAATGTGATTGCATCTCGAAATGAATTCCTTGAAAAATGTTCTTATGATTTTGATATTAAGCGTGAGAAATTGATGAGTTGTTGCGATTCTTTTGAAGTTTTGAATAAAGCGATGATTGCCAAATATAATGTTTTATCTTTTACTCATGACTCTCAAAAGGATTAATTGATAAATTTGAATTTGAGTAGAATGAGCTACTTTCAAAACTTGATTTCCAATGTAGTTCTTTTGATGCTTTGAATGTAGAAATGAAAATTTGATTTTATCTTGCAATGCATTGAGAAAAGAAAATGATATTTTGATTTCAAAATATACAGGTGAAATTGAGTATTTAAAATCTTCACTTGTTTCTCAATAAGCATTAGCTTGTGATTTTATGGCTCTTAAAGAGGAAAACAAAAATTTGTTTTTAACTTGTGAGATTTTGAGAAAAGAAAACGTTGATGTGATTTCAAGTTTGAAAAACAAAATTGATTTGTTGAAATCCTCTATTATTTCTCAAAACTCTTTGATATCCGAAAAAGATTCTTTAAAAAAGAAAAATGAGATTTTGAATACTTCTCTTGCTAAGTTTTTTAGTGTTGATTCTTTAAATAGTAAGGAGAAGAAGGCCTTAAATCATAGAAGTGTTGGTTTTAAAAATTTGAAATTTCAAAAACCCTCTTCTCTAGGCGTGTCAAACGTGCTTCCATTTCAACTAAATCTCATGCTCATACTCTTGCATATTTATATAAATTTAGTTCGAGACAATTGTTTAAGAATCATGCACACCATTCACTTGCTTTATCTCATGCGTGTTTTAACACTTCTAGGTCTACCATACTTGCATACACTCACACTTGCAATTTTTGTGGTGTATATGGTCATTTGGCATTTGCATGTAGTTTAAAGAAGAATATTTCTATGTATGCCAACTTGGTTTGGGTTCCCAAAACTATCCCAATTGGAACCAAGAAAACTTGGATACCGAAATTTCCTTCCATATCTTATTTTATAGGTTTGGAAAATTCGACGAAGTGAGGGATTCAGATTTATGATGAGCAAGAGGAATCAAATGGAAATATTTTCTTAACTCATCAATTTGTGGGGTATCGTATTTCTTGCTATACTTGCTTAGAATATCTTATATTCATTTATGCTTAAATGTTGATATTCTATTTGAATATGTGTTATTTAGATATATCCAATGTATTACACTTGTGTTAACCTGTATATCTTTTAGTGCTTGTTTATGTATGAGATTCTATTCATAAGATATTTCAATTGGTATTTATAACTGGTATTATTTTTTTGCTCATATGTGAACTCTTATGCTCATGTGTTTTAAACTTGCTATCTTTTAAACTTGAGCATAACTTGGTATGAAAGCTTGATTTTGGTTTGTATATCCTTTTCGTTTTCTTATCTTAAACCACTCTCACTTTCTTATAATATGTTTTTAATCGTATAAGAGAGAGTTTGTATCCATATGGCTTTAATTTGATTAATCTTTTTCAATAGATAAATTTTGGCACTTGTTTTTAACTTAAACCAATTTTCAATTGGTATCTTTGCGTTGTGCCTTGTTGATGTGTGCTTATGCTTAAACTTGCCTAATTATTGCACACACACTTCTTGTATGAGTAGATTATTCATTGGTATTGAATTCTTAGCTCATCTTATCAAATGAATTCTGCAACCCTTTTAGGGGACCCACTTGTGAATTTCGTTAATTACAACGAATCTTACGGGTATAGCGGAGAGAATTAGAGACCCTTCATCAGCAAGTCGATACTTAAGATGAGACAGTTACTCATACTTGCACTCACACACGGTTTTCAATTAATTCCAATTGGTTTCATATTGTTTTCAATTGGTATCTATTTATGTAAGTTGATTGCACATTTGAACTTTCCATTGGTTTCATCTTGGTTCCTTGTGCATAGTTTCATCTATTCATGAGTTTAGTATCGTTTAAATTCTATCACTTGTATTTCATCATATATTACTTTTGAGCTTTAATGGTTTGGTATTCAAGTGATTGTGAGATAGGACTCATGAATCGATCGTTTGGGTTTGTTTCTCGCACTTGGGAGATTCAAGCAATTGGGGGAAGTAAATCTCATGCTTATGAGGTTAATTTTTCATATTTACTTCCTAATTCTTGTTTTGTGCACTTTTTAAAATTCCATGCTTTTAAAGAAACATGCACACACTTTGTACATGCGTAATACGATTATGTTTTTCCATTGATATCCTATAGTTCGTATTACGACATGTATTTTAACTCATACATTTCAAAACTTGTATTTACTTTTTATGGGTTAGTGTATGTTTTTGAACTTTTCTTTGTGTATTGTTTCATTACATGCTTGTTTACCGCCGGAAACGGAGACGAACTGGGATAGATCGTCTTGCCTGAATTTAGGGGTAGATGCTATTTGAACTTATCCATCCACCTCTCCGAAAATACCAAGTTGATTTATGGCACCGTATATCGGAGGTTTGGATAGATGCGACTGTTGTAGCATGACTTTATCAGATTCTCCCTCATTTGTGAAGGGTTTTTGATTGTGGGGACGCTCTTCCCTGCAGGCGCAAGCCCCTGCAGTTACTTACGTTACCGCATTACGATAACCACTTTCTCCTGCTTCGGAAGTTCATTTCGTGTCGTGTGTGTTTTCATTTGTTTTGGTTTCCCGTGGATTGTATACGGAGACTAGTTTATGTCGTCGCCCATAGGGCGCAGATCAGTCCAAATCCGTATATTTTAGATTTGGGTTTGGTTTATTTAAGGACCGTTAATCTGGTTTGAGATTAAGATCGACTTAAACATATGAGCCTTTGGGGCTCAATTAATTTAGTTTAAGAATATCATGGTCCATTACCGCCATGCTTGGGGTTGATATTAGTTTAAGAACATTTCGGTCCAACATTTCCGTTTTGGGGACAGATGTTAGTTTAAGGACATTTCGGTCTATTATCGCCGTTTTTGAGGCGACTGTTAGTTTAGGGACATTTCGGTCCTTTATCGCCGTTTTGAGGCGACTACTAGTTTAGGGACATTTCGGTCCCTTATTCATTTTGCGCGCACGTGTATTTGTTATGCGACGAAGTGAACAATGGTGATATGGAATGTGCCTAATTTGGGGCACGATCCGATTTGAGGCCTACACATCAATTTGGAAGTGCATTAATGTAAAAGAAGTTGTTGGTCGTCAGGACCCGCCACCTCTCTGAAGACGTTGAAGAATTACAACGACATGTATCAGAGGTGTGAAGAGATGTACCCTTAAAACAAATCTCGTATTTGAGGGAAAAAGGGGTGACGGTCCTAAGAATTGTTAGTCGTATTTGCGACTAAGATTACCTTAGGAGAAGTGGGATGGATATCGTTTTGGATATCATCAATGACAGATCTTTAGTCATGTATGAGACTAAAATCAGTTTGGGAGATCATGAGCAATATGGGCTCGGTTGATTTTAAAATCAAAGAGGTTTTAACCTCAGAAAGTTTAGCCAATTTGGGCTGAGATTGGGTTTCTATGCTACTCGGTAGTGTTAAACACTGATATATGCAGTGCTCACGTGTATTTCACGTAGGGCATCGAAATAGTGCTGAAAACTAATATTTTCTAACGCTCACGTGTTTTTCACATGAGGCGCTCATATATGGGTGCTGCGCAAACAGGGCTAAGCACTTGGTCATTTTGACTGATCATGGAGTGCTAAGCACTTTGCATGTCACTCACGTGGAAAGCACGTGAGTGCTGAGCATTGATTTCAGGTTTTATTTGCCCACCCTCCTTTTTTCTATAAGCGCTAAGCACTTGGCTGGGACTCACGTGTGAAATACGCGAGACGCCAGATTTTGTGTTTCCAAGAGTGTTTCACGTGTATTTCACGTGATTGCTTTGTGTTGGGCTGCTTTATTTGGTGGCTGCCTAACCAACACAGAAGGGTTTTCCTCTACTCTTTGGACGCTCACATGGGAAGCACGTGACGCGTTTTTAGTTTTTCTTCTGTTTGTTTTAAGCATTCACGTGGGAAACACATGAGGTAAAATAACAGTGCTAAGCACTAATTTTACTCACGTGTGTTTCACGCAAAGTTCTTCTTGTTTCCAGAGATATCAATCTCCGTTAATGAATTTTAGTCATTGATGATCATCAAGATTTCTGTTTTGAAGATCTTGAATCATCATCATTGTTATTATTGGAGAACTAAGTTCTCTTTTATTTTATAAGAACTAAGTTCTTTATGTAGGGTTAAATCCTAATTTTGGGGGAATTGAATTCCCAGAACATATGCTCTTTTTCTTTTCCTTTCTTTTTCTTTTTAACCTAGATCTGTTCCCTAAGTTTCGGAAATACGCCAGTTAATGATCCCGTCTCGGAAATACGTCATCCAATGACCCCGTCTAGGAAATACGTCATCCAATGACCCCGCCATGGAAACACGTCAGCAAATGACCCCGTCGCGGAAACACGTCAGCAAATGACCCCGTCGCGGAAACACGTCATCAAATGACCTCGTTGCGGAAATACGTCAGTTAATGACCCCGCCTCGGAAATACGTCAACCAATGACCCCCTCATCGGAGCAGTGCTTCGACTCGGGAACAAGTCAACTCATCAACCACTTACGAGTCCTCTCGACTTGTAAGAGGGAAAATTCTCTTATGAGATCCTTACGACTCTCAAGAGAAAGCACACTTAGGAATCCTCACGATTCCTAAAGAGAAAATACACATATAAGATCCTCTCGACTCGTAGGGAGAAAAATCTTTATGAGACCCTCACGGCTCATAAAGTTGAAAAGTCTTAGGCAGCAGACCCGAACCTGTTTCCTAACCCATCACTACCCTACAAAGAGTTCAAGATGAGTTGTTATCTACATGCTACACTTACTAGAGTAACATGACAACAACACAGCAAAGAAAAGAAAGCGATATAAGATAAAACATGTCATTTATTCATGAGTTCAATTGAATACAAGATACATCATATAAAAGAATAAAAAAATGAATGAATACATGTTATTCATGAATTACAAATTTCCATCAATAAAAAAATTACAAAGACATGTACTAAGGAGGAGGCCTCTTCAACAAGTCGGCAAGCCGCTCGTGCACTCCTTTCAGCTCCTTCTCACAGTCAGCCACCGCTGCCATCTCCGCTTCAATTTGAGCCCGTTGTTGCAAGCAGGATGAAAGCTTCGTATTGATTTCATGCTTAGCAGCTTCGCAACTTTGCGCAACCCGCTCGGTGGAGTCAAGCTTCTGCCTTAGCGCCAACCCGTCTGAGATACACCGTTGGAGACTATCGAAAATAGCCTTCAGCTGTGCAGTGTTCGCGTCGACCTCGGCGTGGAACCGAGCAGACTCGTTAGAAGCCGCCTCATGTTCTTTCTGTCGCAGGGTCGCCTCTTGTTCAAAATGGCAAAGGAAAGGAACACTCTGCTCCATCCACGCAACCCGCTGGGAAGTTGAAGCTAACACCTCAGGAGCAATACGCTTGAGCTCGATCTCGTGCAAGCAAGCCTCGATCTGTCTGCAGTAGTCAACCCACGACCCGACGACGTCCTCGTCATGGAAGTTCATGAGTGTCGCCAGCATTGGATTAACCTGCATAGAAAAATTTGCAGCGGAGGTGAGGGCTTCAACATCAAGATCCTCGACGAACTCGCTCAACATTCGTTGGCTGTTCACAGCGCCTCGAGAAGATGTGAGTTTAATAAGAGGCCCTGCCAGCATCGTAATGCGAGCCTCAAAGGGAGCTGGAGCCGGTGCGATTGCTGCAGAATGAGTTACGGTTAAATGCCAACTCAGGAAATAAAGAAAACACATAAGGGGTAAAGCCTATCATACCGGCTATAACAGGCAGTAGGACGGGGAGTACAGGGAGCCCGGTTATTCTCTGGACCCGCGACGCTATATCCAATATGAAGAAGAGTTAGCAATATGGTTCTCCGTGAGAAAAAGGAAAAGACGTCGGTTATAGACTATACTCACCGACATCAGCAGGTAGGGCAATCTCTGGCTGGAATGAGAAATGCGGGTTCAACACCTGATACAGGTGATCAAAAAAGACTCCTCCAAATTTATGACGACATACTGTCAGTACAAGAAGAGTGATACCCACAATGAAGCCGATGAATCATAAACCTATACCTTCCAGCATTTCAGAAGACATGGGAGAAGGCGAGGGAACAACAGCCGTCATTGCGGCGACCCGAGGTGCTTTAGAGGGCACAATTTCAGCAACGGAATCATCACTAGGCCTAGCGACTTCTTCTCTCTCCTTTAGTGGGACGGTCTCGGCGTCCATGGCTTCGTCCCCTAATTCGACAAGGGCCGTCGCGACACTCGCGATGCCTGCCGGCGCCAGAGAGCCACAAGAGGAGAGAGCAGCGGTTTGCGCAGTCCCAGA
The DNA here is from genome assembly GCA_030015575.1 of Agapanthus africanus. Classification (NCBI taxonomy): domain Eukaryota; kingdom Viridiplantae; phylum Streptophyta; class Magnoliopsida; order Asparagales; family Amaryllidaceae; genus Agapanthus; species Agapanthus africanus. Next base: position 374,419,904 of record JASDDO010000010.1, read on the forward strand.
CTTCGTAGAGAGAGTAGCTACTGTTCCCCGCCGAAAGACGCGACCAGGACGTTGGGACGTCAGGCCTGAAATTCGAGGGTAGATGCTAATTGGTGCTATCCGTCCACCTCTCCCAAGATTCCAAGTTGATTTATGACACCATGTATCGAAGGTTTAAACGGATGCGGCCGATGTAGCAGACTTCGTCAGATTCCCCCTCATTTGAGGGGTTTTGATTGTGGGGACGCTCTTCCCTGCAGGCGCAAGCCCCTGCAGTTAATTACGCTACCGCTTCGCGGTAACCACTTTCTCCTTCTCCAGATGGTCACTTCGTGTCGTGGGTGTTTGTTTTGTTTTTGGTTGCCCATGAATTATATACGGAGACTAATTTATGTTGTCGCCCGTAGGGCGTGGATTAGTCCAATTCCGTATCTTCTTAGATTTGGATTTGGGGGTTGGGTTTAAGGATACGTTAGCCTCATTTGGGACTAAGATCAACTTAAACGTATGTTAAGGATACGTTAGCCTAATTTTTTAGACTAAGATCAACTTAACAAGATCGTTTAGATCCAACAAGAGAGCAATTGGGCTCTATTGCTTAGTTTAGGGACGTTGCGGTCGATTAGTTTAAGGACATTACGGTCCAACGTTAGTTTAAGGACATTACGGTCCAGTGTTAGTTTAAGGACGTCTCGGTCCAGTGTTAGTTTAAAGACATCACGGCCAAGGTTAAGGACATCATAGTCCATGGGTTTTAAAGGACCCCACAGTCCGAGGTTAAGGACATCATAGTCCATGGGTTTTAAAGGACCCCACAGTCCGAGGTTAAGGACATCATAGTCCATGGGTTTAAGGACCCCACAGTCCAGTTTAAAGACGTCATAGTCTATGGAGTGTATGGTTGTCGGGACCCGCCACCTCTCTGAAGACGTTGAAGGATTACAACGACATATATCAGAGGGGTTTAGAGATGTACCCTTAAACCGATGTGAGTTGGTTGGAAGATCTGTAGTCCAATTTCGGACTAAGACCTGTTAAATATTCATGAGCAGATGGGCTCAATTAAATATAAGTTGAGGACTTATGGCCAATATTGGGTTAAGTCCAATCAGGTTAAAATGTTTAACATTTTATTCTTGCTATTGAGCCTTTATTTGGGCTTGGCCCTTCTGACAATATTTTCGTCTTTTTATTGAATGCTGAGCATTCACCAGAGCTCTGGGCTTATTAAAGAACAATTTATGTTCTGTCAGCGCAACACGTGGCGCGCCAGGCGCTTTGCGCCAATTAAAGAGCGCAGTGCACTTCTGCCACGTGGCGCACATGCAAGGGACGCGCGTCGCACTCAGCGCTAAGAGCTAGATGATGAGTGCATGATGCCAGTTTATGAGCGCTGAGCGCTAGTCCATGAGCGCATTGCGCTTTCAATTTAGTGGCGCACACGTGAGTGACACGTGGTGTGCTTGGCACTGAGCGCCAGCCCGTGAGCGCAGTGCGCTATTTCAGAAGCGCAAAGCGCAAGTTGTTTAATTGGCGCATACGTGGTTGACATGTGGCGCATTTGGTGTTGAGCGCCGATCCAAAGAGCGCAGAAGCGCTGTTCAAGAGCGCAAGGCGCATTTCATGAGCGCAAAGCGCATTTGATCAATTTTATGATCTGGAAAAATCAAGTTTATGTTCTTTTAAAAGAGACTTTGTCTCGAGATTCAAGAACAACGGTTCTTATTTTGCAGGAGAGATTTTCAATCTCTTATTTCGATGAAAGGCTTTGCCTTTATAGATCCATGATCTGTGAGAAAATTATGTTCTTCTTTTATTTTATGATGAGATCTTTTGATCTCTTTTATGAAAGACTTTTTGTCTTGTAGATGTATGATATTTTATTTTAAAGAAAAGAACTCTTCTTTTTATGAGATGATTTCATCTCTGTGTTCATCATCCATCAACTTTATCTTGAAGAAGTATCTTCTTTTGCTGAGAGCTTGCTCTTTATCTTTGAGTTTTTTTTCAAAGTTTATAGGGGGGGTTTCTCTATATCAGACTTAAAGTCTTGGGGCCTTTTTATAGGGCAAGCTGATTTGTTGAATCAGTTAAAGAGATCTTTCTCTGATTGATTTAGGGATGTTTCCCCACCATTGGATCTTTGATCCTAGGGCTTCTGTTTTACAGAAGGCAATCTTCTTGTTTTTAACAAGATTGAAAAATCTTTCCATAACAGAATTTAATTCTGATTAATTAATGATTTATCATTATTATTAGATCTTTTGATCTAACGGTGGGGAATTTTTTAATTCCAGTGCTAGCGCACCCGTGCTTTGCACGTGGTGCGCTGCTCAGAGCGCAGCGCGCCCTGCGCTAGCGCACCCGTGTTTGACACGTGGCGCGCTGCGCAGCGCGCCTAGCTCTAGCGCACTCATGGTGCGCTGCCTAGGGCGCAGCGCACTTGGCGCTGCATTTAAAGCGTTGCTTCAATTTTTGAAATTTGAATTTCAAACAGAGCTTTACTCTGATTGTGAGAAACAAATGTCCCCCCACAGTTGCGCTCACGTGGCCCACATGTGAGTGCAGCGGTGGCAGCATCTACACCCTTAGATCAACTCAGAAGTTGAAGAGGCATTTCAATGCCTATAAATAGGACCTTTGGTCCTTTAGATGATTTTGTTCATCTCCTTCTTGTTTTCTGAGGATTTCATTCTCTCACAGAGTATAGCTCTCCATCTTAAGACCTTTAAGAGTCAAAACTCTGCCAAAACTTAGGTAAAGATTAGTTTTTTAATAATCTAGGGTTTTACCCATTAATAGAGCTTTGCTCTTCATAGATCTTTGATCTAAAGAAAACCTTTTAGGGTATCATTAACAGAGCTTTGCTCTCCTGAACCCATAGATCTAAAGAGATCTTTTCTTGGGGTTTCTTAACCCATGAACAGAGCTTTGCTCTTTTGATAACATGTAGATTTTTTAATCTCTTATGAAGAACTCTTAAGAGTTTGTTCATGGATCTTGAAGATCCCAGAATTTTTTAATTCATAAAAATTGATTTTAATTTTTCCTGATGGGTTTTTTCCATCATCTTTACAGAGCCAAGCTCTTGAGGAATTTTTATTCCTTCATGATCAGAGTTTGACAAGTGTCACTCTGTCATAGAGCATTTCTCTCGAGGGGAGATTTACTCCTCTTCCCGAGAGATCTCTCATTTAATGAGAATTTTCTTGAGGATCTCCTCATTTAATTAACAGTCTCATCAAATGATGAGGCTGTTTTATTAATTGCTGAATTGTCATTTAGATTTTGCGGGTCCCCCTTTGGTCCCCTTTCCACTGCATTGCAGTGCGGTACAAATTGTAAAGTACCAAGTGTCAAAATTTAAATTATAGCACTGACAGTTAACTTTGTTCCTTTTCATGCAGACGACATGTCTTTCGACACTTCTTTTCCATTCATCCGATCAGAAGGCGGATTTCTTGAGGCGGGGTCATGTGGATGACGTATTTCCGCGACAGGGTCATGTGGATGACGTATTTCCGAGACGGGGTCATGTAGATGACGTATTTCTACGACGGGGTCATATGGATGACATATTTCCACGACGGGGTCATTTGGATGACGTATTTCCGAGACGGGGTCATGTGGATAACGTATTTCCGCGACGGGGTCATTTGGATGACGTATTTCCGTGACGGGGTCATGCGGATGACGTATTTCTGAGACGGGTCCATTTGGATGACGTATTTCCGAGACGGGGTCATGTGGATGGCGTATTTCCGCGACGGGGTCATGTGGATGGCGTATTTCCGAGACGGGGTCATGTAGATGACGTATTTTCGCGACGGGATCATTTGGATGACGTATTTTCGCGACGGGATCATTTGGATGATGTATTTCCGAGACGGGGTCATTTGGATGACGTATTTCCGCGGTGGGGTCATGTGGATGACGTATTTCCGCGACGGGGTCATTTGGATGACGTATTTCCGCGGTGGGGTCATGTGGATGACGTATTTCCGCGACGGGGTCATTTGGATGACGTATTTCCGAGACGGGGTCATGTGGATGACGTATTTCCGCGACGGGGTCATGTGGATGACGTATTTCCGCGACGGGGTCATGTGGATGACGTATTTCCGAGACGGGGTCATGTGGATGACGTATTTCCGAGACGGGGTCATGTAGATGACGTATTTCCGAGACGGGGTTATGTGGATGACGTATTTCCGAGACGGGGTCATGTGGATGACGTATTTCCGTGACGGGGTCATGTAGATGACGAATTTCCGAGACGGGGTCATTTGGATGACGTATTTCCGCGACGGGGTCATGTGGGGTCATGTGGATGACATATTTCCGCGACGGGGTCATGTGGATGACGTATTTCCGAGACGGGGTCATTTGGATGACGTATTTCCGAGACGGGATCATGTGGACGACGTATTTCCGCGACGGGGTCATTTGAATGACGTATTTCCGCGACGGGGTCATGTAGATGACGTATTTCTGAGACGGGGCCATTTGGATGATGTATTTCCGAGACGGGATCATGTGGATGACGTATTTCCGCGACGGGGTCATGTGGATGACGTATTTCCGAGACGGGGTCATGTAGATGACGTATTTCTACGAAGGGGTCATGTGGATGACGTATTTCCGCGACGGGGTCATTTGGATGACGTATTTCCGAGACGGGGTCATTTGGATGACGTATTTCCGCGATGGGGTCATATGGATGACGTATTTCCGCGACGGGGTCATTTGGATGACGTATTTCCGCGACGGGGTCATGTGGATGATGTATTTCCGCGACGGGGTCATGTAGATGACGTATTTCCGCGACGGGGCCATTTGGACGACGTATTTTCGAGACGGGGTCATGTGGATTACGTATTTCCTAGACGGGGTCATGTGGATGACGTATTTCCACGAAGGGGTCATGTGGATGACGTATTTCTGAGACGGGGTCATGTCGATGACGTATTTCCGCGACGGGGTCATATAGACGACGTATTTCCGCGACGGGGTCATTTGGATGACGTATTTCCACGACGGGGCAATGTGGATGACGTATTTCCGCGACGGGGTCATGTGGATGACGTATTTCCAAGACGGGGTCATGTGGATGACGTATTGTCTGCTGTAATGAGACGAATATCGAAGTGGTCTCTAGGTTGTCTGTGAACCGTTGAGGTTTGGCTTCTTCTTCTGATGGAGCCTGGGGAGGGAAGGTGTGGTTCATTCTTTGTTTGCGCCCCTGGATTGTATACAGGGATTGCTGTGATATCACCTGTAGGGCATAAATTTCATTTTTCTTTATTTCTTTCCGCGATGCTCTATCATTTCAGCTTTTATATCGCGAAGGTCGTGATTGCCCAATCATTTCGGCTATTTTTCGCGGCGCCCAATCATTTCGGCTATTTTTTTTATTTTTACTCGCTGCTTTTTATTGCGAGTTGCCCAATCATTTCGGCTATTTTGCATGCATACATTTTTACTTGCTGATTTTGTTGCAAGTTGCCCCATCATTTTGGCTATTTCGTATGCATATGTGGCTCGCTAGCTTCTTTGCTGCATGCTTGGAGTTAGACACCGATTTCGGCATCAGCACCGCTATAACTAGAATATTGCCAGGAGCGAATCATCATTTGCCTCTGTCGATGTCGAACAAAGGTGGCTTAGCGAACAGGGTTAGGATCTTGTCGACTAAGGCTTTTGACTTCATGAGCCGTAAAGGTCTCATAAAGGTATTTCTCCCTGCGAGTCGTGAGGATCTCGTAGGTGCGTTTTCTTCTTAGGAATGGTGAGGACTCCTAAGTGTATGGCTTCTCGTAATTCGTAAGGATCTTACAAGAGTATTTTCTCCTTCTAAGTCGAGAGGACTTACAAGGCCTGTTTACCGTGTAGACATATCCCTAGTCATGGATGGGACTTTGTTAGGGAAATGTTTATTCGCGCCCGTGGATTGTATACAAGGGTCAGCATTGAGCCGCTTGTAGGGCAGCATTGGAGGTTGTGGTGGCCGCTTAAGAACAGGTTCAGATCCCTGTAGGTTAAGACTTTTTGAATCTTATGAGTCGTGAGGGTCTCATAAGAGGGTTCTCCTTACGAGTCGTGAGGATCTCGTAAGTGTAATTTCTCCTTAGGGGTCGTGGGGATCCCTAAGTGTGTTGTTCCCTTATGAGTCGTAAGGATCTCACGCAGTTGGTTTCTCCTCACAAGGTCGAGAGGACCTTGCAAGTGTCTTTTAACGAGATTGCACCTTTTCGGGTTTTCATAAAACTCGCCGGTGGCCCTGCTATTTTTACTCACGGAGCCCTTTCGGGTTTTCATCCGTGCCCATTTTGCTTATGGACATACCATTTTCTTTTTTTTCTTCTTTTCTTCTTTTTTTTGTGTCAGCCTTGGGATGCTGCAGTCTACAGTAGTTTATCAACGTCTTGGTCAACAGCTAGTTTTAGGACATAGTGGTCCATCGTTAGTTTAAGGACGTTTCGGTCCATCGTTAGTTTAATGACGTTTCGGTCCGTTGTTAGTTTAAGAACGTTTCGTTCCGTTGTTAGTTTAAGGACGTTTCGGTTCGTTAGCCGGCTACTACTTATAGAGTTTGGGCTTAGGAACATAGGGAGCGGACATAGTCGTCGTCATCTATCGTTAACCTAGGCCGTGACTCGTCAGGCGTAGTACTTTTTCAGGAAGCGACCATTTATTGGCCTGAAGGGCTTTTCGCCATGCATGTCCATGAGTAGATAGGCTCCACCCTGGTAGACCTTGTCTATGATATACGGGCCTTCATAGTTCGGATCGAATTTCCCCCGTTTGCCACGATTGGGGATCATAGGTTTTTTGACCACTAGCACGAGTTCGCCTTGGCGGAACGTTCTCGGCCTAGTCAATTTCTCATATGAATGTGTCATCTTTGCTTTATAAGCCTCCAGATTTTGTTGCGCTATGAGCCGAGTTTCATCAAGGGCATCGAGCTCCTCAAGCCGAAGGTGAGCATTCTCTTCGTTCGTTAGCTCGTAATGAATTGCCACTCGCAGATAGGGTAGCTCTATCTCGAGAGGGAGTACCGCCTCCGTACCAAATACCAATGCATACGGTGTTGTGTTAGTATCCGTTTTGAACGTAGTTCGATATGCCTAGAGAGCTTCATGCAGTCTCTCATGCCAGTCCCTCTTATTTCGCGACACCATCGTTTTTACGATCTTCGCCAAGGTCTTGTTAAAAGCCTCAGCTAGACCGTTAGCTCGGGGATTATAGACTGAAGAGTATCTCCAGTCTATGTTATGCTGTTGTGCAAAGCGGCTGATCTTGTGGCTTCTGTTGGCTGGCCCGTTATCGGAAATGATCCGTCGTGGAGTTCTAAACCGATAAATGACGCGTGTCTTGAAGAAATGGAGGATATTCTCTGTCTTCACTTCCCTCAGCGGTACTGCTTCTTCCCATTTGGAGAAGTAATCAGATGTCGCCAAAATGAATCGATATCCTTTGGACGATGCTGGTTCGATGGGGTCGATTATGTCAGTCCCCCGCATTTCTAACGTCCAGCTAGCCACTGTCGGATGTAGCGGATTCGGATGCTGATGGATAAAGTCCCCATGAATCTGGCACGAGTGGCACTGCTTCGCGTATTCGAGGTAGTCCTGGACCATCGTGGGCCAATAATAATCCATCCGTTTGATTTTCAGCTTCATCTTCGGCCCGGCTTGGTGAGAACCGTAGAGTCCGTCGTGAGTTTCTTGGATGACTTTCTTTGCCTCTTCAGGTCCCAGGCATCTTAGACACAGAGAATCAAATGACCTTTTATACAGAGTATCATTGACGAAAGCGAAAGACATAGCTCATTTCATAAGCTGATGTTTCGAGGACGCATCTTCAGATGTTCGACGGTATTTGAAGTAGCGTATAAAGACTTCTCTCCAATCCTCAACCTTTTCCTGGTCTTTTACTTGCAGAGCCACTTGCTCGGTCGCCCCTTTTTCTTCGGATGACTCTGGAGATATTTCTGCCTGTGCAAGAACCCGACGGCTTTGCACAACGATCCTCACGTCATCGAGGTTTTCGTCGGCCAGTTCTTTAGCGAGCTTGGCTAATGCATCCGCTTAGCTATTTTCCGCATGCGGTATGCTTTCGAAGGTGTAGGAAGGGATTTGAGTCAGCAACTGTTGTACTCTCTCACCGTACTTTACCAGCTCTGGTTTGCACGTTTGGTAGTCGTCGTTTACTTGACTAACGACCAGTTGGGAGTCGCCGTATACGAGGAGGTTTTCAATCCCATGTTGATGGCGATCTCGAGACTTGCTATTAAAGATTCATACTCGGCTTTATTGTTTTTCCTCAGCTCTGTTAAGGAGAAGGCAAAGCGCATTATCTCTCTTTGTAGAGTCACGAAGATGGGGCCTACCCCTGATTTGATTATTGGGGTGCTTTGTTTGCGCTTTTTCATGGAAGAGGCTCCATCGAAGTAAAGTTCCCAGCGGGTATCATTATCTCTTCTCTCTTCGTCGATCGTGTCAAATGCGTGTTCGTCCGGCAATTCGCAGTTCAAAGGAGAATCGGCGGGTATCGGATGATCAGCGAGGAAGTCGGCGATGGCCTGGCCTTTCACTGCCTTGAGGGGTTGATAAGTTATCGAGAACTCCATCAAGAGTATGGCCCATTTAGCGAGTCGTTCTGTTAATATGGCATTTGACACCAAATATTTGAGGGGATCCACTTTTGATATGAGATGGACCTCATGTGCCAACGCAAAGTGTCTGAGCTTCCTTATTGCGAAGATCAACGCCAGGCAGTGTTTTTCGATGGGGGAGTAGTTGTTTTCTGCCCCCAGTAGAACTCGACTCAAGTAGTAGAGAGCTCTTTCTTTCCTGTGGTCGTTCTCTTGTGCCCATAGCGCGCCTGATTGATCTAGAATTTATGTGTAGTTGTTAACCGCAATCAGAACGATGTCGCGCGTAGCTAGACCGAGGTGAGTACGGGTCGTCCTCAGGGAAACGTTGAATCTTTTAATCTTACTTTAGATGTGTTGAAAACGAGAGGAGAGATAAAGAATATTGTAGAATGGTTGTAGGATCTAGATCTACGTTAAACACGGATGCAAAATATAGATTAACTACGGATTTAAGTTTATATAAGAAGAGGGCTTGTAGGGTTCATTAGGATTTAGTAGTTATGGATGATTAATTAAAAATTACTCCTTCTATCCTTTAATAAATTTAAAACTAGAACGACAGTGATGCATGTAGATTAGGGTTTCTGGAGGGAAAAGGAATCCCACTCTTAACCCCTATCTCGATACGGAACTCCGTTCATATCTAGCCTTTACCAAAACAATCATTAATCTAATCTCTAATCGCGGTCGAGACTAACAATGAATTGGTAGCGCGCCCGATTAGGATGTTAATGATTCTTTTGATAAAGTTTATAAACTTTTTAGGACGTAAAAAGAGTTTAAGTATTTTCATCATCCTTTAACCTACCCTAATCCTACGAACCCTAACAAGCGGAGAATTACTCGTGCATGTTGGGAGAAAAAGAGATGGAGAGAGAATTCATAATGAAACTACAAAGAAAATAGAATAAGAAAAAGAACTACCTTTATTAATCAACAAAACTCATTACACTTTGTTTCCTTAGAAAATGATTACAAATACTAGTTTGCTTCTCGATCTCTTCTAAGGAGGTAGATGAACCGTTGATGATCAGCCTGGATGCGTGAGCCGTCTTGGACTTCGTGATCGCGCCGACTTGATGATTTTTCCAAGAGGCTCTCGGTCCTTATTTATACTCCAAAAGCCAGAAATCTAGCTTCCTAAATTGGAAGCCAGATGTTAAGATTCTACCAACCAAATCACAGCTCATAAGCCCTCTGGCACGCGGCGGATCCGCGGCCAACAGAGGGGTTTGGCCGCGGATCCGCGGCCTTGTAGAAGAATCTTTTGATTCTGTCTTCTGGGCTTCCTTCATCATGACACGTGTCGATCTCTGGAACCTCTGAAAATTGGAAATCTTTTCTTTGTTTCTGCCAGAATTGATTTCTTAGTTTGCTTTCTTAATTAGGCAGGTTTGCTCTTAACAACTTTGATTCCCTTGATTTTTAGCCCTGAAAATTTTTGCACAATCTCAACAAATAATATTTGTGGAGCTTTATTTTATTGAGATATTAATTTCACCATTAAGATTTGGTCAATGGTATCTTTGCATATATTTTCCTACCAAATGTTAATTATTATATATCAACACATGAAAAATAGTATTTTTACAGATAAACTCTTATATGTATCATATATTATAATAAACATCTTTTCTAGTATAGAAATAGTAGGAAAAATGTAATAACAAATATGCAGTTTTATCAACTGAACAAATACCCCCAAACTTATCTTTGATCGTCCCGAGCAAATTAGTTTATTCAAGAGAAGGAGAAAAAGAAAGGAGAAAACTAAGCACACTTTCATAGGCAAACACGATTGCACTGAACACGTGCAACAAGCTGTTAAACCTCAAGGTGTCCCTACTAGGAGGAGTGTTGTCTCCTGAGGGTTTTCAGCGGATTACACCCATAAATCCTATAATAAAAGAGAGATGGTGAGATTTACATATAAAGATAAGAACCATAAAAGAAATACTTTGAAAATTTAGAGTTTCCAACTACACTAGCTTTTCAGTTGTCATGAGCCCTTTCTTAATAGTCATGAAAAGATGTTAGAAATCACATTATCCCTCAATAAAACATTGTCTTTATTCTTCATTCCTACCTTTCATCCAAACATCGATCATATAACCCTACGTGTGTGTAATGGAACATCCCGACACTTGGAGAATTCAATTCAAGCTATCATACTCTTGTCCATTTACCTCAGTACTTTTTAATTTGATGAATATTTATATGGATTTTCTCACACATTTTCATGCGACCGTTAATACTTCTTGAGATACTAACCGACCGATTACTTATGTGCTTACTGATTAGGCGATAGTATTTTCCTCGTCTTGCACCACCTAAGGCTTAGCAGTGACTCCCAAACCAGTTGGTCTAAGACACTAGGTGATGAAGCACCCTTGCTATATTTTTTTATTGCTGTCTTGGCGATAACAAAACCAGTGTTCATTTTTCTTTTCACCATTTTTATATTTTCTTCATTTATTATTTCCTTCATACTTTGGTTTTTAGACAAGAGCATTTCAAGGTATTCTCTACTATCCCGAGTTTCAAGACGTGTGTAAGTGCGTATAGTAGGGTATCAACATTCAAATGTTTGGTTTCCAGAATAGAAACTATTTTTCAGACTTATTTTTATCCTCAGATTAGTGACTTCTTTCATCTTACTAACCCTTGGGACAACAGCTCATAACTACTTATTACCAGTTCGTTTAAGAAAACTTCTAATTTTCTTGGTTTTCTTAATCTATTCCTCTTTTGGATGTAATTTTTCACTTTCTACTCTTTTATTATATTTTTTTTTGTGTGCTTATATATAGTATAATGCAAAGTATCACGTAAATAAGCACAAACCTCCCCCAAACCTGTTTACAGCAGTGTCCTCACTGTTGTTATCCGTTAAGCTCAAAAACCTGTAGACTTGGGAGGAAAAAGGGGACAAGAAATAATGAATGCGAAATCCTCCCCCAAACTTATTTTTGGCTCACAATCTTGTAAAAAAAATTTCTTTCAAGAGCCAAAATACCCCCCCCCCAAACTTGAGTTAAATAATGTTAATCTTTTAAAATCACACGAGGGGGTCAAGGTTATTGGTCAATGCCAAGTTTTGCAAATACCGAAGGTCAACACCAACCATTCAAAAATTTTATCGATGAAGCACCAAGGTTGGTGAAAGAACATGTCACCTTTCGACGTGAAGAAGTGGGGAGGTGATAAGAGGTGTAATGAAAAAGGATTGCGTCTCAATTTGGAGAGACGACACAGTGATAGTAATGATGGATTACTCGCATTATCATGATCGTCCAGAAGAAGGGGTGGAGGTTCAATTTCTTGATCTTGGAGTTGATTCATCTCAACACCCGTGTCTTTTAAAAATGCGAGTTCATCAGCGAAAATTTCTTCAAAGCTTTCATCGATACCCCGAAGAATAATGTCATAAGAAAAAATGGGGTGATCGTCAGACTCTATAAAAAGTTCCTCATTAGCGTTAGATGTTGACCCAGACAACTCGGTGGAAGAGTCCGTGTATGTATAATACATGGTTGGGTCAAACAACAACATATGAAAAGAGTCAGTATCATAAGGTTGATCAAATTCGCTGCTGTCGACATCCATTAATTCGACAGAACACACATGAGTATAGGGTTCGGAGGGTTCACTTCCCAACTTGTAAATATTAAGCTCAATTGACTTCTTTCCAAAGGATAGGGTCATAGAGCCGTTTCTACAATTGATTACTGCGTTGGAAGTTGCTAGGAAGGGTCGACCGAGTATCACCGGGATTTGATTGCATGGGTTTGCCACATGCTGTGTATCTAAAACAATAAAGTCCACAGGGAATATAAATTCCCTGACTTTGATTAACACATCCTCTAGCTCACCCCTAGGTTGGGTGATAGATTGATCGGCCATCTGAAGAGTGCAATGTGCCGGTTTTAACTCTCCGATCCCTAATTGCTCATAAACAGAATACGGAAGCAAGTTAACACTAGCACCTAAATCGAGTAGAGCACTATTGATATTTTTACCCCCAATAGAAATAGAAATTGTAGGACTTCCGGAGTCCTTTCGTTTATTGGGTAGTTGTTGTGTAAAAGCAGTGCTCACATTACTCGCAAGGAAAACTTTTTTAGGTACTTGAACTTTTCTCTTCCTAGTGCATAAGTCCTTTAGGATTTTCGCATATGACGGAACTTGTTGAATAGCATCTAGGGGAGGAATGTTTATATTAACTTGCTTAAAAATTTTCACAATCTTCTCCATTTGTGGACTTGGTCTGTTGCCCCTTAACCTGTTTGGATAAGGTGCTTTATCAATAAGGGTTTGGTCCAACATTGGAGAGGATTGTGGGGATGGAGTGGATCCCAGAATTGGAGTGGGAATCGTTTTAGATAGATTGGGAAAAGTGGGCTGAGGGTTCGAGCCTTGGGGAAAACGGAGAATAGGCTCGGAAGAATGTGGGAAATTAGACGAATTAGGGGAAGAAGAAGAAGCTGGGGTATCATTGGTGTCACTAACATCATCACATTGCTCACCCACTCGGTTATTCAGCACTTTTCCCGATCTCAACGTAGTAACGACACTCACATTATAACTTTGTGAGTGGCTAGGATTAAGTATGGGTTAAGATAGGAGTTTCCCTTTCTCTCTCGCACTCATTGCGGCGTTCAACTGTGCAATTTGGTTTTCTATTGATTTAATACTCTCACCGTGGGAGGCGGAGTCTTTCGTTAGGGTATCAATAGAAGACTTCATATCAGCTGACATTTGAATGGTATGTTTCATAAACATATCCAAAGTTTGTGCGAGTGAAGAGTTGTCAGTACTGGCCACTTATGGTGTAGAAGTGTTGGCTGGATTTTGAAAATTTTGTGACTGAAAGGGGAGCTGACTTTGTGGTTGTGGTTGCTGTGGAGGAGGTCTTTGATAATTGCTTTGGAACTGATTTTGATTTTGGGGTTGGTTTTGGTTCCAAGCAAAGTTAGGATGATTCCTCCATCCTTGATTGTACGTGGAAGAATAAGGATCGTTTCTAGGTCGCTGCTGAAAAGCAGCATTAGTTTGAAACGATGCATTCATAGGACATTCTTCCGTTAAGTGTGAAGGATCTGAACAGCAACCACAGACGGTCTTGGGAAGCGTGACCTGATTTAGGGAGACTGATGAGAATTTGTTCTCAATAGCGTCGAGTTTCTTCCGCATTGCTGCCATTTCGGCTTTCACTGCGATGAAAACATCGAGCTGGTGAATACCTCCCCTAGATGAAGGTGGTCTTACGCTTTTCTACCGCAGAGTGTTTTCAGCGAGGTCTTCCAGATACTTCCAAGCTTCGCCATCGTCTTTGGACATGAAATTGCATTGACACATTGTTTCAAGCATCTGCTTTGTCGCTGGATTAATGCCCTCATATATAATCCGGCATAAATCCTATATTTGTATTCCATGATGAGGACATTGGACAAGCAGATCCTTGAAACGTTCAAAGCACTTCCAAAATGGTTCATTGGGAAGCTGGGTGAACTGGTTGATCTCGCTCCTAATATGGGCAGTCTTATGGTTTAGGTAAAACTTCTTAAGAAATGCTATTACGAATTCATCCCAATTAGTGATAGAGTGTGCGGTAGTATTATAAAGCCATTTTTCTGCCAAGTCGCACAAAGTAAATGGGAGAAGATGCAAGCGCATAGCATCCACAGTCAGTTGTGAAGTACCCATCATTGCACATACGTTTTCGAATTTGGTGATGAAAACGTACGCGTCTTCAGACTCAAGCCCGTGAAATTTAGGCAACAGATTGATGTAGTGGGGTTTAATTTCAAAATTATCCCCGTTAGCTGGTGGAATAGATAGACACGTGGGAAGAGGACCACGGATAGGATACTCTCTTGGAGAGAGATGCGCGGTGGATTCTGCGCACCTACGGGCGGTGGTATCGTGGTGTTATAATCTGATGGAGTACCTTCCATCTCGGTTGATGTGGTGTGTAGTAGGGGAAAAGAAGATGAAGAAGTACCGACTTCGGCGTCGATAGCAGGAACGCGGACAAGACGGGCACTAGAATCCCGTGTCCAGCCGAGCATGGACTAAGCGGGTTTAGCGCAAGTGGCAGCGTGTGTGTGATTTAAAATTGGTCTGTTTTGAAAAAGTGGGACTTAAGACAAATCACACAAAAAATGCACAAACAACCCTAAAACTAAGGTTACCTAGGTCAGTCTCTAGACCGCTCCTAGACTTCCAAAGGACAAGCCGTAGGATCAATCCTCTACCGCCTCTTTACTACTTTTGTAGCCAGGTAAGTGCAAGGTAAGTGGGAGGTTGTCCACTACGTAAGTAGTAGTCCTAATTAAGTAACCACTTACCTTAGACACACTTACCTAGACACCACAAAAGTAATGCGGATAAGCGATAGATTACCCACGACCTTCCTCTGTCCTTATTGAGCGCGACAGTCCTTAGAGTTTGGTCTAGATATTTTTTAAATTAATGTAGGGTTGATGCAGATGCTCGGTTTGTGATTTGTAGGGCTTAGGAAGGGTGATGAAATCCCCACCTAATCTGGATTTGGTCTTTGCCCCTTAAAAGTCCGTATTAAAATATGCAAAACAAAACCAATCACAAAACTTTGCAAAAAGATTTTTTGAGCGGCGATATTTTGCAATGAATCTTGCAGAAAAGATAGTTTATTGGATTTGAGAGGAGAGAGAAAGAGTTGAGAATCTTACCAGAGAAATGTGGAACCCTAGATCCTCCAACTGGCCGCGCTTCCGCCGCCAATGTGCACCTCCTGCCGCGGATCCGCCGCAAGAGAGAGGGATCAATTGATGAAATTTTTTTCTGTGGCCTTCTGTACTCCTATGGATCTTAATGAATGTCTCTGTCTCTCTGTTTCCTTAAGTCTGTGACTCCAGATCTCCTTGCAAAAATTTCACACACTTCGTTAAATATACGATTTGCAGTTTTGTTTTAATTATGATATAGATCGAATAAGAATTCAACACAAATAGTAAGACTAAAAAATTACGCACGTATCCCCGACAACGGCGCCATTTGATTGATCTAGAATTTATGTGTAGTTGTTAACCGCAATCAGAACGGTGTCGCGCGTAGCTAGACCGAGGTGAGTACGGGTCGTCCTCAGGGAAACGTTGAATCTTTTAATCTTACTTTAGATGTGTTGAAAACGAGAGGAGAGATAAAGAATATTGTAGAATGGTTGTAGGATCTAGATCTACGTTAAACACGGATGCAAAATATAGATCTAGATTAACTACAGATTTAAGTCTATATAAGAAGAGGGCTTGTAGGGTTCATCAGGATTTAGTAGTTATGGATGATTAATTAAAAATTACTCTTTCTATCCTTTAATAGATTTAAAACTAGAACGATAGTGATGCATGTAGATTAGGGTTTCTGGAGGGAAAAGGAATCCCACTCTTAACCCCTATCTCGACACGGAACTCCGTTCATATCTAGCCTTTACCAAAACAATCATTAATCTAATCTCTAATCGCGGTCGACACTAACAATGAATTGGTAGCGCGTCCGATTAGGATGTTAATGATTCTTTTGATAAAGTTTATAAACCTTTTAGGACGTAAAAAGAGTTTAAGTATTTTCATCATCCTTTAACCTACCCTAATCCTACGAACCCTAACAAGCGGAGAATTACTCGCGCATGTTGGGAGAAAAAGAGATGGAGAGAGAATTCATAATGAAACTACAAAGAAAATAGAATAAGAAAAAGAACTACCTTTATTAATCAACAAAACTCATTACACTTTGTTTCCTTAGAAAATGATTACAAATACTAGTTTGCTTCTCGATCTCTTCTAAGGAGGTAAATGAACCGTTGATGATCAGCCTGGATACGTGAGCCGTCTTGGACTTCGTGATCGCGTCGACTTGATGATTTTTCCAAGAGGCTCTCGGTCCTTATTTATACTCCAAAAGTCAGAAATCTAGCTTCCTAAATTGGAAGCCAGAGGTTAAGATTCTACCAACCAAATCACAGCTCACAAGCCCTCTGGCACGCGGCGGATCCGCGGCCAACAGAGGGGTTTGGCCGCGGATCCTCGGCCTTGTGGAAGAATCTTTTGATTCTGTCTTCTGTGCTTCCATCATCATGACACGTGTCGATCTCTGGAACCTCTGGAAATTGGAAATCTTTTCTTTGTTTCTGCAAGAATTGATTTCTTAGTTTGCTTTCTTAATTAGACAGGTTTGCTCTTAACAACTTTGATTCCCTTGATTTTTAGCCCTGAAAAATTCTGCACAATCTCAACAAATAATATTAGTGGAGTTTTGTTTTATTGAGATATTAATTTCACCATTAAGATTTGGTCAATGGTATCTTTTCATACATTTTCCTACCAAATGTTAATTATAATATATCAACACATGAAAAATAGTATTTTTACAAATAAACCCTCATATGTATCATATATTATAATAAACACCTTTTCTAGTATAGAAATAGTAGGAAAAATGTAATAACAAATGTGCAGTTTTATCAACTGAACAGCGCCTAAAGAACCTTCGACGGCTGTCGTATACAGGACAAGTGGTTTTCCTTTATCGGGAGTGGCCAGCACTGGCGGATTTTGCAGATATTGCTTGATTTCGTCCAGTGCGCTTTGGCATTTGTGAGCCCAGACAAAAGGGGTTCCCTTCTTCATCAGGTGACTGTAAAGACGACACTTGCCTGAGAGATTGGCTATAAATCGCCGGATATACGCGAGCTTCCCTAAGAGAGACCGCAATTGCTTGACACTCTTTGGCGGCGGCATTTCCATAATCTCCTTGATCTTCGACGGATCTATCTCGATGCCTCGGTGTCGTACGATGAATCCTAAGAATTTGCCCGAGGAAACTCCGAACGCGCATTTAAGAGGGTTCATCTTCAAGTTGTATTTCCGAAGGCGCTGAAACACGATCTTCAGATGCTCTAAATGTTCCTCGTATGATTTGCTTTTAACTACGAGGTCGTCGATATAGCATTCGACGATTTCATGTATGAGGTCGTCAAAAATTTTCGTCATGGCCCTCTGATAGGCGGCGCCAGCGTTCTTTAGACCGAAGGGCATCACCTTGTAGCAGAATATGCCCAAAGGGGTCCGGAAAGCGGTGTGCTTCTGGTCCTCGAGATGCATCTTTATCTGATTGTATCCTGACGAGCCGTCCATGAAGGAGAAAACTTCATGAGTGAACGTATTGTCTATCATCAGTTCGGTGACCGGTACTGGGAAGTCATCCTTCAGGCAGGCTTTATTGAGATCTCGAAAGTCCACACATATGCGCACCGTCCCATTCTTCTTCATCACCGGGACGATGTTGGCGATCCAGTCGGGATATTGAACCTCTTGGATGAAGCCAGAGTCGATTAGCTTCTTGATCTCGGCGTTGATGCTCATCTCAAGCTCGAGCCGCATTCTTCTCGGCGCTTGTTTAATCGGCTTGACGTCCGGAGATATCGCCAATTTGTGCACAGCAATTTCTGGATCTAATCCTAGCATCTCGGAATAGTTCCATGCGAAGCAATCTTTATGCTGCATGAGCACGTCTTTTAGTGTAGCCACCCTTTCTTCAGACAACAGCTCACTGGCGAACGTCGACCGCGGGTCACTTGCCGTCCCCAAATCAATTTTCTTGAGGTTATCTGCAGTAGTATGTATCCCATCTTCCAGCTCTTTTGGCGCTAGTGGAAACTCTGAGATTACCTCGTCATCATCGTTTTCGAAGCACCAGGGGAGTTCATCCGTATTCTCGGGCTCTTCTTCTGACAACATTATCATATGACAAGTACGAGATCACTTCCAAGACCGATGTTGATCTGGTTCTACTCTCGCGGCTTTGGGTTCATGCTTCTGCGGCGGGGTTACCCTCCAGCTGCTGGATAGAGCGAACCTGCCTTGCTGATACTGGTCTTCTACCCAGTTTTTAAATGTGAAGCAGTCTTCGAGAGGATGTCCTATTGCCCTGTGATAGGAGCAATAGTCCGGGTGAGAGACTTCGCCTGCTTGCTCTGGGTGCTTGGACTCCAGGAGTGTCATCATCTGATATTTTATGACAAGATCGAATATCTTCCTTGTCTTGTCTTGGGGAAAAGAATATGCTCGACCCATCTTTTTTATAAGAAACGAATCCGAACTGCTCGATTCCTGATCGCATGGCTTCTTGGACCCGCTTTGTCGCTGTCGAACGCCTTTCTCGTTCTTTGGTTTGTTTCTGCCTCTGCGTCGGGCTTTTTGTACAACGGGTTGACAAGGAGGAGCATTTTCATTTTTCACAGCCTGTTGAAGGAGGCGTTGCGTCCTGGCTTTCTCGTAGATGGCCATTTCGCGATTATGGCCGTCTCGAACCTTTTGACCTGCTTCCCTTATAAGCTTGTCCATTTGTTCTTCGAACGACGGACTGGGCATTTTCACGGCGGGAGCTCGTTCTGTTTCAGGGTTAGCCTTTTCCCACAGAGCATCTCCTTCTTCATCAAAGTCATGTATGGCGTAGCAGCCGCGGAGTAGCTCCCGTTTCTTGGATTGAATATACCCAAGCCCGGTCGTTTCCATTCTCCCGTTAGGCAACTTTCGTTGAGTTTCGGGAACGTTCAGATCCTGTTATAGACTCGTGCTTGTCGCGCAGTTTGCTTAAGGGGTACACCTTTGCGTCTCAAGAGTCTCTTTAGTCCGTTCGTGTAATATCTGGGCAAACAGATGGGCTGGAGCCTATCAAGTGCAGAATCCGCGCCGTGCCAGATTTCTTTCTGCATTTTGGTTTCCCCGGATCGGTAGAATATGATCTCTTTTTCACCCTTTTCGCCTGGGAGGGACGTAGAATGTCTGCAGTTCTTCCACACTGTAGGTATCAAGCGCATCTATCTCTTTATGATGCTTTGGAGGGACTATGGCAACTTGCAAACTTTGATCTTCATCAGCGAAGGTTTGTATTGATGGCCGAGCAGAGAATACGGTATTGACCTCATCTTCCGAGTCGCTGCCGAAGATCAACATAGGAGCGGACGGTCCCGGCTTGTGGCATTGGGACGGACCTGAATAAACTATTTCTTCTTCCTCCTCGGTATCACTCCCGAAGACCGGAATAGTAGTGATGGCTTTGTTCTTCGGTTTGTGACATCTTTCCGTGTCCTCAAAATCTGGTAAGAAGTATTTTGCATCTTCGTATTTTTGGACTTCGTTCACGGAGAATGGGTTCAGCTCCCCCGTTACGGTATACTCGAGACCATTTTTGAAATACTTCATACACTGATGTTGTGTAGAAGGGATGATGTTGTACTCGTGTAACCAGGGCCGGCAAAGCAAAGCATTGTAGCATGTCTTGGCGTCAATGACGTGAAACTTAATGTCCGTGACAAGCAGCCCAAAGCGTAGTATCAATATTACAGACCCAAGCGTCCGTGATGACTGGGAGTCAAATCCGGAGATGGTGATTTTATCACGAGCGAGATGTTGGACGTTCATGCAGATTTCCTTCAACATTCTCACATTGAGGAGATTGACGGAGGACCCATTGTCAACCTGGATTTTTCCTATCTTGATGTCATGACAGCATCCGGAGACATATAGGGGACGGTTGTGCTCGCATGTCCCAAGGAGGAGATCTTCATCGCCGAAAGTGATATCGGCTGTGTGTACTTCTTCCAGCTCGTCCTTCATCTTTTCTTCGTCGAGGAAAGCTTGGAATTGCTCGGGCTCTTGTAATGCCTTGATCAAAAAATCTCTTGCTTCTTTGGATAACAAGAGGGCGTCGAGAATGCTTAACCGCGAAGGTAGCTTTCTCAAGTGTGCTAGAACGTTGTAGTCCACCTTTCTTTTCTTTGGCGGGTCCTTGGCTGTCAGCTCTTTGATGGCTTGGTTATCAAGGATGATATCCTCAGGGACTTTTTCTTTTCTCTTATATTTTCTATTTGATCCAATGTTCGAGGGCCCAAGATTCTTTTCGGGCAGCTTGCGATTACGCAGCTGAATGTTCTCGCAGTTCTTCGGTTCCTCCTCTTTTCCCGAGGTGGATTCTTTAAAGAGAGGGCCAAGAGCTATTTCTTCATCAGAATCGCTCCCAAAGGTGAGAACTTGCGATCCCCCATAGTCAACCATGTGGCAGTTGCCAGCGGTTCTTTTGTGCTCCTCGGTCGTATTTCTTCGCTCCCGACGAGCTTTGCGTTTCATCCGCTTGAAATGTTGTCGGTGGGCGACATATCTCTGCCACCATTTTTTAAAAGCGTTGCACTCTTCGGTGGGGTGCGCAATCTTTCGATGATATGAGCAGTAGCTAGGGTGTGTTTCCGTTTCACTAAGAATGTTTTTTTCGGAAGGTGGCAGCTTCATTCCCATTGATATGGTTTTGGCGAACCTCTTCCTCGTTTTGAACCTGATTTTATTTGCGGCGGGCGTACTTTGATCTGGCGGGAGTGTCTCAACTCTTTCGTCCAGTCGCCGGCGTTTGGCCTTTTCAAATATGACCATCTCGCGCTCCCGATCAGCTTTGCTTTTAAGAAGAGCTTCGTTCAGGAATGCATCAATTGTTTTGTCTGATGGACCTAGAAGTTCCGGTTCAGGATTTGCCCCCAGTTTCTTTGTGTAAGGAGCTTCTTCATCATCTATCGATGAGTGAGAGATCACATGGCAGCTTGCTACATAACCTTCAGATTCATCCGACTAGTCTTCTCCATTGTCATCATCTCCGTCCTCAAGGACATGGCTGAGAAATTCTTGGAGTGTGATCGGGGTCCGCACCTTCTGGTTATATTCTTCCAGCACGTCGATAAATTTTTGCAGGTCCGTGCGCTTGTCACCAGGCTTCATGGGCTTTTTGGTCTTCTTCTTCTTCTTTGAAGACTTTGACGACTCGGTGTGAATGCTTTGGCTATCACCACCAATTTTCGGAGTTGGGCGCGGCTTCAGCATCCCCTCGATGATCTCAGGTTCCAGTGGATTCTTCCACCTAATTGCCGGACATGTGTGGAGATCCTTCAGCATTCTTTTAGTTTTGGCTGAAAGGGCGACCTCCCATGGAGCTTCTTCTACGAAAGAACACGATGCCCCCGGTGTATCCGTCTTCTTGAGAGCGTGTGGCTGAGGCGGGTTCACCTTCCAATTTTCGGATAATACGAATTTGCCCTGTTGGTACTGATCTTCTATCCAGCTTTTGAAGATGTAACAATCTTCGATCGGATGACCCAACATTCGGTGATAAGGGCAATAGTTAGGATTACTAATGTCGCCTGGTTGTGCTGGGCGTCTTGGCTCCGGCAGAGTGATGAGCCTGGTGCGCAGTGCTAGCTCGAATAACCTCTTCGTCTTGTCTCGAGGGAACGAGTAAGGGCGTCTCATTTTATCTCCAAGAGATCGAGTTCTATCATTTTGGCGATCAACTGGTCTTAGACCACTGGGCTGCTGTTGAGCATTGGCGACGACGGTCGCTTTCCCCTTTCCCTTCTTGTTCCGAGGCTCTGGCTTTGGAGGAGACGGTCTATGACCCATCTGCTCTATTTGGGCCAGTTTGTCGATCAAGGCCTGAAACGTGGTCGGTTTGAAAAACATCATGAATTGGGAAATAGTAGCCTGAGGGTCCAAAGTGCCCACGAACATGCGCACCGCCGGCGCTTCTTCGATGCGCTGTTCGCATTTTGACCATAAGTTCCGCCATCGTATTGCGTATTAAACCCATGTCTCGCCTGGCTTTACCCTGGCGTTAATCAATGCTGTGATTGGGGTGCACTCGCTAGCGCTTGCGAATCTTTGCGTAAATAACAGCTCCATCTCCGCAAATATCTTGACAGAGTCGTTCGGGAGTTCAGAGTACCACTCGAATGCCGTTTCCGACAAGCTGCCGACGAATTGGTGAAGTAGCAATTTATCATCACCTCCGGTGTTGCCACATAGAGCCCTGAACTGGGCGACATGCTGGTGGGGATTGCCCGTCCCTTTGTATATATGAAATTTAGGGATCGTATATCCCGGCGGGTACTTTATTTGGTCATACCAGCCTGGATATGGTCGCCCAGTTTTAACAACTTGGCCGGCCGCTTCATTCGCCTGGTGAGCTTGTATTTGCTGAGCAATGTAGTCATCCAGAGCGGCCTTGGAAATAGTTTCCTCTTTGGCTGCTGAAAGAGCCGAAGGAGGGTTCGATGTCTCCCCTCTGTCGTCTTCAATGATGATCGGGGGGTCTTCAACTGGAGGTTCCGGCTGTAACATCATCCCAGCCATGTCTTGGAACAAGAGAGCCATTCGTTTTATATTGGCTGCCTGTTTCGCAGCCTCTTTTTCTTTCCTCTCAAGCATTCTTCGGAGGAACTCGGTGTCAGTTTCTTGTTCCCGACGCTGCTCCGAGGTCTCTGGATTTTCTTTTGGCCCAATCAGTGCGGCCATTGCAGTCAGCATCTCCTGAAGCTTCTGCTGTTGTTGTTCCTGAGCCCTTGTTATTGACCGGGTAAGCGATTGATGACCCGTAGAAGCACGGCTTTCTTCTTTTCCGGAAGCCATATAAACGGCATGTACCATCATTCCCCCAGACTTGGGGCGTTTAGATTCAGCGCTTTTACGGTTTGCCACGTTCACAGGGGCTTTCTCTGGCCTCCTTCTCTTTTGAGCAGTTGAAGTCGAGGGGGCCGTTGCAGCGGGAACCCAGGTAGCTGTCGTCTTTTGTGGCTTGACAGGATGGTCCTTCTCTTGCCGAACTTTTACCTTTTCTGTCGGCGAGAGTAATCTTGATCAATTATTGAGTCCTGAACCTGTCGCCAGACTTTGTAAATTTTAGAAGAAAGCTGCTGAGGGGGCTGCTCCGGCTTTGTTTCTGTAACATTCTCCATGGGTGGAGGAGATCTTTTCAGTACGGAGGTGGGTGAATTCCTGCACACCTGTTAAGAAGCTCGAAGTTGTTCCCAGTTAGAACAGCAGCATTGACTTCCACCGTTGGGGCTGGTGGAGTTAGCCCAGAGGGGGAGTTGCCCCCAGCCTTCCGTACTCGGCGCCAATGACGACGGCGAGCATGTCACGTAGATGGTGTTGGTTCAGCTATGGGGATGGCTTTATCATGCCCCCTGTTCTGGTGAGGCGCTTCTGGTACTAGCCTCTTGATGACCGACGCCCGTTGACTAGTAGTATCCAATCTGTCAAAGACAGACCTTTGAGCAGGAACGGGAGCCAGAGTGGCCAGCCTCGTAAAGACCGATCCTTTGACCGGAGAAGCTTCTTTAGTGACCTCGAGAGCAGGAATGGCTATCCGTTTTGGGATGGTCGCTTCAGGTATCGTGGGCTTCTTGACGGGCCCATTGGAGTTCAGGCTCAGCCTATCGAAGACTGATGTTGTTGGCTTGACATTGGATGACCCGTTGAGAGGGGTCGTGGTGGTAGTGACCCGATCAAAGACCGACTTCTTTTGCGCTTCTTGCGGCAGCGGGATGTTAACGCTCACTGGTGGGAACATGGCCCCGAAGAACAACCCGGTGGTAGCCTGCGTCACCTTCTCTACCAGCATTGTGAACAGGGAGGCCGCCTGGGGCCCGTAAGTTACACCTCCAGATGAGGTGGAACGGAAGTTGCAGTTGTAGCTGGAACATTTCGTGCAAGTAGACGCCATTGATCTTTTGTTTTCTGCACGTAGCAAGACACCAAATCTTAGTATTTCGAACCCAAGGGAAACCAT
Organism: Agapanthus africanus; assembly: GCA_030015575.1. Taxonomy (NCBI): domain Eukaryota; kingdom Viridiplantae; phylum Streptophyta; class Magnoliopsida; order Asparagales; family Amaryllidaceae; genus Agapanthus; species Agapanthus africanus. The sequence continues at coordinate 374,444,190 of JASDDO010000010.1, forward strand.
ATCAAACCGTGATTCGTTCGCGAACACGACACACGAAGTGTGGAGTGGAAAGAGGAAAAGGTCCCACCGGGCGTGCTAGAATCTTTTCCCCGCCGAAAGACGCGACCGGGACGTTGGGACGTCAGGCCTGAAATTCGAGGGCAGATGCTAATTGGTTCTATCTGTCCACCTCTCCGAAGATGCCAAGTTGATTTATGACACCATGTATCGAAGGTTTAAACGGATGTGGCCGATGTAGCAGATTTCATCAGATCCCCTCCCGCATTTGAGGGGTTTTTGATTGTGGGGGCGCTCTTCCCTGCAGGCGCAAGCCCCTGCAGTTAATTACGCTACCGCTTCGCGGTAACCACTTTCTCCTTCTCCAGATGATCACTTCGTGTCGTAGGTGTTTGTTTTATTTTTGGTTGCCTGTGGATTGTATACGGAGGCTAATTTATGTTGTCGCCCGTAGGGCGTGAATTAGTCCAAATCCGTATCTTCTTAGATTTGGAGTTGGGGGTTGGGTTTAAGAATACGTTAGTCTCATTTGGGACTAAGATCAACTTAAACGTATGTTAAGGATACTGTTCATATCAGATTTTTGCATTTTTATACCGCCCAATTTTTATCACATTGCTTATCGGTAGGTACTCTTGAGCCGTGTTTGCTAGTCAATTGCAGGATACATGTTCTCGGCTCTAAACGGTGAAATTCAAGGAAAAGCACGACAAAATACGGATTACTGCCAACCACAGATAAAACACGGGTCTCCGCTCTCTATCCGTATGTTGCTGCACACCAGTTTAAGAGACAAAATGACAAATCAATGTCATTTTCATGCACAAATCTCAATGGCAACACAAGATCCAACATATCTACGCGGCGCTCAAGAAAAATCATGACAAAAGATCCACATCAAATCACCTTTTGATCTGTTGGAATTCTGGAAAAATTGTGAAGAGTTTCTGAGAAAAAACATATACCAAACAACAGACAACATCAAGACATGGGACCCCACAAAATCCGAGGAGCCAACTCCTCTAAACGGCCGCGGTTCCGCGGCATAAGCATGCTTAGGCCGCAGAACCGCGGCCGTACGGACTCCTCAGGTGCTGATGTTTCAGGGGTAGTTTGGACTTTTCATGAAGAGGCAGAATTTTGCCCTAGGTTTCCAGTTTCCTGCCTATAAATAGTCCAGAACTTGCCAAAGCCAAGGGTCCATATTCTTGTATTTAGATTTTAGAATACATGTGTTGTTCTTCTTCCTCTTTTCATCTCTTCTCCATTAAAAACTTGTAGTGAGCTTTTGTGAGTGAAGAATGAATAAAAGAGTTCTCTTTGTTATCATGCTTGTCTTGTTCTTTTGATTAATTATAACTGCTTGTAATTTTCATTTGCTAATCTAGTTGTTGTTATTTGTTGTTTGTTTCTTTCTTGTTCTCTTTTTCTTTATCCTTAAACAACTATGATGCTTAAGCTTGATTCTTGCCAAGGTGAGTTCTCAAATAGCTAGTTGTAATCTTCTAACCTCTTTCTTTCTATCTTCCTCCTTTATTTTATTTTCTTTTCCTTATAATAGGTGAGTAGTTTTCATACTTGTTAGGGTAGGATAAGGAAAGTTTGAGAGAAGGAAATCTCTCTCACTCTTTTCTTGCCCAACATCTTAATTTGGACTCCCGTTAATTGAACCACAATCCGCTCCCTACAGCACCCTATCCTACATGATAGCGGTGATTTCTTAGTGAGACCGGTTGTGGTTGAATTAACTGGAGGTTAAGGCTAAGAGCCAAGAACGGATGGACAAGCACCAAAAGGAAGAACTTATGCGTTGGAAAGCCTAGCTTATACTCGCAAGTTCCTTCCTAGTCGTGCTAATCCCCGTTGTTGCCGATTTCCGTAACACCGACATTAAGAGTGGCAACGAAAGAAGTGAGCGACTCCTAACTCAAACTAACCTAATCCTAACCCTAATAAGCTCTTTATATATATCATTTTAGCACATAGTTAATATAAAAAACAAACCTGGACATTTGAACTTAACTCGTTAAAGCACATAGAAAAAGATTCCCATCTCCTTGCGGACGACCCGTACTCAACCGGCTAGCTACAAGCGAAACCGTCTTGATTGCGGTAACAAACTTAGCACGCAAAAACTCTACCAATCAAATGGCGCCGTTGCCGGGGAGACGGTAGTTTATTTCTTTGTGTAATTTCGGGTTAATTTGTGAATATAAACACAACCGAAAAAAAATACATTGTAAAAAACCATCTTGTTATTTTTGATTAGTTTTTGTGCAAGTGTGCAGGATAAAAAGAAGGTCGAGTTCAGTGCCAAAGACGTGGGAAGTTAGACCCACATCTCGCGGCTACACCGCGACGGATCAAGACGAAGCCAACGGTCTACTTTAAAAATCTGGAGCAGATACAGTGAGTAAATCAAGATTCAGGAAATCCAGACAAGCAGAGGACAACCAAGGAAGCACCGACAAGAAAAATCAAGCACCAAGGCCAACAAACAGCCGCGGAACCGCGGCATAAGCAGGCTTAGGCCGCGGTTCTTAGGCCGCGGAACCGCGGCCGTTTGGTGCCTTCAGGGTGCCAAATTCCCTGTGAGTGTTCCTTATCTCCTCCCCACTCCTCTGAACTCTACTGAACTGTGTTTTCTGCAGCATTCTTTGCGCAAACTCTCTTCCCCCTTCTAATAAATTGTTTTTGTGCAGGATTCTTTGCGCCGCGCTTAAAAAAATAAAAATTGATTGCAGTTGATTGTTACTGCTTTGCATATATTAATACGGACTTTAAGGGGCTTGAAACCAATTCAGATTGGGTGGGGATTTCATCACCCTTCCCAGGACCCCAGAAATCACAAAAAGCATATGCATTGACCATTGCTTAAATTGAAAAATACTAGACTCAGCCCTAAGGACTTCACGCTCAATAGGACAGAGGACTAGTTACAGGCATCGGCCGTTTATCCTATCCTGACTTTTGCGGTGTCTAGGAAAGTGTGTCCAAGGCAAGTGGTTACTTAATTAGGACCACTACTTACGTAGTGGGGAGCCTCCCACTTACCTGGCACTTACCTGGCCGCAATTGTTGGAGAAGAGGCGGTTTGAGGTCCTATTTCTAGCCCTTTGGAACAGTTAGGAGCTGTCTAGCTGACCTAGGTGACCCTAGATCTAGGTGTGATTGTGCATATCTTGTTTGTGATTGCTTGAAGCCGTAAGCCCGTACATATTTCTGTAAAGCTCTTTCTAAAAAAGGAAAAAAAAAACACAACCAAAAACTTTTATAAAAACTTGCCCTTTGTCGCCAGAATCCATTTTTTCACCCACACCCATTGTATTTCTCCATTGACGTTTTCTTACCCTCACCTTCTCCGCTTTGACTATACTAAACTCGTTTAGTGTATGTCCGCTTGGACTCGGGACACTAGCGTCCGCCTAGTCCGCATTACGTTTGTCGCTACCGACTACGCGATCGACTCAGACGTCGAAACTCCGTCCACGCCTCTTTCACCCTTACCTTTGCCGGCTAACTCCGACGTTGACCGGAATTCTGTTCATACATCTTCACCTTCACCATCACCAACCTCTTCTTCCGCGATGTCAGGATTTAATCCAAACATCTCTTTGACTCCTTCGGGATTGACTCCACCTCCTATGGAGGCAAATAACCCACCACCACCGCCTGTTGTAGCGCCGCAGCGAATCGCGCTCCAGGATCGTTTCTATCCCACCCGTTCTGCACTTCCCACCTGTCTTTCCCTTCCACCGGCCAATGGGGATAATTTTGAAATTAAGCCCCACTTCATTAACATGCTTCCGAAATTTCATTTGCTTGAATATGAAGATGCCTATATCTTCATCAACAAGTTCCAAAATGTTTGTGCCCTGATAAAAACCACCCAGCTGTCGGACGATGCTATACGGCTACGGGTCATTCCGTTCACTTTATGCGATCTTGCTGAAAAATGGCTGTATAGCACCGCTCCCCACTCCATAGCCAGTTGGGACGAGTTTGTGAAAGCGTTTCTCAAGAAATTCTATCCGAATCATAAAACCGCAAGGATCCGTAACGAAATCAACCATTCTCTCAGCTTCCTACTGAACCCTTCTGGAAGTGCTTTGACCGGTATAAAGACCTTCTTGTTCAGTGCCCTCACCACGGTATTGAGAAATGGCAACTTTGCCAAACCTTATACGAGGGCCTGAACCCAGCAACCAAGCAGTTGTTGGAAACCATTTGTCAGGGCCACTTCCTATCGAAATCTGACGAGGAAGCGTGGCAATTCTTCGATGACCTTGCGGAACAAACGCTTCAATGGGAGAGCACTAGACCAACTACTTCTTCTTCTTCCTCCACTTCTACTGGTCAGTCTAGGGTAGGAATTCACCAACTCGATGTCTCTATTGCGATGAAAGCTGAAATGGCTGCAATAACGAGAAAACTTGAAGCGATAGAGAGCAAATTTTCATCTCCTGCTCCTGCCCCTGTTCTTCCCCTTCGTACCATTTGTGCTTGTTGTTTCGATCCTTCTCACTTAACCGAAGAGTGTCCTTACAATCCACCATCTCAAGGACAGGATCAGGTTAATGCCGCATTTCAGCAAAGACCGAGGAATGATCCATACTCTTCCACCTACAATCCCGGTTGGAGGAACCACCCCAATTTCGCCTGGAATCAGAATCAGCAACAATTCCAAGGCAATAATTTCCAGAGGCCCCCTCCTCCACAACAACAAGCGCAACAACAAACTCAACATCATTTTCAGCAGCCCTTCCAACCCCAACCTTTTCAAAATCAGACGAACAACTTTGCACCCAACAATTCTTTTCCACAAAACAACTTTGTTCCGTCAAACAACGATAAGGTTTTCTCGCTAGAACGAAGTCTGGAGGCATTCGTTAAACAATCGACACAATCCACCGCCAACATCCAGTCGTCTATTCAGTCTTTGGTGCAACACACTGCTGCACACGGGAAAAGCATCAAGACCATCGAAGCCCAGATTGCACAGCTGAATGCGGCGTTAAGTGAGCGAGAAAAGGGGAAGCTTCCATCTCAACCACTCCCAAATCCCGGTCACCCACATAACGTACATGTTGCTCTTGAACAACAGAACCATAATGTAAGTGCCGTGACTACATTGAGATCGGGAAGGATGCTGCACAACAACATCGGCACAGCAATTGAGGATAATGACACCCCGGCCGCTTCTTTTTCTTCTTCTTCGTCTTCTGAGTCTATTCTCCATTCTTCAAAAGGCTCTTCTTCTTCTTCTTCTGCTCTGAACGGACCCACTTCTCACTCTACGAAAACACCAGCTCTGGGATCCGTTCCAGCTCCATAATCTCCTCTACAAGCATTGGACTCAACCAATTTTAAAAACGTTCCATTTCCAAACCGGTTGAGGTCCAATAAACAAAATCCACAAATGGAGAAGATTCTGGAGTTGTTTAAGCAGGTTAACATTAACATTCCCCTTTTAGATGTTGTTCAACAAGTCCCGTCCTACGCGAAAATCTTAAAGGACTTGTGCACGAAAAAGAGGAAGTCTCAGGTACCCAAGAAAGTTTTCTTGGCTAGTGCTGTGAGTGATGCTCTTACCCAATCTTTACCGCAAAAACGGAAGGACCCTGGCTGTCCTACGATTTCTATTACCATTGGGGATAAGAACATCAACCGCGCACTATTAGATCTTGGTGCCAGTGTTAACCTGCTTCCGTACTCAGTATATGAGCAACTAGGTGTAGGAGAGCTGAAACCCACACACTGCACTCTCCAAATGGCCGACCGATCGATCACCCATCCTAGGGGTGAGCTAGAGGATGTGTTAATCAAGGTTGGAGACTTCATATTCTCCGTTGACTTCATTGTATTATACACACAGCCTGTAGCTAACCCACGGAATCAAATTCCGGTGATACTCGGTCGCCCATTCCTTGCAACCTCAAATGCTGTGATCAATTGTCGCAATGGTTCGATGAACCTATCTTTTGGAAACATGACAATTGAACTCAACATTTTTAGGTTAGGGAATCAGCCCACCGAACCTAATGCTCATATACTAGACGTTTGCTCAATCCAGGAGATCACCCCAGAGTAGTGTGAATTCGAGGAGTTTTTGTTCGATCACGATAACCTTAACGCCACTAGTGCGTTCCTCTTCGAACCTGCTGCTGTTTCTGCGCCCGATAATGACTACAAGTGTTTTACTTTCACGAACGATCGTAGCCCCTCACCACCCGAGTTTGAATCCTTCGAATTTCCGGATGAGTTACCTGAACCATCCAACTCGGTCGCTTACACTCGTTTCGAACCTTTGCTGGAATCCTTTGAGTTCGAGACCTTCTCACCAATCTTGCCTTCAATCGTTTCACCTCCAACGCTCGAACTCAAGCCTTTGCCGTCTCACCTTAAGTACGCTTACTTGGGTGAGAACGATACCCTCCCTGTTATCATCTCGGCTTCTCTAGCTCCAGAGCAAGAGAAAGCCCTTCTTGCGGTCTTGCACAGCAATAGGCAAGCTTTTGGCTGGTCCATGGCGGACATCAAGGGGATTAGTCCCCTGATCGTTGAACATCACATTCATCTGATGGATGATGCCAAACCATCCAGGGATCCACAAAGGCGACTCAACCCAGTCATGAAGGAGGCTGTGAAAAAGGAAATCGTGAAGTGTCTGGATAGTGGTATCATTTACCCTATCTCTGATAGCCAGTAGGTTAGCCCCATTCACGTTGTCCCCAAGAAATCAGGCATAACGGTCATTACTAACGAGGCGAATGAGTTAATCCCTACTCGCACCCAAACTGGGTAGCGAGTATGCATCGATTACAGAAAACTCAACGCCGCAACGCGGAAAGACCACTTTCCGCTACTTTTCATTGACCAAATGCTTGAACGATTGGCCGGAAATGAGTACTACTGCTTTCTTGATGGCTACTCTGGCTATAATCAGATTCCCATCGCTGAAAAAGACCATGACAAGACCACATTCACTTGTCCTTTCGGCACGTTTGCATATCGTCTCATGCCCTTTGGGTTATGCAATGCGCTCGCTACCTTCCAGAGGTGTATGATGGGAATTTTCTCAGACATGGTGGAGAAATTCCTGGAGATCTTCATGGACGATTTCTCCATCTTTGGCGATTCCTTTAACGAGTGTTTGCTGCATCTTGACGCTGTCCTTACCCGATGTAAGGACAAGAACCTCACTTTGAATTGGGAGAAGTGCCACTTCATGGTACGCGAAGGTATTGTCATAGGACATATCATTTCGCAAAATAGCATAGAGGTTGACAAAGTGAAGATTGAGGTCATTTCCAATCTCCCTCCTCCCAGATGCGTCAGAGACATCCGAGCCTTCCTTGGCCATGCCGGTTTCTATAGACGGTTCATCAAGGACTTTAGCAAGATTTCTAGGCCCTTGACTCTTCTACTGGCCAAGGACACGCCATTCGACTTCAACTCGAGCTGTGTGACTGGGTTCGAGTCATTAAAAAGCTCACTCACTTCTGCTCCCGTTCTTTCTTCACCTGACTGGACGCACCCATTTGAGATTATGTGCGATGCATCCGACTTTGCCATTGGTGCTGTCCTTGGACAACACATCAACAAGATGCCGCACGTAATCTATTATGCGAGCCGAACCCTGAACAATGCCTAACTCAATTATACAACAACTGAGAAGGAATTCTTGGCTGTTGTATTTTCTTTAGAAAAGTTCAGGCCGTACCTCATCGGCTCTCCAGTCATTGTCTACACAGACCATTCTGCTCTGCGCCATCTTTTTGCGAAGAAAGATGCAAAATCTCGGCTAATACGTTGGATCCTCTTGCTTCAAGAGTTTGACCTTGACATTAAGGACAAAAGAGGATGTGAAAACGTGCTCGCCGACCATCTCTCACGACTTCCTTCTTCGCCGTCGCCTCAACTTCCGATCAACGACGTTTTTCCGGATGAACAACTCTTGACAGTATCTCGCGAACCCTGGTTCGCAGATATTGTGAACTATTTGGCCACAGGGCTACTACCGACTGAATGGTCAAGTCAGGACAGACTTCGATTCTTATCCCAAGTAAAACACTTTTACTGGGACGAACCCTATCTGTTCAAGTACTGTCCCGACCAGATTATTCGTCGGTGTGTCCCTGACGATGAATTCAAGAGTGTGCTGTCATTTTGCCATGATCAAGCATGTGGCGGGCATTTTGGCCTCAGAAAGACAGCTGAGAAGATCTTGCAATGTGGTTTCTACTGGCCACAACTCTTCAAAGACGCTCATGACTATTTCAGGACTTGCTCCCGGTGCCAACACTTGGGCCGGATATTCCGGAGGAACGAGATGCCGCTCCAACCAATCTTGGTTGTGGAGATTTTCGACGTTTGGGGGATAGATTTCATGAGGCCGTTTCCCAGCCCTTTTGGGAACCTGTACATCCTTCTCGCTGTTGATTACGTCTCTAAGTGGGTCGAGGCTGTGCCCAGCCGGACTAACGACAACTAGGTTTCTTAAAGAAAATATTTTCTCCCGGTTTGGGCACCCCCGAGCGATCATTAGCGACAATGAAACTCATTTCTGCAATAAGACTTTCAAGGCCTTGATGTGGAAATATTCCATTAACCATAAGCTATCTACGCCCTACCATCCCCAAACCTGTGGGCAAGCCGAAGTTTCAAATCGGCAAATCAAGCAGATACTGGAGAAGACGGTTTCTAAGAACCGAAAGAATTGGTCGTTGAAACTCACTGAAGCCCTTTGGGCATTTCGAACGGCTTATAAGACCGATCTTGGCATGTTTCCCTATCGGCTTGTGTACGGAAAGGCTTGCCACCTCCCTGTCGAAATGGAGCATCGCGCATTTTGGGCGATAAAGGAGCTGAATCTGTCTCTCGAAGATGCGGGCAGCCATCGGAAGCTGCAGTTGAACGAATTGAGCGAGCTTAGAGATGAGGCTTACGATAACGCGGTTGTCGTTAAGAACCGGACGAAGGTGTTTCACGATAAACACCTTTTGCGCAAAACTTTCGTACCTGGTCAACAGGTACTGCTTTACGACACCCGGCTACACTTCCATCCAGGAAAGCTCAGATCTCGCTGGAAAGGGTCGTATTTTGTGCTGAATGTGTATCCGCATGGCGCTGTGGATTTGGAGAATCCAAAGGACGGTTCATTTTTTAAAGTAAATGGACACCGACTTAAACCGTACCTTAGCGCCGAACCAACAGAGGAGCTCCTGGTCTTACAGGAGCCGGTTTACCCTGCATAATCTTCCTCTGCCTACCACCAAACTTCAGTTATCCAGCCAAGAACAGTGGACACTGTTCCAAATAAGTTTGGGTGTATGTATATACCATTTTGTATTTATTTGTGGATATTCTTTTCCATTTTTACTCTTTAAAAAACAAAAAAATTGTGTATATCTAACCGACAATTTTGACCCTTCAAATGATCTCTTCCTGCAATGACAGTGAGGACACTGTCCAGTTTCAGTTTGGGGGTACGCTCGGTACGCATTTCTAACCTTCGCATTCATATGTATATTTTGCATCTGCATACTAAAATCCATAAAAATCAGAAAATTTTCTAAAAAAATAAAAACTTTTCTGTCAAGTTAGCTAGTGGGAGAACTCTGATTCAACATTTCGACGGTTTTGTTTGATAAGATAAGAATAACTAAATCTTATTTTTAGATTTTGAAAACCTAAAAGATAACTCTCTTTTGAAATTAACTATAGCTGATATACGTATTTACATCACACTTCACGTGTCGTGAGTTTTGGAAATTAGATGACAAGTCTTTTATGTCTAAGAACTTTTAAATGGATAAATGATTTTCTGAAGATCAAATAGGTTTGTTCTGAAATAAGTAATATCAAGAATAGTTTATGAAGTGAAGTGAATATGAAGGAATGTATTGATGCCTTAATTGGAACTAAGTCTGAAAAATAACCCATCTGAAACTTGATTGGAATGATTACACACCTAACCCACTAAACACGTCTTTTATCCAAAAAATAACTGAACTGCCGGTTATATCTCCGTTCGCATTGAATCATCATGATTTTCACGCTAAATTGTCTTTTGTTTTTGGGCCTAGGTAACTTGAGTAATTAAGTCCGCTGGGGTTTCTCTACACCTAATGCCCTAAAGCCAACTGGTTTGGGTGCATTGGCCCAAAACTCGTTAAGAAGCCTAGAAAGTCCAGATTAAAACAAAGTCAAGCAAGTGTTCTCTCCGAGTTAAAATTCCTAACGGTTCTTTGTGTGAGAATAATCTTGACAAAAGACAGGTTTTTATAAAAAATATTTCTAGCGGAGATATGAAGGTTTTATTCTATGATAAAGACTATTGCACGTTCACAGAGGTGTGTATGAAATGTAAACAAGAAAAAGATGGAGTGAAAAATAAGACCTAGTTTCCTGTTAAGGAAGATAGAAATTCTGAAGTTGAAACCTTACTGGAAAACGAAACTTGAAAAATGCTTAACTCTTTATAAAACTTATGTGATCCTTTTAAAATTTTTATCTGGGTTTTATTGTATGACATGATGACTTTATTCGACCCTTCTGGAACTTAACGACACTATTTGCACTGCACGTAAAGACATATAAAATCTTAAGTTAAATAAAAAGCGAGATGTGAAAAATAAAGGTTCGATAGTCTAGACTTAGGATAATAGAATTATTATTTTCTGAAACAAAACTTTAGGGTTTGAATTATAGTTATTTTGCAAAACTAGCTTGACAGGATTTTGTGGGGAGTATCCGCTGAAAACCCTCAGAAGACAACACTCCTCCTACTAGGGACACCTAGAGGTTTAACGGCTTGTTGCACGTGCTCAGTGCAATCGCGTTCCCTGCGAAAGTGAGGTTAGGAAATTTTTTGTGAATAAATTGGCTTTGCTCGGGACGAGCAAATGATAAGTTTGGGGGTATTTGTTCATATCAGATTTTTGCATTTTTATACCGCCCAATTTTTATCACATTGCTTATCGGTAGGTACTCTTGAGCCGTGTTTGCTAGTCAATTGCAGGATACATGTTCTTGGCTCTAAACGGTGAAATTCATGGAAAAGCACGACAAAATCCGGATTACTGCCAACCACAGATAAAACACGGGTCTCCGCTCTCTATCCGTATGTTGCCGCACACCAGTTTAAGAGACAAAATGGCAAATCAATGTCATTTTCATGCACAAAGCTCAATGACAACACAAGATCCAACATATCTACACGGAGCTCAAGAAAAATCATGACAAAAGATCCACATCAAATCACCTTTTGATCTGCTGGAATTCTGGAAAAATTATGAAGAATTTCTGAGAAAAAACATATACCAAACAGCAGACAACATCAAGCCATGGGACCCCACAAAATCCGAGGAGCCAACTCCTCTAAACGGCCGCGGTTCCGCGGCATAAGCATGCTTAGGCCGCGGAACCGCGGCCGTACGGACTCCTCAGGTGCTGATGTTTCAGGGGTAGTTTGGACTTTTCATGAAGAGCTGAATTTTGCCATAGGTTTCCAGTTTCCTGCCTATAAATAGTCCAGAACTTGCCAAAGCCAAGGGTCCATATTCTTGTATTTAGATTTTAGAATACATGTGTTGTTCTTCTTCCTCTTCTCATCTCTTCTCCATTAAAAACTTGTAGTGAGCTTTTGTGAGTGAAGAATGAATAAAAGAGTTCTCTTTGTTATCATGCTTGTCTTGTTCTTTTGATTAATTATAATTGCTTGTAATTTTTATTTGCTAATCTAGTTGTTGTTATTTTTTGTTTGTTTCTTTCTTGTTCTCTTTTTCTTTATCCTTAAACAACTATGATGCTTAAGCTTGATCCTTACCAAGGTGAGGTCTCAAATAGCTAGTTGTAATCTTCTAACCTCTTTCTTTCTATCTTCCTCCTTTGTTTTATTTTCTTTTCCTTATAATGGGTGAGTAGTTTTCATACTTGTTAGGGTAGGATAAGGAAAGTTTGAGAGAAGGAAATCTCTCTCACTCTTTTCTTACCCAACATCTTAATTCGGACTCCCGTTAATTGAACCACAATCCGCTCCCTACAGCACCCTATCCTACATGATAGCGGTGATTCCTTAGTGAGACCGGTTGTGGTTGAATTAACCGGAAGTTAAGGCTAAGAGTTAAGAACGGACGGACAAGCACCAAAAGGAAGAACTTATGCGTTGGAAAGTCTAGCTTATACTCGCAAGTTCCTTCCTAGTCGTGCTAATCCCCATTGTTGCCGATTACCGTAACACCGACATTAAGAGTGGCAACGAAAGAAGTGAGCGACTCCTAACTCAAACTAACCTAATCCTAACCCTAACAAGCTCTTTATATATATCATTTTAGCACATAGTTAATATAAAAAACAAACCAGGACATTTGAACTTAACTCGTTAAAGCACATAGAAAAAGATTCCCATCTCCCTGCGGACGACCCGTACTCAACGGGCTAGCTACAAGCGAAACCGTCTTGATTGCGGTAACAAACTTAGCACGCAAAAACTCTACCAATCAGATACGTTAGCCTAATTTTTTAGACTAAGATCAACTTAACGGGATCGTTTAGATCCAACAAGAGGGTAATTGGGCTCTATTGCTTAGTTTAGGGACGTTGCGGTATATTAGTTTAAGGACATTACGGTCCAACGTTAGTTTAAGGACATTACGGTCCAGTGTTAGTTTAAGGACGTCTCGGTCCAGTGTTAGTTTAAAGACATCGCGGTCAAGGTTAAGGACATCATAGTCCATGGGTTTTAAAGGACCCCACAGTCCGAGGTTAAGGACATCATAGTCCATGGGTTTTAAAGGACCCCAAAGTCCGAGGTTAAGGACATCATAGTCCATGGGTGTAAGGACCCCACAGTCCAGTTTAAAGACGTCATAGTCTATGAAGTGTATGGTTGTCGGGACCCGTCACCTCTCTGAAGACGTTGAAGGATTACAACGACATATATCAGAGAGGGTTCAGAGATGTACCCTTAAACCGATGTGAGTTGGTTGAAAGATCTGTAGTCTCACTTCGGACTAAGACCTGTTAAATATTCATGAGCAGATGGGCTCAATTAAATATAAGTTGAGGACTTATGGCCAATATTGGGTTAAGTCCAATCAGGTTAAAATGTTTAACATTTTATTCTTGCTATTGAGCTTTTATTTGGGCTTGGCCCTTCTGACAATATTTTTGTCTTTTTATTGAATGCTCAGCATTCACCAGAGCTCTGGGCTTATTAAAGAACAATTTATGTTCTGTCAGCGCAACACGTGGCGCGCCAGGCGCTTTGCGCCAATTAAAAAGCGCAGTGCGCTTCTGCCACGTGGCGCACATGCAAGGGACGCGCATCGCACTCAGCGCAAAGAGCTAGATAATGAGCACATGATGCCAGTTTATGAGCACTGAGCGCATTGCGCTTTCAATTTAGTGGCGCACACGTGAGTGACACGTGGTGCGCTTGGCGCTGAGCTCCAGCCCGTGAGCGCAATGCGCTATTTCAGAAGTGCAAAGCGCAAGTTGTTTAATTGGCGCATACGTGGTTGACACGTGGCGCATTTGGTGCTGAGCGCCGATCCAGAGAGTGCAGAAGCGCTGTTCAAGAGCGCAAGGCGCATTTCATGAGCGCAAAGCGCATTTGATCAATTTGATGATCCGGAAAAATCAAGTTTATGTTCTTTTAAAAGAGACTTTGTCTCAAGATTCAAGAACAACTGTTCTTATTTTGCAGGAGAGATTTTCAATCTCTTATTTCGATGAAAGGCTTTGCCTTTATAGATCCATGATCTGTGAAAAGAATTATGTTCTTCTCTTATTTTATGATGAGATCTTTTGATCTCTTTTATGGAAGACTTTTTGTCTTGTAGATGTATGATCTTTTTTTTAAAGAAAAGAACTCTTCTTTTTATAAGATGATTTCATCTCTGTGTTCATCATCCATCATCTTTACCTTGAAGAAGTATCTTCTTTTGCTGAGAGTTTGCTCTTTATCTTTGAGTTTTTTTTTCAAAGTTTAGGGGGGGGGGTTTCTCTATATCAGACTTGAAGTCTTGGGGCCTTTTTATAGGGCAAGCTGATTTGTTGAATCGGTTTAAGAAATCTTTCTCTGATTGATTTGGGGATATTTCCCCACCATTGGATCTTTGATCCTGGGGCTTCTATTTTACAGAAGGCAATCTTCTTGTTTTTAACAAGATTGAAAAATCTTTCCATAACAGAATTTAATTCTGATTAATTAATGATTTATCATTATTATTAGATCTTTTGATTTAACGGTAGGGAATTTTTTTAATTCCAGTGCTAGCGCACCCGTGCTTTGCACGTGGTGCGCTGCTCAGAGTGCAGTGCACTCTGCGCTAGCACACCCAAGTTTGACACGTGGCGTGCTGCGCAGCGTACCTAGCGCTAGCACACTCATGGTGCGCTGCCTAGGGCACAACTCACTTGGCGCTGTATCTGTAGCGTTGCTTCAATTTTTGAAATTTGAATTTCAAACAGAGCTTTACTCTGATTGGGGGAAACAGCTACTTCGGGCTCCGGGGTCGCCGTCGCCTCGCCTACCATCTCACCACCAAGACTTGGCCCTGCAGGATATGATATATAAGAATTTGCAGACCAAGTTCTATTAAAAAAATAATGTGCATTGCATTACCTTGCGATGGATCCTCAGTTGCCTCCCGAGCCGCGTGCGCAACCTGTCTATGGGTGGTAGACAAGGCAGCTGGGGTACCCTCTGAAGTAATAGCGACAGAAGGGATGGTGCTTGGGCCTGCACTTGCAGCCAAGGTAGCATCACGCTCCCTCGCTGCGCGCTTCCTGCGCTTCTTTTCAGTTTGAGCAGTGAGGACCGACCTCCTCAAGACTTCGGACAAGGGGATGCCTTCACCGTCATCCGACCCTAGTTTTGCCTCCGGCGCCGCTACGGCGTCCATCATCGGCTGTTTCATCGAAGACTCTTGCGCTGGCTTGGGGATAGCCGTAGCCATGATGGTCGTCTCTGACAAGACTACTGCACCATCGCTTGGGATCAGCGCTACACCTGGAACAACTGGAGCCGAAGTAGTCCCTGTAATAAGGTGAAATGAAGCATCAGAGCACAGGTATAAAGCATGAGGGCGTAATCAAACGAAATAAGTTATACCCAAGCCACAAGAAGCGCGGAGCCTCTCTTCCTCCTCAAAAGTCCGGAGGGAAGCCGCCAGAGCCTTTTCAGCGGAGATGCCTGACAAAGAAGGATGTATTAATAAATGCATAATAAGAGAGAAGGAAAAAGCTCAAAATGACATGACTAGAGCATACCCGTCTTCGCAAGCGATAGCAACGCTACCTCTGTGCGAGCCTGTCGCTCGGAAGCCACAAGGGCGGCTTGAAGATCAGTATCATCCGCAGGCTCGATAAATAGACCCTCATTGGTCCCGTACTCACTCAAGCCCTCACTATAGGGAGCATAGGGCTCCTGGCCGAGTACGACATCGACAGATAACATCGAATTCTTCTTCTTCTGCGAACGAGCCCCGGCGGCCGACGATAGGAGCTTACACTTCATGGGCATTTTTGGGCGACGGGTCCCAATCTCCGCGCCAACTCCAGAGTCCGGAGACGCTATAGCTACCGTTTTAGGAACGCTGGGATGTGGCTTTGAAGTAAAGGTGTGAGGGACCACAACCGTATTAGTCTCCCTTAATGAAGGACGAACGACAATTTGTCGTTTTGAAGGGACGGACGGGTTACCGGCTGGGACTGCACCCTTGCGATCAAGCAGCAACTGTCGTTCTTCCCTAATCACGGCACCTGTCGTGTGCTGGTACCACGCCACATATGCATCCGAGGCGTTCGGGACGTAGCTCGGCTCGCTGATAAAGAAGATGGACCCGGTATTCAGGTGCATGAAGTGGTGCAGCGTAGTGCGAATGCCCTCTTCAGTGGCAGTCGGTTCACCCAGAAAAGCTTCGAGAGGAACACCCTGGTTGTAACCAGACTGTTGGGCAAAGCGGTGCGGGTTGTACCTCATAAACAACGCCGACTCATTCTGCCTGAATACTAAGAAGCCCGGCCTGATCGAGTACAAATGCAGGATCTCCCGAGCCTTCAACGTGGAAACCCCGTCCTTAAAGGTGTCACGCAGCGGCTGCACCGCCTTAGTTGACTCCTTGCCGATAGTCATGACCCTATCAACAAAGGTCATGCTGTCCCCAACCATGCGCGGGTGGAGGATCACTCCCTGAGCTTCTTGTGACGACGGGTCTGAAGCAGAGGCATCGATTAGAGACATCACCCGGGGAAAATTGTAGCTATCATAGAAATGGGGACATTTGTGGATTCCAAAGGCTCCAAGCACGTGCAGCTCGATCCACAAAGTAAAATAGTGCAGCAGGAGATGTACGGGCTCTAAACCCGGCTGAGTAGTGTCCGCTGCTAAGCTCAAGCCGTGATACAAATGAGCCAGCCCAGCAATCCCGACGGCAACCCGTGTTCCTTCAACCATCCGGTGAGCCGGGTAGAAAACGGACGGCCTCATATGACGAGGGGGCATGGGAAGTACGAACTAACTTAGCCATAGGCCAAGAAACCTAAAAAAGAACGTCTCTTCGTCGACGTCTGAAGCTGCAAGATCTGCGAAGGGGACGAACGAGGTGACCGAGAGAAAGAAATTCCTCTGATCCGCTTCCACTGCCGGCCGTTTGTCTAAACCAAAGCCGAAGGGA
Source organism: Agapanthus africanus (assembly GCA_030015575.1). NCBI lineage: Eukaryota > Viridiplantae > Streptophyta > Magnoliopsida > Asparagales > Amaryllidaceae > Agapanthus > Agapanthus africanus. The sequence continues at coordinate 374,460,872 of JASDDO010000010.1, forward strand.
TCGGCGAGCCTGGAAAATTTCGCAGCTTCCTTTGAAAGGACTTCGGGGCGGAGAAAGCGGGCAATAAAATCTGTGAAGCTGACGCCGTGCCCCCCAGATTCCAAGAACAGGCACTCATAAATATTCAACACCTTGATTAAGCTTGGGAATTGGTGTTGAATGGCATTTTCCAGAGTCAGACCCATCACTACTGATCGGGTCGCAAAGACGTATTCGTCGGGGGGAAGTATTTCCTCGTAGTTTTCCCCTCTGACAGGTAGGTCCGAGATCTCCGCAAACTCCTCTAGGGAGATTGAAACCTCCCGATCCGATAGGAGAAAGGTGTGTGTCGGGATGTTCCATTGCTCTAAGAAAGCCTTAATCCACCACACCGGAGGCGCCGGATACTGGAAAAAGCGACGCATAGATAGCAGGGTACAACCCGAACTTCAATAACGCCAACTTTTTTGCCGATAAGATGTACTGGGCCCACTGCAGGTATCCGGCCGAATGATGAGGAGTCAGGGGAATCATATACACCTGTCCCCATGGGCGCGACTCGCCCTGACATATACGCCGCCCTAGAATATCTAAAACCATCGGCGGCTGCATAGGTATCGTGGCTATAGAGGGCTTAAGGCGACCCTCTGAGGTCCAATGGACCTCCTCTACGGCATAGTTAACCTGGGGTGAGTCGGCATAGTGAACAACGAAGATTGGTTCTGAAGGCGTCGCACAAGAAAATCTGCGTCGACCCCGGTTGATTTGATTGTACCACGCCCCCCCATAAATGAAGATTCTTTTGCCTCGGGTCGTGATCTTTGATCAACGCGAAGACTTCCCTATCCACAGGCGCTTCAGGTAATCCGCTTTCCGAACGAACAAACGGGAAAGAAGTGTCGAAAGACATATTACCTGCGCGAAAAAGAACAAGAGTTAGCCATCAATGATACAGTTTAAGTTCCGGCACTTGGTACTTTAAATTCGTACCGCACTGCAATGCAGTGGAAAGGGACCAAAGGGGACCCAAAAAATCAATATGACGGCTCATCATTGATGAGACAGTCACTCATTAAATAAGAAATCATAAAAGGATTCTCATTTAATGAGAGGCCCCTCGGGCCAAGAAGTTAAACTCTCTTGAGAGCAACGTTCTGCAGACAGAGTGACATCTGTCAGTTCAAATCATGAGAGGAATAAAATTCTTTAAAATTTTTTAAGAGCTATGCTCTATGAAGGCGATGGAATCATCCATCAAAACCCTGAAAAAAGCAAAGTTTTACTGAGTTAAAAACTCCGAGATCTTTAAGATCTGCAAAATGAACTCTAAGAGTTCTACATTAATGGGTTAAGAAACCCTAAAAAAGATCTCTTTAGATCTATGATCTAAGAAGAGCAAAGCTCTGTTGAGAAACCCTAAAAAATCTATATGATTTGAGAAGAGCAAAGCTCTGTTAATGGGTGAAACCCTAGATTATGAAGTAATCCCTTCAAAGATTTGATCTTTACCTAAATTTTTGACAGGGTTCCGGCTCTAAGAGAGTTCTTAAGGCAGAGAGTGTAGCTCTGAAGAGAAAATAAAATTCTCAAGAATAAGAAAACAAGAAGATGAACAACGGTCATCTCAGAGGGCCAAAGGCCCTATTTAGAGGCAGGGGAAGTCGATCCAACTTCAAGGTTGATCTAACGGTGGAAAGGCTGCCACCGCTGCACTCACATGTAAACCACGTGAGCGCAACGGTGGGGGGCATTTGTTTCCCCAATCAGAGCAAAGTTTTGTTCAAAATTTGAAATTTAAACTGAGGCAGCGCCTTACGTGCAAAGCACGAGAGCGCCAGCACCGGGAGCGCCAGCGCTAAGAGTCAAAGACTCTGAGGCAGTGCCTCACGTGCAAAGCACGAGAGCGCTAGCGCCAGGAGCACCACCGCTAAGAGTCAAAGACTCTAAGACAGCGCTCCACGTGCAAAGCACGAGAGCGCTAGTGCCAGGAGTGCCAGCGCTAAGAGTCAAAGACTCTGAGGCAGCGCCTCATGTGCAAAGCATGAGAGCGCCAAGCGCTAGAACTAAATGTTCTCCACCATTGGATCAAAAATCCAACTAAGATGAATAAATCATCAAATTACAGAATAAAATTCTGTTGAGAAAATACTCCTCAAATCTTTCCAAACAGGAGAGATTGTGCTCTGTAAATCAGAGCACCGTTGGATCAAAGATCCAACGGTGATTAAAAATCACCAAGATACAGAATAAGTTCTGTATGGGAAAATATTTTTCCAATCTTGTTATAAACAAGAAGATTGTCTTCTGTAAAACAGAAGCCCTTGGATCAAAGATCCAACGGCGGGAAACATTCCCCAAATCAATCAGAAATCTCTCAATGAGAGATTTTCCTAACTGATTCAACAAATCAGCCTCCCATATATAAAGGACCCAAGACTTCAAGTCTTAAACAGAGAACCCCCTAATAAACTTCAAGTTCTCAAAAAAGAAAAAGAGAAGAGTAAGTTCTAAGAAGAAGAACCTTCTTCAAGATAATTAAAAATAAGAGAGATCATAGCAATTTTTGATAAAAAACAAATAAGAACTTAGTTCTTTTTCTAGATCGCAGATCTGTAAGACAAAGTCTTTCATAAAAATAGAAGAGATCATAGCATCTCTTCATAAAAAGAAAAACTTAGTTCTTAGGTCCATGAGACAAAGTCTCTTATAAGCGAGAATTTAATTCTTAGAGCACAGAACTGACCAGAACTGCCAAAAAAGCGCTTCAGCGCTCCAAGTCTGGCGCTCAGCGCCAAGCGCACCACGTGCTCCTCACGTGTGCGCTATTTCATAAGAAGCGCTTCAGCGTTCCAAGTCTAGCGCTCAGCGTCAAGCGCATCACGTGCTCCTCACGTGTACGCTATTTCAAAAGAAGTGCTTCAGTGCTTTAGGTTTGGCGCTCAGCGCCAAGTGCACCATGTGCTCCTCACATGTGCACTATTTCACAAGAAGCGCCTTAGTGCTCCAGGTCTGGCGCTCAGCGCCAAGCGCACCACGTGCTCCTTACGCGTGCGCTGAGAGAACACAAAGTGTTCTTTAAATAAAGCCCATCGCCATAAAGAATGTTCAACACTCAATAAAAAACAAAAAGAAACTGGGTGTCAGTACCCCAATAAATGTTTTGCAGTATGTGCATAGAGAAAGGACTATGTCCTAACAAGTGTCTAACACTTTATAAAAAAAGAAGAGAAATGACAGAGACTCAGAGGGCTCAGCCCAAGTTGGCCAAACTCATAATCAACTGAGCCCATGCGCGCTTTATTGGACTCAGTCCCAAACAAGATTATCAAATCTTTGATGAACATTGGTTCAAGGGTACATCTCTTCATTCCTCTGATATGTGTCGTTGTAATTCTTCAACGTCTTCAGAGAGGTGGCGGGTCCCGACATCCAGACATTCCATAGACTATGATGTCCTTAAATTTATGGACCGCAACATCCCTAAACTAAACCCCACAGACTATGATGTCTTTAAACTCCATGGACTATGATGTCCTTAAACTTATGGACCGCAACGTTCTCAAACTAAAACGATAGAGCTCAAATGCTCTTTCGTTGGATCTAAATGATCCTCAAATCATGTTGAGTAGATCTTAGTCTAAAATTAGACTAACGTATCCTCAACAAACGTTTGAGTTGATCTTAATCTAAAACAAGATTAACGATCCTTAAACCAACCCAAACCTAAATATAAGAAAATATGTATTTGGACTAATCCACGCCCTACGGGCGACAACAAAAATTAGTCTCCGTATACGATCCACGGGCAACCAAAAATAAAACAAACATACACGACACGAAGTGACCATCGGGAGAAGGAGAAAATGGTTACCGCGATGCGGTAGCGTAATTAACTACAGGGGCTTGCCCCTGCTGGGAAGAGCGTCCCCACAATCAAAAACCCCTCGTAAACGAGGGGGAATTTGATGAAGTCTGCTACAACGGCCGCATCTGTCCAAACCTTCGATATACTGTGCCATAAATCAACTTGGCATCTTCGGAGAGGTGGACGAATAAACCTAATAGCATCTGCCCCCAAAGTTCAGGCCAGATGTCCCAATGTCTTGGTCACGTCTTTCGGTGGAGAACATCAGTGAGCGATTGGAAGGGTTTCGTCTCTCCTGGTATGGGGAGTTGATGTCGTATTGTGCCTGATCGACTGTAACCATAAATCTCTGGTCAGGGCTGATGCGAAAAATTGATAAGTGTTATCTGTTGTATCTACAGTGGTTATAGGTCATTGATCGGCACAACTTATCGGGTTATTGGGGGTCTGACAGTTACCACCCTCCAAACTTGATATGCGATACTCTCAGACGAAAAGATCGGACTGTACGGAGAATGTCACTTATCGGATCTGTAGGATTTCGGATGAGCTACTTTGTCGATCTTCCTTTTCGATCAATACCTGGACAGCCGTTACGTACAACTAGCGCCACTGATGTGCTTGTGGTTATGGATATGATCCTAAATTACCGCCAGCGTATTGTCGAGTCTTTAGAGTACCACACAGTGGTTTTCCGACTTAGGCAAAATGGTGTAGTGTATGTATAGTGATACGTACAGATGAGTACAATGATATGCTGGAGTTCAATTAAATACGTGTGTTTGATACACATGTTTTAATCAGAAATTTTAAGATACTAGCCGGTAAATATTGATATAACTGGATTATTAAATCAAATGTTGATTTAATAATTCAATATATATATATATATATATATATATATATATATATATATGTATGTATGTATGTATGTATGTATGTATGTATGTATGTATGTATGTATCTTTTCTAGTATTATGCTCAATTATATTTTCTTTCTTTTTTATATGTATTTGATTCATATACTATGTGTATGGGATACATATATACTAAGATTTGTGTATATGATACATAATACTTGTGTGTATGAGATGCACATGGAAAATTATATGTTTACATATCATTTTCTTTATGAAGAAATAAGGTGTAAAGGAAAGGAAAAGAGTAGAAGATTATGGACCATTCTTGATCTTTTTGTTACGATAAGATGACTACACTTTTCAATTCATTATCATTATCATTATCATTATCATCTTCTTATTCTCTCTCTTGATTTTATTTTTAAGAGAAAGAAAACTAAAATGAGAGAAATTAAGAGCAAAATTTTTACATCATCTTTCTAAACTCTTTTAGCAAACTAGTTTAGTTAGTTGCTTCACTACCGGTTGTAGTTTATGAAGTAGAAACTTGTGTTGGTGCATCTTTAAGGTGGATCATCTTTGGCTTGAAGGGTTTTTCTACCTAGTTTGTTTCAAGAATCAAAAGGAGCTTTAGAAGAGTACGACTTGGCTACAAAGGTTGTAGTTCTAATCATAGTAGTTTAAATCTTCTAGTTTAGTTAAAATCTTTAGTCTTTAGGCTAGATTTTGTGTTAGGGTTTGCTTTGCTCTCACGAATTTTTCAAAAACCGTTTCAGCCACGTTTTAAAACACTATCAGGTGAGAAAGGTAACCTTTCAGTGCCGCATCCAAACCTCTCATCCGGAGAGGGTAACTGAAAGTCAGTTACATCAGTCACATCTATCCAAACCTCCGATATACGGCGCTATAAATCAATTTAGTGTCTTCAGAGAGGTAGATTGATCAACCTATGTAGATCCCTCAAATTCACGCAAGACGTTCAATCCCAGTTCTTTTCTGTTTTCGGCAATAAACACGCACGTCATGGTATCAGCAATGTGGTGGCGCTGGTGATGGCATTCGAAATGGCTAGAGTTTGAGGATGGCTATGGTGGCGCCAGTCGTTCATGTTGCGTTTCAGACACATTGATGGAGTCAGATTCGAAAAACTTCATCTTCTGTTGTAGATATCCCCACTTTAGTACCTATAGTTCGAATCATCTTTTGTTAAAGTTGTGGATGCTTGTTATTACTTCGAGTCCCTATTACCATGCAAATTTGGGTTGAAGGTGGAGTATCTTACCCTTTCAGTTCCGCATTTGTTATTGCGTTGGGTGCCGATTGTTTGTGCGAAGAGGCGTGTATGTGTTTTGTAAATAACCGCAATCAAGACGGTGTCGCAAATAGCTAGCCACGATATGTAAGGGTCATCCGCAGAGAAACTTGAACTTCTTTTCTTACTTTAGACGAATTCATAAAAGAGAAAATGGGTTGTTGTCATTTTATTTTAATATGGACATGAAATTTTATAATAGAATAGCTTGTAGGGTTTATAGAACTTAGTAGTTAATGGATGAATGTTCAGAAATGTCTCTTTTTATCTTTTAATAGTTTAAAATTTAGAGAGATAGTGATGAATGTGGATTAGAGGTTCTTAGAGGGACTTAGGGTTTCCCACTACCGCCCCTTGTTCTTCCATCGATCTCTATTAATCTCAAGCCCTTAACAAAACAAGTGTTTAACTGATCTCAAATCATGGTCGTGACTATCAATAAAATGATAGCGCGCCCGATAAGAGGGTTACCATTTATTTTGCTAAACTTTATAAATATTAAAATGTTAAAAGAAGTTAAAAAAAATTTCATCTATTATTCTACCTTATCCTCCAAACTCTAGCAAGTAAGAAATTACCCGCTCATGGTCAGTAGCGAAGAAAGGTTGAAAATGAATGAAACCATAATTAAAAGTGCAGAAAAGTAATGCGTAAAATTAATGCGGAAAAGTAATGCGTAGTAAATGCAGAAAGCAAATGCAAAAAGAATTAAAACAAAATCTACCTTTATTAATCAACTATTGTATTACAATTTTTCTCCTTCAAAAGTAGATTACAAGAACCTTAGTTTTGCTCTAGATCTCTCTCCTTTAATGGGTGTAGATGAATAGATGATTAGATTGTAGGATGATTTTGGAATGCACAGCTCTCGGTCCTTTATATAGCCGCTGAAAATACAAACCCTAAATTCCATATTGGATTAGATGTGTGTTTACAATCATGTCCCCAAAATCCCAGATCCAACGGCCACCATCTGACCGCGATTCCGCCTCCCAAGTCCATGATTGACCGCGGATCCGCCGCCCTCTGATGGGTTTGGAACTTGGGATTTTTTCTGGATTTTTTTCTTGATATTTGGAGATCCTCTTGATATATAGATTCTGAAAATATTGCTCTGGGTCTCTGTCGTTGCTAGATTCTTCGATTTGCTTCTAAAATTTGGCAGATTCGATTTTGATATCCCGATTTGATTTGGATCTCCTACTTAGATTTCAGACCTGAGCTAATACCTGCACAAAATCTCAAATCAAATTTTAGTAGTATTTGGTATTTTTGAGATATTATTCCAACTATTTACATGATACAATATCTTAAGAATATTGATTAGGAATATTTGATATGATATGCATATTTTAATTACTAATATTTCATTTAAATATTATATCCATATATTTTCCCTAATTATATTAATTATAAGTTAAGAAACATATGATAATAATCTTTTACAAATAAACCCACATATGTTCTTTATTTACAATTAACACCTTTTATTTATTAATAATAGTAGGGAAAATGTTCATAAAAATGTGCAATATTTTAGACTAATCAAATACCCTCAAACTTATTTTTGATCGTTCCGAGCAAACTATTTATTAAAAGGAAAAAGAAAAATCTAGCACACTTTCGTAGGCAACACGATTGCACTTAGCCCGTGCAACAAGCCTTTAAATCTCTAGGTGTCCCTACTAGCAGGAGTGGTGTCTCCTGAGGGTTTTCAGTGGATTTCACCCACAAAATCCTATAAAGAAAGAAGCTGAAAGTTACATACAAAGATAAAAAATATATATATATAAAAGAAAGAACTTGAAAATAAGAGTTTCAAATTTCACTAGCTTTTTAGTTGTCATGAACCCTATCTTAATGGTCTTGAAAAGATGTCAGAAATCACATTATCCCTCAATAAAATATCATCTTTAGTTTTCTTCCCTATCTCTCCTCCAAACATCGATCATATACCCCTACCTGTATGTAAAAGACATCTTTACACTTAAAGAATTCAATTCAAGCTATCATACTCTTGTCCTCATTCCTTAGTACTTTTTAGTCGGTGCTGTTTTATATGGATTTGCTCACATATTTTTCATGCGAACGTTAATATTTCTTAAGGTACTAACCCACCGATTATCAAATGTGCTCACTTATTATGACGTAATTAGCAATATCCTAGTCTTGCAACACCTAAAACTTAGCAGTGGCTCCCAAACCAGTTGGTCTAAGACACTAGGTGATAAGGCATCCTCGCTATAATTTTTTTATGCTGCCTTAAGTAATTACAAAACCAGTGTTCATTTTTCTTCACCATTTATATATATATTTATATTTTTCATTTTTTTTCATACTAAGGTTTTTAGACAAGAGCATTTCAAAGAGCATTTCAAGGTATGCTCTACTATCCCAAGTTTCAAGCTGTGTGCAAGTGCATATAGTAGTGTATCAACGTTCAAAAGTTTGGACTCAAGAATCGAGACTATTTTTCAGACTTATTTCTATCCCCAGATTAGTGATTTTTTTTCATCTTACTAACTCTTGGGACAACATCTCATGACTATCTATTACTAGCTTTGTTTTAAAACATCCAATTTTCTCGCATTTCTTAATTTTTTCCCTATCTTTCATATGCATTTTTCACTTTCTAACTTTTATTTTCAAATAAAACTTTTAAAATTTTTAGTGATTTTATTTAGTATAAAGCAAAATGAATAAGCACAAACCTCCCTACAAACGTATTTGCAGCAGTGTCCTCACCGATGCCATCCTTTTAGCTCAGAACCTTTAGACTTGGGAGAAAAGTTATCACTGATTAGTAAAGGGGACAAGAGTTAATAACCGTGAAATGTTCCCCCAAACTTGTTCTTGGCTCACAATCGTGCAAAAATTTCTTTTCTTTCAAGAGCTAAAATATTTTCCTTCTCCCCCCCAAAATTGAGTAAAACAGTTTTTTTTCATCATTAAGCATTTAAAATCATAAGAGTGGGGTAAATATTATCGGTCTGCACAAAACTGTACAAAGACCAAAAGTTAACACTAACCATTCGAATATTTTATCAATATAACACCATGGTTGGTAGAAGATCATGTTACAGATAAACGTGAAAAAGTGGAGAGGAGATAAGAGGTGTAATTAAACGGTTTTACGTCTCGGTTGGTAGAGACGAAACAATGACGGTGGATGAAAATGAGAATATGAAAGATAAGGAATAGGTGGAATAGTCCCATTCTCATACGGGATAAGAAGAAGGGGTGGCGGTTCAGCTTCTTCCGATGGAGGTTGATTCATCACAACATCCATGTTTTTAAGGAACGCGATTTTTTCGGCGAAAATATCTTTAAAACTTTCATCGATATTCCGAATGATAATCTCATCGGAAAGAAAGGTATGATATTCGGACTCTATAAGAGGTCCATATCTAGTGTAATGGACTGACTCGGATTGCTCGACTAATTCATTCGACAAGTCAAAAGATTTGGACTCGGGGTGGACTTGTCGACAGAAGGGTCCTCACTCGTATAATAAATAGCTGGATCAAAAAATAACGCACTAGTGGCGTCAAGATCTTTATCGTGAAGTAAGAACTCCTCAAATTCGCAACTGTCAGAAGCTATCTTGTCGACAGAACATACATCAATTATATGAGCAGAAGGTCCGGAGGGTTGACTTCCTACCCTATAAATATTAAGCTCAATTGTTATCATCCCAAAGGACCGGTTCATGGAACCATTATGACAATTGATTATCGTGTTGGAAGTTGTTAGAAAAGGTCGACCTAGAATCACCAGAATTTGATTCCGTGGGTTTTCCACAGGCTATGTATCTAAAACTATAATGTCCACAGGGAATATAAATTCCTCTACTTTGATCAACACGTCATCTAGCTCACTCCTAGGGTGGGTGATAGATCGATCGGCCATCTGAAAAGTGTAGTGCACAGGTTTCAACTCTCCTATGTTGCTCATAAATAGATTAAGGGGGAAAATTAACACTAGCACCTAAATCGAATAGAGCACGATTGATATTTTTACCCCCAATAGTAATAGATATTGTAGAACAACCGGGATCCTTATATTTCTTAGACATATGTTGGGTAAGAGCATTGCTCATATCACTCGCTAAAAAACCTTTTTAGGCACTTGAGTTTTCATTTTCCTAGTGCACAAGTCCTTTAGAATTTTCGCATAGGATGGAACTTGTGGAATAGCATCTAAGAGAAGAATATTTATGTTAACTTGCTTAAAAATTTCCACAATCTTCTCCATTTGTGGACTTGGTCTGTTGGGCCTCAACTGGTTTGGAAAAAGAGTTTTATTAACAAGGATTGAGTCCAACTCTTGTGGAGAAGTTTGTGGGGATGGAATGGATCCCAAAATTGGATTTGTGATAGTTTTAGATGGTAATTCATTCAAGAAAGTGGGCTGAGGGTTCGAGCCTAGTGAAGAACGGAGAATAGGCTCGAAAGAATATGTTGGATTAGACAAAATAGGAGTAGAAGTAGTAGCCGGGGTATCCTCTAAATTATCAACTTGTTCAACCTGGTTATTCAACACTCTTTCCGATTTCAACGTCGTTACGACACCCACATTATGATTTTGTTGGTGAAGGACAATATTTGTGCTTTGTGAGTGGCCGGGATTTGGTAGAGATTGAGATGGAAGTTTCCCTTTCTCTCTCACTTATTGCGGCATTTAACTGTGCAATTTGTGCTTCGATCGATTTTATACTTTCACCATGGGAAGCAGTTTGTTGCATCAGCGTTTGGATAGAAGACATTAAATTAGCCGTCGTTTGTGCAGATTGTTTAATAAACATTTCTAAGTTCTTTCGAGTGCAGAGATTTTATCGGTACCGGCCGTAGGAATATTAGTCTGTGGTGGAAAGAATTATTATAAGGGGCAAAATTGTTGGCCGGATTTTGGAAAGATTGCGGTTGAATGGGCTGCTGAATTTGTTATGGTGGCTGTTGGTGTTATGGGGGAAGCCTTTGATAGTTATTTTGGCTTGGGAACTGATTTTGATTTTGAGACTAGTTTTGGTTCCAAGCAAAATTAGGATGATTCCTCCATCCCTGATTATATATGGATGAATAAGGATCGTTTCTAGATTATTGCTAAAAAGCAGCATTGGTTTGTTCATGACTTTGAGACGGAGGATTTAAAGGAAATTCTTCCGTTAAATGTGATGGGTCAAAACAGCAACCACACACGGTTTTGGGGAGCGTGACTTGGTTTTGGGAGGCTGGAGAGAATTTGCTTTCCATAGCTTCGAGTTTCTTTGTATTGCAGCCATTTCGACTTTCATTGCGATGGATGCGTCGAGTTGATGGATATATGCCCTAGATGAAGACGATGTGGTTGGTCTAGTGCTCTCCCACTGTAATGTCTGTTTGGCGAGATCTTCCAGAAATTTCCATACTTCGCCATCGTTTTTTGACATGAAATGATATTGACAAATGGTTTCTAGCATTTGCTTTGTAGCTGGATTAATACTCTCATATATAATTCAGCAAAGTTTCTATCTATCGATTTCGTGATGAGGGCATTGGACAAGTAGGTCTTTAAACCGTTCAAAGTATTTCCAAAAGGGTTCGTTGGGAAGTTGGGCAAACTGGTTAATCTCGTTCCGAATATGGGCGGTCTTGTGATGAGGATAAAATTTCTTAAAGAATGCTTTAACGAATTCATACCATTTAGCGATAGAATGTGCGGCGGTGCTATAAAGCCACTTTTCTGCGAGATCGCACAAGGTAAAAAGGAGAAGACGTAATCGCAAATCATCCCTTGAAAGTTGGGTGGTGCTCATCATTACACATACGTTTTTGAATTTGGTTATAAAAACGTATGCATCTTCATATTCAAACCCGTGAAATCTGGGCAACAAGTTGATGAAGTGGGGTTTAATTTCGAAATTATCCCTATTGACTGGTGGAAGAGACAGACATGTAGGAAGGGGACCGTGTACGGGTAGCATCTGTCTTGCAGAGTGATGCATGGTGGATTTTGTGTACCTACGGGTGGTGGCATGGTGGTGCTGTCAAATCCCGATGGAGATCCGTCCATCTCGGGAGATGTGGTAGGTGGAGGAGAAATAGAAGATGGAGAAGTACCAATTTCGGAGTCGACAGCAAAAACGCGGACTGGACGGACACTAAAATCCCGTGTTCTGCCGATCATGCACTAAGCGGGTTTAGTGCACGTGGCAGCTTGTGATATGTGCGAGAATGATTTTAAGAAGACTTGTTTTGAAAAAAATGTCGGACGTGAGACTTGACTCAACTAATCACAAAATGCACAATCAATCTCTAGAGCTAGGGTCACTTAGGTCAAGTCACGAGACTGCTCCTAGACTTCCAAAGGACAAGCCATAGGATCAATCATGTACCACCTCCTTATCAATCCTGCAGCCAGGTAAGTGGGATGTATCCGCTATACGAATCACCGAAATAGCGGGTCTAATTAAGCAACCACTTTTCTTAGTCACACTTGCCTAGACACCACAAGAGAAATGCGGATAAGTAATAGATTATCCACGACCTTCCTTTGTTCTAATTGAGCGCGATAGTCCTTAGGGGCTTGGGCTAGATTTTTTTTATTAATGTAGGGTGATAGTATGCTCGTTGTGATTTGTAGGGCCTAGAAAGGATGATGAAATCCCCACCTAATCTGAGTTTGGTTTATTGCCCTTGATGTCTGATTTAGATATACAAAACAAACTGAAATCAAAACACGCAAAATGTTTTTTTAGCGGCGCTGTTTGCAAAGAATTCTGCAGGTAAAATCAGATTATTGAAGTTTTAGAGGAGAGAGAGAAAGGTAATAGGAGAATACCGGTGAAGATTGGGGGCCCAATTCTTTAATAGGGCCGCTGTTCCGCCGCCTCTTGGTGAGATCTTCTGGTCAAATTTCTTCAGAGCACACCACTACTCCTTTGCTCTAAGTTTAAAGTCTCTGAATCTCTGTTGGCTTGCTCCAATTATTTCAGATGTCCTTGCAAAACTCGCACAATAATCGTTAAAAACACAAGATGCGGTTTTGGTTCTCTTTTATTTTATGTTTCTAGTTTTTATACGAAATCAACCCGAATAACAAGAAAATTAATTACGGCCATTTCCCCGGCAACGACGCCATTTGATTGTTCGTGTGAAGAGGTGTGTATGTGTTTTGTAAATAACCGCAGTCAAGACAGTGTCGCAAATAGCTAGCCGTGATAAGTACGGGTCGTCCGCAGGGAAACGTGAACTTCTTTTCTTACTTTAGACCAGTTGATAAAAGAGAAGATGGGTTGTTGTAGTTTTATTTTAATATGGATATGAAATTTTATAATAGAAGGGCTTGTAAGGTTTATAGTAGTAGTTAATAGATGAATATTTAGAAATGTCTCTTTTTATCTTTTAATTGTTTAAAATCTAGAAAGATAGCGATAAATGTGGATTAGGGGTTCTTGAAGGGAATTAAGGTTTCCTACTACTGTTCCTTGTCCTTCCATTGATCTCTATTAATTTCAAGCCCTTAACAAAACAAGTGTTTAACTGATCTCAAATCGTGGTCGTGGCTTTCAATAAATTGATAGCGCGCCCGATAAGAGAGTTAATATTTATTTTTCTAAAATTTATAAATATTAAAATGTCAAAAGAAGTTAAAAGATATTTCATCCATTATTCTACCCTATCCTACAAACCCTAGTAAGCAAGAAATTACCTACTAATGGTTAGTAGCGAAGAAAGGTTGAAGATGAATGAAACCATAATTAAAAGTGCAGAAAAGTAATGCGGAAAATTAATACGGAAAAGTAATGTGTAAAGTAAATGCAAAAAGAATTAAAACAAAAACTACCATTATTAATCAATTATTACATTACAATTTTTCTCCTTCAAAAGTAGATTACAAGAACCCTAGTTTTGCTCTAGATCTCTCTCCTTTGATGGGTGTAGATAAGTAGATGATTAGATTGCAGGATGATTTTGGAATGCACAGCTCTCGGTCCTTTATATAGCCACTGAAAATACAAACCTTAGATTCCATATTGGATTAAGTGTGATTACAATCATGTCCCCAAAATTCTAGATCCAAAGGCTACCATTAGACTGCGGTTCTGCCGCCCAAGCCCATGATTGACCGCGGATTCGCCGCCCTCTGATGAGTTTGGAACTTGGGATATTTTCCGGCTTTTCTTCTTGATATTTGGAGATCCTCTTGATATATAGATTCTGAAAATATTGCTCTGAGTCTCTGCCGTTGCTAGATTCATCGATCTGCTTGTAAAATTTGGCAGATTCGGTTTCGATATCCCGATTCGACTTCGATCGCCTACTTAGATTTCAGACCTGAGCTAATACCTGCACAATATCTCATATCAAATTGTTACTAGAATTTGGTATTTTTGAGATATTATTCCAACCATTTACATGATACAATATCTTAAGAATATTGATTTGGAATATTTGATATGATATGCGTATTTTAATTACTAATATTTCATTTAAATATTATATGCATATATTTTCTCTAATTATATTAATTATAAATGAAGAAACATATGATAATAATTTTTTATAAATAAACCCATATATATTCTTTATTTACAATTAACACATTTTATTTATTAATAATAGTAGGAAAAATGTTCATACAAATGTGCAATATTTTAGACTAATCAGGTGTGATTATGGATTGCCACATTAATCATGCGACATGTTTCGTTTCCGAAGTTTCTATCGAGGCATAATCTCCTTCATCGGATGCGAGCTGAGGTGGAGATTTGTCGTTCGTATCTCGCATCTTTCTGTTGATCATGGATTAGTAGCTTGAGTAAAATCAGCTAGAGAGAATTCCATTTAGGACTTGTCGATTGTTCGAACATGCGTATTTAAAGATAGTTTTGTTTTCTTGCTTCGAGACTCTATTAGCGTGCGGAGCACATGTTTTATCGTGTTCGGTAAGATTTTGTTTATCATATTGAAGTATGATCTCCGTCATCGAAGTTTTGGTTATTTTCTTCGAGACTTTGTTGCTATGCGTGCTGCATGTGCCATCGTATCCGTTGCGATATGATTTTTCACATCATGGTGTGACATGTTCGTCTTCGAAATTATATTAACACAATATCTTCATATCAGATTTTGGCTTCGAGATAGGCCATGATGAAGATCTGATCAAATTGTGTTTTGCATCTTTTTAAAACGATTTGGTGGTGGATTCAGTGATGAACATTTATTCTGTTTGAAGACTTGCAAGCGTTAATAGATGGAGAAAACCCTAAGGAGCGATCGGCAACAAGAGATATTTGGCAGGATGGTTCATATCTGATTGGATTCAGTCTAAAGTGGAGATTTGTTGGGATGTCCTAAATGCTAACTAATATGTTATATTTATATTTAAATATATATATTTTTTGTTTCTTTGGAGATAAAGATTTAGTTAGTTATTTAAAGATAAATCCTAATTAAATCAATGTTATCTCTAAACATCATTGTATAGGTTATAAAAATGGAGTAATAGTCTAGGGCTTGGATGGTACGAGCAAGAGAGAGCCGCCACAATATAGCCTTAATATTTGTGAGAGTCCTCTCTCCTTCTTTGGGGAGAGATCTGTGAGGGCGGGAGTTTATTCTGTATTCTCCATATAAATTCTTTTATCTGAATTAATGAAAACGATCTCTGCTGTGCCCGTGGTTTTTCCCGTTTGAGTTTTTCATGTGAAATTTTTTGTGTTTCGATGTGTTCATTCTCATCTCTGATTTTATATTTTATTTATCTATATTTATCTCGATCATCCTGAACATTTACAAGCATCAGGGAAAGAATTGTTGATGAGACAACCGCTCCACAAGATGATCAAGCAAGCAAAGGGCATAATGAATCATAGATGGACCAGAGTTAGAGGATCGTAGAAGATGGCTAACGTTAGCGCAGTGTCATATATTTCTGGTAGATTGATCTATTTGTAGTAGAACTAGTTATGTGTTCTTGCATTAGACACCGGGATAGCTTTATGATCCGGCTTGGCTGTTTTCTTTTTTTTTCGTTTTCCTTTTTATCCTCTCTTATTGTATTTTCATTGAAGTATTTTTATTGAAACATGGTGAGGGATTAATGTTTTGGGTAAACAAGATCTCAATCTAGGGTTTCTTGTGGAGATCATAAATAAATGGTACAAAATAATCCAAATCTCATTCTTGATTTATGATCAGGCACTATGATTTTTTTATAAGAAAAGTTGAGTTGTAGCTCACCTCAGGTACTATCATTTGACCAACTTTCTTCAGCTCATGTTGCCCATTTAGCAAATTAACAACCTTTGCTTGTCTTTCCAATTCTATATTTCTTTCTCAGTTGGATCAACCGCTCATTCTGATCTCACAAACTCAACCTTGGAAATCCAACCCGCTAGGTCTGCGAGTCGGATCGGGTTTGACCTAAATATGCCCAGCAAAAAGTTGAGTTTTAGATGCTGCTAATACACATATGCTAACCAAACAGGTGTTAGCCAACTCGTAAGTTTTCAAATCACACGCCATTTTCCAAAATGAACATAGGCAACAAGTTTTAGGACATTTTAGCAACTCAATCTTCACGACGTGGATCCTGGGGAACTATTCTAGCCGTTTCCGTTGGGTTGAATTTTCTTCCAGTATATTACGTACAAGCCCGACCAACCTCGTTTATGTTTGTGTTAACATATTCGAGAGCATTTGAAACCTTTTGTCAAATAAATCTAAAACCTTCTTGACGTAAAGCTTACAATGTAAGCATGATTTCATGTTAAACTCAGTTTCAAATTTTGTAAACTCTACTAATTTGAGCTGAAGATTCAATACAAAAATTTAAGGCAAAAAAAGAAACAAAAAAGAAGAAGAAAAATTGACAAAGGCAGCTGCTTTGGGGGTTGTTGAGGTTTAGTTAGTCTGTTCAATGCCTAATCAAGCCCGCCCACTTCCTTCACTTTCAACAACAAGTGAGATGTTTTACTACGGCAGCACAAGGAGTCAAGAAGAATCAATAGAGGATTAAGTAAATGGCTATTTCATCGAGTGCGGAATTACTATCCATCATGTATACTTATATGTGCTTTGTGCCTAATACTAATCATATCATGGTTACCTAATTTGCTTGACCATAATGGTTCACGGCCTAAAGTTGTAACTGGATAGGAAAATAAAATAATGGTTAGAAAGCATGTCAGACATGCATTATGTGCTACTTACGACACAAGAATGCACCGATGGAAAACTGTCAATAATGATACCTGCACAGACGGTCGTTACCGACAAAAGAGACCATCGGTATGTGCAAGTAGCATGGTGTCGGTGGTATCAATGAGGCCATCAGCATAGTCCCAAAATCTAAAGGCCCTTATGGGAAGCGCTTTCAATTAAAAAAGATGTTACCTAAGTAATGACCACATGACAAGAATAGTAATGATTTTGAGAAAATAATTGACTGATGAAAATAAATGAGTGGCAAAGTACCTCTGATTGAAAGAAAACCTACATGTGGTAATCCGTTGTAACATGTAAAATACATGGTATTTTAAAATAATTAATAAAGTTTATGGTATTTTATCTCAAAAGAGTTAAAAGGTAATGCTTTTAATTGTTTCTTACAATTATTTTTGTTTGTTGCCCGTAATGTTGGAGTCCAATCCAATTTATATAATAGTTGGACTTTGGCCTAGAATTCAAAAAATAAATAGGGTAAATTGCTAAGAAATCTGGCCCATTTCAGGCCTTTTAAAAAAACCCATCTGTGAACTTTTGCAGCCATCTTTTAATTAGGCCACTTATTTCTATGTGTAATTGTCAAAACCCCACAAGCAGGTTTTTCTGTTGACAAAAAACCCCTGACGTCCAAGCGGTTGCCGAAATCCTTCAGAAAATTTTCATGCAGTATCTGTATAGTTACCTGCTATTTCTAGATAGATCATACATATCGCAGGCAACCGCATAGATATGTCATAATACCTAGATATAGCAAGCAATTATACACATAGAATGGCAAGAGTTTTTTTTATAATAGAAAACTTTTTCAGGGAGTTTTTGACAAACGCTTCAATGTCAGGGGTATTTTTTCGGTGGGAAAACCTGCTTGCTTGCTGGTTTTGACAATTTACCCTATTTCTTTTATGCTTGATTTCCAAAAATGCCCTTCTTCCTCCTAGCCTCTCATGTTCATCCTCTCTCTCTCTCCCCCTCCCCAAAACCTCAGCTCGTTCTTCCATCAAAGCGGCTTAACAGAGAAAGGAAGTAGGATGATAGAGAAAGGAAGTAGGATGATACTGGAACCTATGTCCAGAAGAGCGCGGTTGATATTCTGTTTTCCAATTGCGATTGAAATCATAGGACAACCAGGCTCCTTATATTTTGTGGCAGAGATTGAGAAAGCGCTTCACTTATGTTGCTTGCCAGGAAGACCTTCTTGGGTACTTGAGTCTTCCTCTTCTTCATGTACAAGTCCTTAAAGAATTTTGCGTATGACAGAACTTTTTGAATGACATCAAAAAGTGAGATGTTGATGTCAACTTGGTTAAAGATCCCCCACAACTTTTTCCATTTGCGGACAAGGCCTATTGGATTGCAATCGATTTAAAAAAGGAGCTCTGTGTTGAAGGGTTAGATTCACCATTGGATGAGTTGGTTCTGTGGATGGATTGGACCCCGGAGTAGATTTGGAAATCGGGTGAGAAATGGGTCTATTCGAAGAGGTAGAAGAAGAATCGGAACCTGGTTGTGAAGAACGTGGGATGGGTTCCGGTGAAGGTACCGGAGAAGGAGGAGTTGCAGAACTTTCAAATGGTACGTCATCATCATTATCAGCAGAAGTCGATACACCGATATTATTTCTTACCACTCTTCTTGATCTCAACGTAGTGATGGCAGCTACGTGATGAGGTTGATTTTCATCAACCATACAAGCGTGTGGCTATCGATGTCCTGGGTTAGGAATTTATCGCGGCCCGCTTTCTAAAATACGGGAGCGGAGACATGGCTAGACCCGCAATGTAACTATAGCAGGTAGATATTCTACCCGATACAGTTACACTAAGTGTATAGTATACAGGAGTATACAAAACAAGTAAAATAAAAGCGAAGCTTTATTCATTAACAATCATTTATTACAAGCTATGTTCACATCAAAATTTTATTACATCAATAATGAAACCTTAAACAGGTAGGCGAAAAAAGGAAACAAGGAAACAAAAGTCATAATCGTAAGTCGAGAGTTGATCGCAGCCTTCTTCTGTAATTTTGACTTCCGCCAAGTCTTCTTCCAGCCCTAACGGACATTTCGGGATTGATAAAAGGAAAAAGGAGAGAAATATTCGTCGGCGAAATAAACTCGAGTAGGATTTCTCAAGGTAGAGTGAGTGAAATAATGCAATAAAAAGTATGGTGATAGTCGCATATGTTAGTGTGAGTATATGTAAACAGATATTTCATGTATCTTAAGCAAGAGAAAAGTAAATAAAGTGTGCAATATAAATGATGTCATATGTGTGTAGTGTAAATTAAAGATATCATGTATTGACTAAGCGTTATGTATGTACTAGTTTGGTTAGGTAAAGATACCGGGTTCTCGATATTATTGTGTTGGGGACATGGAACAACAACAATCGGGAGTGAATAGCACTTCGTTTCACTCTCCGAATCATAGTTAATCAAAAGGGGAATCCGAGACCCTTAATACTGCCTTACATAAGCCAAACAACCCCATCCCAGTCTTATTTAGTTATATATGGATACAAGTAGGTGTTACCATGCGGCTCTACCAAGCAAGTAATCTTCAATAAGAATAAGGTCATTCGTATATTGAAATCTTCAATAATTAGGTCATCCGTATATCGGAATTCTCAATAGTATGGTTATCTGTATATCAGAATCTTCAATAATAATTAAGGTCATCCATATATCGAAATCTTCATTTTTTCCCATGCCAAGGTTCACGCGTCTAACCCTAACCATACAAGATAACATGTCATGTGGAGTTCCATGTGTAAGGTTAAGTATCACATTCAAGTTATGAAGAGGTTGCAAGTCCATGTAAAAAGAGGCAAGTATTGTGTATGCTTATGTACTGGGGTTTAGTAATAGTTCAGGGTATATTAATAAAA
The DNA here is from genome assembly GCA_030015575.1 of Agapanthus africanus. NCBI lineage: Eukaryota > Viridiplantae > Streptophyta > Magnoliopsida > Asparagales > Amaryllidaceae > Agapanthus > Agapanthus africanus. Next base: position 374,480,986 of record JASDDO010000010.1, read on the forward strand.
TTATAACTTTAGAAAGTTTATGGTACTTTATAGAAAAAGGGTTTCCAAGTTTAAGGTATTATTGCGAAAAGAATTTATAAAAGGTAAGGCACTTATTTGAAAAGATGATATATTTGTTTAGGGCATTTCTTTTATTAAAAGAAAATACGACTTTAGAAAGTCGAGGGGTTTTAGTGAAATACTAACTTTAGAGAAGTTCAAAGTACTTTAGTGAAATACGGCGTCTAGAAAACTTTGGAGTATTATACATGGAAATACAAGTTTAGGGAAACTTGAGGTCTTTTAATGAAAATGTCTCCTTTTAGAACCTAGGGTATTTCTAAGTAAAAGTAATTTTTTGGAAACTTAGGGTATTTTAACGCAAATATGACATTTAGAAAACCTAAGGTATTTACATGAAATAAAGTTTTAGGGTTTTAGGGTATTTAGTGTGAAACACAGAGTTGCCACTTTGAGGGTATTTTAACGAAGTATATTTATATGGAAAACTTAAAGGGTTTTAGCGTAAAGATTTATTTTTAATTTTGGAAGCACTTCGGCTGATAATAGGGGTTTTCTTAAAATAAAGTTGGGCAGCACAACGACGTAGATGGGTTTCCACATAGGCAATATAGGGATAGGACATTACTCCGTGCCTATAATGTATAAAAAGTGTCGTGTGTGATGATGATTGAGTGGGTATCGATGGGGTCTTGTCACATTTAGCTAATAAAACTAAAATTATATCAAACTGATTATTCCAAGGAAGTTGAGTATGAATGCCCTAACTAGCATGAATATAATCAAAGAAGGCGACAATAGCTAAAGAGATCGATAGAGAATCCTACCAGTTGAAATAGGTGTTGGAAAAAGTGTTGAGTCATACAGAAACACGAGCCTCTCTCTTCGGAATTTTTCTGATCAAACGGTTGGTACCGTTGCATCGACGTCGAAGAGATGAAGAAGCAGGTATTTTTTTCCAGAATTTTGTGAGGAGAAATAAGGGAGAAAATTGCATGAGAAGATGGCCTATTTATAGAAAACCAAAACCTAACCTTAGCCGACCAGAGCCGCCCCCCTCACCCCTGATTATGCACCCGCTGTCCCCTGAGTACTCTCGGAAAACTTGGTTCATCAGGTTCATAAAGATGGCAGGTGCATTGGTCACTCTAAATGGCATTATGAGATATTCATAATGACCATAGCGAGTCCTAAATGCCATCTTCGGAATGTCGGACTCTTTGACCTTCACCTGATGATAACCCGAACGAAGATCTAGCTTTGTAAATACACAAGACCCACTTAATTGATTGAAAAGATCATCGATGCGCGGTAGTAGATACTTGTTCTTAATTGTCACTTCGTTCAGAGCTCGATAATGCACACATATCCTGTATGAACCTTCTTTCTTCTTCACGAGTAATACCGGAGATCCCCAATTTGAAGTACTGGGACGAATCCAACCTTTTTTCAGGAGTTCGTCCAACTGAATGCGGATCTCTTTCAATCCTTCTGGACTTAACCGGTACGGAGCTTTGATTACAGGTTACGCATCATGTTGTAAATCAATACTAAACTCAAGAGCTCGATCGAGAGGCAAACCTGATATATCTTCAGGGAATACATTCTCGAACTCTTGAACTACTTTGGGCTTTTCTTCTACTGCTGGTAGAGAAAACACTTCTGTATTCTTCGGTTTAGCATGGTATCTTCCTGGCTCCAAAGTTCTATCTCCACTTTTGAAATAGAAGACTGGGTGATCTGGTATCTCAAATACTACCCTCTTTTGACGGCGGTCAATAGTAGCATAGAATACTCCCGGCCAATTCATTCCCAACACAATATCGAAATTTGGTATGTCCAGTGCTTTTAAATTTGCGTAGAATTCTCGTCCGCAAACTACAATTGGACACTGATCAAACCCCATAGTTTCTTTCAAGACTCCCCGAAACTGACATTCTAGCTCCAGCTTGAAATGAGTGACTTCACGGGAATCGCATGTGTTCTCACGAATCGTTGGGACATGAAGCAGTGTAAAGCTCCAGTGTCGAAAAGTGTGAGTGCAGGAAGGGTGACTACTAGTATAGTACCTAAGTTGTGTGAGGTTGGGCTTAGATATAGGAAAAAATAATACACCGGGATTGAAAAGATTTGAAAGGATGAGGGAATTACCAGTGATGACTTGTCATGTGGCTTCGGCCTCCTTGACCATCATTGTAAAAGCCTGACGTCTTGGTATATTCCTCCTTGTTAGAGGCACATTCCTCTGTCCTTAGGATACGTTTCTCAGCCCCCGATGTACGTTTCTCTGTGCCTGATGGAATTGACGTTGAGGCTGTGCAGGAGGTCCACGTGGAGCTGGTGTAGGGAGACTTAGGTGGAGTGCAGGTGCCTGAATAGCCGGTCTCTACGGGACTGTGATTGCGGGTCTGGGTGCTGGCGCTATGTTGAAACGATATGGACATGCTCCTATAGCATGAGTGGATGTGCCACAGACCAAACACATGCCATTTGCACGCCTGCAGTCTTTCGCCAGGTGTCCAGTTCTCTTGCAGTAGAAATAGATATCTTAACTAGACCGGTTAAATGATCCTCCCAGTCTCCTAGGTGCAAAATTCGGCCTAGAAGAGGCTCCTCCTATCATCTGTGCGGCAGGACGTTTGATTCCAGCTGTTTGGGGTTTACCCTTCTTCTTCACCACAGCTTCAAAACGGCGAGCTGCCTTCAGGGCGAGTTCATGAGTCGGGTAGTTGCCTGTGGTTAATGCCGCCTGAATCTCCGGGTCTAAGCTCTATTGAAATTGTCTAGCCTGAATCTCATTAGTCGGGATCAAATGTGCTGCGAACCTGATAAGATGTTGATGTCAGGATAGTGATGTGTTTTAACAGAACAATATTTGATATGAATTCTTTACCTGCTAAGCATGATGAATTCAGCATCATATTCATCCACTGATTTACCCACATAGAACCTTGTTGTAGGTGGATGGACTGTTGTTCCATCTCGAAACGGGCAGTCTCAGGAAAGAACTTCGCATCGAACAGATCGCGAAACGTGTTCTATTTTATTGGTTGTGTGAGACGGCTTTCCTCTGCTTTTCACCAGACTCTTGCATTGTCTTTCAGTTGCAACTTAGCAACTCTCACCCAGGAAATATCTGGCACTTGAGCTGCTGCCAGATCATTTTCGATCGCTTGAGCCTATTCTTCTGCCTCAAGTAGGCACTCTTTCTCGAGAAATGTTTTGGGTGCAGTGCCCGAAATTGCTTGACTCCGGGTGCCTCGGCTTCGGGGTGGTGCATGAGGATAGCGGTGTGCTGCTTCTGACCCTCCAATAAGCTCTTGATGGCCTCAAGCAGTACCGTTTGCTCATTGATAGGAGCTGCAACGGTAGGTGGCGGTGGCAGAGTAGGAAGTGGAGTATTGCCGTTGACATTCATGCTGGTATTGTTGGGAGAATCCATTATCTTGATAAAAAAAAGAATGGTTAGGATAGATTCAAGAAATTAGAAATATAAGGAATGCATAGTTGTTGATTCTTATAATTCTTGTGATATATTACTTAAGTCTTCATACAAAACTGACCTACATAGGCCACCAACAAAACCTGTCATTCCCTGTTTCCCAGTAGACGGAAACGCTGACATGGCAGGCCGCAACGTATTTACTATGAAATAAATACATTAAGCATAATTAAGAAATATATATAAAAAATGAACAAGAATGACAAGAGAATAAAATGAACATCTACTTTATTTACATTCAACTTTATATACAACTGTTTGAAATAAAAGATACAATAATCAAAAGCAAATGCCTAAACAATGGCATACAGAAAGTAAGTGCGGAGGAACTAGCAGTCAGGCTGAGCGGTAAGCTGGTCTAAGTCCTCCTGGCTCGGTTCTATCTCCTCAGAGTCCGGTCCTCCTGATGAATATTCCAAACAAAGAAATAGAAACGAATGTCGTTAGCGAACTAATGCTTGGTAAGTTCCAAAAGAACAAAGAGATAGTATATAAAGTGAGATGAACCAGTAAAGTTGTATATGACCAATTACTGGTATATGATAGTTATTCTAACGTGGTTATTTGTAATTTGATAAGGAAGGTATTCATGTATACGAGAGGAGTCCGTCTTATCCTGTGGGCTATGGTAACATATAGTACAAGGCCCCGTCATAATCCACGGAACAACGTCACGAGAATTCATGTCGGTGTCTTTTAAGCGACCTCTCGTCCCACGATATACATTCCGTACCAATTTACCCCTTTATCCCCGCGTAATGTATTGTATAGATTATGTTTAAAAGTCTTGGCCGAAACCATGGATACAAAATGTTCAGGTATTCATGTTCAGGATGTAATCATGTGTTCAAGTAGTCATGTCAAGTTCAAGTCAAGTTATAAACACGGTTCGATTAAGTCAAGTCAAATATGCAAGTTTGATTTTGATATTGAATTCGAGTGTTCATGTTCATGTTCAAGTATTCAAGTTCTTGTTTGATGTTGGATTCAGATTTGAGTTTGGACTCAGCTTGAGTCAGACACTTGTAACGGATTTAACTCTTGAATTCTTAGATTCAAAAATCATCGGCAACTGCTGCATATGGACGACAGGATTTGTGTCTTTTTCTAAGACAATTGCTATTGATAACTCCTGTTAAGTTTTCTAACCTAAATAGGCAAGCACTCACTTTCTCCGGCTCCCTGGGTTTCAAGAGAATTGATCCCGCTTAAACCTATATTTACTAAAGTCCTTAAATATTGTTTTGTATATCTCGAGGGGGTTTTATGAAAAATATTTTAATATAGATTAAAAATAAAACCTCGAAGGTGATTTATGTTACTTAAGGTTTTCATGAGCATGTGTTTTAAGTATTGATGTATTTTAATGATAAATACCCAGTTTTTGAAAGTTTATGTTATTTTATTGAAAATTAGCCCTTTTTAGTAACTTGATGGTATTTTATTGACATTTTTTAATCTTTCATTTTTAATAAAATTATAGTTTCATAATATAATGAAAATATGGATTTATAATTTTATATAATTTTTAATTTTAAAAATTAGTTTTATTTAGAAAATTCGTTTTTCTTAAAAACCGTAGTTATATCCTTTCGAGATTGAATACTCCATGAGGAGTGTTGCATCTTGCTCTACTATCCCTAGGATGTGCGATAATCTACACCATCCATTAGTGGGTCCCCTAACAAGGGTTTTAGATGCATTATTGTAAAGGAATACGAAATACCGTTTTAAAAGAAGCTCGGTTTTAAAGTATGTGGTATTTTATTGTAAAGATTATTCTTCGAAATAAAAATACATACAAATAGGCATTGTGCTATGAAATCAAAGTGTATGTGTGGGGTAGGTGATTACCCTGTGAATTTTTTCCTAAAGATACAGTTTTAACGAAAACGTAAAGAAGTGATAATAAAATTCAAGATATTTTAATGAAAAAGTTCAATTATGGTTGTTTCATATGAAATTCTTGGTTAAACTTGGTTCTAAGCATTCGTATTTAAGGTTACAAGTAATTTGGTAAACTTAGATTGATTAATATATAAAGGAAAAATGAGTTTCTAGGGTTTAGAAAAAGAATATCAGTAATAACTCCACTTTACTGATATAGGATTTAAAGATGAAATTCAATAAAGAGAAAGAGAGTTTGGGAGGGACTTACGGTTTGAATATAACAAGAAGAGGTTAAGGAAGATGTGATGAACTTCGTGGTGTCGCGGGAGCTCCGGAATCGGCTTCGATATTCGACGGAAGAAGCTTGCTCGCTAACTCCACTTTACTCAATTTGCACTTAGAAACTTTTGAGAGAGTTTTTGCTAAAATTTTAAGAATGGTGAAGAGCTAGGACATTTGGTGGTATTTATAGTGGAGAATTAGAGTTTGGGAATTAAAAATGCGGATTAAAAAGTATTAAAATAGTGTTAATTGGTGAATTGAAAAGTCACTGTTTGATTACAGGGAAATCAAACAGTGCAGAGGAGTTGAAAGGAGTTGAAGAGATAAGTGAAAAAGCATAGATCAATTTGGAGCCATCTGAATCGTCCCCGCTGGCCTAAAGGCTATTTCCGCCGGTCGATCTTAAGGCAAATGCCTCGAGATTCGTGCCACCAGATTAACTCTGTATTTACACCATTTTCTACATGTTTGATTTTTCTGAACTTTTCATTTTCCCGTGTATTGCACGTGCAACCTTTTGGGCTACCAAAAAGTTAAAAAGAAAAATCAGAAAAAAATTATGTCTGATGGCAATCGAAGACACATGCTACATCACAGCAGTGCAGAGGCTTTACCAGTGAACTGCAAGTTGCTTTTTGCTTTTATTTAACAATAGTGACTTATAACACAAACTCAGGCTATAATACTCTTTTCTTGTATGTTAACATGAAAATTTCTGTACAGAGATTTTAGAGTTGTTACACTATCTTTAGAATAAACTTAAAAAATCTTTAAAATCACTTTTAAATTCTTTTCTTTCACCCAAAATTCATATTAAAAATCTTTAACTACAAACAATTTTATCAACTCATGGAGACTTTTCTCCAGTGTTGACACTCTCCGGTCATTGATACCGGGCAGAACAAAAGAATTGTTATACAGAGAAAAATTGTTGTTCGCTGGTGGAGCAAACGTATTATTATTCGGGGTTTTTTGAATTGACGCTGAAAGGGTTGGGGGTGAAATTGTTGTTGATGTGGTGCTTATGGAGAAACAGGATGCTTTTGAAATTGATTATTCGATTGGAAGTGTTGATTTGCATAATTATTTTGGTTCCAATTGAAATTAAGATAGTTCCTACACCCTGGGTTGTTTATTGAAGAGTATGGTTCATTTCTTGGCCGTGAATTTTGATTCCAAGCAGTATTAATCTGCTCTTGACCTTTAATGCAGGGTTCAAAAGACACTCTTTAGTCAGATGTGTAGGATCTGAACAACATGCACAAATGGTTCTCGGTGGTGGATTGCTAACAGGGGGAGATGAAGTTTTTCTTGTAACGCTTCAAATATTCGCTGCAGAGCGGCCATTTCAGTTTTCATGGCTATAGAAGTGTCGACTTGATCTATTCCTCCTTTAGAAGAACTAAAGGAGGATGAAGTTGAAACTGGTTTCGCACTCTCCCAATGCAATGTTTGTTCTGCTAAATCCTCAAGGAACGTCCAAACTTCGTCGTCATACTTATCTAAGAAATGCCCTTGACATATTGTTTGGAGCAGCGCCTTTGTTGTGCTATCTATCCCCTAATACATGAATTGGAAGAGTTGCCACTTTTCAAAACCGTGATGGGAACACTGAATAAGAAGGTCCTTAAAACGTTCAAAACATTTCTAGAAAGGTTTGGATGGAACTTGACGAAATCCAAGAATTTCGTTTCGGATGCTGGCAGTTTTATGGTTTGGTAAAATTTCTTAAGAAATGTCTTAACAAATTCGTCCCAAGTGGAAATTGAGTTGGTGGCAGCACTAAAAAACCATTTCTTTACTAGATCGCAAAAAGTGAATGGTATGAAATGGGGTTTTGTAGCGTTATCCGACAGTTGCGTAGTATGCGGCATGGAACAGATTTGATTAAATTTGCTGATGAATAAGTACGCGTTATCAGTTTCAAGCCCTTGAAATTTTAGTAGCATACTGATATACTGGGGCCTGATTTCGAAATGATATACATTTGGAGGAAGAAGACCGAGACAGTGGGAAGAAGAGCGCGAGTGGGGTAGCATCGGTCTTAGAGAGCGATGCGTGGAGCTGGAGTTGACTGATCATCACCCATCTCACAAGAAGTGTAAGAAGGCGAAGAATTAGATGGAATGGAAGAAGACACGCCGGCTACAGAGCCGACGGAAGAATCGGTTGAGACTAAGGTGGCATGAATTAATCGGCTTACGGAATCCCGAGCCCAAACACTCATGCACCAGTCCAAACTCTTTTTTTTTGTTTTTTGTTAGTATATTAACGAATGATCCTAACTACTCATAAAAAGATAAAAAAAAATCAATCACGACACGGACAATCACACCCCTACTCAATCTTTGTCATTCTAGGTCAACTATAAATGCTCAAAAATTTGATTGTCGGAGTAAAATTGTATCGAGATTGAAACATAAGATATACTAAACTAGATGCCTGGTAAGTGCAAGAGAAAGGGAGGTTTTCCAACACTTGCACGAAATTCCTTAATTCAAGAACCTTAATACTTTTCGGTAGTTGCGCCTTTTACACTTCCCTAGACACACTTTAGAGCAGTAATATGTTAAATAAAATTCTAAAGATAGTAAACTTTCCCTAATAAGCGTAAAGTCCTTTAGGCTGAGTTTTAGTGACTTTTAAAATTAATAAGAGATAAAATCCCTTACCTTATCTTATTGTGGTCAATTGCCCTTGAACCCATATTTAGTATGCAATGATCAATCAAATCAATTCAAACAATTTTTTTTGTTTTTAAAAATTAGGCGCTGCATCAAATACAATAGTTAGTTTTTGTAACGACTCTGAAAACCCTGTACAGAATTAATTGTCAAATGTATAGAAAATGGTATTTCAGCCTGTATAGGAGCTATAAGTCATTTTTGTCTAATAAAAGTAAGAAGCAATTTGTAGCTCACTGGTAAAGCCTCTACACTGCTGCGACATAGTCTGTGTGTTCGAATCCCATATGACCCATTTATTTTTTAGGATTTTTCTTTTTAATTTTTCATAAGCCCAAGAGTTGCATGTGCAATTCACGGAGAAATGAAAAATTTCAGAAAAATCAAACATGCGCAAAAATGAATAAACAGTGATTAAAGCTGGTGGCACGAATATCGAGGCAATTGCCCAAGATCCGACCGCCTATTCTTGAGATTTGGCCGGCGCCGACGGGTGAGATGGCCCCAATTCTCTCCGTGCTTTGCACACCCCCCCCTTCAGCTCCCCTCAACTCCGCTGCACTGCTTGATTTCTCTGCAATTAACAGTGATTCTTCAATATATCATTTAACACCCATTTTAATTCTTTTAATCCAATTTTTAATTCCCTAACCCTAAATTCTTCACTATAAATATCACTTCATGTCGTAGCTCCCCTCTATTCTGAAAATTTCTATCAAAATTATCCCAAAAGTTTTAAGTGCAAGTGGAGTCAAGTAGAGTAAGCAACCAAGCTTTTTCCGTCAAAGATCGAAGTCGTTTATGGAGTTTCCGTGACGCCATGGAGCCCCTCTCTTTTCTTTAATCTCTTCCCAACGCTACACAACGAGTAAGTCCCTCTTCTCTTTTCTTCTTTCATCTCAAATCATCTTTTAAAAATATATCGGTAAAGTGGAGTTAACTTTGATATGTGTGATTTTAACCTTTGTACTCCCCTCTTTAAACTAAAACATGTCAAACTAACTTTCTCACACTACTCGTAACTTTATTTACAATCATTTAGTTTTTAATTTAACCAAAATTTTCATGTAAAATAATAACGAACTTTTCATTAAAATACTATGAATTATAGTATAGCCCTTATTTCGATAATTGTTAAAAATACCTTTAGGAAAAATTCACGGGGTAACGACCTACCCCACACGCACACTATGGTTTCATAACATGATATTATAAACATATGAGTAATTTAAAGAATAAGTTTTACATTAAAATACAACACCTTTTCAAAACGGGTTTATTTTAATTGGTATTTTTGTAATCCTTGGCAATTACACCTCTACAACTCTCATTAGGAGACCCGCTAATGGATGATGTGGATTATCGCACATCCTTGGCACAGTAGAGCGAGATGCGGAACTTCTCACGGAGTATTCGGTCTTGAAAGGAAATAAAAATACGGGTTTTAAGAAATACGACTTTTCTAAATAAAAACTAAATTTTGGAAAATTTTATAAAACTATAAATTTGTATTTTTAATAAAAACAAATTTTAAAACTATATTTTTAATGAAATCGAATTTTTAATAAAATACCAACATGTTTCCAAAAAAAAGCTAGTTTTCATAAAAATATCATAAACATTTAAAAGCTAGGTTGTATCACCAAAACACCACAACAATTAAAATACATGTTCATGAAAACCCTAAATATTACAAATCACCCTCGAGCTTTATTTTAAACTATATTAACATATTTTTCATAAAAACCCATCAAGATATGCAAACAATATTCTAAGGACTGTAGAATTAATATAGGTTTAAATGGTATCATTTCTCTTGAGCCCCAGAGAGCCGGAGAAAGTGAGTGCTTGCCTATTCAGGTTAGACAACTTAATGAACTTATCAAATGGAAATTGTCTTAGAGAAAGACACAAATCCTGCCGTCCATGTGCAGTCATTGCCGATTTCTCCCGAACATAAGATCTCAACAGTTTATATCAATTCATATGAAAAGATCTGAACTCGAATCCAAAACTAGAATCCAAACTTGAATCTAAATCTGAACTCGAATCTAAACTCGAACTCTAACCCAACTCAAATCTAACCTCGAACATGAACTCAAACCCAATCTACTCGAACAAACTTAACTCGAACCAAGATTGCAATTGTTATGACTCACATATTACTTGACTCACTTGACTTCATTCTACATATTTTGCAATCTATGGTTTCGATCAAGACATATTATAATCAATCAACCAACTTAATTAAGTATACTATACAGTTATAAACTATTTATACTCGGGGTGCTTGGGATAGTTTCTTGTCTGAATCCAACGGAGCTTCAGGAGTTCCGTATTAACCTATTTTTTATTTTACTCGAATATCAGTCGGGTTGACTCATCTACAGCCTAGAGCCCCGATCCTAATACATGAAATGGGCATGTGTTTCCTTGCTCCTAGGGTCCACTCTTAAGCTCGTGAATACTTCTACGGCTGTGTTGATATTCATACTTGGAACTTAACGTTAACATAGTGACCGTATAGAGATCTATAGTACATATTTATCCATGATCATATACTCTTACCCGTCATATATATGTTCTACAATTGTCATTTTTTTACTCTTAATTTAACCTTGGGACTTACCGAGCGCTAGTTTGCTGACGGGCATTCCACCCACTTTTCTTCTGTTGGAATGTTCGTCAGATACGGTTGAGACGGAGGAAGTGGAGGCCACAGAAGAGGACTACAACCGGATCGCTACTCAGGACTAGCTCAGCTTCACTTTTATTCAGCTTATGTATGCTATTTGTTTAGGCATTTTCCTTATTGTATTTACTTTCCAGTTAAAACTCATGTACTTGTAAATATTGAAAGTTGAATGTAAATAAAGATATTTGTTGAAATTTTTTATAGTCTCCATTGTATATTTATTTAGGGAATGACCTTCTCTGGATAAATATGCCGCGGGCTTGCCACGTCATCGTTTCTGTCTACTGGAAAGTGGGGCGTGACAGGTTTTGTTGGTGGCCCATGCAGGTCAGTTCTACATGAAGTCGTAAACAATAGACTACAAGAATTAATGAATTCAACAAACATTCACATTCCTTGCATTTCATATTCTTTGAATCTATCCTAACCTATCTTTTATATCAAGATGATGGACTCTCCGAACAACACCAGCACAAACGTCAACGACAATACTCCACCGCCTACGCTACCACTACCGCCTACCGTTGTAGCTCCTATTAATGAGCTAACGGTACTGCTTGAGGCTATCAAGAGCCTATTAGAGGTTCAGCAGCAGTAGACTGCTATCCTTATGCACCGCCCCTATGCCGAAGCATCCGGAGTTAAGCAATTTCGGGCACTGCACCTAAAGAACTTCTTGGGTAAAGAGAGTCTGCTTGAGGCAGAAGAATGGGCTCAAGCGATCAAGGATGATCTGGCAGCGGCTCAAGTGCCAGATATAGCCTGGGTGAGAGTTGTTAAGTTGCAATTGACCGATAATGTCAGAGTTTGGTGGAAGGCCGAGGAGAGCCGTCTCGCGCAACCGATATAATGGAGAACATTCCGAGACCTTTTCGATGACAAGTACTTTCCAAAGCCTGCCCGCTTTGACATGGAGCAGCAATTCATCCATTTACAATAAGCCTTGATGTGGGTCAAGTCAGTGGATGAATATGATGCTGAGTTTACCATGCTCAGCAGGTAAGATATAGTCTCAAATTCAATTTTCTGATCTCACTTACTACACTGCTAACACAAGGTCGTAATAGATTTGCCGCACACCTTATTCCTACTGCTGAGATCCGGGCACGATGATTCCAGCAAGGATTGGACCCTGAAATCCAAGCTGCACTCGCTACAGGGGATTTTCCAACCCATGAGCTTACTTTGAAAGCTGCCCGACGCTATGAGGCAGTTGTGAAGAAAAAGGGCAGGCCGCAGACTGTCGGTCTGAAACGTTCTGAGCACCAGATCACAGGAGGGGCCTCTTCCAGGCCATCTTTCAATGGACCTTCTCGGAGGTCAGCAGGTTCGTTCGTCAACAACAGGCCAGACTTTTGCTCCTACTGCAAGAGAATAGGGCACCTTGTGAAGAACTTTCGTAGGGAGAACAACTTATACCTAATCTGTAGGTCTTCTACTCACGCCATCAGAGCATGCCCCCAGAACCGAGGACCCAACAACCCTCCATCTAGACTGGAGATCCAAGCTCCTCATACCCGGTTTGCTTTACCGGCTCCAGCTCCCCGTACCCAGAACGCTCAACCCCAATGCCGAATGTTTAACCAGGTACAAAGGAAAGTGTCGTGACGCCAAGCATTCACTATGTTGGTCGAAGAGGCCGAAGCTACGGGTCAGGTTATCATTGGTAAATCTCTTCCCTATTCCTTTTCAAGTCCTTTCAATTCATAACCATCTTATATTTGTTATACCTAAATCTATCCCACGCGACTTAGGTACAATCTTAGTAGCCTCCCTATCTGCACTCGCGCTCTTCGACACTGGGGCATCATATTGCTTTATGTCGCAACGGTTCGTCCGAACTTATGCGATCCCAATTAAACCGTTCGTATCTAGCTGGAATGTTAACTCAGGGAACGGCATTCTAAAATCAACTTTGGGATACGATTTGTGTCCAGTGGTCGTTTGCAGTCGAGAATTCTATGCAAACTTCAAAGTGGACTTCCTTCGCTAGGAACTTTCTTCGCTACCATCGAAATAAATTTACTAAGCGTAAAGTGGAGTATATTTATTTCTTTCGCTAGGTTGACTTATCCACAGCCTAGATCCCCGATACTAACACATGAAATAGACCCATATTTCCTTGCTCCTGGGGCCCTACTCTTGAGCCCGTGAATACTTCTACGGCTGCGTTGACATTCACACTTGGAACTTTACATTAATATAGTGACCATATAGAGACCTATAATACATATTTACCCATGATCATATACTCTTACCCGTCATATATATGTTTTATAATTGTCATTTTTTTACTCTTAGTTTATCCTTGGGACTTATCGAGCGCTAGTTCGCTGATGGACATTTCTCCTATTTTTCTTCTCTTGGAATGTTCGTCAGATACGGTTGAGACGGAGGAAGTGGAGGTCACAGAGGAGGACTACAACCGGATCGCCACTCAGGACTAGCTCAGCTTCACTTTATTCAGCTTATGTATGTCACTTATTTAGGTATTTTCCTTATTTTATTTACTTTCCAGTTGAAACTCATGTACTTATAAATATTGAAAGTTGAATGTAAATAAAGATATTTGTTGAAAAATTTTACAGTCTCCATTTATTCTTGCATTGTGTATTATTGTTTCAATACGCTTAGTATATTTATTTAGGGAATGACCTTCTCTGGATAAATATGCCGCAGGCTTGCCACGTTATCGTTTCCGTCTACTGGGAAGCGGGACGTGACAGTTTTCTTTTACTTTTGCAGCGTGACTTCAAAGAAACCTGTAGAAGATAGAATGCAGTGGAGGCAACAGGTTTGAGGATAAAGAATTTATCTCAATTCTCCTTTCTAAAGTGTATGTGCACTGCCCACTTCAAGATATCCGAAATACACCGCCTCAATGCGACCGTCTAAAAAAATACGAAAAATTGGAAAGTTTTCATGTGATGATACATTATTCATTTAGAGAGAGATTTGCAAGTCAAAAATTGAATTTGGAGCACAGATTACCAGATTCAAAGAATAGAAGTTAGTTTTTTTTTCTTCGTTTTTATTTTGAAATTTTTTGTTTTTGTTTTGAAATTTTATTTTGTTTTTAAATATCTACAAAATAGCCCGAATATCATAATTCTTAAAAACCGTATCCCTGGCAACGATACCATTATTGTTGAGGTGGTTTTTCATGTATGTTAAATATGAAAGTTTAGAAATACAGAATCACGGAATCGCGTAATGATAAATACCACAATCAACATTTACGATAAGCAAGTGATGAGTACGAGTCGTCTTCATGGAAACAGTGTTAACAACTTTACTTTAGACGATTTATTAAAGAATGGTTTGAATTGTTTTGTAGTTTGTTCATGATTTACAAGTTTTAAAGAATCAAAAGAATAACTTGCTAGAAATGAGAATCAGATATTAACAAATGGTTATAATCCCTATACTTTTCCTTCCCCTATACTTTTCTTCAATCCATATCCTACCAAATACGGCTTATCAATCCTTACTTAATAAGTTAAAGTTCTTAACTATCTACTAACTTGGTGCTTATGAGCACGGAATATCTAACACGTACTGATTAGGGAAGTAGAGTATAATCTGTCAAAAAACACCAATGCTCGCAATTAATTGGAATTTTGCTAGTAATAAACTAAAACGATGTAGATTAGAAAATAAATAGATTGCAAGTATAAGTAAGCCTTTCATGGACAAATCTGTATCCTTGGTTAGAGAACTTGAGAGTATAGGCTAGGCCTTCCAAGCGCAAGAATCGTCACCTAGGTTTTCTTTTCCTTCCATTTCTTTATTTTATTACTAACCCTCTTCTCAATCAATCATGACTTATTCACATGGCCGGATTCAAGTCAACATGCTACCCCCGTATTGAGAACTAGAGAGGTTGATATTAGCTTATGGATTTTGATGATATAGTTTATTCATTCTCGCTTTGGTTTTGATAACAGCTTAAATGTGAATAGTTCGTTTAGTTTCACATGCTTATCCTTTGGACACTAAACTTGTATACACTTGATATTTAGCTTGCTTCCTATATCTTGTGTATATCGAGTAATATATCAATATCTCATGCTATACTTGTGTTATATTCTTGATATCAATATAATACTCCTATCCGTTGTTTAGATAATTCACAATATAGATATATATATACATGCGTTCTATATCTTGGTTTTTCACATGTTATGTGTGTGTGTGTGTATCTCATGCCTTGAGTTTGATTCATATCTTGATATTGATATACTATTCATTTCATAACTTGTGATAATTGAAACAATGGATGTTCATATACTTGTGTTTAATATCCTATTTATTTCATAACACTGCATATGATATGCATGGTCTCTTTGAGATTGCTTTTCAGGATATCCGATATCTCACGACACAAGCATTTGAAGGAGGATGGAGAAAATTGAACCTACACGGCGTATCTAATGGAGGTTGGAGGAATATGGCCGAGAGCTTCTCACACTGCTTATCAAGTTTCGTGAGTTCAAGCAACATAGCTGAGAAACAAGGATTCAAGAATTTAAGCTATGAATAACTAAGAAGCTAGAAGCCAAGTCTAAGTTCATGCGTCGAAGTCAAGTTCAAGATTTGAAGATCAAAATATCGACTTCAAGATGCAAGTTAGTGGAATGGCATGTTCAAGTTTGATGCATTGAGTTTCGAAGCCAATTGAAGATCAATCGACCAATGAAAAGTTCAAGCGAAATTCCAAAGTTTCAAGAGCTCGAGTCAAGACATCAAAGATTTAAGATTTCGAAGAAATACATTTACCGACATAGGAATCTTTTTAAGTACTCGAACGACTATGGTTATATCATTTAGAGCTCTTAAATACTCACACACAATTGTACAAATGTTTTACATTGCATGAACATCGGGATTTCAAAGAAATGCATTTACCGACATAGGAATCTTTGTACGTACTCGAACGACTATGGTTATATCATTTAGAGCTCTTAAACACTCACACACAATTGCACAAATGTTTTACATTGCATGAACATCGGGGTTTTTGATTTAAAATTGATTTTCATCATAAAACAAAAGTTTATGAGTTTTTACACTTCAGACGTCTTTTCAGACGTCTGTCCCTATGTGCTTCAGATGTTTGTCGTCTTTCTGTGTTTTTATAAAACCCCAAAATGCCTAAAATATCAGTTTTCATTCTATTTGTGGTTCAGACCTCTGTCCCATACTTATTCAGACGTCTGTCCGTTCTCTGTGTTTTCATTGGCATGAAATTTATAAGGAACGAACGTTTGAAGCTATAGTTAACAAACGTCTGCAGTTCAAAATCTTTGAAAATTATTTCTTCTTTAGACGTTTGTCCCATGTTCTTCAGACGTCTATTTATTCTCTGTACTTTCTTTGTTCATCTTTGAAAAGCTACGGCAGTCGTCTGAACCTATAGTCGACAAACATCTGCAGTTTTAAAAGTTTGAAAATATAGCCGTTAGAGTGTTTTCGATTTGCCTTCATACGTTTGCCAAGTTTAACTTCAGATGTCTGTCGTGTATTATTCTGCCTGTCTCCACTTGTTTTTGAGTTGTTTTCTTAGGGCTATAAAAGGGTTTTGGGTTGGATTTTTCTTGGCATCACTTACTCAATTACTCGAGCTTTTCAATTGCCAAAATCCATGTGATCTTGAGCCGAAAATCTTATCTCTTGTGAGAGTTTAAAAATATTTTCATTTGCTTATCCAATCTCTCACAAACACACTCAAGAGCTTCTATTTTCTATCCATCTTCTTGAGTATATAATGCTTCGTTGTAAAACTCTTTAAGAGTATTTGAGCTTCATTTCTCTTCTCTTTTTCTGTATGTGTAGACTCTAAAGTGTAAGAGTGTCATTGTAAGAGAGGGAGTATCTATTGTTCATAGAAGAAGTGCTCAAGTGTGAGCACGTGTAATTGTATTGAGAGAAGAGGTGCGGAGAGCTTGTAAGAGAGAAGTGTGTCTTTTGAGGAGACGTGTTTGGTTTAACCTCCACCAGAAGCGGGGTTGTGTATTGCTTATAGGCAACATATTTGTCTCCAAGAGAAATACGCGAATTAGTGGAATGGGCTCGTGCGCATAAAGAAAGTTGACTAGGAGATCTCCCGAACCGCTATAAATTTCCCGTGTTTGAGTTTGCAATTTCTTATCTCTTTTACTTATTAGTTTGGAAATTGCATGCTAAATATCTATATGCTCTAATTGCTCATTACTTGCTCTTAATATTATACTCTTGCTATATATTTATTGTTTCACAATTATAGTTTGCTTAGCCACTTATCATATTGGTATATTATTTGATAAGCTTTGCAATTGTGTTTTCTATTTGCAAGTGTAGACTTTTTAATTTGGGCATATCGGTAGTGTATTCCTATTCACCCCCTCTAGGAATACTTTCAGTTGAAAAGTCCGGAATCGTGGTATTTGTGTTTGTTTGTGATGAAGTTCAATTCATATATAATTGGATAAAGGAATAGATAGCGATTAAAGACATTACATTAAAATACCATCAACTCATAATTAACAAGTAAAGAATCATGAAAGAAAAAAAGAAACATGAAGAAACAATATGGTATTAAAGCGAAAATACAGAAATCTAGTTGTAGCTAGCTCTAGGATTCTTCTAAAATGAAGAGAGAACCTATTAGCATCATCGCCACTTACAAAAATAACTAACTAACACATCATAGAAAATACAAGACAAGAATGAAAGTAAAACATCATAAAAATAGCTAGTTATGAATTAAAAGCAAGAACTTGAATTGAAACTAAACTTTACTTGCAAAATATCCACTTGCAAAGATGGAAGAAGATGAAGAACAGTTTTAACAACTATTCTCAACCGAACTCTACAAAATATACCACAAACTATTTTAGGCTAGAGCTATTCTGTCTATTCTACTTCTATTCTATCGCAAATGCTTGTCTATTTGTCACACCCCGCTTTCCAGAAGACGGTAATGACACGTGACGAGACCCGCAACGTATTTACTATGAGAAGTTCATTTCTCCTAATAAATATGTTAAGCGTATGTAAGCAATATAAGCATATGCAAGAATTAACAAGAGCAATTAAAATAAACAACTTTATTTACATTCAATTTCAAGTACAAATGTCTGGAACAAAAGATACAATACCGAAAAGCCTAAACAATAGCTTACAAAAGATAAGTGTAGAAAAAGAAACTGGTATTCTGGCTGGGCTGTGAGCTGGTCCAAGTCCTCCTGGCTCGGCTCTATCTCCTATGAATCCAGTCTTCTTGACGAACATTTCAAGAAAAAGAAATAGAGAGGAATGTCTTCAGGAAATTAGCGCTCGGTAAGTCCCCAAAAGAAAATAAATAAATGGTAACTGAAGGTATATATAATGAATAGAAACCAAGTAAATGTGAACAGGTAAGGTTGTATATGAGAGTATATAAGTATGTCATTTATACATATAAGATAGCTATTCTAACATGGTTTTTTTTTTGTAGTTTGATAAAGAAAGTATTCATTTATATGAGAGGAGTCCAACTTACCCTATGGACTAAGGTAAAAGGAAGTACAAGACCCCGTCAAAATCCACAGGACAACGACACAGGAATTTAGGTTAGGTATCTTTTAAAGTAACCTCTCGTGCCATGATAAACGTTCCGTACTAACTTACCCCTTATCCCCGCGTATTGTAATGTATAGTTCAAGTTTATAGGTCTTGGACGAATCCATGAATATAAAGAGTACAAGTTCAGGTTTAAGAGGTAATCAGGTATTCAGGTCATATTCATGTCAAGTTATATTCATGGTTCGGTCAAGTCAGGTCTAGTGTTCAAGTTCAAGTTTGGATATTCAAGTTCAAGTGTTCAAGTTCAAAATTAGGTTAGAGTTTGGATTCGAGTTCGAGTTCAAATCAAGTTCGAGTTTGTATTCAGATTCTAAGCATATCTTATATTAGATTTAATCTTATAAATTCCTTGAGTTTGGAAAATATCGATAACCGCTGCACATGGACGACAGGATTTTTGATTTTTTCAAAGACGATTATCATTTGATGATTTCCACTCTAAGGTTACGATCTATACTTAGAGAGAGGAAAGTGGTGCATCATTATTTCCGGCAACCCCGAGGCAACAGAGAAGATACCACTCAAACCAATCTGCAATCTAAATACGATACCTATACTAGTTTTTTGATGTATAAGGTATTTTAGTAAAAATGTCGTTTAAATTCTTGAGGGTTTTTAATTCGTCCTAAAGCCTCGATTAAGTTTTTAATAAAAATATGTTGTTTAAAAAGTCAAGATTTTTGTATGAAAACGTATTTTGTATTTTGTGGTATTTTAGTGTAAAAAACCACTTTTTAAGGATTATGGTATTTTAATGAAAAATACCACTTTGGGAAACTTGATGGTATTTTATTACAAATTTAAATCTTTTATTTAAAAATATAATTTTTCACAATTTGTTTTCATTGAGAAAAGGGATTCATGATTTATATAAAGTTTCAACGATTTAGTTTGTTTTTAAAAAATTGTATTCTTTAAAATCGTATTTTTATTCCTTTTGAGACCGGATTCTCCATGAGGAGTTATGCATCTCGCTCTACTGTCCCAAGGATGTGCGATAATTCACACCATCCATAAATGGATCCCCTATTGAGAGTTGTATAGGCGTAATCGCAAAGGTTTTCAAATAGCGATTAAAAACATATTTTTATAAAGTGAGGGTATTTTCTTGAAAAATGTTTCTTTTAGATAAAATATTTAACCAAAATATCGTGCTATGAAACCATAATATTTGTGAGTGGGGTAGATCGTTACCCCGTGAATTTTCTATCAGTATAGGTCATGATATCGATAAAAGGTTATATGTAAAGTTCATGGTAGTTTTGTGTAAAATTCGATATACGTTTTATTTAACGAGAAATTCTAAATATGTGCAAAGTTAATTAGATGAGCACTATTTTAAGGTTGTGGTTAAGGGTTTATTGTGATTTATGTAGCATGCTAATGATAGTAAAAGTATTTTAAAGAGATTGTGAATAAACTAACTCCACTTTTAATCAATATCGTTTTTAAGAAGAGTTTGAGATGAAAAGATAGAGAGGGAAGGGAAAATTAAGCAACTTACGGGTTGCGCTTGAATCAAAAAAGTAGGAGACGAAAAAGGTTGGAAGAATCGTGACTACGAGGCTTGCGAGTTGATGAGGCAAGAGGAACGATCTTGTGGGAAAAAGTTGGCTTGAACTTGATGAACTTGAACTTGGCATATGAAGATTTTTGAGAGGAATTTTCTGAATTGAAAATGAGAATAGGAGAGTAGGTATTTATAGGGAATTGAGGTAAGGTTATAGTGAATTAAAAAGATAATTAAAATGAGGGTAATAGGGTAAATGAAGAGGTTATAGAGTCTATGGATTAAATTGGTGGTTTCAGGGTATCAAAAAGAGCTGGAAGGAAACCAAACGACACACGTGCAAAAGACGGAGTCTTTTAGACTACCCCAGGCCGCAGATATCGGCCCATGCTCGGCCCTGCCTCGAGCTTTATGCTCGAGACTTTGGGTTTAGGTTCGAGTTAAGGTCTGGGTTCTATTTTTATATATCTTTTATTTAATTACTTTTTGTAACCCCGTGTGAAGCCCGTGAAACTCTTGGGATTCCGAAAAGTTAAAAAGAAAAATATATAAAAATAATTAAGGCTGATGGGATTCGAACTTGTAGGCTAATGAACAGCAGTGGAGAGTCTTAAGCAGTGAGTTATAAGTTGTTTCTTTCTTTTAACAAAATTAACTTATAACTCATTATCAGGGCGGAAATACACATTTCTATACATTGACTGTGTTACAATTGTACATGGATTTCAGGGTCGTTACACCATTTATTTGCTATATATAGAGAAATTTTCAGAGCATCTTCATATTACCATGCACATATGGGACCCATGATACAAACACCATACTTTGCCGACATGATTTGGAAACAATATGGCCGCACTTTTGCGGCCATTTCCTTCTTGATGGACGCAAAAGTGCGGCCAAACATTTGAAATGGGTCTCCAATTTTTTATGGTTATCT
This sequence comes from Agapanthus africanus, assembly GCA_030015575.1. NCBI lineage: Eukaryota > Viridiplantae > Streptophyta > Magnoliopsida > Asparagales > Amaryllidaceae > Agapanthus > Agapanthus africanus. The sequence goes on from JASDDO010000010.1 coordinate 374,502,094, forward strand.
TGTTGCATTATTTGCTCAATTTTGATATACCAAGAATCTCATAATTCTTTCAGGAATGCTTTCGGGTTTTCTGGTCAACAATTTCAGCTCTTTTTGACTTTGCTTCTCAATATTCAATATACACATGGTTTTTAAGTCTTCCACTCATTTTTGCTGCCTATTTTCATTTCCATTTCTGGCCAAGACAATAGAGAACACTCCTTGTCAAGTTTTAGAAGCTCGTGAAGTGCACATCGTTGATTTGAATGGTCATTGCACGTGTTTTGATCATTTTGTCGTCTGTTGTCCATTTGAACCTGAAAATGCATAGAATATTTTCACACCAATTGTGACTCATTCCCTTGAAAAACCTGTTACCTGTACTCAATAGTAGTCATAGGGTTAATAGCACTTGATTATAAACAAAACAATACAGAATGGGCGATATTATATGCAAATAATCGTTGTGAACACCGCACTCCCCTCCTCCTTTTTCTCCCTCCTATGTCGTTGCTCTGCCGCTCCTGCTCTCCTCTTTCCGCCCCTCATCCCTCCTCTATCGTTGCTCCACCGCTCCTCCTCCGTCATTCCGCCATCTCTCCTTTTCTGTTGGATGTAGGTGCCCTCAAGATAATTATTGTAATTACAGGAGGACCTATACGAGAGAACAATCTTATTCGGGATGATAGTATATTATCTAGTTTGACTTTATCATTTATGTGAATATGTTTTACTCGTCATCACGTATCGCTAATACACAATGATAAAGCCCATAGGATTTTTTGCTTGACTTCCAGGATTATGATAGAGATCATACTAGTAGGGCCTGGCAGTCTATAATCATCTCTTTAAAGGTCTTTAGTCAAAGGAATATCGAGACTGGGCATCGGTACTCCAGTTTAGACTAGTGTATACGTTTCTTGACTCCGACTAGGGTGATAGTTGATCCCATAACCGTTGGTGTTTAGCACCAATGATTATATACAGATGCTCATTAGGAATTCACTGGACGGACTCGCCGAGAACTCTTAGAAGGTATTATACCAATTGTCAGATAGTAGTTCTTTGGTAACATGAGTACAGGGTAGTTCCTAGACCTGAGATCATCATTTTTCTTGTGTGTGTTCCCACTATACTTTGATTACTACCCTACCACGGCTCTACTGAGTCATGCAAATAGGTTTTAGTTGGGTATAGTCCCGAAGCACATGGAGGCAGTGGGCGGTCAAAGGGATTCGTCTCTCCCGGTATAGCGAGTTGATGTCGTGTTGTGCAGGACATGACTATAACCAGAAGTCTATGTCCATTGCAGGTGAGATAAACTGATAAGTGTTATCAGTTGTATCTTTAATGGTTATGAGTCCCTTTTCAGCATGACTTATCGAGTTATTGGGGGTCTGAAAGATTCCACCCCCAGACGCGGTATGCGACACTCTTAAACGAAAAGACCGAACTGTACGATGACTGTCACTGATATGCTTTGATTGTGTTCGGACGAGCTTACTTGTCGACCTTTCTTTCATTCAATACTTGAGTAGCCGTTACGTGCAGCTAGTACCGCTAATGTGCTTGTGGGTTAACCCGTGAGGGGATTGATATGAAAATATTTTGGATGAATTAGATGTGATTCTAACCTATTGCCAGCGTATTGTAGAGTCTTTAAAGTCCCACACAGAGATTTTTCCCGCTAGGGCAAAAGGTGTAGTGTGCGTATGTCGATACGTACAGGAGTTCGATTAAATACGTGTATTGGATACATGTATATTAATTGGACGTTTTTTTAATACTAGACGATTTATGTTTAAGCAGAATTATTGAATCAAGTGGTGATTTAATAATATATATATATATATATATATATATATATATATATATATATATATATTGGATATATATATTCTATTATTATATTCATATTATATTTCTCTCTAATGCATATTTTGTATTCGATACAAGTACGGGTGAATATATGCGATACGTATACTTTGTGTATATGATACACAAATTAGATGTTTATATATATATATATATATATATATATATATATATATATATATATATATATATATATATATATATATATATATGGGGACACCTCCTTTTCTTTTAAGAAAAGAAAAGAAGAGATGAAAAAAGATAAGAAGAAAAAAGAAGGTGCTTATATCTTCTTAATTCTTCAACATCTTCATCTTTCTTTTCTTCTTGATTTTTTTAAGAAGAACCCAAAATAAGAGATTAAATAATTAGTGAGCTAACTACATCCCTAATCTAGTAGCTTAGCAACCTATGATTAGGTTTCTTCACTTGGATGCTTTGATTTGTGGAGATGAAGTTTGATGTGGGGTTTCCTCAATGTGGATCATTTTTGGCAAGACAGTTGCCTTGCAAGCTCGATCCTTATGGCGTTGGAGCTTAGCTAGAGTCCTTGAAGTGATGATGGAATCTTCCGCATATGGCGGACACACTACAAAGGTTGTATCCCCATCTAACTCCTCCCTAGTTTCTTATTTTGTGCAATTAGATGGAAATGACATGATCTTCTTGAAAGTAAATTAATGCTAATTCATTAAAATTTTGATTTTATATTCCGCCGCGGTCCGCAAACGTTGCGGCCCTAGCATCGATTTAACATCATCTTCTTCCTCCACCATTTCAAAGAAGCTTTTCCTCTCTCCGCTACTCCCTGGTCTACCTCCACCGCCACTCCTCTCCCCCAGTTTCCTCCTTCGCCGCTACTCCTCCTATCTCTCCTTTCTTCTACCACTCTGAGATGGTTTCGGTGGAGGCGGCGGCGGAGTTTAGCTATTACATGCTAGTGATTAAATATTACATGCAAATACTTAGATATTACAGAAAACTGGTTAGATATTTTAGGCAACTGCATACTTAACTTTCAGCATTATCATAATGTTTCACTACAAAAGAGCTACAAAAGTCGAGAGCTCATATTTAAACAAAATACAAAAGTTCAAACCACACATCATAATTTTAGAATCAATCGATTAGAGCAGTAAATGATCAAAAAAACGATCATCATTTGAAAGATTAAATCTTTCTAAAATAGAGCTTAGACTCTTAAAAAGAAAATTGTCTGCACCGCATGTGATATGCGCGCGGGCCATCACCAATCTCCTCAGTTGCACCGCATGTGATAAGCACATGGGCGACATGCCAAGTCTCCATACAGCTGTGCCGCACGTGATAAGCACATGGGGGACATGCCAAGTCTCCATATAGGCATGGGTTTCAATCCCAAACAGATGCTAATAGAAGCAGAAAAACCGTGATATGTGTTATGATATGCGTTCTACTTTATTCTTTACTTACCGCAATTAAGACGGTTTCACTTGTATTTAGCCGGTTGAGTATGAGTCGTCCACTGAGAGATGATTCATATTTGAGTTCTTTTTTTAGACGAGTCAATGAAAAATGTATATGTGTATGTTCAATTCTATCCTAAGTGTTCGTATTTTATGTTCAAGTAAACTTGTTAAGGTTAAGGTTGGTTAGTAGAGTTAGGATTAATCTTATACTCGTCTTTTGTCATTCTTGAAATGATCTTGGGATAATCGAAAGTAGCGGGGATTAGGAGGACATAGGAATGGGATTTACGAGTTTAAGCAAGCTTTCCAACGCTAAATCCATTCTTAGTGCCTCTTATCCGTCCGTTACATACGCTTATTTCCAACCCTAGACAAAACACACCTAACCATGTGTCCAATTAAGTCACAACTATATGTCACGTTGTAGTGCGCCCAAAAGACTTCTCGACTTAGGCCGTGGCTATATGTCACTTATAGCGTGCCTAAATGAGGGGGTTGTATTTGTTTGGTCTAGCTTTATTTTAAGATGTTGGCGAAGAGAAGCACAATGGAGTTTTCCGTCCCTCGTACTAACCTTCCTTAGCCCTAACAAGTATGTAAATTATTCACATATTAAAAAAATGAAACAAGAAAGAAGAGAAAAGAAAGGAAATTACGGTTTTAACAAATGGTAGTAAGCTAACTACTTGGGCCCTCACCTAAGCAAGGGACTGTTCTCCGCCGAAAACCGCGACCGGGACGTTGGGACGTCTGGCCTAAATTTCGAGGGCAGTTGCTATTTGGTGCTATCCGTCCACCTCTCCGAAGATGCCAAGTTGATTTATGACACCATGTATCGAAAGTTTAAATGGATGCAGCCGATGTAGCATACTTCGTCAGATTCCCTCTCATTGAGGGGTTTTTGATTGTGGGGACGCTCTTCCCTGCAGGCGCAAGCCCCTGCAGTTAATTACGCTACCGCATCACGGTAACCACTTTCTCCTTCTCCAAATGGTCACTTCGTGTCGTGTGTGTTTGTTTTGTTTTTGGTTGCCCGTGGATTGTATACAGAGACTAATTTATGTTGTCGCCCGTAGGGCGTGGATTAGTCCAAATCCGCATTTTCTTAGATTTGGGTTTGAGTTGGTTTTAAGGATCGTTAATCTCATTTGAGATTAAGATCAACTTAAAGGTTTGTTAAGGATACATTAGTCTAATTTAGACTAAGATCTACTTAACAGGATCATTTAGATCCAGCAAGAGAGCATTTGGGCTCTATTGTTTTAGTTTAGGGACTTTGCGATCCAGAAGTTTAAGGATATCATAGTCCATGGAGGTTAAAGACATCATAGTCTGTAAAGTTTAAATACATCATAGTCTATGAGTTTAAGGACCTCACAGTCCATGGTGGTTTAGAGGCATCATAGTCTTTCAAGTTTAAGGACATCATAGTCCATGAGTTTAAGGACCCCATAGTCCGTGGAAAGTCTGGTTGTCGGGACCCGTCACCTCTCTGAAGACGTTGAAGGATTACAACGACAAATATCAGAGGAGTAAAGAGATGTACTCTGGAACCAATATTGGTTGGGGGATCTGTAGTTGGATTGATTTAAGGATCGTTAATCTCGTTTGAGATTAAGATCAATTTAAATGTTTGTTAATGATATGTTAGTCTAATTTTAGACTAAGATCTACTTAACAGGATCATTTAGATCCAACAAAAGAGCATTTGGTCTCTATTGTTTAGTATAGGGACATTGCGGTCCAAGTTCAGTTGCAAACATGGGTTTGGAAATGCACTAGATAGTTATTGGTCATCGGGACCAACCACCTCTCTGAAGATGTTGAAGAATTACGACGACATGTATCAGAGGTGTGAAGAGATATACCCTTGAACCAAAGTTGATTGAAAGGCTCTGGGAATTACTTTGAATGTCAAGAGTATAGTTGGAGTTCAGTTTCAGAGGATCTTGTCTCTGGAAAACTCAGCTATTTTAGGCTAAGATTGGCTTGAATATAGTGTTAAACACTAGAGTACATTCGGCGCTCATATGCTCCCACGTGAGGCACTTAAAGAAGTGTTAAACACTAAAAAAGAAGCGCTCACGTGGGGCCACGTGAGGCGCTGGAGTGTTAGGCGAAACTTCTTTTATTTTATTCTCGGAATATGCAAGTAAGTGTTAAACACTTAATCTTCATGGCCATCACGTGTGGGCACGTGATGGGTACCCATGCATTAGATATTAAAAGAATTTGTTAGAGGTCACGTGGGGACACGTGAGGGCGCCCATGCGTTGGATATTAATCCTTCAGTTTTTCCCATCTTCTCTTTTTTAAAGAGGTGTTTGTCACGGGTCACATGAGGACACGTGAGGCACCCAAAATCGATTCTGTCCTTTTCATTTTAAGAAGTCTGTTCAAGAGTCACGCGACCTAATCTTATTCGTTCTTTTGTGACCATTGGAGGGGAGGGTCACGTGTTGCCACTTGATCATGTTGGGTACTTGATCCTTTTACGTGCATGGAGAGATAAATCTCTTGTATAAGAATTAAATTCTCTTATAGGGTTAAACCCTAATTTTATTTAGAGGAATTAAATTCCTATGTGTTTAAAAGAATTAAATTCTTTAAACCCAATTCTCCTTCTAAGTTTTAAATCTGCATGGCAGAATCTCCCTGATGAGAATTAAATTCTCAACTCATGGGGAGATCTGTTTCTGCAGATCTATCATCATGAAGAAGAACCAAGTTCTTGTTTTAAGGGTTAAACCCTATCTTTGTTGGAGAAATTAAATTCATATATGCTTTGTGGGAGAATGGAATTCTCTGAACTTAGGTCCTCCATCAGGTTTTAGATCTGCATGACAGAATCTCCCCGATGAGAATTAAATTCTTAACTTATGGGGAGATCTGCTTCTGCAGATCTTCAACCAGAGGAAGAACTAAATTCTTATTTAGAAGAGTTAAACTCTTAATTTGAGAATTAAATTCTCTTTTGTTTTATGGGGGCTTATAGAATGATCTCTTTCCCTCTCTTACCTAGCGTTTCTTTCTTTTCTGAAGAGATCTTTTTTTCTCTCTGGAGAATTAAATTCTCTCTCTTTTTTGTATTCTTTCTCTGTTGTTGTCTCCTTTTTTCCCTCTTCTCTTCTTGGCTCCTATTTATAGGAGAAAGAAAAAAATCAGTTTGTTTAGTCAATCTTTCATTGAAATTTTTTTGATTGATTTTATAACCAACATGATCTTTTAGATCATTCGGTGAATTTTATTCACCCTTGGATTTTTAATCCAATAGATATTTTATATTTTGTTTCTGGCAAATTTTAGAAAAATATTTCCTTGTATAGAATCTTTCTATAAATTGGTGATTTTTAATCACCATTGGATTTTTAATCCAACGGTTCTCCACTTTACAGAGTGCAATCTTTTCTGTTTGGAAAGATCTAGGGAAATATTTTTCCAATTAGGGCTTTTGATTTCCTTTTAACTAGAATTTAATTCTATTAGTTCAGAGGGTTTAAGAGTGTATCACGTGTTAGCACGTGACCTTACCAATTAAGCATTTAATTAGAATTTAATTCTATTGGTTCGGAGAGTTTAGGAGTCTATCACGTGTTGGCACGTGACCTCACTGATTAAGCAATTCCAATTGTTTATTTCATTCAGCGCCTATAGGCTTTTCCTGTAAAAAGTCACGTGCCCGCACGTGAGACCCGGTCACGTGTGGGCACGTGATGCCCCCCTTTGGGGTTTTTCCTTGCTGCTTTATTCGTATTTTATTCAGTTCCCAAAATAGAATTTAATTCTAGAATTTGATAGGAGTATTTTAAATTGGGATGCTCACATGCTTTGCATGTGAGAGGCAAGAGAACTCATGTGTTTAACACGTGACCCCTGCTCTGGGTTTTAGCCTGTTTATGTTCAGCGCTTATATGCTTTGCATATGAGCGCTCACGTGTTTTACACATGAGGCCTGTTTGGCCATTGGTTATTTATTTTCAGAGATCATATGCTTTGCATATGTGCACCCATGTGCTTTACACGTGATGCCTGTTTTTTAAGATTCTTCCCTTTTTTGTAAAAGAATAAGTAGCTTTTGGCCGAAAATTTTGGTGCGAACAAATGCCCCCCACTATTTTGCCCACGTAAGCATGTACATGGGTGAAGTAGTGCAGAGTTATGCATGGCAATTAGAATTGACGGCTTAGGGGACAAGTTTTCGAGTCCTTGTAGCCTAAGACTTTTTCATCTTCATGAGCCGTAAGGGTCTCATAAAGGTGTTTCTCCCTACGAGTTGTGAGGATCTCGTAAGTGTAAATTCTCTTTAGAAATCGTGAGGATCTCTAAGTGTTCATCGCCTCCGTGAGTCGTAAGGATCTCACTCGGGTATTTTTCATTACGAATCGTGAGGAGCCGTAAGCAGCTTCTTTATTTCAGCGGCGAATGTGGTTTTGGCAAATGTAGTCCGCAGATAGTCCATATTGACCTCCTTGTAGACCAGCGATGGTTTAGGAAACAGGTTCAGATCTGCTACCTAAGATTTTCAACTTTATGAGCCGTGAGGGTCTCATAAAGACTTTTCTCCCTACGAGCCGAGAGAATCTAATAGGTGTATTTTCTCCTTAGGAATCATGAGGATTCCTAAGTGTGTTTTTCTCTTGAGAGTCGTAAGGATCTCCCAAGAGAATTTTCTTCCTTACAAGTCGAGAGGACTCGTAAGTGATTGATGAGTTGACCTACTCCCGAATCAAAGCATTGATTTGATGGGGAGATCGAGGGTTGACTTTGGCAGTGTTCTACGGGGTCAGGATTGACTTTAACCGTATGGGGTCAGGATTGACTTTAGCCGTATGGGGTCAGTTGATGATGTATTTCCGCGACGGGGTCATTGGATGGCGTATTTCCGCGACGGGCTCATTGGCTGACGTATTTCCGAAACGGGGTCATTCGCTGACGTATTTCCGAGACGGGGTCATTCGCTGACGTGTTTCCGCGACGGGGTCATTGGCTAACGTATTTCCGCGACGGGGTTGGCTGACGTATTTTCGCGACGGGGTCATTTGCTGACATATTTTTGAGACGGGGTCGTTTGCTAACGTGTTTCCGCGACGGGGTCATTGGCTGACATATTTCCGTGACGAGGTCATTTGCTGACGTATTTCCGCGACGGGCTCATTGGCTGACGTATTTCCGCGACGGGGTCATTTGCTGACGTTGCGTCTGCTTTAATGAGACGAATGTCGAGGTGGTCTCTAGGTTGTCAGTGAACCATCAAGATTTGAAACTAGGGACTTTGCCGTGGCTCCGCTTTGCTTACGTTGTGTCTGCTGTAACGAAACAAATGTCGCGGTAGTCTCTAGGTTGTCTGTGAACCGTCGAGATTTAGAACTAGGGACTTTGTCGTGGCTCCGAGATTGATTGTCGCGTCCAAATCCTGCTGGAATGAGGAGGAACACTGTTGTGGGTCTCCAGACTGTAGATGTGGCCGTCGAGACTTGGCTATCTTTCTGATGGAGCCTGGTGGGATGATATGGTTCCCTCTTTGTTTGCGCCACTGGATTGTATATAGGGATCGGTGTGATCTCACCTGTAGGGAAAAGGTTTCATTTTATATGTATTATTATTTTTTGTTTTCTTTCCACGATGCTTTATTATTTTAGCTTTTTGTATCACGAAAATCGCGATTGCCCAATCATTTCAACTATTTTTCGTGGTGCCCGATCATTTCGGCTATTTTTCTTTTTACTCGCCGCTTTTTATTGTGAGTTGCCCAATCATTTCGGCTATTTTTGTATGCATATATTTTACTTGCTGATTTTGTGGCAAGTTGCCCCATCATTTCGGCTATTTCATATGCATTTTTGGCTCGCTGATTTTTATCGCGAGTTTAGACTTGAGATCTGATACCCATTTAGGCATCAGCATCACTACAACTAGGATATTGCCAGGAGTGAATCATCATTTGCCTTTGTCGATTCGAACAAAGGTGGCTTAGCAAACAGGGTTAGGATCCTGTCGACTAAGGCTTTTGACTTAATGAGCCATAAGGGTCTCATAAAGGTGTTTCTCCCTACAAGTCGTGAGGATCTCATAGGTGCATTTTCTCCTTAGAAATCATGAGGATTCCTAAGTGTATGTTCTCTTATAAGTCGTAAGGATCTTACAAGAGTGTTTTCTCCTTATAAATCGAGAGGACTTACAAGGGTTGTTCACGGTGTGAGCATATCCCTAGTCGCTGGTGGGACTTTGTTAGGGAAATGCTTATTTGTGCCCGTGGATTGTATACAAGGGTCAATATTGAAACGCTTGTAGGGCGAAATCGAGGTGTATGACAACTTAGGAACATGTTCAGATCCTCATAGCTTAAGGCTTTTGAATCCTATGAGCTGTGAGGGTCTCAAAGGGGAATTCTCCTTACGAGTCGTGAGGATCTCGTAAGTGTTTTTTCTCCTTAGGAATCGTGGGGATTCCTAAGTGTATTGCTCCCTTGTGAGTCGTAAGGATCTCACCCAGGTATTTTCACTTTACAGGGTTGAGAGGACCTTGCAAGTGTCTTTTAAAGAGATTGTGCCCTTTCGGGTTTTCACAAACTCGCCGATAGTCCTGCTGTTTTTACTCACGGAGCCCTTTCGGGTTTTCATCCGTGCCCATCTCGCTTATGGACGTACCGTTTTTTTAACGAGTCAGCCCAAGGATGCTGCGGGTTTGTAGTAGTTTAAAGACGTTTCGGTCAGGCGTTAGTTTAGGGACGTTTCAGTCCATCGTTAGTTTAGGGACGTTTCGGTCCGTCGCACGTTTTCGAGGCGAGATTTCGTCGGATACTACTTATAGAGTTCCGGCTTGGGAAGATAGCGAGTGGATATAGTCGTTGTCATATATCATTGACCTAGGCCATGACTCGTTAGGCGTAGTATTTTTTTTAAGAACCGACCGTTTATTGGCCTCTAGGGTCTGTCACCATGCATATCCATGGGCAAGTAAGCCCCACCCTGGTAGACATTGTCTATGATGTACATGCCTTCATAATTCGGCTCGAATTTCCCCCGTTTGGCACGATTGGGGATCATAGGTTGTTCCCCGCTGAAAACCGGGAAGACGAACGTCTTGCCTAAAATTCGGGGGCAGATGCTATTTGGTGCTATCCGTCCACCTCTCTGAAGATGCCAAGTTGATTTATGGAACTATGTATCGAAGGTTTAAACGGATGCGGCCGATGTAGCAAACTTCGTCAGATTCCCCCACATTTGAGGGTTTTTTTTATTGTGGGGATGCTTTTCCCTGCAGGCGCAACCCCTGCAGTTAATTACGCTACTACATCGCGGTAACAACTTTCTCCTTCTCCAGATGGTCACTTCGTGTCGTGTGTGTTTGTTTTGTTTGTGGTTGCCCGTGGATTGTATACGGAGACTAATTTGTGTTGTCGCCCGTAGGGCGTGGATTAGTCCAAATCCGTATCTTCTTAGATTTGGGTTTTGGGGTTTGGGTTTAAGGATACATTAGTCTCATTTGAGACTAAGATCAACTTAAACGTTTGTTAAGGACACATTAGTCTAATTTTAGACTAAGATCGACTCAACGTTTGTTAAGGACATGTTAGTCTAATTTTAGACTAAGATCAACTTAACAGGATCCTTTAGATCCAACAAAAGAGCATTTGAGCTCTATTGTTTAGTTTATGTACATTGCGGTCGATTACCAGTTTAAGGACATGGTGGTCCAAGGTTAAGGACATCGTAGTTCGTGGGTTTAAAGGGACCCCACAGTCCAGGTTAAGGACATCGTAGTCCATGAGTATAAGGACCCCACAGTCCGGTTTAGAGACATCGTAGTCTATAAGGTTTAAGGACATCGTAGTCCATGAGTTTAAGGACCCCACAGTCCGATTTAGACACATCGTAGTCTATAAGGTTTAAGAACATCGTAGTCCATGAGTTTAAGGACCCCACGGTCCGTAGAAATGTGTGGTTATCGGGACCCGTCGCCTCTCTGAAGACGTTGAAGGATTACAACGACAGATATCAGAGGAGTAAAGAGATGTACCCTCGAACCGGGTGTAAATTAGGAGATCTATAGTCCAATTTGGGACTAAGGTCTGTTAAAAGGTTTATGAGCATATGGGCTCAGTTGATATGAGTTGAGGACTTATGACCAATCTTGGGCTAAGTCAAATAAATGTTTAACATTTTATTGTTCTGGCTATTGAGCCTTTATTTGGGCTTGACCCTTTTAATAATACCGAGCATCAGATCCTGAAAATTTTTGTCTTGTATTGAATGCATAGCATTCATCAGAACAACGTGTGTTCTGACAGTGTGCCACGTGGCGCGCCAGGCACTTTGCGCCAATTAAAGAGCACATTGCGCTTATGTCGGGTAGCGCACATGAAGGGGACACGTGCCGCGCTTAGCGCTAAGCGCTAGTTTATTAGCGCATTGCGCTTTTAATTTATGAGCGCGTTGCGCTAGTTTTTTGGCGCGCCAGTAAGTCACACGTGACGCACTTGGCGTTGAATGCCAGTCCATGAGCGCAGTGCGCTGTTTCAGAAGCGCAAAGCGCAGATTGTGTCTTTGGTTGACACGTGGCATGTTTTGATGCTGAGCGCCAGTCCAAGAAGTGCAAAAGCGTAATTCATGAGTGCTAGGCACTTTCTAATAGCGCAAAGCGCATTTGATCAAATTTAAGATCAAAGAACAAATTTATGTTCTTCTTAAAGGAGGTTTTGCCTCAAGATTCAAGAACAAAAGTTCTTGTTTTATAAAAGGGCTCTGCCTTTGTAGATCAAGGATCTGTGAATGAAGTAAATACTTCTTTTATTTTTATATGTTAGATCTTTTGATCTTTTTCTTTTAATCAAAGACCTTGGTCTTTTGTAGATCTATGATGTTTTTAGAAGATGGTTCTTCTTATTATGAGATGGTTTCATCTCTGTTGTTCAAGAACTAGTTCTTTACCTTGAAGATGAAGAAATGATCTTCTTTTTTCTAAAAGCTTGCTCTTCTTTCTCTTTGAGTTTTTCTCAAAGTTTGCAGAGGGTTTTCTCTATATCAGACTTGAAGTCTTGGGGCCTTTATATAGGGCAAGTTGATTTGTTAAATCAGTTAAAGAGATCTTTCTCTGATTGATTTGGGGATATTTCCCCACCGTTGGATCTTTGATCCTAGGGCTTCTGTTTTACAGAAGGCAATCTTCTTGTTTTAAAAAAATTGGAAAGATCTTTCCAAACAGAATTTATTCTATGTTTTTGGGTGATTTTTAATCACTATTGGATCACTGATCTAACGGTGCTCTGATTTACAAAACACAATTTTGTTATTTGGAAAGATTTTGAGGAATCTTTCCTTAACAAAATTTAATTCTGATTAATTAATGATTTATCATTATTATTAGATCTTTGATATGACGGTTGGGAGCTTTTAGTTCCAGCGCTAGCACACCCGTGCTTTGCACGTAAAGCACGGGTGTGCTGCTTAAAGTGCAGCGCTCTTAGCGCTAGCGCACACGTGCTTTGCACGTGGTGCGCTGTTTAAAGTGCAGCGCTCTTAGCGCTAGCGCACACGTGCTTTGCACTAAGGTGCAGTGCTTAGGGTGCAGTGCACTTTGCGCTAGCGCACCTACGTTTAACACGTGGCGCGCAGCGCAGCCTTCGCTAGCGCACCCGTGTTTGACACATGGCGTGCAGCGCGCCTAGCGCTAGCACACTCATGGTGCACTGCCTAAGGCGCAACGCACCTGGCGCTAGCGCATCCATGTTTGACACGTGGCGCACAGCGCGCCTAGCACTGGATCTGAAGCGTTGCTTCACAATGTTTTAACTCTTGGCTTTGAGGCATTTGTTACATTCTTTGCATGTGGAGTTTTTCCCTTCATTTTTTTATTTTTTTATAAGGGAGCAGGTTGTGAGCCAAAATTTTGGCGGGAAAGAATGCCCCCTACTACTTTGCCCACGTAAGTACGTACGTGGGTGAAGTAGTGCAGAGTTATGCATGGCCACAGAATTGAGGGCTTAGGAGACAAGTTTAGGGCCCTTGTAGCCTAAGACTTTCTTCTTCTTTATGAGTCGTAAGGATCTCAAGAAGGTTTTTCTACCTACGAGTCGAGAGGATCTCGTAGGTGCAAATTCTCCCTAGAGATCGTGAGGATTTCTAAGTGTTCATTACTTCCGTGGGTCGTAAGGATCTCACTTGGGTATTTTTCCTTACAAATCGTGAGGACCCGTAAGTAGCTTCTTCACTTCAGCGGCGAATGTGGCTTTGGAAAATGCGGTTCGTAGATAATAAAGAACATTTCATCTTGAACTCTCCGAGAGGTAGTGACGGCTTAGGAAGCAGGTTCAGATCTGCTACCTAAGACTTTTCAACTTTATAAGCCATGAGGGTCTCATAAAGATTTTTCTCCCTACGAGTCGTGAGGATCCCGTAGGTGTATTTTCTTCTTAGGAATCGTGAGGATTCCTAAGTGCGTTTTCTTTTGAGAGTCGTAAGGATCTCACAAGAGAATTTTCCCTCCTACATGTCGAGAGGATTCGTAAGCGGTTGTTTCCCTCCTTGTCGAGATTCGACTTTGGAGAGTGTGGCCCGTGAATAGTATGCAAGAGTCCATTTTGGACCGACTTGAATGGCCCCAGAACTTAGGAAACCGGTTCTTATCCCGATTGCTTAAGGCTTTTCCCTACGAGTCGAGACGAATCGAGAAGTTATCGCAAAGACACTAATTTCCTTATTAGTTGAGATGAATCGAGCAGTTCTCGCAAGAATATCCTAACGTCACAGTTAACCTCTGCTCTTTACGACAGAGGTCCGTTAGGGTCTGTGGTACTAGGGTTTTGTCCGTCGTACCGTCGCGTTGGCTGGTGTATTCCTCGACGCATAATCTTGCTGTTCGGGTAGCCCCGCGACTGTCGTGTCTCTGATCCCTTCGGGGGTTGGACAAGACGTCTTCAAGCAATCCTCCTAGGCAGTTTGACCGTCGGAAGAGCAAGCGTTAGGAGTTTTGCCATGCCGCTTTTTACTTGAGGTTAGGCTCATTTTGGAGAACCCCGATGAGTCATAACCACTCCGCGCTGGTGTGGGATGATCTCCGATAGTTTTTCAGGTTTTATATGAGTTGCCGTCAAGACCCTGAAGCTAGGAATTTGGCCTTCGCTTCGTTTGCTGGCATTGCGTCTGCTGTATCGGGACAAATGTCGCGGTTGTCTCTAGGTTGCTGGTGAACCGTCGAGATTTGGAACTAGGGATTTTTCCGTGGCTCTGTTTGTTTGATTGTCACGTCTGAATCCTGCTGGAGGAAGAACGCTGTAGTGACATCTCGTCTGCTGTGTCGAGACGAACGTTGAGGTGGTGACCACTTCGCGCTGGTGTGGGATGATCTCCGATAGTCTTTCAGGTTTTATATGAGTTACCGTCAAGACCCTGAAGCTAGGAATTTAGCCTTCGCTTCGTTTGCTGGCATTGCGTCTGCTGTATCGAGACGAATGTCGCGGTTGTTTCTAGGTTGTTGGTGAACCGTCGAGGCTTGGAACTAGGGATTTTGCTGTGGCTCCGTTGTTTGATTGTCGCGTCTGAATCCTGCTGGAGGAAGAACGTTATAGTGACATCTCGTCTGCTGTATCGAGACGAACGTCGAGGTGGTGACCACTCCGCACTGGTGTGGGATGATCTCCGATAGTCTTTCAGGTTTTATATGAGTTACCGTCAAGACCCCAAAGCTAGGAATTCGGCCCTCGCTTCGTTTTCTTTGGCGTGTCTGAATCCTGTTGGAGGAAGGACGCTGTAGTGACATCTCGTCTGCTGTATCGAGACGAATGTTGCGGTTGTCTCTAGGTTGTTGGTGAACCGTTGAGGCTTGGAACTAGAGATTTTTCCATGGCTCCGTTGTTTGATTGTCGCGTCTGAATCCTGCTGGAGGAAGAACGCTGTAGTGACATCTCTTCTGCTGTATCGAGACGAACGTCGAGGTGGTGACCACAAGACCATTCCGCGCTGGTGTGGAATGATCTCCGATAGTATTTCAGGTTTTATATGAGTTACCGTCAAGACCCTGAAGCTAGGAATTTGGCCTTCGCTTCGTTTTCTTTGGCGTGTCCGTATCCTGTTGGAGGAAGGACGCTGTAGTGACATCTCGTCTGCTGTATCGAGACGAACATTGAAGTGGTGACCACTCCGCGCTGGTGTGGGATGCTCTCTGATGGTCTTTCACGTTTTATATGAGTTGCCGTCAAGACCCTGAATCTAGGAATTTAGCCTTTGCTTCGTTTGCTGGCATTGCGTCTGCTGTATTGAGACGAATGTCGTGGTTGTCTCTAGGTTATTGGTGAACCATCGAGGCTTGGAACTAGGGATTTTGCCGTGGCTCTGTTGTTTGATTGTCGCGTCTGAATCCTGCTGGAGGAAGAACGCTGTAGTGACATCTCGTGTGTTGTATCGAGACGAACGTCGAGGTGGTGACCACTCCGCGCCGGTGTGGGATGATCTCCGATAGTCTTTCAGGTTTTATAAGAGTTGCCGTCAAGATCCTGAAGATAGGAATTCGGCCTTCGCTTCGTTTGCTTTGGCGTGTCCAAATCCTGTTGGAGGAAGGACGCTGTAGTGACATCTCGTCTGCTGTATCGAGATGAATGTCGCGGTTGTCTCTAGGTTGTTGGTGAACCGTCGAGTCTTAGAACTAGGGATTTTACCGTGGCTCCGTTGTTTGATTGTCACATCTGAATCCTGCTGGAGGAAGAACGCTGTAGTGACATCTCGTCTGCTGTATCGAGACGAACGTCGAGATGGTGACCACTCCGCGCTGGTGTAGGATGATCTCCGATGGTCTTTCAGGTTTTATATGAGTTACCGTCAAGACCCTGAAGCTAGGAATTTGGCCTTCGCTTCGTTTGCTTTGGCGTGTCCGAATCCTATTGGAGGAAGGACGCTGTAGTGACATCTCGTCTGCTGTGTCGAGACGAACGTTGAGGTGGTAACTACTCCGCGCTGGTGTGGGATAATCTCCGATGGTCTTTCAGGTTTTATATGAGTTGTCGTCAAGACCCTGAAGCTAAGAATTTGGCCTTCGCTTCGTTTGCTGGCATTGCGTCTGCTGTATTGAGACGAATGTCGAGGTGGTGACCACTCTGCGCTGGTGTGGGATAATCTCCGATAGTCTTTCAGGTTTTATATGAGTTACCGTCAAGACCCTGAAGCTAGGAATTTGGCCTTCACTTCGTTTTCTTTGGCGTGTCCGAATCCTGTTGGAGGAAGGAAGTTGTAGTGACATATCGTCTGATGTATCGAGGCGAATGTTGAGGTGGTGACCACTCCGCGCTAGTGTGGGATGATCTCCGATAGTCTTTCAGGTTTTATATGAGTTACCGTCAAGACCCTGAAGCTAGGAATTTGGCCTTTGCTTCGTTTCCTGGCATTGCGTCAGCTGTATCGAGACGAATGTCGCGGTTGTCTCTAATTTGTTGGTGAACCGTTGAGGTTTGGAACTAGGGATTTTGCCGTGGCTCCGTTGTTTGATTGTTGCGTCTGAATCCTGCTGGAGAAAGAACGCTGTGGTGACATCTTGTCCGCTGTATCGAGACGAATGTCGAGGTGGAGACCACTTCATGTGGGATGATCTCCGATGGTCCTTCAGGTTTTATATGAGTTGCCGTCAAGACCCTGAAGCTAGGAATTTGGCCTTTTCTTCGTTTGCTGGCATGTCCGAATCCTGTTGGAGGAAGGACGCTGTAGTGACATATCGTCTGCTGTATCGAGACGAACGTCGAGGTGGTGACCACTCCGCGCTGGTGTGGGATGATCTCCGATAGTCTTTCAAGTTTTATATGAGTTACCGTCAAGACCCTGAAACTAGGAATTTGGCCTTTGCTTCGTTTGCTGGCATTGCGTCTGCTGTATCGAGACGAATGTTGCGGTGGAGCTGTGATTTTGCCGTCATTCCGCTTTGTTTCGACCATGTGGTCTTTCGTTGACATTGCATCTGCATCCTGCTGGACTGCGAAGGAATTGCCGACATTGCGTCTGGTGTAACGAGACGAATGCTGAGGTGGAGTTGGGATTTCTCCGTCACTCTGCTTTGTTTCGACCGTGAGGTCTTTCATTGACGTTGCATCTGCATCTTGCTGGACTGCGAAGGAACGCTGTTGTTGACATTGCATCTGGTGTAACGAGACGAATGCTGAGATAGTCTCTAGGTTGTCTGTGAACCGTCGAGATTTAGAACTAGGGACTTTGCCGTGGCTCCGTTTGATGGTGTAACATCTGTTTCCTGCTGGAATGAGGAGGCACGCCATTGTTGGTCTCCAGGCCATAGATGTGGTCATTAAGATTTGGAACTAAGGACTCTGCCATGGCTCCGCTTCGTTGCGATCTTAGGTCGGCTGTTGACGTCACATCTGCATCTGGTTGGAGTGAGGAGAAACGCCGTTGGTGATCTCTGGGCTGTCTATGAACCATCGAGATTTGGAACTAGGGGATTTTTCCATGGTTCTGTTGTTTTGACCCTAGGTTTGTTTATTGACTCCGCATCTGCATCCTGCTGGAGTAAGGAGAAATGCCGTTGGTGATCTCTAGGCTGTTTGTGATCTGTCGAGATTTGGAACTAGGGGACTTCCGTTGTTTTGACCCTGGGGTCGTTTGTTGACGTCGCATCTGCATCCTGGTGGAGTAAGGAGAAACGCCGTTGGTGATCTCTAGGTTGTTGATGTTGAAGTCGAGACCCTGAAGTTAGGGATCTTCCTTCGCTTCGTTTGTTGACACTGTGTCTGCAATATTGCGACGAATGTCGAGATTATCTCTAGGTTATTTTTTGAACCGTCGAGACTTGGCTTCGCTTCGACGAAGCCTGGTGGGAAGATATGGTTCCCTTCTTGTTTGTGTCTATGGATTGTATACAGGGATTGATGTGATATCACCTGTAGGGCATAAATTTCATCTTATTTTATTTCTTTCCGCAAGGCTCTATCATTTCAGCTTTTATATCGCGAAGGTCGCGATTGCCCAATCATTTCGGCTATTTTTCGCGGTGCCCAATCATTTCGGCTATTTATTTTATTTTTACTCGTTTCTTTTTGTTACGAGTTGCCCAATCATTTCGGCTTTTTTGCATGCATACATTTTTTTACTTGCTGGTGTTTTTGCAAGTTTCCCCATCATTTCGGCTATTTCGTATGCATGTGTGGCTCGCTAGCTTCTTGCTGCAAGCTTGGAATTAGACACCGATTTTGGCATCAGCACCGCTACAACTAGAATATTGCCAGGAGCGAATCATCATTTGCCTCTGTCCATGTCAAACGAAGGTGGCTTAGCGAACAGGGTTAGGATCCTGTCGATTAAGGCTTTTGACTTCATGAGCCGTAAGGGTCTCATAAAGGTTTTCTCCCTATGAGTCGTGAGGATCTCGTAGGCGCGTTTTCTCCTTAGGAATCGTGAGGACGCCTAAATGTATGTTCTCTTATAAGCCGTAAGGATCTTACAAGAGTGTTTTCTCCTTATAAGTCGAGAGGACTCACAAGGGTTGTTCACCGTGTAGACATATCCCTAGTCACGGATGAAACTTTGTTAGGGAAATGTTTATTCGTGCCCGTGGATTATATACAAGGGTCAGCGTTGAGCCGCTTGTAGGGCAGTGTCGGAGGTTGTGGTGGCTACTTAAGAACAGGTTCAGATCCCTGTAGCTTAAGACTTTTGAATCTTATGAGCCGTGAGGGTCTCATAAGAGGGTTCTCCTTACGATTCGTGAGGATCTCGCAAGTGTAATTTCTCCCTAGGGATCGTGGGGATCCCTAAGTGTGTTGCTCCCTTATGAGTCGTAAGGATTTCACGCAGGTCTTTTCTCCTTACAAGATCGAGAGGACCTTGCAAGTGTCTTTTAACGAGATTGCGCCCTTTCGGGTTTTCACAAAACTCGCCGGTAGTCCTGCTGTTTTTACTCACGGAGCCCTTTCGGATTTTCATCCGTGCCCTTTTCGCTTATGGACATACCGTTTTTTTTACCACGTCAGCCTGAGGATGGCGCGGGTTGGTAGTAGTTTAACGACGTTTCGGTCATAAGTTGCCGCACGATTACGCAGCTAGATTTTGCCGCAAATCTTCCCACGTTTTGTGTCGGAGGTGGATTCCTTGAAGAGAGGGCTGAGGGCGATTTCTTCGTCAGAGTCGCTTCCAAAGGTGATAACTTGCGATCCCTTGGTGTCGGCAATGTGACGGTTGCCAGTAGCTCCTTCGCCCTCATCCGTCGTGCTTTTCTGTTCCCGACGAGTCTTGCGCTTCACTCGTTGAATGTGTCATCGATGGGCAACATATCCCTGCCACCAATTTTTAAAGGCTATGCACTCCTCGGTAGGGTGTGCAATCTTCTGATGGTATAAGCAGAAGTTAGGATGTATGTCCGCTTCCTCAAGACGTATATTGCCAGGGGAATTTCCTTTGAGAGAGGGCAACTTCATTCCTATTGCTAGGGCCCTAGCGAATCGTTTCCTTACTTTAAGCTTGGTTTTTCTTGCGATAGGGATGTTTTGCTCCAGTTGGGGCGTCTCGACCTTTTCCTCCAGTCGTTGGCGTTTGGTATTTTCAAATATAACCAGTTCATGCTCTCGATTGGCTTTGCTTTTCTGACGGGCTTCATTCAGTAGGAAGTCGATCATCTCGTCAGACGGCTCCAAGGGTTTTGGCTTCGATCCTGCCCCCAGTTTCTCGGTGCAAGGAGCTTCTTCATTGTCTATTGACGAGTGAGAGATCACATGGCAGCTTGCTACGTAATCTTCAGATTCACTCGACGAGTCTTCTCCATCATCTTCGTTCTTAAGGACGTGGCTGAGAAACTCTTGAAATGTGATTGGAGTCCGCGCCTTCTAGTTATACTCTTCCAGCGCGTCAATCTGCTTTTGCAGGTCCGTGCACTTGTTATCAAGCTTCACGGGCTTTTGGGTCTTCTTCTTCTTCTTCAGAGACTTTGGCGGCTGGGTGGGAGCGCTTTGACCATCTCCACCAATTTTTGTAGTTGGGCGCGGTTTCAGCATTCCCTCGACAATCTCGGGTTCCAGTGGATTTTTCCACCTGATTGCCGGGTACGTTTGGAGATCTTTCAGCATTCTTTTAGTTTTGGCTGAAAGAGAGACCTCCCACGAAGTTTCTTCTATACAAGAGCACGATGCCCTCGGTATGTACACCTTTTTAGGAGCATGAGGTTGTGGCGGTTTCACCTTCCAGTTTTTCGATAACGCGAACATGCCTTGTTGGTATTGGTCTTCAACCTAGTTTTTGAAGACGTAGCAGTCCTCGATCGGATGGCCCAATACTCGGTGGTAGGGGCAGTAATTGGGATCATTGACGTCGTTTGGCTGCAACGGACGTTTTGGATTCGGCAAATTTATGAGCCTGTTGCGCACTGCCAGCTCGAACAGTCTCCTCGTTGTATCTTGGGGAAACGAGTAAGGACGTCCTAGTCTCTCCTCGAGGGATGGGCGTGGGCGCATATTGTTTTGTCGAACAACCGGCTTTAAGTTGCTCGGCTGTTGTTGAGTATTGGCGACGAAAGTTGCTTTTCCTTTTCCCTTTTCATTCCGAGGATCCGTCTTTGGAGGAGACGGTCTATAACCCATCTGGTCCATTTGGGCCAACTAGTCAATCAAGGCCTGGAAAGTTGTTGTCTTAAAAAACATCATGAACTGGGAGATGGTTGCCTGCGGATCAAGAGTGCCCACGAACATGCCTACCGCCGGCGCTTCTTCGATGCGTTGTTCGCACTTCGACCATAAGTTCCGCCACCGTATTGCGTATTGAACCCACGTTTCGCTTGGCCTTACCCTGGCAATGATCAATGCCGTTGTAACAACTCCATTTTTAATGTACAAAGAATTGATTTAAATTCAATGTATACTTGGAGTATTTTTTGTTGCTGATATCTCTTTAAGTATTTATTTCACTCTATAATTACAAGAAGGAGCTTGTAGCTCATTGGTAATACCTTGCACTGCTGAACCAAGCCACCAGAGTTCAAACCCCCTGCCCCACATTATTTTTAATATTATTTTGTTTTGATTTTTTAGAATACCAACTGTTACACGTGCGTTTCTCACAAAATTCCTTCTACACATAAAAAGTTAGATGCACCAAAAATCCCCCCAGGAGAACCCTTTCCCATCGACGCTTCGACTCGGCCCGACTCGGCCGAGTCGGCCGGCGGACCGGCCGACTCAGTCAGGCACCGCCGGCCGGACTTGGCCGGACGGCCGAGTCGTCAACATAGAAAGTGAGCATCTTGACCTAGTCTACCCCCCTGCACACACTAAATTTCTTGATCGGTTACAGAGAGCACATTAAACCTCTTTTACTCCAAATTTTAATGTTTTTTATTTAATTTTTACATTTTTTAATTAAAAACCCTAACCCTAGCCTAAACCTATAAATATACCCCCTACCCTCTACCCTCTCATCCTAAATTTCTGAGTCCTCTCTCTGAAAATCCCAAGAGAACTTTGGTATGTTGGAAAATGAGCGAAAGGCGAAGCGCTGACGAAATCGACGGCGGAATTCCGGTGATCGTGCTAGGAGCTCTCAACGACGATTCGACGCATCGACGAACCCTCTACTTCCCTCTCACTCTCTAGTGTTGTCCAAACCCGTAAGTCCCCCTTTTTTCTATCTTTCTTTTCTTCCATAAAATACGAATTTACAAACCCGACGGAATCGGAACAAATCCGATTTCCGATTCGGTTTTCTATAAAATCTCACTTATCACTAATTCCATCATACTTAAACATCTTTATGTTGACTATTAATTATTTAACAACTAATTTGAACAAGTTTTCTCATATGAAATGATAGCTTTTGCAATATATCGTATTCTTTCACTTAAATACCACAATGTTTAGTTTTCACATTTAATCCCTTAACATTGCTATACCTTAAAGTAGATCACGAGGTAATGACCTACCTCCACACACATGCAAATACAACCCTAAATGATATCATCAAAACTTAGAATACGATAATACAAGATTTTAAATTTAAATATATTTTTCTTAATAAAACCTTTTCTAAAAGTTTTAGGTTTGCTACACTTTTAAAACAAATATCTTTTAATAGGAAAATACGATAAATTGTGGACATCGATCGTTTATTTAAACCTGACTTTGTGGTGTCTAGGCTAGACAAGTTGTGGTGTCTAGGCTAGGCAAGTGAGCAAAGGTAACTTTAAAAGGCTTGTCTCACGATTCGTGAGCGGATCCCTCCTTCATCACTTGTACTTACCTGGCCACAATTGGCGGTGAAGAGGCGATTTGAGACTTCTAACAACTTATTGTTTAGATCATTTAGAATTAGTCTAGTTGAAATAGGAAACCCTAGAACCTAAAATACGGAAAATCGACTTTTGCAAATAAATACCTTTTAGTTTAATAAAACCGTATTCTAAAGGTTTAGTATTTATAAAATTTTGCAAAGCGCCACTACAACCCATCTTTGGGGAACCCGTTAGGGATAGTACGGTTTATCGTGCACCCTCGGCTTAGTAGTGCGAGATTCAGACCTCCGCAAGGAGCATTCGGTCTCGAAAGGTTTAAAATACGATATCTTAAGAAAATGATATTTTTTTTAATATAAAATATTTTTTGAAATTATTTTTGTATAAATATATGTATATTATCATTAAAAGATCTATTTTATTATAATAAAAAATCCCACTTTTTCTAAAAATCACAAGGCTATGTTTTACATTAAAATACCATGAATTTTAAATAAATCAATATTACAGATAAATACCTCTATTTATGTAATTAGGATATTTTTTCACTAGAAGTATCACAAAATAAAATTACACTCATCATAACTTAAAGACGAATAATAAATACTTGGGGTGTATCTTGAAAACCATACAACAGTATTTTTTATATAAAATCCCCTCAAGTTTTATAAATTACAATAAGGACCCTAGTAAAAATAGGACTTCGATTTACATTTGTTCTGTCCGACTCGGGTTTGAGTCTGATCATAATCCGACTTGAATATGATTCAAGTACTATATAAATCTATAATATTCCAAATCAATATGAACACACGAATCCCAGATTTCCGTTATCAATCTATACAACTTGACTGAATCAAACCATGAATATACATCCATTATCCCGTTATTCCTTTTACCTGATTATGCGGTTGCAACCTGTTACCGATATCATGGTTTTGGTCAGTCACCCAACTTATACAATACAATACAATGAAAACGCTACGGGGTTTAAGGGGTAGATTGGTATGGAAGGTGTTAGAAGTGGCACGAGGCGGTAAGATTAAGACACCTAACCTATATTCCGTTGTTGTTGTACCGTGGCTTAACTGTTCCTTGTACATTCCATTTGCCCTGGTCTCTAGCATACTGAGACCCCTCTCGTATACACTGGTATTCTTCCGTACCAAGCTACAAAAAACAACGTAAACACAATATTCTACAATATTATATAACTTTAAAAGATACTTCTTATTCTGTCTTTTTTTTTTCTAATCTTTGGGACTTACCGAGCGACCTGTTCACTAACGACATTCTATTTCTTTCTTCTTTGAATGTCGTCAGGTGTTTTGGACCCGTCAGAGATCGAGCCCACCGGTGAAGACTTGGATCAGTTTCACGAAGACCCCAAGCTCTAGACATTGTATCTTGTTCTATTTAGTATTTTCATTTCCTGTTATGCCATTGTTTAGGCATCGCTTTTATTTCAGATGCATTTACTTTTCATGCATTGTACAAAAGAATGTTATTAATAAAGTTGTTGTTATTTTATATCTCTTGTCTCTTATGATTTATCTTTATATTGCTTAGATACGCTTAGCGTATTTACTTCACAGTAAATACGGAGCGGACCTCGTCGCGTCCCCATTCGCCGTATACCGGGAAGCGGGGCGTAACAGGTTTTGTTGGTGGCCCATGCAGGTCAGAGCTGTATAGAACCATACTATGCAGTTCTGTTCTGCGTGAACAACCTAAGCAATATTACATAAGAATCACCAGCTAAAACATTCTTTACAATTCATGTTTCTTAAATCTTACAAATTTCTATTCCTTGAATCTTATCATTTCATGTATTTGAATCTGTCCTAACCCAAATTTTTTCTTCAAGGTTATGGATTTCTCGAACAACACCGGCACCAACGTCAACAACACACCTCCAGCACTACCTCTCACACCAGCTGTTCTTGCGCCACCCACCGAGCAAACAGTGCTACTTGAGGCGATCTGCAGCCTTCTCGAGGGACAGCAACAACTCCTGAACCGTCCTGAGACCGACGCACCGGGAGTATAGAAATTCAGGGCTTTACATCCCAAGCAGTTCTATGGAAAAGGAATCCCTCTTGAAGCATAAGAATGGGCACAAAGCATAGAAGACGATCTGGCAGCAGCTCAAGTGCCAGACATCGCTTGGGTCCGTGTGGCGAAACTACAGCTCACGGACAATGCTCGCAACTGGTGGAAGGCGGAAGAAAGCCGTCTGGTACAGCCTATTGAATGGAAGACTTTTCGCGAGAAGTTCGACGCGAAATACTTTCTTGTGACTGCCAGGTTTGCAATGGAGCAGCAATTCATTCATCTACAACAGGGATTGATGTGGGACAAATCAGTAGATGAGTACGACGCTGAATTCACCATGCTAAGCTGGTAAGTTATGTCACAACAGTTCAATTTTTAAATCTCACATATTACACAGCTAACACAATCCTTAAACAGATTCGTGGCACATTTGATACCGACGGATGAGATCAGAGCCCGTCACTTTCAACAAGGACTGGACACGGAGATTCAGGCTTCTCTAGCCACGGGAAAATTTCTGACTCATGAGGATGCTCTGGAAGCTGCCCACAGTTATGAGGCAGTGATAAAAGCAAGGGGCAGACCTCGGTCTGTAGGAGTCAAGCGCCCTGCCAACCAGATGGCAGGTGGAGCCTCGTCCAGGCCACATTTCGTGCCAAGGCAACCCGGAGTACCGAACCATCGTCCCAGCCCAGCCTTTTGCACCTACTGTAAGAGAACTGGATATATGATAAAAGACTGCCGTCGAGCCAACCGTCTTTGCTTAGTCTGCGGCTCAGCTACTCATGATATTGGGTCTTGTCCCCAAAAACAAAACCCAGTTGCTGCATCCAGGCCAGTAATTACCTATCCTCAGCGACCAGCCCTTCAGGCACCTGCTCCAAGACCTGCACTACCTGCACCACCCAGAGGACCACAAGTTGCACCACCTCCTCGTCAGTTCCATCAAGCTCAAAGGAACGTTCCTCAGGCCAGGAGGAATGTACCAAGGCGCCGGGCTTTCACGATGTCCGTGGAAGAAGCTGAGGCCACTGGCCAAGTCATCACTGGTAAACTTTTCTTTTCAAACTTTGCTTTCTATCCTGCTACTTAGCTACATATTTTCTATACCTAAAACATATCCCACATACCTTAGGTACAATCTTAGTATCCTCAATCCCTGCACTAGCACTGTTTGATACTGGAGCATCACACTGCTTTATGTCGCAACGGTTTTTTCGAACCCATACGATTCCAGTCTCACCGCTTGTATCCAGCTGGAATGTCAGTTCAGGAAATGGCGTTCTTAAGGCAACTATAGGATACAGCCTGTATCCAGTCGTCGTCTGCAGTAGAGAGTTTTATGCTGACTTCAAAGTGCTGGACTTACCGAACTTCGATGTGGTTCTAGGAATGGATTGGCTTGGAACTTTTTATGCTACCATCGACTGTCGTCAAAGGAGGGTAGTATTCGAGATTCCAGACCATCCGGTCTTCTATTTCAAAAGCGGAGACCGTACACTGGAGCCAAGTACCTACAAAGCGAAGCCAAGAGAAGCAGTAGTTGCAGCAGCTCAAGCAGAGGAAGAATCAAGGCCAGATGTGGTTCGAGAATTCGACGATGTATTTCCTGACGATGTATCAGGTTTGCCTCCAGATCGAGCTCTTGAATTCAGTATTGATTTAGTACTAGGAGCACAACCGGTAATCAAAGCACCCTATCGTTTAAGTCCGGAAGGTTTGAAGGAAGTCCGAACACAGTTGGATGAATTACTGGCGAAAGGATGGATTCGTCCCAGCACTTCAAGTTGGGGATCACCAGTACTACTTGTGAAGAAGAAGAAAGGTTCATACAGAATGTGCATAGATTACAGAGCCTTGAATGAAGTCACTATAAAGAACAAGTATCCACTTCCGCGCATCGATGATTTATTCGATCAGCTAAGTGGATCTTGTGTTTTCTCTAAATTGGATCTTCGTTCAGGTTATCATCAAGTGAAGGTCAAGGAAGCTGATATTCACAAAACAGCTTTTAGAACTCGCTATGTACATTACGAATTTCTAGTGATACCATTTGGAGTGACCAACGCACCCGCAATATTCATGAACCTAATGAATCAAGTTTTCCGGGAGTACTTAGACAGGTTTGTTGTCATCTTCATCGACGATATCCTGGTGTATTCTAAGAGTTGGAAAGAACATGCAGAGCATGTACGAATTGTCCTAGAAACTCTTCGACAACATCAGCTTTATGCCAAGTACAGCAAGTGCGAGTTTTGGTTAAAGCAAGTTGGTTTTCTTGGACATATCGTATCAGAAGAAGGAATCTCTGTGGATCCAGCAAATGTTTCAGTGGTTAGCGAATGGCCTACACCAAAGTCAGTGAAGGATATTCGAAGTTTCTTGGGTTTAGCTGGATATTACAGAAGGTTTATTGAAGGCTTTTCAAAGATAGCAACACCCCTGACCAAGCTTACACGTAAAGATAAAGAATTTGTGTGGTCAGAAGCATGCGAACAAGCTTTCGTAGAACTCAAGTCAAGGTTGACATCAACACCTATTCTCGTCATACCGGATCAATCTGGAGGATTCGAAGTGCATTGCGATGCATCCGGTAAGGGATTAGGATGCGTTCTACACCAGCACGGTAAAGTTGTGGCTTATGCTTCAAGACAGCTGAAGAT
Organism: Agapanthus africanus; assembly: GCA_030015575.1. Lineage (NCBI taxonomy): Eukaryota > Viridiplantae > Streptophyta > Magnoliopsida > Asparagales > Amaryllidaceae > Agapanthus > Agapanthus africanus. The sequence goes on from JASDDO010000010.1 coordinate 374,529,317, forward strand.
TCACGAGCGCAATTATCCGACACATGATTTGGAATTGGCAGCCATCATCTTTGCTCTCAAGATTTGGCGTCATTATCTACTTGGTGAAAGAGTGAACATCTACACAGATCATAAGAGCCTGAAGTACGTGTTTACTCAGAAGGAGTTGAATATGCAGCAGAGAAGATGGTTAGAACTCATGGCGGACTTTGACATCAACTTGCAATATCACCCAGGGAAAGTGAATGTAGTACCTGATGCTCTTAGTCGCCAACCATTATCGATGAATCTCACCGCTCAGTGGAAGCTTCAACAAGATTTGCATCAGATGGAGATTGAAGTAGTCATGCCAGGTAATGCTTCAAGTTTGATGAATTTACAAGTTCAATCAACCATTCTCAATCAGATCAAAGCAGCCCAGGCAAGTGATGCTAAGTTGCAAAAGATCAGAGAACAAGTGGAGAATGGACTCAGAACAGACTTCATCATCCATGAAGACGGATCTTTGAGATACGGCAGCAGATTGTGTGTACCAAAAGGTCCTGTTCGGGAAGAGTTAATGAATGAAGCTCACAGCTCTCCCTATTCAGTACACCCTGGAGGTACTAAAATGTACAAAGATCTATGTCAGAATTATTGGTGGCATGGAATGAAGCGGGAAGTAGCCAAAAGCGTCGCAAAATTCTTGGTGTGTTAACAAGTAAAGGCTGAACATCACAGGACTGCTGGATTACTTTAACCGTTACCAATCCCAGAATGGAAGTGGCAACACATCACGATGGATTTTGTGACCGCTCTTCCTCGCAGCACAAAGGGTAACGATGCTATATGGGTCATTGTGGATCGACTCATAAAGTCGGCTCATTTCATCCCATTTTAAGTTGGCCAATCAACTGAGACACTAGCAAAGAAGTACATGGAGGTAATAATATAATTAAGATTTAAACTCTTCATAATGTACTATCTCTGATACCAATGAACTCATACAGGAAATTGTGAGACTTCATGGAGTACCGGTCTGCATTGTCTCCGATCGTGACACCAGGTTCCGATCGCAATTTTGGCAGAGTCTGCAAGCAAGCTTGGGAACACGTCTGAACTTCAGTACGGCTTATCATCCACAAACAGATGGTCAGTCGGAACGAACTATTCAGATCTTGGAGGATATGCTCAGAGCGTGTATGTTAGACTTCAAAGGATCGTAGGAAGATCACCTACATCTTGTGGAGTTTTCGTATAACAACAGCTACCAGGCAAGCATAGGAATGACACCTTTTGCAGTATTGTATGGAAGGAAGTGTCGATCGCCATTAAGTTGGGACGACATCGGAGATAGGGAACTTCTTGGACCAGAGATGATAGTAGCGACTGTTGATGTGGTTCGTACTATCAGGGAAAGTATGCGCATAGCTCAAGATCGACAGAAGCACTGGGCTGATGCAAAGAGAAGACACTTGGAGTTCCAGCCAGGAGATCGCGTATTCTTGAAGATATCTCCGAACTGCGGATTGATCCGATTTGGAAGACGGGGTAAGCTAAGTCCGAGATATATTGGACCGTTCAACATACTCGAACGAGTCGGTGAAGTGGCATACCGCTTACCGCTTCCACCTTCATTGGAAGGAGTGCATAATGTGTTCCACATATCCTAACTCAGAAGGTATGTGAGTGACCCCAGCCATGTTCTCGATCATTCCGAGCTCACGATACAGCCCGATTTGTCTTATGAGAAATAGCTTGTAGAGATCCTGGACAGGAAAGTGAAGACACTTCAGAACAAGGAAGTTAACTTGGTTCGAGTGATGTAGAGGAAAGACACTCCAGGAGAGTCCACTTGAGAAAGGGAGGATGAAATGCATACTAGATATCCACACCTCTTTGTAAACTAGTCCTCAAATAAAAGTTGTAAATTTCGAGGACGAAATTTTTGTAAGGAGGGTAGACTGTAACAACTCCATTTTTAATGTACAAAGAATTGATTTAAATTCAATGTATACTTGAAGTATTTATTATTGCTGATATCTCTTTAAGTATTTATTTCACTCCATAATTACAAGAAGGAGCTTGTAGCTCATTGGTAATACCTTGCACTGCTGAACCAAGCCACCAGAGTTCAAACCCCCTGCCCCATATTATTTTTAATATTATTTTGTTTTGATTTTTTAGAATATCAACCGTTACACGTGCGTTTCTCACAAAATTCCTTCTACACATAAAAAGTTAGATGCACCAAAAATCCCCGCAGAAGAACCCCCACCCATTGACGCTTCGACTCGGTCCGGCGCCGCCGGCCGGACTTGGCCGGACGGCCGAGTCGTCAACATAGAAAGTGAGCATCTTAACCTAGTCTACCCCCCTGCACACACTCAATTTCTTGATCGGTTACAAAGAGCACATTAAACCTCTTTTACTCCAAATTTTAATGTTTTTTATTTAATTTTTATATATTTTTAATTAAAAACCCTAACCCTAGCCTAACCCTATAAATACACCCCCTACCCTCTACCCTCTCATCCTAAATTTCTGAGTCCACTCTCTCAAAATCCCAAGAGAACTTTGGTACGTTGGAAAACGAGCGAAAGGCGAAGCGCTGACGAAATCGACAGCGAAATTCCGATGATCGTGCTAGGAGCTCTCAACGACGATTCGACGCACCGGCAAACCCTCAACTTGCCTCTCACTCTCTAGTGTTGTCCAAACCCGTAAGTCCCCCTTTTTTCTATCTTTCTTTTCTTCCATAAAATACGAAATTACAAACCCGACGGAATCGGAACAAATCCGATTTCCGATTCGGTTTTCTATAAAATCTCACTTATCACCAATTCCATCATGCTTAAATATCTTTATGTTGACTATTAATCACTTAACAACTAATTTGAACAAGTTTTCTTACATGAAATGATAGCTTTTGCAATATATCGTATTCTTTCACTTAAATACCATAATATTTAGTTTTCACATTTAATCCCTTAACATTGCTATACCTTAAAGTAGATCACGAGGTAATGACTTACCTCCACACACACGCAAATACAATCTTAAATGATATCATCAAAACTTAGAATACGATAATACAAGATTTTACATTTAAATACCTTTTTCTTAATAAAATATTTTCTAAAAGTTTTAGGTTTGCTATACTTTTAAAACAAATATCTTTTAATAGAAAAATACGATAAGTTGTGGACATCGATCGTTTATCTAAACCTGACTTTGTGGTGTCTAGGCTAGGAAAGTGAGCAAAGGTAACTTTAAAAGGCCCGTCTCACGATTCATGAGCGGATCCCTCCTTCCTCACTTGTACTTACCTGGCCACAATTGGCGGTGAAGAGGCGATTTGAGGATTCTAACAACTTGTTGTTTAGATCATTTAGAATTAGTGTAGTTTAAATAAGAAACCCTAGAACCTAAAATACGGAAAATTGAATTTTGCAAATAAATACCATTTACTTTAATAAAACCGTATTCTAAAGGTTTAGTATTTATAAATCTTTGCAAAGCACCACTACAACCCACCTTTAGGGAACCCGTTAGGGATAGTACGGTTTATCGTGTACCCTTGGCTTAGTAGTGCGAGATTCAAACCTCCACAAGGAGCATTCGGTTTCGAAAGGTTTAAAATACGATATCTTAAGAAAATGATATTTTTTTTAATATAAAATATTTTTTGAAATCATTTTTGTATAAATATATGTATATTATCATTAAAAGATCTATTTTGTTATAATAAAAAAATCCCACTTTTTCTAAAAATCACAAGACTAAGTTTTACATTAAAATACCATGAATTTCAAATAAATCAATATTACAGATAAATACCTCTATTTATGTAATTAGGATATTTTTTCACTAGAAGTATCACAAAATAAAATTACACTCATCATAACTTAAAGACGAATAATAAATACTTGGGGTGTATCTTGAAAACCCTACAACAATATTTTTTATATAAAACCCCCTCAAGTTTTATAAATTACAATAAGGACCCTAGTAAAAATAGGACTTCGATTTACATTTCTTCTGTCCGACTCGGGTTTGAGTCTGATCATAATCCGACTTGAATATGATTCAAGTACTATATAAATCTATAATATTCTAACTCAATATGAACACACGAATCCCAGATTTCCGTTATATATCAATCTATACAACTTCCCTGAATCAAACCATGGATAAACATCCATTATCTCGTTATTCCTTTTACCTGATTATGCAGTTGCAACTTTTTACTGATATCATGATTTTGGTCAGTCACCCAACATATACAATACAATACAATCAAAACACTATGGGGTTTGAGGGGCAGATTGGTGCGGAAGGTGTTAGAAGTGGCACGAGACGGTAAGATTAAGACACCTAACCTATATTCCGTTGTTGTTGTACCGTGGCTTAACGGTTCCTTGTACATTCCGTTTGCCCTGGTCTTTAGTATACTGAGACCCCTCTCGTATACACTGGCATACTTCCGTACCAAGCTACAAACAACAGCGTAAACACAATATTCTACAATATTATATAACTTTAAAAGATACTTCTTATTCTGTCTTTTCTTTTGAGTAGTTGAAGTCGAGGGGGCCGTTGCAGCGGGAACCTAAGTGGTTGTTGTCCTTTGTGGCTTGACAGGACGGTTCTCTTCCTGCTGATCTTCATCTTTTTCTGTCGGCGAGGATAGTCTTGATCAATCATCGACTCCTAGATCTGTCGCCAGACTTTGTAAATTTTAGAAGAGAGCCGCTGAGGGGCTGCTCCGGCTTTGTTTCTGTAGCAATCTCCACCGGTGGAGGAGATCTTTTCAGTACGGCGGTAGGAGAGTTCCTGTGCACCTTGTTCAGCAATTCAAAGCTGTTCCCGGTTGGAACAACAACATTGACTTCCACCGTTGGGGCCGGTGGAGTTAGCCCAGAGGGGGAGTTGCCCCCAGCCTTCCTTACTCAGTGCCAGTGGCGACGTCGAGCGCGTCGAGCTGTTAGGATGGTTTCAGCTTGAGGGGTGACTTCTTCTTGCCCCCTGTTCAGGTGAGGTGCTGCCGGTACCAACCTCTTGAAGACCGACGTCCGTTGAGTAGCGGTATCCAATCTGTCAAAGACAGACTTTTGAGAAAGAACGGGAGCCGGAGTGGGAGCTGGAACAGCCAGTCTTGTGAAGACCGACCCTTTGGCAAGAGAAACCGTCTTGACGACTTCGGGAGCAGGGATGGCTATCCTCCTTGGAATGACCTTTTCCAGAATTGCAGGCTTCATCATGGGCCCACATGAACTTTGGCCCAACCTGGCGAAGGCTGAGGCGTTGGAGTTGGACGACACATCGAGGGGGGCCGCTGTAGTTGCAAGCCGATCAAAGACCGACTTCTTGGGAGCTTCTTGTGGTGGTATAGGAGCGCTGCAGCTCATTGGCGGGAGCATGGTCCTGAAAAACAATCGAGTGGTGGCCTGAGTGACCTGTTCCACTGGCATCGTGAACAGGGAGGCCGCTTGGGGCCCATAAGCTATGCCTCCAGATGAGGCAGAGCGTGAGTTGTAATTGCAGTTGGAACACTTCACACAAGTAGATGCCATTGATGTTTCGCTTTCTGCACCAAGCAAGAAACCAAATCTTAATACCTCGAACCCAAGGGCAACCATATCAAACCGCGATTCGTTCACGAACACGACACACGAAGTGTGGAGTGGAAAGAGGAAAAGGTCCCACCGGGCGTGCCAGATTCTGTTCCCCGCCGAAAACCGGGAAGACGAACGTCTTGCCTGAAATTCAGGGGCAGATGCTATTTGGTGCTATCCTTCCACCTCTCCGAAGATGCCAAGTTGATTTATGACACCATGTATCGAAGGTTTAAACGGATGCGGCCGATGTAGCAGACTTCGTCAGATTCCCCCTCATTTGAGGATTTTTTTTATTATGGGGACGCTCTTCCCTGCAGGCGCAAGCCCTTACAGTTAATTACGCTACCGCATCGCGGTAACAACTTTCTCCTTCTCCAGATGGTCACTTCGTGTCGTGTGTGTTTGTTTTGTTTGTGGTTGCCCGTGGATTGTATACGGAGACTAATTTGTATTGTCGCCCGTAGGGCGTGGATTAGTCCAAATCCGTATCTTCTTAGATTTGGGTTTTGGGGTTTGGGTTTAAGGATACGTTAGTCTCATTTGAGACTAAGATCAACTTACACATTTGTTAAGGACACATTAGTCTAATTTTAGACTAAGATTGACTCAACGTTTGTTAAGGACACGTTAGTATAATTTTAGACTAAGATCAACTTAATAAGATCCTATAGATCCAACAAAAGAGCATTTGGGCTTTATTGTTTAGTTTAGGGACATTGCGGTCGATTACCTGTTTAAGGACATGGTGGTCCAAGGTTAAGGACATCGTAGTCCGTGGGTTTAAAGGGACCCCACAGTCCAGGTTAAGGACATCGTAGTCCATGAGTTTAAGGACCCCATAGTCCGGTTTAGAGACATCGTAGTCTATAAGGTTTAAGGACATCGTAGTCCATGAGTTTAAGGACCCCATAATCCGGTTTAGAGACATCGTAGTCTATAAGGTTTAAGGACATCGTAGTCCATGAGTTTAAGTACCCCACAGTCTGTAGAAATGTGCGGTTGTCTGGACCCGTCACCTCTCTGAAGACGTCGAAGGATTACAGCGACAGATATCAGAGGAGTAAAGAGATGTACCCTCGAACCGGGTGTAAATTGGGAGATCTATAATCCAATTTGGGACTAAGGTCTGTTAAAAGGTTTATGAGCATATGGGCTCAGTTGATATGAGTTGAGAACTTACGACCAATCTTGGGTTAAGTCTAATAAATGTTTAACATTTTATTGTTCTGGCTATTGAGTCTTTATTTGGGCTTGGCCCTTAGCATCAGATCCTGACAATTTTTGTCTTGTATTGAATGCATAGCATTCATCAGAACAACGTGTCTTCTGACAGTGCGCCACGTGGCGCGCCAGGCGCTTTGCGCCAATTAAAGAGCGCATTGCGCTTCGGTCTGGTAGCGCACACAAAGGGGACATGTGTCGCGCTTAGTGCTAAGCGCTAGTTTATTAGCGCATTGCGCTTTTAATTTATGAGCGCGTTGCGCTTGTTTGTTGGCGCGCCAGTAAGTGACACGTGGCGCGCTTGGCGCTGAGCGCCAGTCCATGAGCGCAGTGCGCTGTTTCAGAAGCGCAAAACGCAGATTGTGTCTTTGGTTGACACGTGGCATGTTTTGACACTGAGCGCCGGTCCAAGAAGCGCAAAAGCGCAATTCATAAGTGCAAGGCACTTTCTAATAGTGCAAAGCGCATTTGATCAAATTTAAAATCAAAGAACAAATTTATGTTCTTCTTAAAGGAGGCTTTGCCTCAAGATTCAAGAACAAAAGTTCTTGTTTTCTAAAGGGCTCTGCCATTGTAGATCAAGGATCTGTGAATGAAGTAAATACTTCTTTTATTTTTTTATGATTAGATCTTTTGATCTTTTTCTTTTAATCAAAGACCTTGGTCTTTTGTAGATCTATGATGTTTTTAGAAGATGGTTCTTCTTTTTACGAGATGGTTTCATCTCTGTTGTTCAAGAACTAGTTCTTTACCTTGAAGATGAAGAAATGATCTTCTTTTTTCTAAGAGCTTGCTCTTCTTTCTTTTTGAGTTTTTCTCAAAGTTTGCAGAGGGTTTTCTCTATATCAGACTTGAAGTCTTGGGGCCTTTATATAGGGCAAGTTGATTTGCTAAATCAGTTAAAGAGATCTTTCTCTGATTGATTTGTGGATGTTTCCCCACCATTGGATCTTTGATCCTAGGACTTCTGTTTTACAGAAGGCAATCTTCTTGTTTTAACAAAATTGGAAAGATCTTTGCACGTGATGCGCTGCTTAGGGTGCAGTGCACTTTGCGCTAGCGCACCTACGTTTGACATGTGGCGCGCAGCGCAGCCTACGCTAGTGCCCCCGTGTTTGACACGTGGCGCGCAGCGCGCCTAGCGCCAGCGCACTCATGGTGCACTGCCTAGGGCGCAGCGCACCTGGCGCTAGCGCATCCGTGTTTGACATATGGCACGTGTTGCGCCACGGCAGCGCCCCGGCCGTCTATCCGAAACTGGCACTACCGCTAACAATAAACCCGGATCGTAACCATTAACCGATACTAGCAATCCAGAGAAAGGGTGAGAGATATACCGAGTGATCCGAGTCCTCCGGTCTTCTCGTCATCGTCCCGATCTCCCGCGGAAACTCCGGTCGTCGCCTCCTTGCCGGAAGGGCACCACATCGTCTGCATCTTTTACGGGCTCCCACCTCAATACCGAGGCAACTCGGGCATGAAGCTGGCAAGTCGACGTGCCCAAGGTTTGCTGTAGAATGTAGTGTAGGCTTTGTCTCACTTGGGTTTTGTTGCCTTGATGGAGGGATCGAAGGAATGAACTTTGGAGTGATGTGGGAAATATAGTAGCAAGAAGAATGAGATGAAAATGAATTCCTCATACAAAATGAACCCTCTCATTTTCTCTCCCCACTCCCAAAAATGTGTGGCTGGCCATATGCTCAATGAAATGGTGGAGGGAATCACATAACATATGAGGGAGGTGAGTGTAGGAGAACAAAGGTGATGACCACAACATAAAGCAAGTCTCACATCAACTCTCATCTCATTTCTAATCTCATCCAATCACAATAAAGTAAAGGAAAAGACTAAGAAAGCATCTCATGATTATGAACCATCATGAAGCCCCACATTATGCAAGAAAACCCCTCCACAAAATGTTATTTGCAAACTTGCAAATAACCCCCTCCATCGGAAAGTCCGGCCGGGAAAGAACAAAGGAAAACCGGCCGGAACGGAATGCAAACTGGCAACTCCAGAAAACTGGTCCCGTAATAAATTACAGGAAAACCCCGACACTGTGCATACACACCCGCATCTGTATTCCGACCGGATACAAATGCAATGAGACAAAATCTACACTGTACTAAACTAGGATCCGGCTTAAACCAAAGCCGGCTAGCAATATCCGTTCGATCATGATCCGTGCAATACCGCACGTATCTGATCGAACCCTGCCATATATCCATACGGCCACTAGTACAAATCGTCCGATCCTGATCTGTGCAATATCACACGTATCTGATCGGACCCTGCCATATCTCCATACGGCCTCTACAGCGTTTCGCCCGAAAGCTTGAGTAACTGTAAGTGTGGTGGACTCTAAAGCCTCGTCAATACAATGGCTGTGGATTTAATCACTAGCACGTCAGAGGTATAAGCCAATACGTGACGGGCCACCAGCTATTGACCAAAAAGGGACGTCGATGAGCGAACTCATCCTGACACCCTACTGAGCCTGTCAGTGACAATATCCGTACAGTCCGGTCCGTTCGTCTATGAGCATCGCAAGTCGGGCCTAGGGGGTTGGTAAAAGTCAGACCCCCAAAAGCGGTACAAGTCGTGTCGGAGTGTAGCCCAGAACGCCCTGAGATACTACTGGAATACCTACCAGTAAATCTCCTGCCTCGGCCGAGGGATTTGCGTAATGGCTCTCCTAGACACAGCGCGACCTCACCCCCAATACCAGGAGAGACGAACCCCTGAAGATCCGCTCACTACCTCCATGTGGCTCGGGACTGTACCCAACTAAAACCTGTTTGCACGACTCCTGTGAGCCGTGGTAGGGTAGTAATCAAAGTACAGTGGGAACTCACACGAGACAAATGACGATCCCCAGGTCGATGAACTAACCTGTACACATGTCACCAGGGAACTGCCATCTGACGTCTGGTATAATCCCAACTGGCAGGTTCCCGGCGAGTCCTGTCCGGTGTACTCATAACCCAATGAGCACCTGTATACATCTTAGGTGAACCAACAGACACCAGTGGCTTGCGAGACCGGCCACCGCCCCTCGTCGGGGTCTCGACTGTATACACTAGTCTACTCTGGAGAATCGATGCCCTGTCTCGAAACTCCCACGACTAGGGACCATTTAAGGATATGCTTATAGACCACCAGCTCTCACGTATATGATCGCCATCATACTGCCGGCAATCAAGCAAGAATCCTAGGGGCTCTATCAGCGTGTAATAGTGACCTGTAAGGTCACCTGAAGCAGTACACGATGATAAAGGTAAACCAGATAGCATACTATCATCTCGAGTAAGACTGTCCTACCGGGATAGGTCCTCCCTCAATCATTGCAATCACGTGCCTGTGATCCAATAATTGACTCTGAGGGCACTATCTCCAACAATCTCCCACTTGCACTCAAGGCTAATTATTGCGATGTCGCATACTCACAGCCCGTGTGATACCGAACACCCAACTCCTCTACTAGTCAGTCTCACAAAGCTCGTTTGCGAAACTATTGCGTTCGAGGAATAGCCTCAGTGAGTGGATCCGCTGTGATGTTTCTTTCTATGTCTCTCTATATCTCAAGTTCGCAGAGAAAGCCATCTCCCGAAATGAGCAATACCTGTCTTAGAGTATGTCTGGATATCTGATGGGACCTAGCTCATAAATGAACTCCAAATCCAAACTTCTTAGACTGTATCGATAACTGAACTTAATCAGTATCCAGCGCCATGCCTCCCTCAGTATTGCCTTGGACCACCTGTCCAAAATACTGCCCCTCGTCAGAAGGAGAAACTATAACTCTGACAGCCACTCTGCCATCCATGTCACCTTGGAAGCCTGGAATGATAACTGTCTCCCGAAGGAGAGAGCCGCTATCATATCCCTAGAACACACACTTATGTCCTAAAACTGCTTACGATTGTTTCTCCAGGATTGGATTAATATCAACTTATTGCATCTACTGCAAGAACAACATCTGGTGTGGTACTTGACATCTCATGATTGATTCAATTGCCTAAGCAAGTGATCTGCCAATCATGCACATCCCTCTCCACATTAGTCTGTAAGACACCTTTAGAGAGGGTGACTCCATTACCTGCAGGTATACTACCGTGCCAGGAGTCGTCCATTCTAAATACTCATAGAATGCTGTCAAGGTACCCAGATTAGGAAACCACCCAAATCTAGATCTAAAACCATAGATCTAGTAACCAGTATGTCTGATATAATATCCAAGTCCCTTGTAGAGAAACTACTGTGTGACGACCAAAGTATAACCGATCGTAGTATAGGAATGTCACTTCCTACTTTGTGTATGTCATCCAAAACCCGGATATCACACCCTACTACCTTCTCAACAGATCCATCCCCTATTCTGATGACGTCAAACCTATGACTGTCACATCAGAAATAGATGATCTATCTCCGCTATATCTGTTTTAGTCTATAAATAGACATAAGCCTGATGTCCACCAATGCTTCCGCTGCTCCCACTGACTACGAAAACCCTCTGGCAGAGTCATATAGACGTGCACTTCTAAAGCTAGTTTAGAACGACGCTATACTCATCCTCCTGCCGGGTCTCGCAGCCTGGAACAACAACAATGGCAAGTGTGGGTAAACAAGAACTTCCCTGTCACCGTCCTTGAGGCTACCGGAGTACCTCTCGGGTGCCTGAGGTTACCCACCTTATCTGCGGAGTGGCCAATGGAATGTCAAATCAGATTGAATCTTTAGGTTCCTTATCAAATCTTCAGTAATCGTTTGCGGTTCTGGAATCACTTCCAGTTCTACCATACTCCCACTACTGTTTTTGAAAAAATCCATTTTTAATAAAACCGTGGCGAGTCTAGAACAATATTACTATTGATCTCCCAGATGGTAGATAGTCAACCCTCGTCATAGCCCGGGTCAACCCACAAACAGCCATTACAGAAATGTGCCTTGAGTTGTCCAGTGTCTGGTTTTAAGCATAAGCCGGACAACTCCCCGTATCTTAACAATGTCAAGATATGAACTGTTCTATATCCAATATAGAAACAGAGTCACTGATTTAATTGAACCAGATTCAAATCATGCAGCTGTCTCCAGTGCATGTCAACTAAATGGAAGGAGGCCGATCAGCGTTATTCAACTTAGGAATGCTTCCAATTATGAGTAACCTGAAAGAGAAGCAATTTCTCTTTATCATTACTATCAACTGAATACCATACACAAGTATCTACATCTTCGATCACTTTGAAGAATCCCGATACTTGCTACACCTGGTTCTCTACTCTATTCAAATACCTATAACTCCTCAAAACTTAGACCCTGTGTTTCTACGAAACACATGTCTTAGAACTAGAGAAGTTAAAAGTAAACAGAATATAGTATGAGGACCAACCCCTCTGTCCTAATGGACACTGGACAACATACAATACTCTGTATATATCCGCTGAGTCTAACAACTCTTTCACTGTGCGTCGTAGGTTGAAAACTGTACTTATGGTTAAGAAGAATTACACCGCTGTTTGATGCTCCTTACCTAACCATCCACTGATATAGGTAAATGTCATCGACATAATATCAAAAGGTATATCTCACTCTATGAAAATAGACGTACAGATATATCAATTTGAAATTGGTGCACAACAGCGGATATTCAAAACCAAATATTTGCCGACCGGCAAACAGCCCAGATGATCTCCTCAAATATCACCGATTACAACGAATCCCGATATAATGAGGATGATCACCCTATCCCCAATGACTTACTCCCACTCATCATCTGTAAAACCATACAGATGTGAGAATCATACCTGGTAAATACATACCCTGGAGTAAGTATCTAATCGGGAAATCAGTTTCTTTTAACATTACACGTGAAACTGAAACATTGAAATGTTTCGGTGGGGTATTCCGGTATTCTTAGTAATGCCTCTTCCATTATCCAGATTCACAACTATAACCGTATAATTCTTTGCCACCTCTCCAAATCCCTATATATGTCTTTAGTCATTACCTTCTGCACACCCCTTTAGGCCAATTGGTTTTCTTCCTTCCCTACCGTTCGGCACCAGCCTATGGTTTGGAAGAAGACTATCCAATAAGCATAATGGGTGTACTGTCCTAATCCTAGGAGCACTCGCAATGCGAGAGAAGGTGAAGAGAAAAGACAACCGAATAAACCGTATTCCTATTTCTCCTGGACCAGAATCCATCCCCGAACTGGAACAAGTTCCTTTCGAGTTCGTATATAACCATACGATGGAGTATCCAATAAACTGTGGATCTTCGTAGTGATACGGAGTGTCCTGGAGAAATACAAAGGTGATTTAGGATTGGCGAAGAAATACTTGGTTTGATCGTGAATAGCAGTCACAATTTACTTTGCCCTCTTACTAATCCCTTGCTTTGTCTTAACTTAATACCTTCTGTACACCTTCGTTATGCTAATTGGTTTTCTTCATTCCCTACCGGTCGGCACCAGCCTAAGGTTTGGAAGAAGACTATCCAATTTGCGTAATAGGTGTACTATCTCCTAAACCAAGGAGTACTCGCAACCTGAGAGAAGGTAAAAGGAAAAGACAACTGAATAGTCCTATTCGTTTTCTCCAGAACCAGAAACCATCCTCGAAGTCCTTCGAGTTCGTATATAACCATACGATGGTTTTGTCCAATGGAAGTGGACGTTCGTAGTAATACGGGGTGTCCTGGAGAAAAAGGTAAAAGTAGGAGTGGTAATGAGGTTTGTAACTCTGACAATCCAAAAGCCTGTGTTAAGAAGGTTCGGTCAACTTGGTCACTGAGTCATAGTCCAGGGTCGGGTCAATGGTCGCTGCCAGAGAGAGAGAGAAAAGAAACACTCAGCGTGCACTCTAACCTAGATCAGATTGGTATCAGAGACACGCCATTAACCTTGCTTAGCTTGTTATAATGCGTTTTACTTATCCGATCGACCAAAATTCCAAAATCCGCGTTTTGTATGCATCAGTTTTCTGTCGAATTTTTCCGGGCTCTAAAAATTTTTCAGGTTGTAGAAAAGTGATGTACATGGAATTATAAGAACACTGTGAAAATTTGGTAGTGTGATCCCTCCATAAGACCGCGGAACCGCGGCCATAACCCCTATTTGGCCATGGTTCCGCCGCAGCATTGAGTCTTCACTTCACCAATTTTTTACAGTGGGCTTTTGGGCTGATTTTAGGGGTTTTGGAATATTCTGTTTGGGCCCAGATTTTCTGCAAGTGCTACAGTAATGCTTTGGGGCCCACTTGGTAAAAGTCAGATCCCCAAAAGCGGTACAAGTCGTGTCGGAGTGTAGCCCAGAACGCCCTGAGATACTGCTGGAATACCTACCAGTAAATCTCCTGCCTCGGCCGAGGGCTTTGCGTAATGGCTCTCCTAGACACAGCGCGACCTCACCCCCAATACCGGGAGAGACGAACCCATGAAGATCCGCTCACTGCCTCCATGTGGCTCGGGACTGTACCCAACTAAAACCTGTTTGCACGACTCCTTTGAGCCGTGGTAGGGTAGTAATCAAAGTACAGTGGGAACTCACACGAGACAAATGACGATCCCCAGGTCGATGAACTAACCTGTACACATGTCACCAGGGAACTGCCATCTGACGTCTGGTATAATCCCAACTGGCAGGTTCCCGGCGAGTCCTGTCCGGTGTACTCATAACCCAATGGACACCTGTATACATCTTAGGTGAACCAACAGACACCAGTGGCTTGCGAGACCAGCCACCGCCCCTCGTCGAGGTCTCGACTGTATACACTAGTCTACTCTGGAGAATCGATGCCCTGTCTCGAAACTCCCATGACTAGGGACCATTTAAGGATGTGCTTATAGACCACCAGCTCTCACGTATATGATCGCCATCATACTGCCGGCAGTCAAGCAAGAATCCTAGGGGCTCTATCAGCGTGTAATAGTGACCTGTAAGGTCACCTGAAGCAGTACACGATGATAAAGGTAAACCAGATAGCATACTATCATCTCGAGTAAGACTGTCCTACCGGGATAGGTCCTCCCTCAATCATTGCAATCACGTGCCTATGATCCAATAATTGACTCTGAGGGCACTATCTCCAACAGCACGCAGCATGCCTAGCGCTGGATCTGAAGCGTTGCTTCACAATTTTTTACTCTTGGCTTTGAGGTATTTGTTACATTCTTTGCATGTGGAGTTTTTCCCTTAATTTTTTTTATTTTATTATTATTTTTTTATAAGGGAGCTGGTTGTGAGCCAAAATTTTGGCGGGAACATAGGTCTTTTGACCACTAGCACGAGTTTGTCTTGGCAGAATGTTCTCGGCCTAGTCAATCTCTCGTATGAGCGCGTCATTTTTGCTTTGTAAGATTCCAAGTTTTGTTGTGTCATGAGACGGGTTTCGTCGAGGGCATCAAGTTCCTCAAGCCGAAGATGAGCATTCTCTTCGTCTGTTAGCTTGTAATGGACCGCCACTCGTAGAGAGGGTAGCTCTATCTTCAAGGGAAGTACTGCTTCAACACCGAATATCAATCCATATAGCGTTGTGTTTGTGGCCGTTTTGAACGTGGTTCGATATGCCCAGAGATCTTCATGCAGCCTCTCATGCCAGTCCTTCTTATTTCGAGACACGGTATTTTTCACGATCTTCATCAGGGTCTTGTTGAAAGCCTTAGCCAGACCGTTAGCTTAAGGGTTATAGACCAAAGAGTATCTCCTGTCTATATTATGCTGCTGTGTGAAGCGGCTGATCTTATGGCTTCTGTAGGATGGCCCGTTATCGGAGATAATCCGTCGCGGAGTGTCGAACCGATAGATGACGTGTGTCTTGAAGAAATGGAGAATGTTCTCCATCTTCACTTCTCTCAGCGGTACTGCTTCTGCCCACTTAGAGAAGTAATCAGCTGTCTCCAGTATGAACCGGTGTCTTCTGGACGATGCTAGTTCGATGGGCCCGATTATGTCAGTTCCCCACATTTCGAACGACCAGCTAGCCACCGTTGGATGTAGCGGATTTGGATGCTGGTGGATAAAGTCCCCGTGAATCTGGAACGAGTGGCACTACTTCACGTATTCGAGGCAGTCTTGGATTATTGTGGGCCAATAGTAGCCCATTCTTTTGATCTTCAGCTTCATCTTTGGGCCGGCTTGGTGAGAACCGCAGAGTCTGTCGTGAGTTTCTTAAACGACTTTCCTTGCTTCTTCCGGTCCTAGACATCTCAACCATAGAGAGTCGAACAATCTCTTATACAGCGTATCATTGATGAAGGCGAAGGATAAAGCTCGTTTCATGAGCTGATGTTTTGAGGATGCATCTTCAGGTGTTCAACGCGATTTGAAGTAGTCTATAAAGACTTCTCTACAATATTTAGCCTTTTCCTGGTCCTTTATTTGTAGGTCGTCAGCTTGGTCGCTCTCTTTTCATCGGACGACTCGGGAGATATTTCTGCCGTTACAAGAACCCGACGGCTTTGCACAACGATCCTCACGTCATCGAGGTTTTCGTCAGCTAGTTCTTTAGCGTGTTTGGCTAACGCATCCGCCTTGCTATTCTCCGCTCGCGGTATGCTTTCCAGAGGAAGGGATCAGAGCCAGCAATTGTTGTACTCTTTCGCCGTACCTTACCAACTCTAGTTTGCACGTTTAATAGTCGCCGTTTACTTGACTAACGACCAACTGGGAGTCTCCGTATATAAGGAGCTTTTCAATTCCCATGTCGACAGCGATCTCGAGACCTGCTATCAAAGCTTCATACCCGGATTCATTATTTGTCCTCGGCTCTGTTAGGGAGAAGGCAAAGCGCATTATCCCTCTTTTTGGAGTCACAAAGATGAGGCCTACCCCAGATTTGATTATAGGGGTATTGTGCTCTCGCTTCTTCATGGAAGATGCTCCGTCGAAATAGAGTTCCCATCGGGTATCACTCCCCCCTCTCTCCCTGTCGATCGTGTCAAACGCGTGCTCGTCTGGAAATTCTTAATTTAGGGGTGGATCGGCAGATATAGGATGCTCAGCGAGGAAATCGGCGATGGCCTGGCCTTTCACTGCCTTGAGAGGTCGATATGTTATTGAGAACTCCATCAAGAGTAGGGCCCATTTAGCGAGCCGTCCTGTTAGTATAGTTCTTGACATCAAATATTTGAGAGGATCCACCTTTGATATGAGGTGGACCTCATGCGCCAATGTGTAGTGTCTGAGCTTCGTTATCACGAAGATTAACGCCGGGCAGTGTTTTTCAATGGGGGGTAATTGTTTTTTGCCCCCAGGAGAACTCTACTCAAATAGTAGAGGGCTCTCTCCTTCCCTTGGTCGTTTTCTTGTGCCTATAACGCGCTTAGAGAACCCTCAAGGGTGGTTGTATACAGAATGAGAGGATTTCCCTTGACCAGAGCGGTTAGCGCCGGAGGATTCTGTAGGTATTGCTTGATCTCGTCCAGTGCGTTTTGGCATTTGCGATCCCAGACGAAAGGGGTCTCCTTCTTCATTAGATGACTGTAGGGGCGGCATTTGTCAGAGAGGTTAGCTATGAACCGCCGGATATATGCGAGCCTTCCTTGAAAGAACCGCAGTTGCTTGAGAGTTCTTGGTGGAGGCATTTCCATAATCATCTTGATTTTCGACGGGTCTATTTCGATGCCTCGATGTCGTACGATGAATCCTAGGAATTTTCCCGAGGAAACTTCGAACGTGCATTTCAGAGGGTTCATCTTCAAATTGTATTTCCGAAGACGTTGGAACACTATTTTTAGATGCTCCCAATGCTCCTCATGCGATTTGCTTTTCACCACAAGGTCGTCGATATAGCATTCAATGACTTCATGTATGAGGTCATCGAAAATCTTCGTCATGGCCCTCTGATAGGTAGCGCCGGCGTTCTTCAGACCAAAAGGCATCACTTTGTAGTAGAATATGTCTAGCATAGTCCGGAAAGCGGTATGCTTTCGGTCTTCGGGGTGCATCTTTATTTGATTGTATCCTGATGAGCCGTCCATGAAGAAGAAAACTTCATGAGTGGACGTGTTGTCTATCATCAGCTCGGTAACCGGTACGGGAAAATCATCCTTCGGGCAAGCTTTGTTGAGGTCCCGAAAGTCTACGCAGATGCGTACTGTCCTATTTTTTTCATCACTGGGACGATATTGGCGATCCAGTCAGGATACTGAACCTCTTGGATAAAGCCAGAGTCGATTAGCTTCTTAACCTCAGCATTGATGCTCATTTCAAGTTCGAGCCGCATTCTTCTCGGTGCCTGTTTGATTGGCTTGATGTCCGGAGATATCGCCAATTTGTGCACAGCTACTTCTGGATCTAGTCCCGGCATTTCGAAATAGTTACATGCGAAACAGTCTTTATACTGCATTAGCACGTCTCTGAGCGTAGCCACCTTTTCTTCAGACAACAGCTCACTGACGAACGTCGGCCGTGGGTCATTTGCCATTCCCAAGTCGATTTTTCTGAGGTTATCTGCAGTAGTATGTATCCCATCTTCTAGCTCTTTTGGTGCCGGTAGAAACTCTAAGATCACCTCGTCATCATCGTTTTCAAAGCACCAGGAGAGGTCATCCATATTCTCGCGTACTCCTTCTCCTGACAGCGTTATTGCGTGACAGGTTCGAGATCGCTTCCAAGACCGATGTTGATCTAGCTCTACTCTTCCTGTATACATGGCTCTCGGTACATGCTTTTGCGGTGGGGCTACCCTCCAACTATCGGATAGAGCGAATCTGCCTAGTTGGTATTAGTCTTCAACCCAGTTTTTGAATGTGAAGCAGTCTTCGAGTGGATGTTCTATCACTCGGTGATAGGAGCAATAATCTGGGTGATGGACCTCGTTTTCTTGTTCGGGGTGCTTCGACTCCGGGAGGGTAATCATTTGATGTTTCATGACAAGACTGAATATCTTCCTTGTCTTGGATTGGGGAAAAGAATATGCCCGACCTATCTTCTTTATAAGAGACGGATCCCGGCTGCTCAATTTTCGATCGTGAGGCTTCTTGGACCCGCTTTGCTGCGGTCGAACATTTATTTTGTTCTTCAGTTTGTTTTTCCCTTTGCGTCGAGTCTTCTTTGTGAAGTGCTGGCGACGAAGGGCATCGACATTCTTCGTAGCTTGCTGAAGGAGGCGTTGCGTCCTGGCTTTCTCGTAAATGGCTATTTCGCGGTTGTGGTCGTCCCGGACTTGGCATTTTCATGGTGGGGCCTCATTTTGGTTCAGGGTTAGCGTCTTTTAAAAGAGCATCCTCTTCTTCATCGAAATCATGTATAACGTAGCAGCCATGGAATTGCTCCCATTTCTTGGATTGAACATATCCAAGCCCGATCGTTTCCATTCTCCCGTTGGGCAATTTTTGCTGAGTTCCGGGGACGTTCCAGATCCTATTGTAGAACTGAGCTTGTCGAGCAGTCTGTTTGAAAGGTATGCCTTGGCGCCTCTACAGTCTTTTTAATCCTTCTGTATAGTATCTAGGCAGACGGATACGCTGGAGCCTGTCAAGCGTAGAATCGACACCATGCCATATTTCTTTCTCCACTTTGGTTTCCGTGGATCGATAAAAGAGGATCACGTTTTCATCTTTTCGCTTGGGAGGGATGTAGAACGTCTGCAGTTCTTGCACACTGTAGGTATCAAGTGCGTCGAGCTCTTTGTAATGCTCTTGCGGAACCATGGCGATCCGCAAACTCTGATTATCTCCAATGAAGTCTTGCACTGATGGACTATCCGAGAATACTGCATTGACCTCATTTTCAGAGTCACTGCCAAAGACCAGAATAGGGGTAGATGGTCCCGGTTTGTTGTATCGGGGAGGTCCTGAATAGACTATCTCTTCTTCCTCCTCGGTATCGCTCCCGAAGACCGGAATGGTGGTGATAGCTTTTTTCTTATTCTCCGGTTTATGGCATCTTTCCGTGTCTTCCAAGTCTGACAGGAAATACTTCGCATCCTCATATTTTCGGACTTCATTCATGGAGAATGGGTTCAGCTCCCCTGTCATAGTGTATTCAAGCCCATCTTTGAAGTACTTCATACACTGATGCTGTATAGAAGGGATGATGTTGTACTCGTGTAACCAAGGCCGGCCGAGCAAAGCGTTGTAGCAAGTCTTGGCTACAATGATATGGAATTTGATGTCAGTGATGAGCAGCCCAAAGCGTAACGTCAGAATTACAGACCCGAGCGTCCGTGATGACTGGGAGTCGAATCCGAAGATAGTGATTTTATCCCGAGCGAGGTGTTGAACGCTCATGCAAATCTCTTTCAACACTCTCACGTTGAGAAGGTTGACGGAGGATCAATTGTCAACCAGGATCTTCCCAATCTTAATGTCATGGCAATACCCGAAAACATATAAGGGACGGTTGTGCTCGCATGTTCCGAGGAGGATATCTTCATCGCCGAAAGTGATGTCAGCTGTGTGAATTTCTTCCAACTCGTCCTCCATCTTTTCTTCGGCGAGGAAAGCTTGAAACTGGTCAGGTTCTTGTATTACCTTGATCAGAGAATCTCTCACCTCTTTGGATAGCAGAAGGGCGTCGAGAATGCTTAGCTGTGAGGGTATCTTCCTTAGGTGTGCCAGCACGTTGTAATCCACCTTGTTTTTCTTGGGCGGGTCCTTGGCTGCCGGCTCTTCGACGACTCGGTCATCGAGGGTGATATCCTCAGGGACCTTTTCTTTCCCCTTATCCTTTTTGTTCGATCCCTTGTTTGCAGGTCCGAGATTCTTTTCAGGCAGCGTGCGATTGCGCAACTGAATGTTCTCGCAGCTCTTCGTTTCTTCCTCTTTTCATGAGGTGGATTCTTTGAAGAGAGGTCCGAGAGCCATTTCTTCTTCAGAATCACTCTCGAAGGTGAGAACTTGCGATCCCCTGCTATCAACCATGTGATAGTCGCCGACAGATATTCCTCGTTCTTCTGTCGCATTTTTCCCCTGTCGACGAGCTTCGCGCTTCATCCTCTTGAAGTGTTATCTGTGAGCGACGTACCCTTGCCACCAATTTTTAAAGGTGTTGCACTCTTCGGCAGGGTGCGTGATCTTCCGATGGTATAAGCAGAAGTTAGGATGTACATCCTCTTCGTTAAGGTGTATCCTATCAGGAGCGTTTCCTTCGGAGGGTGGCAGCTTCATTCCCATCGATATGGCTTTGGCAAACCTTTTCCTTGTCTTGATCCTGCTTTTATTTGCGGCGGACGTTCTTTGATCTGGTGGGAATGTTTTAACCCTTTCGTCCAGTCGCCGGCGTTTGGCTTTTTCAAATATGGCCATTTCGCGCTCTCGATCAGCCTTGCTTTTCTGAAGAGCTTCGTTCAGGTATATGTCAATCATCTCGTCCGACGGTCCTAGAAGTTCTGGTTCAGAATCTGCCCACAGTTTTTATGCATCACGAGCTTCTTCACCATCTACTGGCGAGTGAGAGATCACGTGGCAACTTGCCACATAATCTTCAGGTTCATCTGACGAGTTTTCTTCCTCATCTTTGTCGCTATCTCTATCTTCAAGGATATGGTTTAGAAACTCTTGAAGCGTGACCGGGGTTCGCGCCTTCTGGTTATATTCTTCCAGTGCGTCAATATGTTTTTGCAGGTCCGTGCTCTTGTCACCATGCTTCACGGGTTTTTTGGTCTTTTTCTTCTTTTTCGAAGACTTTGACGGCTGGGCCTGAGCGTTTTGCCCATCGCTATTAATTCTTGGTGTCGGGCGCGGCTTCAGCATTCCCTCAATGACCTCAGGTTCCAGCGGATTTTTCCACCTGATCGCCGGACATGTTTTAAGATCCTTCAGCATTCTTTTCATCTTGGCTGAAAGAGCGAACTCCCATGGAGCTTCTTCTATAAAAGAGCATGATGCCCCCGGCATGTCCATCTTTTTAGTGGCGTGTGGCTGGGGCGGGCTCACCTTCCAATTCTCGGACATCGCGAATTTGCCCTGTTGGTATTAGTCCTCAATCCAACCTTTGAAGATGAAGTAATCTTCAATTGGATGGCCTACTACTCGGTGGTAGGGGCAATAATTGGGATTGCTAACATCACCGGCTGCGATGGACGTCTCGGGTACGGTAGATTGATGAGCCTGTTGCGTATCACCAGTTCGAACAGTCTCTTCGTTTTCTCCCGTAGAAACGAGTAAGGACGTCTTAACTTTTCATTAAGGAATCGCTGTCTATCACTTTGGCGATCAGTTGGTTTTAGACCACTCGACTGTTGCTGAGCATTAGCGATGAAGCTCGCTTTCCCTTTCCCTTTTTCATTTCGAGGCTCCATTTTCGAGGAGGATGGTCTATGGCCCATCTGGTCCATTTGGGCCAGTCGATCAAGGCCTGGAAAGTGGTCGGCTTGAAGAACATCATGAATTGAGAAATGGTCGCCTGCAGATCAAGAGTACCCACGAACATGACTACCGCAGGCGCTTCTTCAATGCACTGCTCTCACTTCGACCATAGGTTCCGCCACCAGATTGCGTACTGTACCCATGTTTCGCCTGGCTTCACCCTGGAATTGATCAATGCTGTGATTGGGGTGCGTTCGCTAGCGCTTGCGAAACTTTGGGTGAACATCAATTCCATCTCCGTAAAATTTTTGACGGAGTCGTTGGGAAGCTCTGAGTACCATTCGAACGCTGTCTCTACTAAGCTGCCGATGAATTGGCGAAACAGTAGCTTATCATCCCCTCCAGTGTTGCCGCAGAGAGCCCTAAACTGAGCGACATGTTGATGGGGATTGCCTGTCCCCTTGTATACATGGAATTTAGGGATTGTATATCCTGGCGGGTACTTTATTTGATTGTACCAACCCGAATAGGGCCGTCCAGTTCTGACGACTTGGCCAGCCGCTTCATTCGCTTGATGAGCTCGTATTTGTTGAGCTGTATAATCATCGAGCGTGGCTTTAGAGATGGTCTCCTCCTTGGCTGCTGACAGAGCAGGCAGAGGATTTGATGTCTCTCCTCTATCATATCTAATTATTACTGAAGGATCTGCTGCTGGAGGGTCCAGCTGGATCATCATGTCCACCATATCTTGGAATAAAAGGGCCATTTTTTTTTATGTTGGCCGCATGTTCCGCGGCCTCTTTGTCCTTCTTCTCGTGGATTCTACGGAGGAACTTAGCATCAGTTTCTTGTTCATGACGCTGCTCCGACGACGTTTCCGGGCTTTCTTTTGGTCCAATGAGTACGGCCGTCTGTGTTAACATTTCCTGGAGTTTTTGCTGTTTCTCCTGGGCCTTTGTTACGGATCTGGTGAGTGGTCGATGGCCCGTAGAGATACGGCTATCATCTTTCCCGGATGCCATATAAACAGTGTGCACCACCATGCCTCCAGACTTGGGGTTTTTAGATTCAGTGTTCTTAAGATTCATCGCGGACATGGAGACTTTCTCCGGCCTCCTTCTTTTGTGGGCGGTCGAAGTTGAGGGAACCATTGCAGCAGGCACCCAAATAGATGACATCTCCTGTGGTATGACAGGGTGGTCCTTCTCTTGCCGAACTTTCATTTTCTTCGGTTGGCAGCAGTAGTCTTGGTTGATCACCGAGTTTTGGACCTGTCGCCAAACTTTATGAATTTTAGAGGACAGCCGCTGAGGGGGCTGCTCTGGCTTCACCTTTGTAGCGTTCTCCATAGGTGGAGGAGATCTTTTTAGCACGGCCTTCAGAGAGTTCTTGCGTACCCTCCTAAGTGGTTCAAAGCTATTCCCAGTTGGAACAGCAGCATCAATTTCCACCATCGGAGCTTGTTCATATCAGAATTTTGCATTATTATATCACCCATTCTTAATCATATTACAAACAAATAGGTGCTTTTGATCCATGTCTGCTAAATAGTTGCAGGTTACAGGTTCTCAGAACAATACAGTGAAATGCATGAAAAGACGTTACAAAAGTGAGACTATGACCAACAATAGATGAATCCATATGATGTCGCCTACCAGTTCAAGGAACAAATGAAGATCAGTAGACAGTTCAATGCACAAAGCACAAGGGCAGCACAAGATTCAAGAATTCAATGCGAAGCTCATGGTAAAAGTCCACAACATTCTGCACTGTGGAAATCTGGAGGAAAATAGAAGAGATTCTGTGGAACCAAGTGAAGAAAACAGAATGAAGAAGCAACATGAAGCAACCCTAGAAGTTTGAGCCAGAGATCCCTCAATATGGCCGCGGAACCGCGGCCAAACATGGCTTTCTGCCGCGGTTCCGCGGCTGTGCAGTGCACATGTCGGTGCACGTGTTGGTGGGTGTCGGTGCTTTGACCCGGCTTTCTTAGGGTAGTCTTGTAATTTCATGTATGGATCAGATGTAAACCTAAGGTTTCTCCTATCTATAAATAGGAAAGCCAGAAGCCTAATTAGGCATGCCTCTTTTTAATTTTCTAGATTAAAATTTTATTCAAGTTGTAACGCATTGTTGAGAGGTATCAATAAAGTTAGTTCTTTTCCTATCTTGCATTTTTGTTTAAATTTAACTCGTGCAATTTATTTTATCTGTTCTTTTATTTTCTGCATTCTAGTTTACCTATTAAAATAAACAAACAAAAAATGAATTTTATCATAGTTTTCCTAATGAGTTAGTAATTCCTCACTTGTTAGAGTTAGGATAGGGAATGTTTGAGAGAAGGAAATCTCTCCCACTCCTTTCTTTGCCCCTCTAATTTTTATAATAAGGACTCTATTTAAATTAACCACACACCGCTCACTATGGCACCCTATCCTACAAGATAGCGGTGATTCCCTAGTTAGACCAGTTGTGGTTGATTTAAATAGAGGTTAGGGCTAATAGTTAAGAAAGGACGGACAATGACCAAAAGGAAGAAACTAAGTTTCTTCCTAATCATACTAATCCCCTTTGTTGACTATTACCCTAACACCTACATTCCTAACTAGGGCAAAGAAAGCAGTGAGTAGAATTCATATTCCAAACTAACCTAATCCTAACCCTAGCAAGACTTTAAATAAATTGAATCTCATTCTTAGATTTTAAAACAAAACCTACCAAAAATAGGACTTAACTCGTTAGAACTTAAAGAAAGAACACATTTTCCCTGTGGACCGACCCGTACTCAACCGGCTAGCTACCAAGCGACACCGTCTTGATTGCGGTATTCTTAATCTTTAATTTTAAAACGCATACGTAAAATCTTAAACAATCAAATGGCGCCGTTGCCGGGGAAACGGTAGTTATTTTCTTTTTGTAATTTCGGGTTAATTGAAATTTTAAAAAAAAATTATAAAATGTGAAAAAACAAAAAAAAATCATCTTGTTATTTTTGAAAGGTTTTTGTGCAAGTGTGCAGGCTTGGAGAAAACACTGATTCAGATCTGGAGTAAGCTCAGTGAACAAATCAAGAAACAGAGGATCTGAACGGACAGAGAAGAACCATAATAGCAAACAGCAAAATTTTGGAGATCCAAACCAACCAAACTGCCGCGGAAACGCGGTATAAGAAGGAGTTTGACCACGGTTCCGCGGTCAATTGCTGACGCCAGCACCCCAAAATTTTCTGTAAGTATTTTTTGTCCCCTCTTCAACCATGATCTCCACTGAAAATTTTTCCTGCAGGGTTTTTTGTGCAAAATCTTTCTTCATCTTTATTAAATCATTTTTGTGAAGGATTCTTTGCGTTGCCAAATAAAAAAATTTTTGCAAGTGTTTTAGATTTTTGGTGTGTTAACTGTTTTGCATAATTAATACGGACTTTTAAGGGGCTATAACACCAATCAAGATTGGGTGGGGATTTCATTACCCTTCCTAAGACCCCAAAAATCACTGAGAGCATATGCATCACCCTTGAGCTAATTAAAAAATATCTAAACTCAGCTAATTAAGGACTGTCGCGCTCATTAGGATAAAGGAAGGTTATGGGTATTCAGTCGTTTATCGAAACCTGATTTTGTGGTGCCTAGGCTAGACAAGTGAGAAAGGTAATTTTAAATGGCCCGTCTCACGGTGATTCATGAGCGGTTCCCTCCTTTCTTCATTTGTGCTTACCTGGCCACAATTGGCGGTGAAGAGGCAATTTGAGGGATATCTCACAACTTGTCGCTTTGGAACAGTTAGGAGCAGTCTAGTTGACTTAGGAGACCCTAGCTCTAGGCTTGATTGTGCATGCTTAAATTGTAATTGTGCCGTAGTTCCGTACAAATGTTTACAAAACTCTTTCTAAAAAAAACACATTCAAGAATTTCAAAACTCCAAAAACAAACAATATTTTTTAAAAAATAAAAAAAATAACAAAAATCGAAAAAAAAAATTCATATTCTTTTCCTTTCTCTCATCACATCATGGGTACCCCACCTTGCAAAACTCTTGACGAACTTTGATACCCTCAACCAGACATTACTTCCTACGCTTCTTGTTTTGGTCGAATTTTGAACGACCCCTCCATGCCCAAAATTTCTTTGAAAGATCGAATAGACGTGTAAAGGACAACCAGTTGGACTCCGCAATCCACATTATATCAACCATTTCAACCTTCACCACCTTCTTACGTTGATACTCCTTTTTCGAGTTCTATTGTAACTCCGAAACCCATGTTTATTGCTGAACATATTGAACAATTTCGTAACCGATCTTTCACTCTTTTCACCACTGCGAATTCTTTGGATCAACAATCCCATTCACCTTTTTATCCAAATGTTGATCCTACTTCTGGCCAACCATTCAATTCCTACCAGTCCTACCCGAATTTTGCACCTTCCCTAGACATTGCTTCCGAACAGCCATTTGGGAGTTTCCAGTATCCAAACAACTTTAAATCTTTTACTAAAACTCCTTCAAAACCTATGTCTAGTCTGGAACAGTCATTGGAAGATTTTATGGTAGCGTCAAGCCAACAGATGATGGATTTGAATGCGTCCATGGCCGCCCTTATACAATCTGTAGGGTTCCTAGGCACTCTAAGGAGGTTCCACAAGGCATCAACCATGCCAAATTCAAAAAATTCCGGTTCCGAGAAACCCTAATGCGATCGTTGACTAGAGTTTAAGGCGAAACTACAACTAGTTAACAACTTAACTGCTAAGTGAATGGAAATACAATCTTTGTAGATCCGGTCATCCACTTCTTAAGCTCTGTGTTGACGTCCCTTCGCTGCGATTACCACGATCCCGGACCCTAGCGATGGTTTCTTCAGAGAAATGATCGGGCTAGGTCGTTGACTTCGATGCCGAAGATGATCTACGTCGAGGCAACTCAAACTCAAGCTCCACCTTCACTAAGTCATGAAACTTGTGAAGAAAACACCCAATACAACATGGCAAGTGGTAGAGGATAAAGAAATAGGAAGTGGGTTCACTTTGGATTTGGATTTCTCACTAGATTTCATCACTTAAGAATTTTCAAGAATGGTTTTCTTTTTCTTCATGAAGAAGAAGAAGAAGAGAATGAAAAATCAATTATTTTCCAAATAATAATTCAAGTGAATACTTATCAAAATGCAACCATGGGTGAAGTTTACTCATGTAGAGAATAAACTAGGGTTTAGTTAAAGGGTTAGGGTTAAGGACAAAATAAAAATGGTAGACTTTTCAAGGATGCTATAAAAGCTTCATGAAGCTTCAAGCATAACAACAAAGAAAGCCACCATTTCTTTTTTGCCAAAAATAAATGAATAAATAAATAAGTCAAAAGAAACCCTAACCATTTACTAAACATGGTTTAATTCAAACATACACCCAAGTTTGCATGTATCATCAAACATGATACAATCAAGTGCAAAAAAAATATATCACATATATACAATGTGCACATCAAGTGAGAAAATCATCTTAAGTGAACCAATACTAGTTAATGTAAAGTAATATATCAAATATATAATTATACATTAAATCATTAAATCAACACTTGATTTAATGATCCGGTCATACTGCATATAACCGACTAATATAAAGTGTATCAATGTATCGAATCAACACTTGATTCGGTAACCCGGCTATATCACATATAACCTGCCGATGATACAAATCGCGAGAATAGAATACAGTATCACATACTGGTATTATTCTCGGTCCCGCACATATCTCATACGCGCTCCTATTTCGTTTCGCTTGAGCCAGGAAACATCTGTGTAGGACTCTAAAGACTCGTCAATACGCCGGCAGCAGGTGATGATCATATCAAACACCCACAAGCCGCAAGCGGTCTGCTAAACGTAACGGCTACCCGGGTATTGAGCGACCAGAAGATGAACGAGCAAGCCCGTTCACACTCCCGTGAATCCAACCAGTAACACTTACCGTACAGTCCGGTCTGATCGTCTGATATGTCGCATATCTCGCCTAGGGGTGGTAAACGTCAGACCCCAGTAGCTTGATAAGTCGTGTCGATATGAGGTCTATAACAGTTCGAGAAACTACTGGTAACACTTACCCATAAATCTCAGCAAGCCTGGCCAGGGATTTCCGATTATAGCCAATCGAACACAGCGCAACATCAACTCCCTATACCGGGAGATACGAATCCCCTCCTATCGCTCATTGCCTCCATGTGAATCGGGACTGTACCCAAAAACAACCGTTTTGCATGCCCTCTTGGACGTGGTAAGGTGGAAATCAAAGCACAGTGGGAATCACACAAGGCTCTATGACGATCTTGGGTCTACAGACTAACCTGTACCAGTGTCACCAGAGAACTGCCATCTGACGTAAGGTATAATACCATCTGGGAGTTCTCGGCGAGTCCGTCCAGTGTACCCAGTCTCTACTGAGCACCCGTATATCATCTCTGATGTCAAACACCAATGGATATGGGATCATCCATCGCCCATCTGTATGGGTCGAGAAGGTATACGCTAGTCTACTCTGGTATATCAATGCCCAGTCTCGATACACCCACGACTAGGGACCTTGAAGGATGTACTTCTGGACTACCACATCCCCACTAGTATGATCCGCATCATAGTCCAGGTAGTCAAGTACACATTCTAAGGGCTTTACCAACATGTAACAGAGAGACAATCAATGTACACGTTAAGGTAAAGAGCAACCAGATAGCATACTATCATGTCGAGCAAGAAAGTCCTTCCTATATATGTCCCAGCATCCACTACAATATACATCCTATGTACAGTAATGGCCTCTAGGGCATACATGTAACTAACAATCTCCCACTTGCACTAGGGACATCTGTAGCAGTGGTTGCAGTATCTCATACTCAACCATCCCATAAAAGTCTCTCTCTCGGAAAAGGCCTTTTGTGAGTGGATCCGCCGTGTTGTCCTCTGAATCTACTCTCCTAACCTTGATCTCCTTTGAGATCAACCATCTCCATGATCTGGTGATGCTGCCTTAGAATACGTCTGGGTCACTGATGGGACCAGGGTTCCTGGGCCAAAGCCACACTTCCATTGTCACACAATGGTAGGAACCTGGTTCATCTAATGAACCAATATACACCCAAACAGCCTTTTTGGTAGCATCTTAAGTAGCGATGTATCCTGCCTTTATCGTCTAGTATGCCACGGTATCTAGCTTGGAACTCTTCCAACATACCATCCCTCCACTGAGGGTAAAGACAATGCCTGCGACTGACATTCAGTCGTCTTTATCATCCTGGAACCTTTCCAGTGATTCTCCCCATGATCAATTGATACCATCTCACTACAACTAGTGAGTATCCTAACATCCAATTAGATTTATCTCATAGATCCAAAACCCAGCATTTAGGAGGTATCACTATGACCCTATATGGAGAATCATTGTGATAAGCGGAGATTGACCGAGCGTAGCATAGGAAACTCCTTCCCTATCAAGAGCATGTCATCCACGTACTCTACGAGGATCACTACCATACTCCCTACTACCTTTTTGTATATACAAAGTTCATCTACCATTTTGATGATGTCAAACTGTTTGACTAACTCATCAAAACAGATGTTCCAACTCCGCGATGCCTGTTTCATCACATAAAACATCTTGCACACGTTTCCTCTGCTCCCACTGTCTACGAAGTCCTCTGGCTGTGTACTTATAGACGCTCTCTTCTAAAACACCCTTTTAGAAAAGCAGTCATGACACCTAACCACCAGATATCGTATTCATGGTATGTAGCCGTGGCAAGTAGGATCTGGATGGACTTAAGCATAGGCCCCAGAAAAGGTTTCATCATTAGCCACAACTGGTCTATGATGCAAACCTTTAACAAGTCTAGCTTTGAAAGTCTCAACTTTTCCATGCACACCAAGTAATCTTCTCAAGATATACTTGCTCCTGATGGGGATTTAACCCTTCAGATTAAGCAACAAAAGTCCATACTTTGTTGGTGTATAAGGATTCCATCTCAGATCGCTAAGCATCCGGCCATTCTTACAGAGTCCCACTCTTGATGGCCAGCTAGAAACTAGTTGGGTCATCATCTGATGACGCAATCCTCGCTCTCACTGTTATAGAGAAACAGAAGTATCTCTCAGGTGGGTGAGGAACCCTACTAGATCGGCGGAGAGGCTGAGGTTCGTTGGTAACTATTGAATCCTTTGGTTCTTCCAAATCATCAGCTGTAGTTTGTATAGCTGGAACCTTTCCAGTTGTACATAACAGACCTTGCCTCGAGCTTGTCCGGATTATGCTTTTAGACATAGCCCGGACAACCCCAAATCTTAACCAACTTAAGATATGGGCTCTTCCCTTTCCATATCACATATGAAGCGGTAGGCAACTGATTTGATTGGAACCCTATTCAATAGGTATGCAACTTCATAAGTGTATAACTCCCAAAAGGAAATAGGTAACTCAGTAGTACTCATCATAGAGCACACCTTATCATATAGGGTGGGATTGCTCCGCCCCGATATACCATCGTGCTATGGTGTATACGGAGGAGCAATACTGAGAGAGAATCTCATTATCCTTTAGAATAATCCAGGATTTCCGTGCTCAAGTATTCTCCTCCCTGATCACATCAAAGGACATAATACTTATACCCGTATTTTGGTTCTCTACTTCTAACTTATGTTCTTTGAATATCTCAAAAGGTTCGGACTTGTGTTTCAACAGGAACATTTGTCTGAATCTTGAGAGATTATCAGAGAATGTAATGAAGTACAAAGGACCGGTCTTGGCATGTGTAGATAGGGGACCTTGCATACATCGACATGTATCAATCCCAAGAGTTCATTAACTTTTTCTCTGTTTCCAATAAACAGAGCTACGGCCATCTAATCTTTGTGACACGACTGGCAAGTTTCACAAGATGTAAATTCAAACTGATTTAAATATACATCTAAATGTAACTTTAGCCAGTCGGGTCGCATTGATATGACCTAGTCTACAATACCTCAAGAAGGATTCGTTCAAATGTGAACTCTTCCTCTTGTGTGTGTTCCGTATACTAAGAACTGTAGTTTGATTTAGAACATCAATGCTTTTAGATAACGTGCCTGAACCGATCAACTTTTGATATAGGAAATGTTCAAAACATTATCCAACAATACAAAATTTTATCATTTCTTTACTAATAAAGAGACTGATATGATTTTGTATATCAGGTTTGGTATCTAATAACATTCATTCAGAATCAATGTATTTGGAATACAGGATGACAGTGACCAACAGACTTGGCTGCAACACTTGCCCCGTTTTCTGTCTCATGAAACTTATCACCCGTTCTCAGTGCTTTACCTATCTGTAGCCCATGTAACAAATTACATATGCGGGATCCTGATCCGGTATCACATACCCAGGACGTAAAGAATACTGAGAAACAGTTCTGTATAATGAACACACCCGAAGATGATGCATCAGCATGCACTCTCTTCGTTTGGGCGGCACGGGAATTCTGGTATTCCCCTATTTCCTGCTCTATCTTATAACAATTATAAGTTGGAGCGGGACCAACTTTCCCTAGCACAGTATAACAAGCGGGTTCGTTCAATACATCCGTATTATTATCTTGATTAAGGCGTGATATGGTCGCTACCTGGAGAGAGAGAGAAGAAAACACTCAGCGTGCGCTCTTGCAAGATCAGATTGGTTATTATATTATCTAATCAGGATGACTCCCACTGTTTTTATCAAATCTTCTTTCAAACCCTAAAAGGAAAGACTAGCCGGGATTAATTACACGCTACAAGTTCGTCAATCTTTCACCCAGGCCAGTGTCGGTACTTTGAGGGAGGTCCTCCGTGCTTTCGCACGAACCTAATTAATGTAAACCTCGTTTTCCCAGAGGCGTAACTCCGTTGACACCTTTCTAGACACCTACTTGATCGGCTAATTGTAATGTGTAAAACTCTCCCAGGAGTAACTCTTACTCGCAGCGGGTATCGGGATCCAACTATCTCATCGAAGATATGCAATCTCATTGCAAATTTCAACACTTGAAATTCCCGATAATATTTTGCCCCTAGCGTCCTATGACCTTGACGGAGGCCAAACAACCCGTAGTCCGCTAGTCAAGTTCAACCCGTCATTTCCTGATTGAATTAAACCCACCCGCACAACCCTTGACGGAGGCCAAACAACACCGTACGAATACCCTAATCCAATCGCATCATATGCAAGCAGATAAGCACTAGTTAGCTACCGTACACTACGCCTTGACGGAGGCCAAACAACCGCAGCACGGATACTAACTAGTACTTATCTGAAATGACGGAGGGCTACGGCAGTTTTTTCTGAAAACCTATTGCGTAATGAACTTGATATCGTTGTAGAATCAAATGATTTTATATTGGAGTGTTTTTGAGGCTTTTCTAGTTTTGCTAAAGGGGTCACTCCCGGTGAGGGGATCGTCGGCCCTTTCCTCGTCGAATGTGGTGCGGGATATATTATATATATCACTATGCAAAGAAGAAACTATAGAACAAATTAAAAGACAAACCGAGTGTGTAGCATCTGCCAGTTATTGCTAAAGGGGTCACTCTCGATGAAGGGATCTCGGCCCTTTCCTCGTCGAATAAGGTGCTGGATGTTCTACAAGGAACACCGCGATGCAAAGCAAGAACGGTAGCTACCTGTTTTTGAAAATTTGATTCCACAACATCTTAGGTTTCTTTTCTTTCATTAATCATATTAATGAAGTCCCATCATTTAAGTTACCTAAACATCACAGATAAATACGACGTACACTTATGCCATCTGCATTCGCCTCGATGTCCCCTCGTGCACCGTTAAGTTAGGTAACTAACGACAGAGCGGGGCAGGGCTAGCGCGGGTGTAAAACATAAGTAACGTCTATATAATATATCATATATACTATATACAGTATTTATCACAGAACATCAAATGATCACATCACAGATATCGCAGCAGAAGAAACATATATGAAATATTGGATATACTAGGACATCCGTGTTTTCAATACGAGCCAGTATAAAACACGGATTCTACGGTCGCGATGAATAGCCAAACCCACACCCCTAGACCCCTACGAGAGCGGCAAGCAACCCTACCAATTCTAGAGTTAGGAGCCCCGGACTCGACTCCTCGAGTTGGTCTCCCATTGGACTCCAGAACCCGGTTACTTGTGCTCTCCTCCTTGGGTCTATCCCAGTGCGGAAAATTAAATAATATACATCAACGGTGACAACTTCCGCAACCTGGAAGTGCCCCAATAAAAGAATATTACATACAAGTTTTTACATGAATGAAAATGAAAAACACTCATCTCACATAAAAACCCCCCGGTTATTCAAACACGACGATCCAATATAACATATCCAGCAACACATAACATCACATGTCATCAACGTAAGTAAACATGCGTATCCCAATTGTCGTTGACATATAGCAACGAAACCAGCGATATCACATATTACACTTACGGTCACAGAAAACAAAGTGTAAAACTACAACAGTTGGAATCCGCAAACTCTTTAGACATCGCATGCCTAAACAAATGAATTCCTTAGACATCGCATGCCTAACAATTATAAACCCCGCATTTTAGTCTCATTATCGAAAACACTTTTCAATATTAAGTCGGGCAATTCAACAGGATTCCCGACATTCTGATCGAATGCTCGTCGCAAACTTTAGTAGGCGGCCGCACCCTCGATACCGTCGACGAAATGCACCAAGGCGGAACACCGCTACCGCGATCACCCGAACGGATGCTTTCAGCGACGGGGTTCTCCTCCAGTCACTTGGTCGGGGCTAAGGGGTGTAGCTGTCTATTAAGTTTATCGGCGAATATCCGCGTACTCTACGTGATTGCGACGGACTTTTGATCGCATCAAAATTCCGTGGCAACCGATCATTTGAGACTAAAGTGCTATGTTTATAACATTCATATTAGTTATCACATAACTACTTGTGAATTCCAAGTATTGTATCACATTCCAGATAAATAGAAAATGTTAAACTTTCCGATCGAACAATCAAACACCCAAGTTTTCCCGAAACAGATCAACACATGAAATAAGTTTAAAAACATTCACTTCATGCCTCAGTACCAACGGTCCAGCCGTAGAAGGGCCAAACCAACGCCTCACATGTGGCACGCCGTACTGCCCCAAACCCTAAGGTTCAAAGAGCAGTTCAAGACGGCCACATAATCGAGTTAAGGTTTGTTGTCTTCTAGAGGGACCATCGCGTTACTTGCACTACTTAGAACGTCATTAAACTACGGAAAAATCGAACACTTGGAAATTCCCGACAGGGGAAAAAGTGGGTATTTATATTCGGTCGAACTTTTCAACATATTCTAAAATTACCTGGAAAAACCAATAGACGAAGTTAAACATCCCGATCGAAACACCGAGTCCCCAATACAATCTAGAAAACTCAACTGTTGAGTAAACTTAAAAAATTCCCAGAAAATACAGCAATCAATATAGGACATTACTGTGCAAAGCACGTGCCAAGAAGCAACTTTTTAGTCGCGGAACCGCCGCACATGCTAGGGTGGGGCCGCGGTTCCGCGGCGCTTTAGTCGAATTAGGTGCACGTGCTTTACAGTAACTCCTAGAAAACCCTGCTGTATTTTTTGGTAATTTTTAATTCACAAAAATCCAAAATTCCAGAAAATTTCCAGAGAGTGATTTTGAGTTAGGGTTTCGGGTTCGATCGGGTTTCTAACTTCGTCTACGCATCGCCTGAGGCTCTAGCTAGGCTCTGATACCACTGTAGGGTTCCTAGGCACTCTAAGGAGGTTCCACAAGGCATCAACCATGCCAAATTCAAAAAATTCCGGTGCCGAGAAACCCTAATGCGATCGTCGACTAGAGTTTAAGTCGAAACTACAACTAGTTAACAACTTAACTGCTAAGTGAATGGATATACAACCTTTGTAGATCCGGTCCTCTACTTCCTAAGCTCCGTGTTGACGTCCCTTCGCTGCGATCACCACGATCCCGGACCCTAGCGATGGTTTCGTCGGAGAAATGACCGGGCTAGGTCGTTGACTTCGATGCCGAAGATGATCTACGTCAAGGCAACTCAAACTCAAGCTCCACCTTCACTAAGTCATGAAACTTGTGAAGAAAACACCCAATACAACATGGCAAGTGATAGAGGATGAAGAAATAGGAAGTGGGTTCACTTTGTATTTGGATTTCTCACTTGATTTCATCACTTAAGAATTTTCAAGAATGGTTTTCTTTTTCTTCATGAAGAAGAAGAAGAGAATGAAAAATCAATTATTTTCCAAATAATAATTCAAGTGAATACTTATCAAAATGCAACCATGGGTGGAGTTTACTCATGTAGAGAATAAACTAGGGTTTAGTTAAAGGGTTAGGGTTAAGGACAAAACAAAAATGGTAGACTTTTCAAGGATGCTAGAAAAGCTTCATGAAGCTTCAAGCATAACAACAAAGAAAGCCACCATTTCTTTTTTGCCAAAAATAAATGAATAAATAAATAAGTCAAAAGAAACCCTAACCATTTACTAAACATGGTTTAAGTCAAACATACACCTAAGTTTGCATGTATCATCAAACATGATACAATCAAGTGCAAAAAAAATATATCACATATATACAATGTGCACATCAAGTGAGAAAATCATCTTAAGTGAACCAATACTAGTTAATGTAAAGTAATATATCAAATATATAATTATACATTAAATCATTAAATCAACATTTGATTTAATGATCCGGTCATACTGCATATAACCGATTAATATAAAGTGTATCAATGTATCGAATCAACACTTGATTCGCTAACCCGGCTATATCACATATATCCTCCTGATGATACAAATCGCGAGAATAAAATACAGTATCACATACTGGTATTGTTCTCGGTCCCGCACATATCTCATACGCGCTCCTATTTCGTTTCGCTTGAGCCAGGAAACATCTTTGTAGGACTCTAAAGACTCGTCAATACGCCGGCAGCAGGTGATGATCATATCAAACACCCACAAGCCGCAAGCGGTCTGCTAAATGTAACGGCCACCCGGGTATTAAGCGATCAGAAGATCAACGAGCAAGCCCGATCATACTCCTGTGAATCCAACCAGTAACACTTACCGTACAGTACGGTCTGATCGTCTGATATGTCGCATATCTCGCCTAGGGGTGGTAAACGTTAGACCCCAGTAGCTTGATAAGTCGTGTCGATATGAGGTCTATAACAGTTCAAGAAACTACTGGTAACACTTACCAGTAAATCTCAGCAAGCCTGGCCAGGGATTTCCGGTTATAGCCAATCGAACACAGCGCAACATCAACTCCCTATACCGGGAGAAACGAATCCCCTCCTATCGCTCATTGCCTCCATGTGAATCGGAAATGTACCCAAAAACAACCGTTTTGCACGCCCTCTTGGACGTGGTAAGGTGGAAATCAAAGCACAGTGGGAATCACACAAGGCTCTATGACGATCTCGGGTCTACAGACTAACCTGTACCAGTGTCACCAGAGAACTGCCATCTGACGTAAGGTATAATACCATCTGGGAGTTCTCGGCGAGTCCGTCCAATGTACCCAGTCTCTACTGAGCACCCGTATATCATCTCTGATGTCAAACACCAATGGATATGGGATCATCCATCGCCCATCTGTATGGGTCGAGAAGGTATACGCTAGTCTACTATGGTATATCTATGCCCCGTCTCGATACACCCACGACTAGGGACCTTGAAGGATGTACTTCTGGACTACCACGTCCCCGCTAGTATGATCCGCATCATAGTCCAGGTAGTCAAGTACACATCCTAAAGGCTTTACCAACATGTAACAGAGAGACAATCAATGTACACGTTAAGGTAAAGAGCAACCAGATAGCATACTATCATGTCGAGCAAGAAAGTCCTCCCTATATATGTACCAGCATCCACTACAATATACATCCTATGTACAGTAATGGCCTCTAGGGCATACATATAACTAACACAATCTAGTGACCCGGGAGCTAGTTTCCAACTAGCTCCAAATTTTCCAATGTATGATGAGGCGGTTGGACAGATTGCGAATTTGGGTGGTGAGAGTGAGTTGTACACCCTTCCAAATCAAACCTACCCATCCCCAATTGAATCCCACAACTCCGGTTTTGAATATCTATCAAGTGTTTCAATTGATTAACTAGTTGAAAATAGAACATTTAATGAGTTGTGCGACTTTGTAGTGTTTGATTTACCTGATTGTGAAGGGTCCCTTTCGAGTGAAACCATCACCAATCCTTTTGACCTCTACACCTCCACTCTAGAACCTAAATTGATTGATATCCACGCTTTTAATGAGTGATTGTTACGAAAGAGTGTATGTTTGTAGTTTAACCGCAATCAGAACGGTGTCGCGCGTAGCTAGACCGAGGTGAGTACGGGTCGTCCTCTGGGACACGTGGAACCTTTTTTTTCTACCTTAGATGTGTTGAGAAAGAGATGAGGGATAAAGAATTTTTATAGAAAGATTTCTAGATCTACGTTAAACAAGAATGTAAAATATAGATCTAGATTATTTTAAAGATGTAGATAATATAATAAGAGGGCTTGTAGGGTTCGTTAGGATTTATTGGTTATGGATGATTAATTAAAAGTTACCCTTTTTATCCATTAATAGATTTAGAACTAGAACGACGGTGATGCGTGTAGATTAGGGTTTCTGGAGGGAAAAGGGATCCCACTCGTAACCCTTATCTCGACACGGAACTCCGTTCATATCTAGCCTTTACCAAAACAATCATTAATCTAATCTCTAATCGCGGTTGGAACTAGCAAAGAATTGCTAGCGCGCCCGATTAGGATGTTAATGATTCTTTTGATAAAGTTCCTAAACTTTATAAGACTTAAAAAGGGTTTAATTATTTTCATCGCCCATTAGCCTACCCTAATCCTACGAACCCTAACAAGCGGAGAATTACTCGCGCATGTTGGGAGAAGAAGATGAAAACAAAGAGAGGGAGAACATAATGTAAAAAAAAAAACTATTAAATAAAACTACTACCTTTATTAATCAACTTCTTCAAACTACACTTTTAATCCATAGAAAATGATTACAAAACTTGATTTGCTTCTCGATCTTTCCTAAGGAGGTTGTCGAACAGTCGATGATCAGCCTGGATGCATGAGCGTCGGGAGCTTCGTGATCTCTTCGGCTTGATGACTTTTCCAAGAGGCTCTCGGTGCCCTTTTATAGTGCAAAGCCAGAATCTTTTAGTTGGAAACTTGGTAAAATTCAGCACATATTGATACTGGAAAATCTAGGCTCCCAACTCCATATAAGTGCGGCGGTTCCGCGGCCCAAGGGTGTGTTTGGCCGCGGATCCGCGCTCAATGGTAAGGATCACTTGACAGAAATTTTTGGGCTTTGTGATTATGACATGTGGCAGTCCTAAGCACCTTCATAATTCAGAAATCTTCTCTTGGTTGCTTCCAGGCTTGGTCTCCAAGTTTGCTTCTTAATTTGGCAAGATTTCTTCAACAACTTGATTTGCTTGATTCTAGCCTTGGAAAATTCTGCACAACTTGGAAATATTTTGCACAACAACTCAAATAAGATTTTAGTAGATTTTGTTCTACTAGGATTAGATCAATACATTTTCCTACCAAATGATAATCAAAATATATTAACACATGGAAAATAATGTTTTTACACATAAACCCTCATATTTATAATATATCATATTAAAGTCCTTTTTTAATATAAAAATGGTAGGAAAAATGTACTACAAATGTGCAGTTTTATCGACTGAACAAATACCCCCAAACTTATCTTTGATCGTCCCGAGCAAACTAGTTTATTTAAGAGGAGAAAAAGAAAAAGAGAAAACTAAGCATACTTTCGTAGGCAGACACGATTGCACTGAGCACGTGCAACAAGCCGTTAAACCTCTAGGTGTCCCTAGTAGGAGGAGTGTTGTCTCTTGAGGGTTTTCAGCAGATTACACCCACAAAATCCTAAAATAAAACAGAGATGGTGAAATTTACATATAAAGATAAGAACCATAAAAGAAATACTTTGAAAATAAGAGTTTCCAACTATACTAGCTTTTCAGTTGTCATGAGCCCTATCTTAATAGTCATGAAAAAATGTTAGAAATCACATCATCCCTCAATAAAATATCGTCTTTATTCTTCATTCCTACCTTTCTTCCAAACATTGATCATATAACCCCACGTGTGTGAAATGGACATCCCTACACTCGGAGAATTCAATTCAAGCTATCATACTCTTGTCCATCTACCTTAGTACTTTTTAATTTAATGAATATTAAAGATTTGCTCGCACATTTTCATGCGACCGTTAATACTTCTTGAGGTACTAACCAACCGATTACTCATATGCTTGCTAATTAGGTGATAATATTTTCCTCGTCTTGCACCACCTAAGGCTTAGCAGTGACTCCCAGACCAGTTGGCCTTACGGCACTAGGTGAAGAGGCACCCTTGCTATATTTTTTTATTGCTATCTTGGCGATAACAAAACCAGTGTTCATTTTTTTTTTCACCATTTTTATATTTTCTTCATTTTTTTATTTCCTTCATACTTTGGCTTTTAGACAAGAGCATTTCAAGGTATCCTCTACTTTCCCGAGTTTCAAGACGTGTGTAAGTGCATATAGTAGGGTATCAACATTCAAATGTTTGGCTTTCAGAATAGAAACTATTTTTCAGACTTATTTTTATCCTCAGAGCAGTGACTTCCTTCATTTTACTAACCCTTAGGACAACAGCTCATAACTACTTATTACCAGTTCGTATAAGAAAACTTCTAATTTTCTTGGTTTTCTTAAACTATTCCTATCTTTTGGATATAATGTTTCACTTTCTATTCTTTTGTTATAAAAAAATTTTAATGCCCGGTGTCAAAGATAATTCAGTGAATACAAACCTCCCCCCCAAACCTGTTTTCAGCAGTGTCCTCACTGATGTAGCCTTTTGAGAATAAGGGAGAAATACAAGGGGTAAAATAATAGTTAAATGAAAAATTCCCCCAAACTTATTCTTTGACACGCACAGATTTTCAATCAAATCATTTTTTTTTACTCACCTCCATTCTTAAAATGTGAAAAAGTTACCAAAACATGGAGGTGAGGCGGAGGAAATTTAGTTTTGATAAAGCGGCTCCTGTAAAAACAGGAGCTCCTCCGTGGGGTCAGCAGAAAAATACGGTTTTAATGTATGCCCATTTACT
The DNA here is from genome assembly GCA_030015575.1 of Agapanthus africanus. Taxonomy (NCBI): domain Eukaryota; kingdom Viridiplantae; phylum Streptophyta; class Magnoliopsida; order Asparagales; family Amaryllidaceae; genus Agapanthus; species Agapanthus africanus. The sequence goes on from JASDDO010000010.1 coordinate 374,569,610, forward strand.
TTAAAAATCGAACTGTTTTTCAAATTTTTGACTTCAACTGCCCCGTGCGGGTGTACATACCGCACCACAAAAGGTCCTTTCCAACGAGATTTAAGCTTGCCCGGATGAAGATGGAGACGGGAATCGTAAAGAAGGACTTGTTGCCCCGATGTGAAGGTTTTTCTAAAAAGATTCTTATCGTGGAACACTTTAGTCCTGTTCTTTACTATCACCGCATTATCGTAAGCTTCATCGCGGAGTTCACTTAGCTCATTCAATTGCAGCTTCCGATAGCTGCCTGCATGATCAAGATCAAAATTAAGCTCTTTAATAGCCCACATTGCCTTATGTTCAATCTCGACAGGGAGGTGACATGCCTTCCCAAACAGAAGGCGGTATGGAGACATACCAAGATCGGTCTTATAAGCAGTGCGGAATGCCCAAAGAGCATCCATCAATTTGGTTGACCAATCCTTACGGTTTTTCGAAACCGTCTTCTCCAATATCTGTTTGATCTGCCTATTTGAGATCTCAGCCTGCCCGCTTGTTTGGGGATGATAGGGCGTAGAAAGCTTGTGAGTGATTGAATATTTCCGCATCAAGTCCTCGAAAGACCTATTGCAGAAATGTGTCCCGTTGTCGCTAATGATAGCGCGAGGGTATCCGAATCGCGAGAAGATGTTTTCTTTAAGGAACTTAATGACAACTTTGTTGTCATTAGTGCGACACGGTATAGCTTCCACCCACTTCGAGACATAATCAACCGCTAACAAGATATATAGATTCCCAAAGGAGTTGGGAAAAGGGCCTATAAAATCAATACCCCAAACATCAAATATTTCCACAACCAATATAGGTTGGAGCGGCATCTCGTTCCTTCGTGAAATCCGACCCAAATGCTGACATCGCGGACAAGTTTTGCAATGTTCAAATGCATCTTTAAATAATGTTGGCCAATAAAAGCCACATTGCAAAACTTTCTCCGCCGTTTTTCGAGGTCCAAAGTGACCGCCGCATGCCTGATCATGACAAAATGATAACACGCTCTTAAATTCATCGTTAGGGACACACCTGCGAATGATTTGATCGGAACAATACTTGAATAGATATGGTTCATCCCAGTAAAAATATTTTACTTGGGATAAAAACCGAAGTTTGTCTTGTTTCGACCAATTGCTAGGTATAAGTCCCGTCGCAAGATAGTTCATGATATCCACGAACCAAGGTTCGTAGGATACATTCAAGAGCTGTTCGTCGGGAAATGAGTCATTTATCGGCACGGTCACAGTTGGCAAAGAAGTGATGCGTGAAAGATGGTCGGCTACAACGTTTTCACATCCACTCTTGTCTTTGATAACAAGATCAAATTCTTGTAACAATAGGATCCAACGTATTAGCCTGGCCTTTGCATCCTTCTTCGTTAAAAGATGTCGTAGGGCGGAGTGATCAGTGTAAACCACAATAGGCGAGCCAATCAAGTAGGGCCTGAACTTCTCTAATGCAAATACGACTGCCAAGAGTTCTTTCTTGGTAGTTGTGTAATTTATTTGTGCATCATTCAAGGTCCTACTTGCATAGTAAATTACATGTGGCATATTATCAATATGCTGTCCCAAGACATCACCAATAGCAAAATCTGATGCGTCACACATAAGCTCGAACGGGTGGTTCCAATCCGGAGACGATAGAACTGGGGCTGTAGTGAGTGATTCTTTAAGCGATTCAAAAGCAGCCTCACAATCCGAATCGAAGTGAAAAGTAGTGTCCTTGACCAATAGAAGGGTTAAAGGTCTAGCAATTTTGCTAAAGTTCTTAATAAATCTCCTATAAAATCCTGCATGACCAAGGAAGGATCGTATATCTTTGACGCAATTGGGAAGAGGGAGGTTTTGAATGACATCTATTTTAGCTCGGTCAACCTCAATGCCTTTATATGAAATTATATGTCCAAGTACAATACCTTCTTGGACCATAAAACGACATTTTTCCCAATTCAAAATCAAGTTCTTATCCTTACAGCGGGTAAGAACAGCGTCAAGATTACGAAGGCAGTCCTCAAAGGAGTCCCCAAAAATGGAGAAATCGTCCATAAAAATTTCTAGAAAATTTTATGCCATATCTGAAAATATCCCCATCATGCACCGCTGAAATGTAGCGGGAGCGTTGCATAACCCAAAGGGCATGTGTCTATAAGCAAAAGTTCCGAAAGGATAAGTAAAAGTGGTTTTATCTTGATCCTTTTCGGCGATGGGGACCTGATTGTAGCCAGAGTATCCGTCCAAGAAACAGTAGTAATCGTGTCCCGCTAATCGTTCCAACATCTGGTCAATGAAAGGTAGAGGAAAGTGATCTTTCCTCGTCGCGGCATTGAGTTTCCTGTAATCTATACACACGCGCCACCCAGTTTGGGTGCGTATTTGGATTAACTCATTAGCCTCATTAGTGATGACCGTGATGCCAGACTTTTTAGGGACCACATGAATTGGACTTACCCATTGACTATCAGATATGGGGTAAATTATTCCACTATCAAGGCACTTGACAATTTCTTTCTTTACCGCCTCCTTCATAACGGGATTTAACCGTCTTTGTGGGTCTCGGGTTGGTTTAGCTTCATCCATCAGATGTATGTGATGTTCAACAATTAAGGGACTAATCCCTTTGATGTCGGCCATTGTCCAACCAAATGCTTGCCGATTCGATCTCAACACTGCCAAAAGTGCATTCTCTTGCTCTATGGCTAGAGAAGCGGATATAATTACTGGCAAAGTCTCATTCTCTCCTAAATATGCATATTTAAGATGAGAAGGTAGCGGTTTGAGATCAAGAATTGGCGAAGAGACAATAGAAGGAGGGGTAACGGAATGATATTCGGACTCCTTAAGAGGTTCAAAACTTGCATAAGATATTGACTCAGAAAGTGCTGCTGACTTTTGCAACGAGTCAACGGATTCAATCTCAAGGTCGGACTCATTGAACATATCCTCACTGTGAAGTGGTGCAAGATCAAACGATGTCTCATTAGTGTTGTCGAGAACATCAAAGCAAAGTTCCTCATCCATGAAGCTTTCGGGAGCTATCTCGTGGATGGAACAAACATCCAGCAAATGAGCAGAAGGTTCTGATGGCTGACTTCCTAGCTTGTAAATATTAAGCTCAATTGTCATTTTCCCGAAAGATAAGTTCATAGAACCGTTACGACAATTAATCACAGCATTAGAAGTTGCTAGGAAGGGTCGACCAAGTATCATCGGGATTTGATTGCGTGGGTTTGCCACAGGTTGTGTATCTAAAACAATAAAGTCCACGGGAAATATGAATTCCCCGACTTTAATTAACACATCCTCTAGTTCGCCCCGTGGTTTGGTGATAGATCGATCTGCCATTTGGAGAGTACAATGGGCGGGTTTTAACTCTCCAATTCCTAACTGCTCATATACTGAATAAGGAAGCAAGTTGACGCTAGCGCCTAGATCGAGTAAAGCACGATTTATATTTTTACCCCCAATAGAAATAGAGATTGTAGGACAGCCGGGGTCCTTACGTTTCTTTGGTATTTGTTGGGTAAAAGCTGTGCTAACATTACTCGTTATGAAAACCTTTTTAGGCACTTGAGTTTTTCTCTTCCTAGTGCACAAGTCTTTAAGGATTCTTACATAAGATGGGACTTGTTGAATAGCATCTAGGAGAGGAATATTCACGCTAACTTGCTTAAACATTTCCACAATCTTCTCCATTTGCGGGTTAGGTATGTTGGCCCTTAATCGGTTTGGAAATGGAGCTCGATCAATGAGTTTTGGGTCCAACGTTTGTGGAGAAGACTGTGGCGACGGATTCGATCCCAAAATTGGAGTGGGCATCGACTTAGATAGATTTGGCGAAATGTTCGAGCCTTGGGGCAAACGGAGAATAGGCTCGGATGAAGGTGGGAGACTAGACGAATTAGGGGAAGAAGAAGAAGAAGGGGTATCAAATGTGTCACTATCATCAATTTGCTCACCCACTTGGTTATTCAGCACTCTCCCCGATCTCAACGTAGTAATGGCATTCACATTATGACTTTGTGAATGGCCAGGATTCGGTAGGGGTTGAGATGGGAGTTTCCCTTTCTCTCTCGCACTCATTGCGGCGTTTAACTGTGCGATTTGGTTTTCTATTGATTTAATACTCTCACCATGGGAGGAGGAGTTTTTCGTTAGGGTATCAATAGAAGACCTTATCTCAGCCGAATTTTGTATGGATTGTTTCATGAACATATTCAAAGTTTGTGCAAGTGAGTTGTCAATACCGGCCACTTGTGGTGTAGAAATGTTGGCCGGATTTTGGAAATTCTGTGACTGAAAGGAGGGCTGATTCTGTGGTTGTGGTTGCTGTGGAGGAGGTCTTTGATAATTACTTTGTTGGTTTTGATTCCAAGCAAAGCTAGGATGATTCCTCCATCCTTGATTGTACATGGAAGAATAAGGGTCGTTTCTAGGTCGCCGCTGAAAAGCAGCATTAGCTTGAAACGATGCATTCATAGGACATTCTTCCGTTAGGTGTGAAGGATCCGAACAGCAACCACAGACAGTCTTGGGAAGCGTGACCTAATTTAGGGAGACTGATGAAAGTTTGTTCTCAATAGAATCGAGTTTCTTTTGCATCGCTGCCATTTCGGCTTTTACTGCGATGGAAACGTCGAGCTGGTGAATACCTCCCTTAGTTGTAGGTGGTCTTACGCTTTCCCACTGCAACATGTGTTCAGCGAGATCTTCCAGATATTTCCATGCTTCACCGTCATCTTTAGACATGAAATTGCATTGGCACATTGTTTCAAGCATCTGCTTTGTCGCTGGATTAATGCCCTCATATATAATCCGACATAAATCCCATCTTTGTATTCCGTGATGGGGGCATTGGACAAGCAGATCTTTGAAACGTTCAATGCACTTCCAAAATGGTTCATTGGGAAGCTGGGTGAACTGGTTAATCTCGCTCCTAACATGTGCAGTATTATGATTTGGGTAAAACTTCTTAAGAAATGCTACGACGAATTCATCCCAATTGGTGATAGAGTGTGCGGCAGTATTATAAAGCCATTTTTCTGCCAAGTCGCACAATGTGAATGGGAGAAGACGTAAGCGCATAGCATCTAAAGTCAATTGTGAAGTACCCATCATTGCGCATACGTTTTCGAATTTGGTGATGAAAACGTACGCGTCTTCCGACTCAAGCCCGTGAAATTTGGGCAGCAGATTGATGTAGTGGGGTTTGATTTCGAAATTATCCCCGTTAGGTGGTGGAAGAGATAGACAAGTAGGAAGGGGACCACGAATAGGATAGCATCTCTCTTGGAGAGAGATGCGCGGTGGATTCTGCGCACCTTCGGGCGGTGGCAGCGTGGTGTTATAATTAGATGGAGTGCCGTCCATCACGGTCGATGTGGTGTGTGGTGGGGGAAAAGAAGATGAAGAAGTACCGACTTCGGCGTCGATAGCAGGAACGCGGACAAGACGGGCACTAGGATCCCGTGTCCAGCCGAGCATACACTAAGCGGGTTTAGTACAAGTGGCAGCGTGTGTGTGATTTAAAAATTGGCTTGTTTTGAAAAAGTGGGACTTAAGACAAATCTCCCTAAGATGCACAAGCAACCCTAGAACTAAGGTTACCTAGGTCCAGTCTCTAGACCGCTCCTAGACTTCCAAAGGACAAGCCACAGGATAAATCCTCTACCGCCTCCGTACTACCCTTGTAGCCATATAAGTGCCAGGTAAGTGGGAAGGAACCACGTCGTGGGCCTAATTAAAAACCACTAGCCTTTGTCACACTTGCCTAGGCACTACAAAAATAATGCGGATAAACGATAGAATACCCACGACCTTCCTCTGTCCTTATTGAGCGCGACAATCCTTAGAGTCTGGTCTAGATATTTTTTAAATTAATGAAGGGTTGATCTATATGCTCGGTTTATGATTTGTGGGGCTTAGGAAGGGTGATGAAATCCCCACCTAATCTTGATTTGGTCTTTGTCCCTTAGAATCTGTATTAAAATATGCAAAACAAAACCAATCACAAAACTTTTGCAAAAATATTTTTTTAGTGGCACGATTTTGCAAAGAATCCTGCAGAAAATAGATTTTATTGGATTTGAGGAGAGAGAGAAGGAGTTGAGAAAGATACCAGAGAAGATTTATTCCCTAATTCCTCCAACTTGCCGCGGTTCCGCCGCAGAATGGGTGCTTTTGCCGCGGTTCCGCCGCGTGGCAGAAGGAACAGTTGATGAAATTTTTTGTATGGCCTTTTGTGCTCCTCTGGATCTCTAAAAATGTCTCTGTTTCCTGTTTCCTCAAGTTTGTGACTCCAGATTTCCTGGCAAAAATTCACGCACAAATTGTTAAATATGCAATTTGCAGTTTTGTTTTAATAATGATATGACTCGTCTAAGAATTCAACACAAATAGTAAGAATAAAAAATTACGCACGTATCCCCGGCAACGACGCCATTTGATTGTTACGAAAGAGTGTATGTTTGTAGTTTAACCGCAATCAGAACGGTGTCGCGCGTAGCTAGACCGAGATGAGTACGGGTCGTCCTCTGGGACACGTGGAACCTTTTTTTTCTACCTTAGATGTGTTGAGAAAGAGAGGAGGGATAAAGAATTTTTATAGAAAGATTTCTAGATCTACGTTAAACAAGAATGTAAAATATAGATCTAGATTATTTTAAAGATGTAGATAATATAATAAGAGGGCTTGTAGGGTTCGTTAGGATTTAGTGGTTATGGACGATTAATTAAAAGTTACCCTTTTTATCCATTAATAGATTTAGAACTAGAACGACGGTGATGCGTGTAGATTAGGGTTTCTGGAGGGAAAAGCGATCCCACTCGTAACCCTTATCTCGATATGGAACTCCGTTCATATCTAGCCTTTACCAAAACAATCATTAATCTAATCTCTAATCGCGGTCGGAACTAGCAAAGAATTGCTAGCACGCCCGATTAGGATGTTAATGATTCTTTTGATAAAGTTCCTAAACTTTATAGGAATTAAAAAGGGTTTAATTATTTTCATCGCCCATTAGCCTACCCTAATCCTACGAACCCTAACAAGCGGAGAATTACTCACGCATGTTGGGAGAAGAAGATGAAAACAAAGAGAGGGAGAACATAATGTAAAAAAAAACAATTAAATAAAAAAACTACCTTTATTAATCAACTTCTTCAAACTACACTTTTAATCCATAGAAAATGATTACAAAACTTGATTTGCTTCTCGATCTTTCCTAAGGAGGTAGTTGAACAGTCGATGATCAGCCTGGATGCGTGAGCGTCGGGAGCTTCGTGATCTCTTCGGCTTGATGACTTTTCCAAGAGGCTCTCGGTGCCCTTTTATAGTGCAAAGCCAGAATCTTTTAGTTGGAAACTTGGTAAAATTCAGCAAATATTGATACTGGAAAATCTAGGCTCCCAACTCCATAAAAGTGCGGCGGATCCGCGGCCCAAGAGTGTGTTTGGCCGCGGATCCGCGCTCAATGGTAAGGATCACTTGACAGAAATTTTTGGGCTTTGTGATTATGACATGTGGCAGTCCTAGGCACCTTCATAATTCATAAATCTTCTCTCGGTTGCTTCCAGACTTGGTCTCCAAGTTTGCTTTTTAATTTGGCAAGATTTCTTCAACAACTTGATTTGCTTGATTCTAGCCTTGGAAAATTCTGCACAACTTGGAAATATTTTGCACAACAACTCAAATAAGATTTTAGTAGATTTTGTTCTACTAGGATTAGATCAATACATTTTCCTACCAAATGATAATCAAAATATATTAACACATGGAAAATAATGTTTTTACATATAAACCCTCATATGTATAATATATCATATTAAAGTCCTTTTTTAATATAAAAATGGTAGGAAAAATGTACTACAAATGTGCAGTTTTATCGGCTGAACAATGAGCTGTCTGAAAAATTTAATTTTCACTTGATCGAGGATATTAACGCTGGGAATATTTTGGATGACGAGCCCACAGATTTGGATGAGTTTCTCTCTCCAACTCATCATCCCGAGTCATTAACTGTTTTTCCCGAACTTTATATGCGTCTGGATTTTGATGATAATTGCATGGATGAGATAACTTTTGAAGGGAATTATGAGGATAGTATTGAGGATGAACCAGTTTTGATTGATGAGTCGGATTCTCCAATTCATCTTGTCCCTTCCACTGACTGTGTACACCCTCCTGAACCTTTAACTGTTACCCTTCCTAAATCACTCCCCTTCATCCTTTCCATCGTTTCGACCGCGCAAGAAACCGTATCACTTTCATTTTCAATGTCTGGTTTACCAAGTTCGACGTACCCATGTTTTCTCAAGAATCTTGAGGGATTTGACCCCATTTCTCGACGGGTTGATAGATTAGCACAATCGCTTTTTACACATCGGTCATCACAATTTGTGCTAATTTATTCACTCAATTTACACCCTCAAGTTCGTACTACACTTCTTTCTCTCTTCCGCCATTCTTCTCCTAATATACCGAGACCGTAATTCACCTTTCTTCCAACACGGTCTCGCGTATTCTCCATGTCTTTCCTCTTCGCATTTTTTCACCAACCAACACACTACAGAGATAGAATATTTGAATGGTTGGTGCTCACTTGTGTCCTGTGTAAGGACTTGTATAGATTGATACTGTTCTCTTTTCTCCCCTAATCCTGAACTTCACCGCTTGAACAGTGGAAACACTGTTTCAAACAAGTTTGGAGTATGTACAATTTGTAATAAAAATAAAAAATACTAAAATAATTAAAAAAAAATTCAAATTTTTTGGGGGTATTTTTGTAAATTTCTGTTTTAATAAAAAAAATTTATTTACAAATAAATTCCTTTTTATAAGAGGTCCTTTTTGCAAATAACCAAAACACCCGCTTATAAATAGAACCCGACCCCTCTGCGGCTTTCACCAAACCCTAATATTTTCCTATCCCAAAACCTAGCCGCCGCAGCAGCCAGAGCAAGGAAATCACCCCACGCCGGCGCGCTTCCACCGCCGAAGGAGCCTTTGTGCCACTGATCCGCCGCGCCTCTGTGTCTTCTCCCTCTGAAATCTTCAGAGGAGGTTTGCTTTCTCCAGTTCTCTCTGTAAAATTTTAGGAAATATTCTGCACTTATCTGATGGCACTCACTTTGCAATTTGAGAGGGACTTTTCCCAAATCTTTGCACACATGGTCTTTGGAAGTTATTTCGGTGAAGAGATTCGTAGGCGCGGATGGATTTTTTTACTGTTTAACCATCCAAATTCCTACGCGCTTCCGGATCTCGTTACCCGATTTTACGAGTGCATGGAGGACAGTTGCCTCTCACAACATGGATACATTAGGCTAAATTGGGGGGGATAGGGAAATCATAATCGATAGGGACTTCATCCATGAAGTCACCTTAATACCCAGACTACCTACTCATGACCAACCCCTCCAATTCAAGGATTACCTACCCTTGATGGGTAATGATTGTTCGAGGGAGCCACGTAAGGGTATCCAGGCTCGAACCCTCTTTGCGAATGTACTAATTGTGTGCCGTTGGGCACAAAATTACATTTTTGGTAGTTCGCACAATACGACAATTTTCACACCATCCCTTCATATCGTGCACACCTTGATGACTAGGAACCCAAGCTATGATATGTGCACGGTATTACTTCATTCGATTGGTGCGGGCAATAAGGCTGCCAATTATCCATGCCCTATGTTGGTGACACAACTATGCCACCATTTTCTCCCTGTGGATGAATTTGAATTTTATATGCATGGAGGGATCCCTATTAGACCTCTTGTTGAGGGTGTATCCACGCCCTACACACGCTTAAACGATGTATGGTCGCGTACTGAGCCGGCCGAGGATGTACCCGCCAAGACACCCAGCTCCAGCTCGACTGCGAGCGAGGAAGATCTTACCCCTGCAGCACCTGCACGTTTACTTAGGAAAGCCACTAGGAAAATAGATAGATTGACAGGGATGGTGACCAACCTGGATCGGCGGGTTACTGAAATAGAACACGGTATGACGACTCTGCTGGCGAGAGAGGAACGTTCCTATTCACGTTCGAGGGGACGATGAGGCCATGAGCAGTGAGGGCGCTGCTTTTGATAAGTTTGGGGGTGGAGGTGGTTTGTAAATAGTTATCATTGCATTGCATATTTTTATTTTTTGTACTTATTTTTTTTTCTTTCTTTGCATATTTAATTCCGTATTGCATCTTTATAAAAAAATATAAAAAATGAAAAAATGAAAAAAATAGGAAAAATAAAATCAAATAAAAAATTGAAAAATTATAAAAATTGAAAAATTCAATTTTGGCCATATTTGACTTAACTTCGACAAGACGGTTGACTAGCTAGAAAAAAACTAGATTCTAAACTTAGTAAGTTAAAAACCTTAAAAATAACCTATCTTAAAATTTAACTGTAGAAAATATACGTTCTTGTACTTTATTTAGAAATAGGCAAATTTTGAGTTCAGTTCTTGGGCTAAGTCAAAATAAGGGAAGAGTGTTGAATTTTTTATGTGAAGTGTAAGTCCGAAAAATAATTCTGAACCTTAAGTCTAAATTCTAAAAATATATACCCTACAACACGCATCTTGAAACTTGGGATAGTAGAAGATACCTTGAAATGCTCTTGTCTAAAATCCTTAGTATGAAGGAAAATAAAATAGAAAGTATAAGTGTGAATAAAAAAAAATGAACACAGGTTTTGTAATTACTTAAGGCTGCATAAATAAAAAATATATAGCGAGGGTGCTTTATCACCTAGTGCCTTAGACCAACTGGTTTGGGAGTCACTGCTAAAGCCTTAGGTATTACAAGACAAGGAATTACGTCTAAATGCGCAAGCACATTTTGTAATCGGTCGTTTAGTACCTCCAGAATTATTAACAGTCGCATGAAGGATGTGCGAGCAATTTCATCTAAAATTCACCAACTAAAAGTACGTTGGACGATGGACAAGAGTATGATAGCTTGAATTGAATTTCCAAGTGTAGGGGTGATACATACACACACGTAGGGGTTTGGATGAGAGATAGGAATGAAAGATAAGGCTTAAACCTTCAGTAGAGAAGATAGAAATTCCTAAGTTGAGATAGAACCCTAGAAGGAAAATTCAAAAGATACTGAAAGCTTAATAAATTTGCAGAACATATATGATCTTAATTTAAATGATAAGTGAGTGTGAAAAATACGGGTTGATGATTTCTAAGTTGAAGATAATAGAATTTCTTACTAGAATACTGAATTGAAGAATGAAAGTCAACAGGCCAAATTGATCGGATTTTGTGGGTAGTATCCGCTGAAAACCTTCAGGAGACAACACTCCTCTTACTAGGGACAACTAGGGGTTTAACGGCTTGTTGCATGAACTCAGTGCAATCGCAATTCCCTGCGAAATTGAGGTTAGGTTTTTTCAAGAATAAAATTGGCTTTACTCGGGACGAGAAAAAAATAAGTTTGGGGGTATTTGTTCATATCAGAATTTTGCTTTATTATATCGCCCATTCTTAATCATATTACAAACAAATAGGTGCTTTTGATGCATGTCTGCTAAATAGTTGCAGGTTACAAGTTCTCAGAACAATACAGTGAAATCCATGAAAAGACGTTACAAAAGTGAGACTACGACCAACAATAGATGAATCCATATGATGCTGCCTACCAGTTCAAGGAACAAATGAAGATCAGTAGATAATTAAATGCATAAAACACAAGGGTAGCACAAGATTCAAGAATTCAATGCGAAGCTCACGGTAAAAGTCCACAACATTCTGCACTGTGAAAATCTGGAAGAAAATAGAAGAGATTCTGTGGAACCAAGTGAAGAAAACAGAAGGAAAAAGCAACATGAAGCAACCCTAGAAGTTTGAGCCAGAGATACCCCAATATGGTTGCGGAACCACGGCCAATCATGGCTTTCTGCCGCGGTTCCGCGGTCGTGCAGTGCACGTGTCGGTGCACGTGTCGGTGGGTGTCGTTTCTTTGACCCGGCTTTCTTAGGG